>BKCH01000929.1:0-667991 GCA_008635985.1 Ficus erecta | reverse complement strand
TTTTATTTTTTTTTCCAAAAGACTACTATAGCCCCCCTAGACCTCAATTGAGAATTGGCTTTGGAAGATTGCGAAACCAATGGCTAAAAAAGCTAGGCCCTAATCTATGGCGACAACTCTTGCATGGGAATTTCAAAGTTGGGGTATGCTTTGTCCCCATAAAAATTAAAAAAAATAATAATAATTAAAATAAAAAAGTTACAAAAAAAAAAAAAAAAAAAAAAAAAGGCAAGCGGACCAAAGAGGTACACTATAAGCATCTTGCAGGATTTTGGGCAGCGTTGGTAGTGCTGCCAGATTAGCCTAATTGCCTTTGCCTCCCTAGGGTATCCAAAGAGGTTGGAGACTTAAAGAGTTTAACACTACTTAACTTTTTTATCCAATCATCTTTTACGTTATGTTAATTAAAATATGGTTAAGTGTAGTTTAATACAAATTAATGAACTCTAGTTTTGCTTTTTTAAACCACATGAGAGAAAATTACTTCGGTTTAGATAAGATTTAAAGCTAATTTGGCATTTGAGTTGGGGCCTTTACGCGGTTATTAATATCAACATATTGCGGAGTGAATATAAGTTGACATTAAGGACAACTAAAACATCATCAATTCATAGAGATAGGCTTAAGATAAAAAGTATGTTCAATCTCATTCTCAATCATTATGTTTTCCTTGGGTGTTGACAATTCAAACCTATGAATTCTGTCTATAAAGCTTATGAGTACTTCTAGATATTGATTATTGCTGAATTTAAATACCATCACGTAATATTTCAAGACAAAACAAAAAATAGCAAATACATTATCATTGTATGATGGTGTTTAGGTATATATATATATATATGTTGATTTACCATGCCTTTTAGATTTATTCATTAATTATACCGTTTGTTTTAGAACTCATCAAATATGCCATGATATTTCAAATTTATTTCCATTTATATCCTAAATAGTCAATACTCACTTTTATTAGTAAAGTTACAAATTTATACTCAAGTTTTTTTTTAATCAATTTATACTCATGTTTTGAATACAATTAATATCACATATTTGAGTAGGAAGCTTTTGGAGACGAGGCCAACTATATGTGCATTACAATTATAAATAGATAAGTGATGCGTAAATTAGACAAGTTCAAATCAAAATTTAACTATACGAATGTGAAGACTTTTGTATAAATAAATTATCAGTACGGTGTAATTTAAATAGTCAAATCATAATACGATTCTAATATTAGGAAAATAAGTATGAAAATCTAACATAATTGAGAAAAAAACAGTTTTATAATTGTTTTTATCGATATATATTTTTTCTAATATGAAACTAATGTTAGTTTAGCAAAAATATTGCTCAATGTTTAAAATATGTAACAATAGACTGTGATAACTAAATTCTAGTATTACACTTTTATATTAAATAAATATTATGTTATGTTTCTTACCGCTAAAAATTACTTTGAGAGGATCATAAGAAGCCAAATAAATACACATTCATCATTCCATAAAATTCCCCATCTTTCGTGACGTTTTATGGCTTTGGAGCCTTATCTCAAATCCGTGGACACAAACTTCAAACATTAACAATGGTTGGATGGAAGGGAGACCGTGGGAATTACCTACGGGATAGACACAAAGTTGGGTGAGCAGCTCGATCGATGGGTATAGTCAGTCATATAGATGGGTCAGATCAAATCCATGAAAAATAAATAAATAAATAATTGGTAGCTAATTTTTTTTTTATATAGTAAAAAAGCGTTATAAGAGTATTAGTTGACATATTCAGGTAATTTCAGAGAATAAATGTCTCTTAAAATAATTTATATATTTATAATATGAATTTTTTATATATTTCGATCAACATAATGAGGCGATTCAAATTTAAATATTTAGTGAAGGGGGTAAATGTCTTACCAACTAACTTAAAAGATGTTGGCAATTGGGTAAGCTAATTAAGCTCAGCAAAATCTTGGAAAGACTAATCCAAGCATACGGAAGATTTTTATGCAAAGAAGTCTTGAAGATATTGAAATTTTGGTAGCAAAAGTCCAAAGCACAAAAAGTGGGGGTTGGGGGGAGAACTCCGGGACCCACGAGAAGATTCTTTGGGACTCCCAAATCTCCTCAATTCTCTCTCTTGTCGCGTTGGATCCTGCCTTCAAAATTAATTTTCCTGTTGGCTTTTCACAAAAAAAAAAAAAAAAAAAAAAAAAAAAAAAAAAAAACTGGTCCATAGCCCACGAGGTTTGCTTCCTTTCTAGAGCCATTTGTGTAATTATCATTGTCTCTTTGACGTTTCATTTTTTCATATCTCGCCTTTCATGACAAGTCACCCCCAAGCCCCACTCCGCAAATCCCAAACCCTCCGCACACTAATCAAAATGACTACGCGTTTTTGCCCCTTATGAACGCCATATTTAATTACACCCCTAGAGCACAATACTTGGAGCATCTCTAATTAAAGTATCAAATTCATATTTCAATATCAAATTTTTGACTTTCATATGCAAACCTCTCTCAAATAAATAAGTGTTATTTTTCAATTTAAATTTGAAAATATTATATATTTGATAACGATTTATCATCAAGTATGATAAAATGTCAAATTTTAGATTTTTCTAGAACTCAAATTTTAATATTTGATTATTGTTTATTTATTACTTACTATTATTTTTATCATTTAGTTATATCGTATCATATTGTCATTTACAAATTTTTTTGGTAAATTAGCATTTACAAATAATTTAATTATTAATTATTTTCCAAAATTTTAATATTTTTGTTATTTTAAAAAAAATAGTATTAATATTGACATGTAGATTAGAGATGGTCTTCCAAACAAATAATTAACAAATTCCACATGCAAGATACGATACTTCTATGAAAATACATCTTAATTCCTTTTTTTTTTTTTAAGGAAAATACATCTTAATTCTTACGTGTTATCTATTTCTTTGAATTTTTTTACTTATTGTGGATTTATGAAGATGAATTATAAAATAAAAAAAAGTACAAAACACGAGGTTCGCACGTGTAAGGCGAGGCGGTGGACGCTTTTGCATGACTCGCATGGTTGTTAATGTTAATTTAAAGAATGTGTATATGTGTCTAGGTGGAAAAAATATAATAGAAAAAGAAAGAGATGCGATGCCCACATCTTTCTTCTGATGGCCACAAAAGGGCAAAAATAAAATAAAATAAAATAAAAATAGAAAAAAAGGACTATAGAAACAGAAACAGAGGGAACAGAAATAGAAAAGAATGCTGACTGATTATTTTGGTAAAAAACTTATGGACTTTGGTATCAAATATTTGGAGCTAAGTTCAGCCTTCGTCAGATTTATGAGACGGAAAAGAGAAAAGCCCAGTCCCCTGGTTTCAGCATGCGCTCCCTTTTTCAATTGCGAAGGAAATATATATATATATATATATATATGTCTCTCTCTCTCTCTCCAAGGATATTTTTGGCACATAAATTATTAATTTAAACTTTATGAGTTTATAATTTTTCTTCAATACACATTCTAATATTTAGGTCACAATAATTTGTTTCACATCATAATATAAATATCCAAGCATCAGTTTAATATCAATTTAAATAGTTTTGTTTAAATTTTTTATTCAAATAAAAAACATTTGAATCACAACCATTCGAATACGTGAACCAAATAAATCTTTTATTTTATTTTCTTCTAACCATAAATAATGATAAAAAAACAAAACAAAAAAGCCATTCTTATAAAAGAATTTGAGTTAATTTCAATTTTAGTCCCAAAAGAATACACTTTGTCTAATTTTGTTTTCTAAAGTTTCAAATGTCACATAATTGATAAGGGCTTTTCAAACGTTTCATAATGCGTTCATCTATGACAATAACGTTAAAAAAATGATGAAATGTAGCATGAATGGAAGGTGATTTAGTAATATAATTGTTGGATGGTAGATTGTGTTGGTGAATTACACAAGATTCACTTCACTAATTAACTGCTTCAACATATGAAACCATAATTTTAGATGAGTTGTGTGCATGGATTTGGTCTAATTTATCCACCAAATCAACCAATCAACATTCATTTTTATCAAATTATCACCTATTCATTCGTTATGTGAGCCTCACGTTCTTCATTATATTTTTTGTGTTTAAACATTTATATCATAGATGTATAAATAATAATGTTTGATAAACTCGGATGTCAATAAATGACATTTTAAGGTATAAAGCAATGTGAGAAATTGTAATTAATTATGATAGAATCTCTTATTTTCACTAAACCTAGTCATAAAAATTGTTATTTTGGTCGTTCATTGGAACAGTTCTTTAGTGTGCTTTATAAATTTTTAGCATTGTCATATTAGATTATTAAAAAAATAAAATTATAGTTGCAGGTATATCTTAATAGTAATTTCACATCGGAATCTATTATAAATTATAAAATTTAAATCCCCTCATTTCAAATTTAAAAATAAAAATAAAAATAAGTTTTCATTTATATCACCGATGAAGTTAATTGAATTTTCAAAAAATATTTATAAATTTTATTAACTTTTTTAAAAATAAAAATTCAATAAAAAATACTGTTTACTTAAAGTTAAATAAGTAAATCAAACAAAGCAAACAAATAAAATTAATACAATGGTTAAAAACGATTCCGAACAATAAGCTCCATCCTTCAAAATAACCGGTCCCATTTCTAGTTTGTACGAACAGACAAGTAAACGTCACCGGCAAAAGGGGGGTAATTTTCCTGTTTTAGACTGTGCTGTTCGGGACTCGTGTCGGTCACTTCCAAAGTAAGGAATATGCCGGCGCAGTCGGTCGTCGATTGACTGACGGTCAACTTCCTCCACCATTCACTCTTTTCCTTTCACTCGCAGGCACAGAGCCCGAGATTGACCAAGATATCGCCAACTCAGTGTCTCGCGAGATATCGGAGATATACAGAGGAAGTTGTCCTTCATTTGATTGGAAGATCGCACCAAAGTGGATTTCAGAATCTCAGCGTTATGGCTTAGAATTAAAAAAAAGTAGATTTGAGATTTCTTAGAGAGAGAAAGATTTGATTTGCGATAGAGACACGTATTATTAAGAGAGAGAAAGAGAGAGACAGATAGACAAACAAAACATGTACACATTACAGCGTATAAAATGACTGACCACAGCTGCTGAGGAAAAGCCCCTTCACCTTCTTCTCTACCTCTTCTTTTGTTTGCCCTCCACTTCAAGTAAAAAAATTTACTGGAGAGGAAAGTTAGAGAGAGAAAGAGGAAGGAGAGAGAGAGAGAGAGGCGGAGGAAAAAAAAAATTTTAAAAAGAATTTTTCATGGCGAGGAACGGCACCGGTTCGTGGCGAAGGAGGTCGGAGAAGGTCGACGGGTTTGAGTTCTCGGCGGCTGAGTCCGAAGAGGTCCACGTCCTCGCCGTCGACGACAGCCTCGTCGATCGGAAAGTCATCGAGCGTTTGCTCAGAATCACTTCTTGTAAAGGTCCGTACGCCGGAGAAGATTATGCGTTTCGACAGATTTGATGAATTTTGTTTCTGTCTTTTTTTTTTTTTGGGTTGATTTTGAATTGGATTTTGGTCGGAATCTGCAGTTACGGCCGTGGACAGTGGAAGGAGGGCTCTGCAGTTCCTCGGATTGGACGAGGAGAAGAACTCCTCTGTTGGCTTTGATGTAAGTTAAACATAAGAATTTCCTCACCGATCAAATTTCATGTTTGGCTCAACAATTTAATACATTTCTGAAACTCTTTAGGGTCTGAAAGTGGATCTGATCATCACTGATTACTGTATGCCTGGAATGACCGGATATGAATTGCTCAAAAAGATCAAGGTCACAAGTTTTTTCGTTTAAATTTTCTTCAATTCATCATAACGAAAACAGTTTACTAACCAAAAATATGAAAGGAAAAAAAAAGTTCCTAAATTTGTGAATCTGTAATGTTGAACAGGAATCGTCTACTTTCAAACAGATACCGGTGGTGATTATGTCATCTGAGAACGTATTGACACGCATAGACAGGTAATTTAATTCCTTCAATTCCTTTTCCCATTTTTCCAAAAAAAAAAAAAAAAAGAGGAAGTCTCTGATTTTTTTTTGGTGGTGATTTGATTTTGGAGGGCAGATGTTTGGAGGAAGGGGCAGAGGATTTCATAGTGAAGCCGGTGAAGTTGTCGGACGTGAAGAGGCTGAGGGACTACATGACGAGGGAGGTCAAAATGGGAAATGAAGAGAGTGGTGGGGTCAACAAGAGGAAGCTACGAGACTCGTTCGATCTCTCGTCATCCCCGCCGTCCATTTCGTCGTCTCCGTCATCGTTATCCTCCCCTTCGTCGCCGTCGCCGTCTCCGTCGAGATCACCTCTGTCGTCGTCGCTATCGGCGCCGTCGTCGCCCACGTCGTTAGATTCCCCAGTCAGACGGCTCAAAATGACCCAACACTGATTAGATCAGCACCACCCTAAAACCACAATAGAAGAAAGAGCCCCGCAAATGCACGCTTTTTTTTATTTTTTATTTTCTTTTGGGGTCAAATTGCAATTACCCGTTAGGCTTTAACGGTTTTTGTTGCATTGCCAATTTTCTCTTTTTCCGTGTTCATTTATTTTGTTTGTCATATCAAATGACGGTGATTTTACATTATTAATACTAATTAACCGATCATTACATATATATATATATATATATTTTGAATTTAAGATATAAAAATTATCGTTAAATTATAGAAGTATTACATTCTCATTTATGTAAATAAAGAATTTGCTTGGCTAGGTCAATTAAATGAAAATTTAAAAAAAAAAAAAAAAAAAAAAAGGAAGGGGAAGAAGAGGGGTGACGTGAAGTGGGAAGGATTTGGTCTGATTGGGACTGAAAGGTATGCAAGATCATGTCTGGTAGAGGGAATATTAGAACTGGATTGTGAATTGGACATGTTTGAGATGTACCCTAATGGAGGGTCTCTCGGGGCTGGCTTGGGTGGGGCCAGAGGACTGGAAACCGCAGTGGCCGTATTTCATGTCTGGATGTCTCTTTGGGAGAGCTAGCTAATTTGCCCAGCTGTCAAAGGGGCTTGCTCCATCTTTGATGAGTTGAGACCCACTATTCAGTAATATTCATAGATCACATACATATGTAGGTTTATTTCTATTTCCATTTTCTTTTTTTATAAGTATTTTATTATATTATATTATTTGGCCATTTAATTATTTTACGTACGAGTTATGTGAGTAAAGATCATTTGTCTTTGGGCCCTCCATGAGAGGGTGAGGTGTAGAGATAGAGGGGGGGCATGTCTTACTCTTGGCTGTGTTTTGTTGTGGATGTATGGGGATTGGCGGGCTAAGACTGATCACTTTTTTTCTAGCTGGTTTCACAAGGTGTGTAGAAAATGGGTCTCCTTTCATACGACAAATGTATAGACTTCTAGAACAAGCATACTGCATAAGCAAGTAAAATGCTTTTCAAGTTGCATGTAGATTTAACGTTTACGTTTTTGTCACGTAGTACTCCTAACAATTGCCCTTTTTTTTTTTTTCTTCTTCTTTTTAATAGGCAATCGTATTACATGAGAAAAATATTCGTTAATAATTCTAAGATTGTGATCTCTCTCTCGATCATCAGAGGGTGTGTTAGGGTTTCGTTTGCTTGTATTCTCTCTCTTTGGACTGAAGTTCGACACCAGCCTTAGGCTAGCCTCCAGACTCCCAACCATAGAAGAGAAGCCTTAGGCTATTCAATGGAGGCCCAGGCAACGAGTTGGGTTTCGTGGGTGGCCGGAAGGGATGGACAGTGGCTAGTGTGGCTAGGTGTCCAACATTGGAGCTGGTGCTCATAGGCGCACGACATGGGGCAGATCTAGTGGATCTGTGCCTTGGGGACAGGTCCCACGGTGTAGTAGGAGAAGTGATCACCTCGCTCGGTGTTTTTCGATGACAGAAGGTGGCTTCTTTCGTGCTGACATGGTGGTGTACTTCTGGCAGCGTCTTTGTTTCATTACAGCATTGCTTCTCCGAATTCCTTTGATCGCATTGGTCGGATATGCGTTACTGGTTTAACTGTGTTATTGGGGTTGTGTCTCCTTTCGGTGGTTGTTTATTTTTAATAAAGGCGAGCCTATTTTTGCCATTTATGAGTTTGTTGTTGAAATATTTCCGATTTTGCTTTGTAATAACAGGTATGGTTTTCACACCTTTCAATTTTGTTTGTGTGTCTGAGATGTTTGAGTTGTTTCTCGGTGGTGTCGGTGTTGGTGTATTGCTATATTTGTTCCGTGCGGTGTAGTGTTAGGCCTTAGTGAGACAGGTTATTGATTCTCAATCGATTTGCAGATTCTATTTATTGTAGACGTCTTATCAAAACAAGCGTTATATATGCTCAATTATTGATGTATCAAGGAACTTTTCTGCTACCGGTCTTGATGTATGACCTTTTGCATAACCTTCATTAGATTTTATTGATTAATCCGGTCTCAATTGAAGATTTTGTCTCATGTACTACAAGATCATTCACACATTAGTAAATAAGATTTTTCCTTCAAAAAAAAAAAAAAACTTTTATCATTAAAATTTGAAAGGGAAAAAAAACTGAGTACGTTTACGATTCATGAAGAATTATAGAGATGCCCTCGTTGGCTTAGAATCAAATGAGGACAGCCCTTCTTTGTCTTTTGCCCCCGTTGTTTTGGTAAGACTTTGATTTCAAGGCTCTGAATCAAGGGGTCGGGTGGACAAATCTTGACTAACGATTTAGGAAGAGATTGAGGTCAGGATCACAGTAGGATCCTATCTGATTTTAATCTCAATATAAGACTCGGACGTCGAAGTCCCATATTCGTTTGGTTTTGATTATTTGACTATACTTTTTTCAATAAAACTTCTTAAAACCTATTAAATTCCATAAAATTTGCTCAAAATGACAATCACATTTTCAAGATATCAACTTAATCCCCCATCATCCATTTTATCATATAAGATAGTATATAAAGTACAAAATTTGTGGTCATACAACAGAAAAAAGAGACCAACATAGAAACAAATACCAATGCACAATCGACAATACAAGCACACTGAGAAATAAATCCAATTTTATATTCTAAACATTTTCATATATTGCATATGTTATAATAATAGATATATATATTTATAATAGTAACATATTAGATTGGATTGTTTTTAACGGATTTTTATAATTAACATCTAATATCCAATCCAATCCAATTGGATAAACCAAACAACTATCCAAATTCAATCTAAAATTCTTTTGTAATCCATTTTCTTATAGATTAAATTGGTTTGCTTGAGAACCGGCGAAAAAAAACAAAAAACAAAAAAAGGTAATTCGGTTGATAGATTGGATGATTGGATCTTTTGTTCACCCCTACTTATGTTCAATAGGAAGGGTAAAAAATAAGCTTAAGATGAGCATCTATTTGATCAATTAGTTCGCTAAAGAGAAGCTTTCAAAAGAATGTGAAAGCCTACCTTATGCGTAAGTAGGCTGTGCCTACGCAAAAAAAAAAACACATTTTAGAGAGAGGATGATATTGGGCTATGCTAAGCTATCCATAGTTGGGCTGACCAAGAGAGTATAATGCAAGAAAATGAAAAGGATTTATATGCAAGAATGCAATAAAATTAACACCTCTTAGTATTTGTACACATCATAACATTAAAATTAATAAATTTTTATCATTTTATAATATTAAAATTATCAACTTTATGTTAGAGTGGATAAAATTATAAAGAGGTACTCAAAACATGACTCTCCACCCAATTTTCTCTAACGTGGGAAATAGACAATGCAAATGGTCTTCATATGGTTTTGGAGTTGTTCTGTAAATAGCGTTTGTTTTGCACCTAGGTCAAAAAAGAGAATCAGAGATGAAAATAGCATTTGTTTTACACTTAGGTTAAAAAGAGAAACAGATATGAAAAACTGTTTTTTTATTTATTTTCGTTTTCAGTTTTTAGAAATATTCTTAAAAACGTGAAGAAACATCATTCAAAACAATATTTCTTGAAATACTATAAAAATACATTTTTAGAAATAGTTCTAATTAACTCCATTTCTGAAAAATCATCATTTCGTTTTTTTGTCCAAAACAAAAACATTCTGAAGAGTCTACCAAACATTGCTATTTGTGTTATCATTTTATTATTATTATTATTATTTTCTGATAACTGTGTTCATGATTCAACGAGGTTAAGGGACATGATTCAATTTCAATAAACAATTATTGGAACATGACAAAACTTATAATCATTGTTGTTAGCCTGTTACTAAACAGGATAAAATAAAAAATTGCATCACGCATCCCTCCTTTCCCCTTTCAAAGGGGAAAAAAAAATTGCATTATGAAGCCGGCTTTATTAAACAAAGACATGTTTTAGTGAGTTTAGGAAAATGATGAAGAGAAAACATCATACATAGAATAAATGACTTATTTTAATGTCTGCTTTAATTTAGTAGACGTTATTAACTTAAATTAATGAATAACAATAATTGATAATAATAATAACCACAAAAAAAATTTAAGAATTCACAAAAGACCTTATATTTAAATTTTCATAATAGATTTAAAATTTAAGATCTGTCCCTGTAAATAACTAATTTAGTTAACGTGACACAAATCTGAATCATAAATAATTAGTATTATGAATATATTAACGTCTAAAAATTATGGCATGCCTCTATATATATATATATATTTTGATGACTGTGGTGTCTAAGACTTTGTCCCAACTAATCCACGGGACCCATATAAATCATCCCATCCACATGGATCGGGTAAATCTCGGACCTTTAACCCTCGGATGTGGTCCCAAGAAATTGATAACACTCAATGGGAATCGAACCTTAGACTTAATGCATTATAAGGCACTAAGTATAATTCTCCGTTTGATAAAACGATTTGAGTTGAAATTTTTAAATTTGAGTTAGTAGACTTTTTAAAAACTAGTTATAATTTTTGTTGACTTTTCAAAAAAAGACAAAAACTGAGATGAAAAATTTGAGTTTAAGATGTTTTACCAAACGGAGCATAAGTGATTCACCATTGAGCCAAACTCTTGGCCTCTATTTTAGGGAAATTTTTTTGAATTAGAAGGCAAGGCATGAAATCTATATTATACAGCGTACAACATCTGTTTTGCTGATTTGTATCTTTCTTTCGGGCATCATAAAACATGGGTCAATTATTTGAAAGAAACTTGTACAAGTTGAAGTTAGCAAATGAGTTAACACAAAAGAGTGAGGTTTTAATTAAAGAGATGGAAAATCAGTGAGTGAAAGGACAATAAAATTGTGGAACAGAAAACGTTAAACACACTAAAGCTAAAATTAAACACAAAAGGTAAGTTTTAATCTTTCTAAATTAAAATAAGTTTTAATCATGTAATAAACCAAATTTCTAGATTCGTCCACCTACTTCATAAATACATACGCAAATGGAAATTGCTGAAGTCACGGCGTAGGCCAAACTTGTCCCCCAAAAATTAATTTGGTGAGCTACTCTTTCTATATATCTCAAACACAAACCCCACTATTCAATATTCATTAAAGTTTAAAAGTCCTCTCTCGATTAAAAAAAAAAAAAAAAAACTCCCTAAAGGGTGAGGTCGTTGACCAATTATTTTTCTTGTCCCTTTCAAAAACTGTTACATATTAAAAAAGGGAACTTCTTCCATGGGTAAGCCTACTTTACCAATTGGATGGGATAAAAGTTTATGGTCCGTTCGATGGCAATAACGGCCTGTTTAGATGAGCTCACGGTTGTTAAAGTGTGGCTTCGCGTACACTAGCACAGACAACATTGAGTTTCAACTTTAACTTCTTTTTTTATTATTATTATTTTTTTTCACTCTCTCCCAATTCGTGTCAGTTTTCTCTCTACCTATTTTGTTTTTTGTCTAATAATCAGGAAAAAGCGTTTGGTTTGATTTGGTCAGTGCTGCTCAGTTAGAGGGGAAGAAGACGGCGAAGGATGGCGGCGCGGTATCACTTCCACACCAGTTCGGCGGGGACTAAACGGATGAAGAAGAAGAAGAAAAGAAGGCTGAGGTGGACGTGCTGTTGGTTTAAAATTGTTGCTTTTAAAAAACTAAAAAATAATTATGATAATTTAGATGAGTTGATTTTAATTAAAAAAAAAAGAAGGAAGAAGAGTTGATATTTGCTGAAGGTTGGGCTAGTCACTAGTGGGCTTGCGGTCAGTAGGGTCTCTTTCAAGTAGGAGAAGCCCTGTCCATGGCAGAAATTGGAAATATGCCGGAGAAGAAGAAAGAGAGAATTAGAAAAAAAAAGATGTCGGAGAAGAAGAAGAAAGTGAATATTTTTGTTGGTTTCAGTCACGGACAGTTTTGACATTCAAAACCGCCGCCGACCACCGTCGGTTTTTTGGCCGGTTTTCCGTCGGTGCTCCGCCGGTCCTGAAGTTCACGGAGTAATTAAACAGTTTTGAATGGGAACCTCTTTTATTCTTCTTCCATTCAGTGGGCCCTACTTTTAATCTACCCACTATCAATCCTATCCTGAGTCAAGGTAATCTTACCCAATTAAAAAATTCCAGGATTTTGCAGGGGACGGAAATTTCAACTACTTATGACTACATTTATAGGAACATTTGATGAGGTCCCTTTTCTGACTTTATATATATCCCTAATCTTTGCACATTTCATTAATGATAATAAATTAATAAGAAATTTGTAGTGGGGCATCAGAAAATACCGCGAAATACAATTAAGAAGCATTAACACATCGAAATCATATCAGCTTACAAAAAATTGATAATTCAATACGGGCTTTTAGAACACTAACTGCAATTTGAGTTTTTGAGTTTTTTTTTTTATCTTATTAAAAAAGAGTTAATGCTTGGTTGCAATGTAATTTGAAAATAAATTGTAATATTTAAATAGTATAACAACATTTAATGCATTTGGAAAAAAAAAAAAAAAAGCAATATAGATATTGTTTTATTTTTTTTTTATCGTTGTGAGCATTTAGATCTAAAAATTATCTAATTTTGACTTAAAATAAGAAAATTATAAACTTTGAAGTTTAAGTTTTTTAAATAGAAGAAAGAGAAAAGAAATGTGGATTTAAATTTGAGTTGTGCAAAATTTGGGAAAAAAAAAAAAACATTTCAAAATCTTCTCCTGAAGTTGGAGTTTCAAACAGAGCCCACAAATTTAATTAAAAAAACAATTAAGAAAAAAAATGTGATGGGACATGAGAAAATACGGCAGAATGCAAGTCAAAAACATTAACACATAATGATTAATAATGCAACAAAAATTGATAAATATGACAACTCAAATTTATAACTTAAAAATTTAATAATATCCCACCACAAAATTCTCCGTCAATGGCCACAAACATAATTGCATTTATTATGCACATTTTTTTTTGGAAAGAGGGGGGGGGTGGGGTGGTTTGTTTAAGAAACATACCGTTTCAACAATTGTTGTCCAAATTCAGTTTGACTTGGTTCTAAACCACTCCCATCTACCTCCCTATCCTACTTGCTCAAATGGACGATCCACTAGTGTAAGACTATTTCCACCCAAATTTACAAAAAGCCCCTCCTATGGAACATTCCTTTAGTACCATCACAAGGGCCATTCTTGTCCTTGGACCATATAAAAAGCCCGGGAAAATGATATCACTACCGAAACAACAGCAGAAGCAGCAACCAAATGCTTTCTTTGAAAGTGTCAGCAAACCAAACCCCAAACGCAACTTTCTCTCTCTATCTCTCACTTTCTCTCTCCGATGCCTAATATACCAAAAACCCACAACGGATTCAGTTTCAATCCTCTCTTCGAAGCTCAATCAAGAAGAACTAATTCCTTTCCATGGCTGACAAGATTCAGCCCTGGATTTCTCTCTTCCTCTTCTTCTTCTTCTTCTTTCAATCTCCTCTGTTTTTTCTCTGTTTTGCCCAATTGGGTCCTCCTCAAAACATTGAAACTTTCTATCCTTTCTCAATCTCTCCTCCTCCTCCTCCTCCTCCTCCTTCCAATCCTACACAAACCCCTCCTTTAGTACCTCCCTCAACTCCTTCATCACCCGTTCCGCCGCAATCGCCGCCGCCGAAGTCGTCGTCCAGCAACAACAAGATAGCGAAGGCGGTGGCGGCGACGGCTGCTAGCACGCTGGTGGTGACTGCCTTGGCTTTCTTTCTGATCCGACGGTGGATCGTGGCGAGACGGAAGCGAGGGAATGGCGGTACTAATTCACGGTTCAACGTCGGCGGCGGCAATGGCAGTGGCGGTTTTAGGCCTAGTTCTTTGCGGTCTCGGAGCGAGTTTGTTAGATATGAAGGAGATCTCAAGGGGTTCATTGTGGACGAGAATGGTCTTGATGTGATTTATTGGAGGAAGCTTGATAGGAGGAATTCGTTGTCGAAAAACGGGCTCCGAAAAGAGGTTTTACGCAACGATCCGAGAGTTAAAGAAGGCCAAGATGAAGATGGTGATAATGAGAACATTACAGAAAATCGTAGAAGTAGAAAGAATGAGCCGATTCAAGAAATTCCTTTTCTCCGAGGGAAATCTTCGACTTCTCATGTAAAAGTTGCACCAGAAGTAGTCTATAGTAATGATCATGTTCATGGAACTAAAACTTCTTCAATTCCACCAAAACCAAGTGTTGGAATTGTCTTCAAGGATGTCCAAGAACAAGAATTCCATCCAAGGGTATCATCCACCTCTCCTCCTCCTCCTCCGCCCTCCCCGCCACCATCACCGCCTCCGCCTCCGCCACCGCCTCCGCCACCGCCGCCGCCGCCAATTCTAATTCCACCCAAGATAGCTTCTAAGCCGCCGCCGCCGCCGCCGCCTCCCGCGCCCAAGGCGCGCAGTTTGAACTCGTTGTCGACACCGAAGCTGCCGCCGCCACCGGGGCTGAAAGGGAAGGCATCCGGTGAAGCTGGCGCGTCCGGGACAGGAAACGGTCAAGTGAAATTGAAGCCTTTACATTGGGACAAGGTCAACACCAACGCCGAGCATTCCATGGTTTGGGACAAAATCAACGACAAAGGTTCTTTTAGGTACAAATCTAATCATATCCCAAAAGAGAGAGAACTAAAACGGTTCATATGGTTTATTAACGTTTAGAACTATTTGGTACATTTGTTCAGGTTTGATGGAGATCTTATGGAAGCACTTTTTGGCTACGTAGCCACCAACCGAAAATCCCCAAAAGGAGACGACAACAACAACAACAACAGCAGCAGCAACACATCGGATCCCAAATCCGGTCCCTCGTCGCGGACGTTCATATTAGACACCCGAAAATCTCAGAACATTGCCATTGTACTAAAGTCGCTATACGTCTCTCGCAAGGAAGTCATTGATGCTCTCATGGAAGGCCACGGCCTAAGCCAAGAAACTCTCGAGAAGCTCTCGCGAATCGCCCTGACCGCAGAGGAACAATCGCTGATCCTTGAATACAAGGAGGACCCGACGAGGCTTGCCGACGCCGAATTCTTCCTCTTCCACATCCTAAAAGTGGTTCCTTCTGCTTTTACCAGGCTTGACGCCATGTTGTTCAGATCTAATTACAGCCCCGAAATTGTCCACCTTAAGAACTCGATTCAAACGCTTGAATTGGCCTGCAATGAGATGAGGACAAGAGGGCTTTTCGTCAAATTGCTCGAAGCGATTCTCAAAGCCGGAAACCGAATGAAACGCCGGGACTTCCAGAGGAAACGCGCAAGCTTTTGACCTCACCGCGCTTAGGAAGCTCTCTGACGTGAGAGGCACTGACGGAAAGACTACTCTGCTTCACTTCGTCGTCGAGGAAGTAGTGCGGTCGGAAGGAAAGCGGTGCGTGATGAACCGGAACCGGAGCTTGAGCCGGTCCTCGAGCCAGAGCAGCAGCAATTACAATCAAACAACGTCATTGAAGGAAGAAAGAGACAAGGAATACAAAATGATCGGTTTACCGGTCGTCGGAGGGCTAAGCTCCGAGTTCTCCAACGTGAAGAAAGCGGCGGGAATCGACTACGACATCTTCTCGTCGACCTGCTCAGTTCTTTCCAATAGAGCAATGGAGATTCGAAAGCTAATTGTATCACAGTCTGTCAAGGGTGGATTTGCAAGAGAAATGGAAGAGTTTCTAGAATCTTCGGCGGAAGAGTTGAAGAAGGTGGGAGAAGAGCAGGCGAGAGTAATGGAGCTTGTGAAGAAAACGACAGAGTATTACCAAGCTGGGGCGTCCAAGGGCAGAGGGGCTCACCCGTTTCAGCTGTTTGTGATTGTTAAGGATTTTTTGGTCATGGTTGATCAGGTTTGTGTGGAGATCGCCAGGAATTTGCAGAGGAAGAGAGGATCGTCGTCTTCGCCGAAGACACCGCCGCAGCCGCCGTCGAGGGTGGCGGTGCGGTTCCCGAACTTGCCGGAAAATTTCATGTCCGACAAGTCCTCGGATAGAAATTCTAGTGACTCGGATAATGAATAGTTTCCCGGGTACATACGTTTTCATTGGTATATATAAATTAGGAAATTTGGTTTAGAATTAGAGGGGGTAAAAAAAAAAAAGAGAGAGAGAGAGAAAATTGCTGAGTGAGATTTTTTATTGAATCAATCTTTTTTTTATTTGTTCCCCAAATTTGACATTCATATTTATTTAATTTTGATGATGATAAATTCTTTATTTTGAGTTTATCCATCGATATTTATAAGTTTGAGTAAAAGTTCCATGCACTTGAAATGTGATTCTAATGTAGTGTGAAAGTTTATGTCTTAAACTGCAAGACATTGTTCAAAGCATAACATGGGAAAAGATGCTTATTTGACACCAATCATTGAAGGATGGAAAACATAATCTTGGTTTTTATTTTATTTTGTTTTTTGTTTTTTTTTTATATATGGAAGACGACGAAGGCCAATTTGAGAATAATTATTGAGATTGTTATACTTTTAAAAGAAACATTATTTTTACTTAAAGCAAAAGGAGATGTAAGAACAGAAATTAATAGCGACAAAATACAGCTTTTCAAAATAACTTAAAAACTAACAAAATGTTTATTAAACTTTTATCAAACATTATAGTTGGGTATTCCCAATCTAGTTGCAATACAGGTCCATTGAATATTTTGATAGGCAATCCGTTAGTTAAACCTTGTAACAATCAAATAAATAAAGAAAAAAAAAATGGTGCCATAGACTATTTCACAAGCTAATTACTTCAAGCAAGAGAAAGAAACTAAACAAGCATCTAGACGTTTTCTTCTTCCTTATTATATAAAAGCACATTAGATGTCATAAAGTCAACTGAATATCTTATATTTTTTTGACATTAATTTTTATGCCTTCTGAACAATTCTTCATTTACTGATAAATTACACTTCAAGATGAGGTGGGATATAAAATTAATTTCATCCCCTGATAAAAACCCAGTTTTCTTTTCATAAACCAATTTGACAGAACAAAATGTTTGGTCCTGTTGCACGTTTACCCATTAGTTTGTATCCCTAGAATAAAAATGATGTATGTGGTTTTTTTTTTTTTAGGCTCAATTCATGATCTTTAAAATCCTTAAAAAAGCCATAAAAAAAAAAAAAAAAAAGGTCAGCGTCCGGTGTTAGTCAACTCAGCGGGTATAGTTTTACTCAAGGCCGAAGACCTCCTCCGCGTTTCTCAAACCAATCACACCGACCCATGACCCCATCCTCCTTTCAAAACATAAAAGAAAAAAAATATTTCAAAAAAAAAAAAAAGAAAAGAAAAGGAGTTTTGCTTTTGTCGGTTTCCAATATATATTATATATATATATATATATATATATATATATTTCTAACTCGTTTTGTCTTCTGGGGCCTCAAGATTTTGTTCGTTAAAGTTTTTTTTGAGCTCTGGAATGGAATCTGTCTTTTTCATTGACCTTCATTTTTCTTGGTCTAAAAACATCTTCTATCTTAAACCAAAAATTAGGAGTTTCACCACAAACATTATAACCTAAGAACAACTTTCTTCCCCCTACACAACATCCAAAATAGGAAATAAATAAATAAACATAAAGTTTAATTATTTCTTTTTCTTCTAAATCATTATATGAGTTGGGAAAATTAATACGCCCACAACAACTTTTTTTTTTTTTTTTGAACTATTTACATATAGAGTTGAATTTCAACCCTGCTTTTAATAGATGTCTATCAATCAATTTATTTGTAACAATGAACAAAAAGTGAAACTACTCATATATATATATTGACAAATCTACCCCTTACTCAAATTTAGGTGAAAAATATATATATGATTACCTCCTAATTTTTAGGCACTGTTTCCAAGATTAAAAAATTAAAAATTTCCCTAAATTTAAGGGATTGAGATATTAGAAAATCATTTTCAATATTTTCCGCCTCCCTCAAAAATCATTTTTACGCTTTTCCTCGTCCTCTTCTCCTCTCTGAAACATCTTCATCGTTCTCCTATCCGGCTTGACTGCATCCCATGCTCTGGCGCCTCTAACCGTGGGGAAGAAAAATCTAGCACATAAATAGCCTCCAAATCTATAGAAATTGGGTCGGTATCCCCTTCCTTAAGGCGATCCACACACATCACTTCAACAAATAATGACCCGTTGATAATTTCATCTTCCTTATACGCTAATGTGCTGCAATAGGTATGTATGGATTAGTTCATTATTATATCAACTATGGTTTTAGGTTTTTCTCCTCGAATTTTTTGGTTTTCAGATTTTGTTTGAGACAATCAATGTTGTGATTTGATCAATTTTGAAGTTCAGATTTAGGGCTTATTTTGAAGGGTCCATTTATTTTGTGAACAAATTCGATTTATTGTTGGCGTTAGTGATTTAGGGTTTCGGTCTTTATCATATTGATGACATTTGTGATTTCGGTTCTTTTTTATTGAAAAATCAAAAATTGCAGATTATTAATGATTGTACGAGATTTGTCACATATCAATATCAAAACAACATACCTTGAACGTATTACGCTTAATGGTTTCTTATTAAAAATGCTTGCAATTGGATATAGTTATGTGAAGAATATTTGGTATGTCTTGATAAAGCCTTGGAAATTATCACATTGATCCAACTTTTTTCATTTTTCTTTTAGTGTTTGAGTTATTTTACTTGAATTGTAACTATTAATCTTCATGATAAGACCAAGAGAAACGGATAATTGGATTGTTGGATTTAGTTTAATGTATATCAAGATACAATTTAATAGTTTGGAACTATTTTATCTTGATTTACTGGTTCTAGTGACTCGGTTTTTTTCTTGTCATGCTTAGCATTATAAGTCTTTATTTGTTATAAAATTTCACAATGACTCAATCTTTTTATTATTATGCTTAGCATTACTACTAATGATATGGAATCAATTATATTGATATTCGCTATATGTGTTATGAAGTTTTAGAATTTGTATTTGTCATAGCCATTATGGTAATTTGGGATAATTTGATTAGTTCATAATGATGCGGTCATTACCGTATTGGTATTGTCACATATTTATAAAGAATCATTTTATTATTGACTTAGTCTTTTTGGTATTATATATTTATTGTCATTAACATTAAAATGAATCATGTAAATAGGGGAGTAACTTTTGAAGCTAAAAGAGCAATGGACTAATAAGAGGATCAACCCGCACACCATAGTGCAAGTTATTGAAGATATCATATTGATGAGGTTAATATGTTATGAAGATCGACATCCACTTTAATATGTTTTGTTTTTTGTTGTTGATTTTTGGTACTTAATGTCAATATCATATTGATGAGGTTAGTATGTTACAAAATAATAGAGTGAATATTTCTTATTTTTCTCTCAATAACAAGGTCAATCTGATAGTGACTCAAATTTTTTGTGCATTTATTTTAATTTAATATCTTTATTATTTCTTGTTAATTTTGTGTGAAGATATCAGCTAATTGGGTAACTAGAATTGGTCAATAAAGTATAGTAACTCAATCAAAATTGAAGCACACCACTGATGACGAATTGGTGAAATATAATGTGTATTTAAAATAACTAAATCCATAAAAATGTGTAATAAAAAATTTAAATGAAAAATTAAAAAAAAAAAGATAAAACCAGCAAACTCAAAGAAGGAAGGCGGACATTGGGAAAAAAAAAAATAGCAAAACTAATTAAGGAAAAAGAAACCAAATAAATGTGCATTCAGAAAATTTAAAACGTAATTTTCAATTTGATTGATATATTTAAATTTTCAAATCAGTTTAAAAAGTAATGGCATTAAACAAGGAAGGTTGTTTTTTCCATAAAAAAACACACTAGAGAAAGCAAAAAAAAAGTTACCAAAACAGTTTCCATAATTAAAAATTAAAACGTGCATTCAATTCATTAATTAAAGATTTTTTTTTTTATATAAAAAAGTTGATCTGCAAACGTGGAAGGGCATATGTGGAAAAGAAAATCATTAAAATTCAAAATTCTCAAATTTGTAAATAAATAAGTTGCTTTGTAAATATATTTTAAATGGGGACTCAAAAATAATCATTTTATGTAAATACTACTTTAAAAAATAAAATAAAAAACACGTTCACACTTCAAGTGGCCCCACCACAAAAAAAGAAGAACCAAGTAAGAGTGTCTTTTTTTGGCCACTACTGAGATGCACGGATATTCTACCAAGTGTAAATTCATCTGTCATTGCTTTGCAAAAGAACCACCCTCCATGAGAAGCAAGTTCTTTTTGACTTGTCTTCCTTATCCTCTCATTCTAATCAGTGCCTCACAAACGTGTTTTTTGTATATATATATATATATATATTTGTCTTTCTTGGTAAATGATGTTGACCTTTCATCCCGAGTTGGACCTTCACCTGACGAGTCTCACTTCTTGGAAGGCATCTACATGATAAGTTCACAACATTTTTCCCATTAGTAGATGGAAAATAATAATAATAATAATAAATAAATAAATAAATGTATATATATATATATATTTATATATAAGGAAACAAAGGGAGCCCTTAATCCAGGCTTAGAGTGTGCTTGGGACCACGTTTATGGGCAAATCATAAACAACTTCATAAGGAAAGTGCTTTCCAATGGTGCTGATAATGGATTAACATCTCCTATCTAATTTTAATGTCTCAAATGGTGTATAACCAATTATATTTTGACATATTATTGAAAGGAGTTATATCGTAACGTATAAAAATCAGTGAAGGGAAAGTACCTGATTGACATAAATTTGAAGATCATTACATCAACATAACACAAAAAAGCAACATTAGACCAATATAACATAAAATTAAACTAAAGGAAATTACAATTTGTGTCATGTTTGTCAAGATAAGAGAATTTGTGTCATGTTGGTCAATAAATGAAAAAAAAATGGTTATTTGGATAATTTTCTCAATCAAACAAACAAAAGTTATAAATAATTTCAAACTTTTTAAAAATAACGTGGCATGATAATATTGGTTAGACATAATTTGAGATACCAAAAATTAGACAGAAGATTTGAGTCCGTCACCTTTAATGAGTTTCAAACTGTCAATCTCTTTCAAACATTAGACTTATGCCCCAAAAACAGGAAAATTTTGGAACTTTTGTGGTACCTAATGGAACATGGTCTTTGCTTTTAATGAAGTTTTATGTCTTAATTGACTGATTAGACACCCGGAATATAGAAAAATAAAGATTGGAGATTTTGGATGCGTCGAAAGGACAATTGAGTTTCTGGCTTGACAAAAGTTATTAGCAAGTGTTGGGATAAAATTAAGAATGGATCTTACCCCTAGGGGTTAAAAAGAAAGAACTGTGCCATAAATTGTATTTAAAGAAATCTCATCACATTGATTGTGACAATTAAGCTCATTAACTAGACAACATTATTATAAACAGCAAAGGCAATAAAGCCAGAGGCCTCTCCACGTCACTACCACAACTGATATTAATAGATTAATTTGAAATCAAGCTTTTAAATCCAAGTACAGAACAAATTTTCTAGATGGCCCATCTGACTTACTAACAGTAGGAAGGTGCTAGTGGGAGAAAGAAATTTTGAATATATTTGCTAAAAGGAGGCCAAAAAAGGCCTAGCCCCCATGACAAGTTATCTCTAGGCCATGGATATGTGAAATTTTCCCACGATGGAATCCAAATGGCATGGGACCTCTCCTCCTAATAATTTGCAAAAGGATGTCTCTTTATAGTGATCAAGAATAGGTTTACACTTGTACCTTATCCAAAGCGCTTTTTGACGTTTTTTGTCCCCGATAGAAAGCCGGCATGGGAGTGGGCTTAAAATTAAGGCTTTGTCTCACCCTTTTCATCTCTGCCTCCTTTGCCTCCTGTGTCAATATGAAGGTATTAAGATACAGCCATACAATTGCCGTAGACGAATAATTAGGTATTCGGTCTTATAATTTAATATGGTAATGGTAACTGACACTAAATTGTTATATAAAGACATCAGCAATATACTAGAACTAGAGGTGTTTTGGTTTTATGTTGTTTAATGAGATTAGATGCACACAAAAAAAAATGTCGGACCTTTGATCTTGATTGGAGGCGTGTTTTCTCTTGCTCTACGGCATTGGACTTCGTCTCTAGTTTCTTTGAAAACTGAAAAGAATCAGTTAAATGATGATAAGATGCGGAAACTTGAACAAATTGTACTCAAGATTTCAATGGAAGTGGAGTGTGCGAGGTGCTAATTATCCATGAGCGAGTGAAAGATTGTGGGTGCTTCAGTGAATACCTCTTTTCTTTTCTCTGCTGTTTCATTACTTTTCAACCCAAAAGAGGATGGAGGAGTCTTGATACTTCTTTTCTCCAGCCGATTCGTTCTGAGTGACCTATTTCAGCATAGAAATGACGACATCAGCAATTATAATACACACAACATTTTAAGCTAAGGTTGTTCCTACCTTAAACAAGATCTATGATTCATTGATTCTTCTATCAACCTACAATACATTGTTACAAATATGAACCAAATGTCAGATGTGTAATGCGGATGCATTATAACAATAGAGATTCGGATCAATTCCTTTTACGTTTGTACTACAGTTATCCGGAGGCAGGGCAATAAGAGGAGAGGGCTCCTCACTGTTTAACATTCGACGATAATTCATCCAACCAAGGGATGTTTATACATGCATTCAGACAAACGAATCTAAGTCATGATGCAAGTAAAATATGCACAAGAAACCCAGCTCCAAGACAGTAAATACACAAAGACACGTTATATTGAAAGGTTTAATATGGGAATTAGAATAAAGTGTAAATCTAAACATTACCCAACATTCTCTTTTCTTGGAGTCAGAGAAGTGGAAACGTTTGGTTCTGGCCTCTTTGCAGTGACCTGCACCAGATAGTTGGAAAAATAAAATGAAATGAAATAAGCAGCTAAAAGAGAATTTAACCTTTTAATCGAAGAAAATAATTCAAGTAGTTTGTATCTTTAAATGCCAAACATGAGAATGGATTAACCTGCTTTTGTAATGAAGATCCGTCATCGCCATAGTATCTCGCTTGGTTGAAATTGTTTTGGAATGCCTTAAATGCTCGTTTGACAATATCCTTATCCCCCATTTTCTCCATAATTAAAGACTTTCTAGGTGCAGTTTGTGAAGGTGCATCCGAATTCGCGGGTGAATTTGAATTCCTGGGGCCTAAACTGAGGGACAAGTGTAGAGATTTCGAAACAACTTTCTTGGTCTCTCCAGAAGGCGGATTATTCTTGTTCCTCTGCAAAGATGGAGTGATGCTCTTCTTTGCCGAAGATTGCGATGCTGATGCAGATACCCGACTTGAATTCGGTACAGGCTTCGACACTCTTGGGGTAGATGTAGAACTCTTTGGTGCTTTAGTTATTTGAGAAACTGGTTTCTTCTTAGCCTTTGCTTCATTTCTCTCCTTATCCACTGCATTAACCTATCCAGACAAAAATGACAACACGGTATGAGACATGGTATAAGGATTCAACTAAATCAACAAAGTTCACACGGACACAAATAACTCCAAGAACTAATGCCTTCACCTTTTGAGATTGATTCTGATCAACCAGTTTAACCTTTTCCTCTTCGACCTTTGAATCACATACTAACTCACTTTTCACAATCTCCGGAGCTTCCGTTCTGGGTTTAGAATCAATAGCAATGGCTTCTACTTCCTTAACCAAAGAAGGATCTTCTTCTGCCTTGCCTAACTCAGGACTAGCCACCCTTCTATCAAGCTCTTCATCTCTCTCAACCAATGAGCTTTGACATTCTTCGCTAATTACGACTTCCGCTTTTGGATCAACGATACTCAAACCGGGTTCTTGGTTAACTTCTTCTACAGCTGAATTTTGTTCTTCAGACACATCAAGTTGGGCATTCTTGGAACTTGTGTTGCGGATCAGATCTCTACCATTTGGATCATTTTCATCATCCATTGACCTCATGGGATCGTTTTGAGCTTGCTTTTCTTGCTCCAAAAGCTCAGCTTTCCTAGCAGCAATCTTCTTGTAATGGGCTTCAAAATAAGCCTTCTTCTGAGCTACAGAACCTGGTGTGGCACACTTCTCAACCTCTTCCAAGTACTTGTTTGGTGAGAAAGCAGACCATTTCTCCCATGATAACGAATCATTCTCAAATCTTCCGAACGAGACAGACACTTCAAGTACAGGGTTTGAGGCTGTTGTTGTCTCCCCCATCATCTGTTTCTTATTCTTTTTTCTTTTTTTCACAAAACCAACAACAAAAAGAAGAAGAAACCAAAATCCAAGCAAGAACAAAAGAACCCACAATTACAATTTGCAAATTAAAAAAAAAAAAAAAGAAGAAGAAGAGAGAGAGAGAGAGAGATAAAAGAAAAGAAAGAAAACCCACAAAAGAAACAAAAGCATAAGTTTGGAAAAGCAATAATAATTATACAAATCTGCCCATTATTAAGCAAATCCAAAACAGAAAAGGGTGTTGTTTGTTACCATATCTGAATCTGTTGGAAGATCCGCTAGTGTTTCACCTATAAATCCTCTAACAAGAGACCGGGACAGAGAATGTGAACGCCATGGCTATATTGTACACTAGAATTAGATCTCCACTGGATCACACCGAAAAAAAAAAAAAAAACAAAACAAAACAAAACAAGACAAAAAAAAGACCAAAGATTAGGAGAAACAAAAGAAGAAGAAAAATTCACAATGAAGACAAAAAGGAAGGCTTTTTCGATGCAAAAATGTGGCCAAAAGAATAGAAGACAAGTGCATGTGTTCTGTCTATTCTTCTTCTTCTTCTTCTCTCTCTTTTTTTTTTTTTTTTTCAATCTCCTTCAATTATTACTTCGCACCTTTTTTTTTTTTTTAATCGACGGTAATGAGACTTTCTTTGTTTGTTTCTAGAACTTCCCAAATCTCTAATGATACACCAAATAATGAACCCGAAAGGTGAAGAAGAAAAAGGAAGCCAAAAGCACCCAGAAAAAAAAAAAGCTGCAGATAAATAAAATTCAAGAGTAAATCTTTACTCTCTGGCTTTCTCCACTACACTTTTCTAGTTAGACAGAAAGTTGAATAATTAGAGACCTTTTCGGACTACATAATTATGAAAGAACTATACAATTGGAGAAGACCCAGTATGTGACTTGGATTAATTTGGCTCAATTATGATGTTGAAAGTGCAATAAATCACAAACTCACTCACTTACACACACATACAAAGATGTTAAAAATTTTGATCTTTTTAGCAAAATCCTTCTCTTTCCATAACCATACCTGTAGATTTTCCTAAATCATGTCTTCAAAGAGAGACCCCAAAAAAAAAAAAAAAAGTTACGTTTGATCAGATTAGCCATTAGAAAACATAGAAGATGGTAAGGAACGGCCCCACTTGGGCCGTGGGAGGGAGAGAGTCTTTACATGTGACACTCACCATCCCCTTCTCCCCCTTAGGCCTCTTCCATTAATTATTCAAGCCTACTCTCCCCATTTGTGGTCCCCTCTTAATTAAATACTTGTTAGGGTCTGTTTGATAAATGAATTGAGTTTGAATTGAGATGAAATTTTTAAGTTTGAGTTAGTTGACTTTTTAAAAAATAGTTTTAAACTTTATTGACTTTTCAGGAAAAGAAAAAAATTGAGATGAAAAAATACAGTTTCGTTAGAGTTAAACTTTATTACCAAACAAAGCCTTAAAGTACCTCCAATGTTGTACTAAAAGATTATGTTAATGATAAATTTTATTATTTGGATGAAAAAAATACTCTCTAATGTATTGTTATATTTGATGTCAGATTTACCAAATGTTAAATTTTATGATAAATTTATCACAAGTTATAACCAATAATAAATTTAACATTTGATTCATATTGGTTGTTACGTTTACTTTTGTCATGTAATTATTACACTAGTTTCATTTTTAAATTATTTAAATAGTAAATGCTCATTTTTACGAGTTCTAAAGTACAATAATAATAACAAAAAATAAAAATAGTGTTAGAAATAACATTATATATTAAAGTATAAAGTAAAATAATGTTATTTTTCACACTTTTTTACAACAAATATAGCCTTAATATGGCTCAATACATTAGAGATGGTCTTAACAACAACCAAAACAATATATGTACGCCAAAAACTAGTGGTAAACGATGATTTTTTAACTCCTTATTGTGGACACCCGACACCGTTTTACATTTGGAAGACCACCGTTTTACTTACTACTTGGTGGAACGTGACCAATAAAATTGTGACACATAATCAAACTTACTACTTGGTGAAACGTGACCAATAAAATTGTGACACATAATCAACCACCGCGGTTGGTGTTACCGGACTTGATTATCACTCTCTTTTCCCTTTAACTTGCCTTGTGTTATTCTCCTCTAATGCCTCTTAAGCTACTCAATCACCTTTCTCACCACACTAATCTTCCTTACCAATCACTGTCCAAGACTTGCTCTACATATATATATAACCTCTGAATTTGCTGACCAAAGCCACGAACTTGAAAGCTCACACTCCTTGAACAAAAATCCAACATGAGAGACAACAATAACATTCCCCATCCATCCTTGCTACTTCACTTCTTCCTCGGCCTCTCTCTCCTAACGGGCCGGGTCAGGCCCGACCCAGATCCGATCCAGGACTACTGCGTTGCGGACAACAGAAGCCCAAGCCCACAACCATTCTTCGTAAACGGCAAACCCTGCATAGACCCAAATCTTGCGAGGCCTTCACATTTCGCCACGTCCGCTCTCTCAAAGCCCACCGACACAAAACGACTTGGCTACAACATGAGCACGACGACCACCGCCAACTTGGCCGGGCTCAACACACTGGGCCTGGCTATGGCCCGCATCGACATCGATGGAAACGGGCTCGTCGAGCCGCACTTGCACCCGCGGGCCTCGGAGGTGATCACCTGCCTCAAGGGGGTCCTACTGGTGGGCTTTGTGGACACTTCCTACCATCTGTTCACGATGCAACTGAAGCCCAGTGAGTCGTTTGTGTTCCCGAAAGGGCTGATCCATTTTGTGTACAATATTGATTCTGTGGGTCGGGCTGTGGCCCTTTCCGGGTTTAACAGCCAGAACCCGGGCAAACAAGCTGCGTCACTGGCTACATTCACATCGAATCCTCCGATTCCTGACTATGTGCTGGAAAAGGCGTTTCGGATTTCGAAATCGGATGTTGAAAGGATCAGAAAGAACCTCAGTGGTTGATTGACTCGGAGTGCATATGAACATGGGTTTTTTTTTTTTGGTGTGTGTGGTTGAAAACATGTGGTTTATTATTATTACTATTATTAAGGTTGTTATTATCTATGTCCCATGAATTTCAAAATTATTTTTAATTTATCTTTTAAATTTTAAAATCTTTCAGTTTACCCATTGAATTTGAACTTAACCGTATTTTATTATTTCTATCAGAATTTTAGTTACAAAGCTAAGAGTAATTAGTAGGGCTGTGCATGGGTGAGTTTAGCGGGTGACGGATGGGTGGTGGGCGGGTTAGAAAATAACGATTTTTTCAAAATCTCAAACCAGCCCCGCTCACTATGAAGGTGGGTTGGACGAGTTGGTGATGTGTGGGTTGTGTGGTGTGGTGGGTGGGTAGAGAATTTTGAAAACAAAAATTTGTAATTTTTTTTATTAATCGAAATAAGCTTGGAACTTTAATTCAATCGTCAAACCTATTATAATGTTAAGTTTGAAGAGGCGGGAAAAAAAAGAGTAAGATTGATTCTAATTGCAAACACAATATCTAAATAACAACAACAAAAACAATAATAATAATAATATCAATAAAATCCAAAAAATAATTAAACTACTACTAATTTCGTCAAAGAGTCTTATACTTTTATTAAAGGAAAATATATTTGTTCTTAATTAAAAAAATGGTAGATGGACAGATTGAACCCGCAAGCTAAAACGTGAAATCCACACATGCCCATAAGTGATGGCGGGTGGATAGAAAACCCACCCAAAATAAACGAGCGATGACATAGACCCGTTCAAATAGGTGAGGCGGGGCGAGGCTGGGCCGGATAGTTTGGGCGGGTTTGCGGGTTTCATGCACAGCCCTAGTAATTAGGTTAGGTGGCCCATAGTAATAACCTAATCTAATATATAGCTCAACTTTCATTTATTTAGTTAAATTGCCTAATAAGCATATTTTGGTCAATCAATCTCCAGATCCCCCTTTCTATGTCTTTTTCTTTGTATTATCTCTCTGTGAAATTCGGCACCAGCGCTGGAGGAGCTGGCAAAGCAATCGTACTCCGTTGGCGATTCATATCTGGCGTAGCTTCAGGCTAATGTGGAAGAGATCGACTCTGACATTGGTTCTTTCTCTTCCCTCCGCGATTGGCGGTCTGAGATCGACAGCGTTGAGAGGCAAAAACTTCTTCGAGCAACGACAAATCGACAAGTGGTGAAGCTTCTTCGGCGGAGAGGTGGTGACGGTGTTCACAGTGGCGCTCGCCGGTGATTTCTCAAAGTTTGAGATTCGATCGTTGAAAGAGAGAGAGAGAGAGAGAGAGAGAGAATGGATGTTAGGTTGTTAAGGGAAGAGAGGGGAAGATAATAGTTTTTTATTTTTTAAATTTTTTTAATAGTAAATCAATGATTTACTAATAGTTAATCACTGATTGACCGAAAAATTGATGATTTCATTTATGGTCAAACAGTGATTGACTATGAAAATTAATGATATTAAATGGTCAATCAATTATTAACCGTGAGTTAATCAATGATTGACTAAGAGTTAATCAGTGATTGACTATTTATAAAATTGATTGATTAATTTAAGAAAAAAAAAACTTTTTAACTAATTTTTAAAAAACTTGGGCCATTTGTTAAAAATCTTATTTAAAAAAAAAAACTATTTACCTCTATCGCCCAAAAGCTAATGGAAAAAATGAGTTGACTAAAGTCATGTGATTTTTTTTCTATTTGGCTTTAGCATGAATTTTAACAGAACATCTTAGTAGTATTTATTTTCTTATTTTCCGTCAATTATTAACTGAAATCCTGATCGAATGGCCAAAGTGAATTTAAATTCAAAATTTAGGGAGTAAATAGGGAGTTTTCAAAATTTAAAGGACAAAATGAGAGTGATCTTAAAATTAAGAGATATAAATGAAAATATTAATAATAATAAAGATTTTTGTTATTATAATGGTTTGTTGAAGTCAAGCTTTCACGTTGAATTATTCTTTCCAACGGTCATCTCCGTGTATTTTACGTGTTTAAGGAAAAACCTTCGATTAAGAAAGCCAATATATACTTTATGTGTTGAAATTGACATAGATTTATATTATTTGTATTTGCAATTTATTTAAAGAAAGTTCTATACGGTTCATCGCAAACAGTAACTTGGAAATTGGAGCAGAAGTACTGCTACAAAATTGTTTTTTTTTTTTTTTTTTTTGGGATGACCTAATCAATACGACTAAAGCTTGATTTTTATGTTTTCTTTATTTAATTTTTTTTAATAGAAAATAACTCATTATTGATTATGAGTGTCTATAATTCAATAAAGTGGTACTATTTCTCCACCAACAGTCCAATCCATGACTGTTTCCTTCTACCTGATGATCTTTTTTTTTTTTTTTTTTCGGTTGAAGTATCAGATGATCTTTAACTGTTCTACCAAAATGAACCAATTGACATGTGACCACATGTCATATGAACCTCACATTGCGTCTCATTTTGTGAAAGTGTAAGAAAAGAAAAGATATATATACACACACATATATAAAAGAGATTATCTTAGATCATCTTTGCCTTTTCTACCCACTAAAACCTGAAAACCACCTGGTAAGAAGTCTCAATTCCTGTGACGGAAAACGTGTTTAGAGTAGAGTTGGAAAAAAAAAGAAAAAAAAAAGAAAAAAAAAAAGGGCAATGACTTTTCTTTCGCTCGAGTTACAAATTTTCAATTTCCATCAAGGTGAAAAAGAAAAAAAAAAAACCCCACCAGACTAGGGATAAATGGGAACCCACTTGGCAGTTTACAAGCACTTTGTGGGATTTCATGGCACGAAACGTGTTGAAGAATAAGTTGTGCTGGTGAACGTCAACCATCAGAAAGGTATAACTTCAACTTCAATCGCTACGCCATATATATTCTAGACAATAGGAGAAGAGATATTCCACGTAATAATATTTGACATTTCCTAATATAAAAATTTGAGTATTATATAATGGGCCCCACTAAGTGGTTGACAATTACAACGATATGGGGCTCATCACTTTTGTCCCAAACCTATGCCTCAAGAAAGCCCCGTGAACACAAATGAGCTGAAACTATTAACATCACCGAAAACTTCATCATCTTTTCTTTGAATTCTTCTCACCTCTTAAATCACTTTCAATCATGCCTCGAAAACTTTGATCTTTAAGCCAAAGAGAGAGAAACTAGAATTCCAATACTCTTTTGAAAAAATATCATAAATTCTTCTGAATTTTATCACAAATGTTAATATATCAATGAATTGTGAAATGTACATATTATGTCCCTTGAATTTTAATATGTGTGTCAAGTTATTCTCTCAGTTAATTGCTGTTAGTTTTTTCATTATATTTAGCATCAAAATGCACTATAAATTTTACATTTGTGTCAAAATACCCCTTGATCTTTAATATTTGTGTCAAACTATCCCTAATATTTAAAATTTGTATCAAAATTTCCCATTTATATTATTTTAATTATCTAATATTATATAATTACCTAATAATTATTAACTTTTTAAAACATGAAAATATATATACACATATTTTTTATTATAATAAAGTAAGATGCATCTTTTTTTAACACGCTTTTTTATTTATTTATTTTAATTCAAGTTTATTGGGTTATGGATTTACTTATGTGTAACCATAGTTGGTCGGACACAGATGTAGGATTTGGATTTTAAATTTGCTGTTTACTTGACCTACATAATTTGAAATCATAGTAATAACGAATTTTATTCATGCATTTGTCTAAATCCATAATGAGAATAAATATTGTAAATTTACTCTAATACCAATTCTTAGTTATATTTTTAATTTAAAAAATGATTAGTTTACATATTTTGTTACAATATTATCAATCATAATTAAACTAAAAATTGTAATATCAGGACAATAAAGTAATGAACATAAGTTGTGTAGTTATTTTTGTTTAAGAAAATCAAAATAAATGTAAATTTAAATTAAAATAAACAAAATAAAATAGTGGGTAAAAACAAAAAGATACATTTTTTTAGTAGAAAAATAATTTTTGAGGTAATTATACAATGTTAGATAAATAAAATAAGATATATGAGGCAGTTTGATATAAATATTAAAATCGGGGGACACTTTGACATAAATAATAAAGATCAGAGGTATTTTGATACAAATGCAAAGATGATGATGCAATTTGACATAAAAACAAAATTCATGAGACATTTTGACATTAAAGATAATGACAACAACTAATTAAGAAGTAACTTGATACACATATTAAAATCTAGGGACACAATAAGTATATTTCATAATTCATGGAACATATTCACACTGTTATAATATTTTTTGAACTCTTTTTCGAGAAACATCAATACGACTCTTGAGAAGACAATGTTAACCAAGAAAAGGTTGGAATTGTCCAGCAAAAACTAGTCTTAATGATTGGATTAATTTAATTTTTCCACGATCGAATCAATAATCAAACAACTTAAATTGCAATTCATCACGGTAATGAAAAGTGGCAATTTCAATAGTAGAATTCCCATTTAGCTAATAATGAAACAACAAAGAAAATAAAGAACAAATGGGTGTGTTATTGTTGCCCTCCAATATTACATACAAAGAAATCAATCCGCTCAACAAAATTGTTCTATGAATTTGATATCTCATATGTATGTACACAGAACAGAACCAAAAAAAAAAAAAAATGGAATTCAATCGAATAAAAACATTTTCACCGAAGAAAGAAAATCCCCTTTCCTCAATCTGTACACCAAAAAAGAATTAATCGTGTGGTAACTAAAACCAATGTAAAATGTAATGAAAGAATCATCACTATCATCAACAACAAGAACATCATCAAGATCATCATCATCATCGGAGCAAGTAGTAGCTCGAACGTGGACCGTTGATCATGATCGAAGGAGACGACAATGGAGAGCTGTTCTCGTGATACTTGGGCTTGTAGATTAGATCGTACGGCTCCCAAAGACTATCAAGAGGACATGGCTTTCCTTCATCGAGCCTCACCCATGGCTTCCCTTTCCCACTCCAGTGCAAGAGACTGACCGGACCCGGGTGCAACGACCGGCAGCTTCCCCTCACATTGTCGCCGCCGAGGCCGTGCTGGTTCCACCGGTGGTCAATCGCCTCAACATTACCTCCGAAAACCAGCAAAAATGGCGGCAAAGATCCCAAATCGTAGATCCTCTTCTTCCTCTGAACCTCCATCCAGTTCTCGATCCTCTTCCTGTAGTTCCCCTCTCGCCACCGCACCAGATCCATCACCATCACTCCCGTGTTGAAGTAGCAGGGCTTTCGGGATCCGAAAACCCGGGAGAGGAGCGGGTCGGACCAGAACCCCTCAGTGAAGTACTTGGTGAAATTGGCATGGCAGTATTCCGGAGCTCCGATGACCCGGGACCCGGTGAGGGTGGTATTCCAGAGCTTGCCGATGTCGTCGACGAGGACGACGTCAGAGTCGAGGTAGATGACGCGGTCAACGCAGGGGTCGAGAATATCGCCGAGGTAATTTCTCGCGTAGTTCAACGGGTTCTCGAGCGCTTCTCGGATCGAGGACGAGATGAGATTTATAACGGTGTCTTCGCGAAAGATGTAAACCTTGAACCGGAGAGAAGGGAACGTGGAACGGACGAGTTGCGCCAGGACTCGGGGACTCGCCGAGTCGAACTCTGCGGCTATGAAGTGGAAGAACACGTTGTTCGGGCACGAGGCGTGCTTCAACACAGAGTGCACGGCGGCGATGGAGCCCCGGAGATACTCCTTGTCCAACGTCATCGCGATGTGGACCAGAGACGGGTCGCAGGACGACGTCGCCGTTTTGTCGCCGGAGGAAGCGCACTCGAAGCCGTTTCGATACTCCGGCATCTCCGAGAATCGGAGAAGAACGTCATTTCCGTCGGTCATCGGGAAGGACCGTATCCCGAGACACAACGGAGACAAGATGAGGGAAACGACGGCGAGGAGGAACAAAACGACGAAGAAAAACCTTGACGAAATCATCACTTCTTGTTCTGTTTTCTTGAATTCTCGAAAGAAAAGAAAGGAAGGAGATTAAAACGCGATTCTAGTAGTGTCGTCTTCTTCTACGAAACGCGGTTTTCTTTTCCCTTCCCTTCCGAGAGAAAATGGAGAGAAAAGGTCCCGATGCGTCTCTCTCTCTCTCTCTCTCTCTCTCTCTCTCCCCTCTCTCCCCTCTCTCTCTCTGCTCTCGTGGCTTCTTCTCGGAAAATAAATTTCATGGCATTTTATATATATGGGGGAGTGTATTGATGAGTAAATATACTGGTAATAATAATTCGATTCTCTTACTGTCCTTTTCTCTGCCTCTGTTATCTGGCTTTCCTTTTCCCATTAAATTAATCTCGTCTGGCTTTCCTTTTTATATTTATATAGAATATATATATATTTTGTAATTTTTTTTGGTAAATATATATATTTTGCAATTTGTATGTGCGGTGAAACCGCTGGCAAATAAATAGTATGTATATTAATATGGTTGCTCTGTTTTATTTTACCGTTGAACATATTTAAAAAAAAGGCGAAAATATGCTAATATTTTCATTTTGAAATTTTGTTTTTTAAAGGGAATTTGAAATGTATAATTAATGCATGAACGTCTATGGAATTAACGGATTGGCATTACCCTGAATACTTAATTGGCTTGGTTAAATTAAACTCTAAAGATGTTTTTTTGAAATAATAATAATATTTAAACGTTTTTTTCGAGATATTAATACACTTCACAGTTGTTCTCAAAAAAAAAAAAATTCAAATTTAAAAAAACTTCACAGTTCACAAAAAAAATTCTAAATTTTCTTTTAATCTCCACTTAAAAGGCCCCTTAATTACGACCTTGAGTTATGTTTGTGAATAGGATTGTATGGTTGGAAAAAATTAACTAGTGGATTTCTAATTGGTAAAAAAAAAAAAAAAGAAATAAGATGACTAATTGTCATATTTGAAAAAAAATCACAATAAAATGACGTTGACAAGTTTTTGAATATAAACTTGTTTATTATTACGTTTGGCGTTTGAGTTTATCTCAAATTAAATTGTATTTTTTCATTTTAATTTTTTTTTTTAAAAATTAACAAAATTTATAATTAATTTCTTAAAAATTTTATCTCTAATTAAATTATCAAACGGAGACTGTATATCATTAAGGTTCAACTTGTAAGGACAACAAATAGGACATGGAGTCCTATACGCATGAAGAAAGTGTAATAGCAGTGGGATGGAACATTATAGAGTTACCTTTTATAGTGGAAATTGACCACTTCAAAACCCAAAGTCCGACTATATTTCAATTTTTTTATAATGAGACGACTTGTTCGAAAACAATGAGACCCTTCCTTAATTAATAAGTAGTTTTCATTTTGCTTTTGACGATGATAACATAACAATTTACAAACTTGGTCAATACTGTTCATTGTTTATTTGCTTTTTAATTTAATTTAATTTAATTAATGGTTGAGGAAACAAACAGGCTAACAACAACTTCGAATTAAAAAAATTAAAATCTTCCACCTACTAACAGCAACTTTTTGTTCATAGAAAGTTCCCAGTCCTTTTTTTTAAAAGCATAAGCACCTTAATCAATCCATGCCCATTACCGAAAAATAGACTTAAAAAAATAACATGAAAATGATCTGACTTAGGTGAGAGTTTCTACTTTCTACCAATTTACTCAAAGAAATTAATTTTACAGGGTTTTATTTTATTTATTTTTCTATAACTTTAATATAAGAGTAATGTGTCTTAAAAATACTATTTAAAAATTTGATTAAATTTTTTTGTCTTTTTATGATGATATCTTTTTTTCTTCTTCTTCTTTTTTATAAACTTTTTCTTGATTTGTTACTTTTTTCCGTCCTTTTTCTTTTTTTTTTTTCTTTCAACTTTTAAATCATTTTTTAATTGATTTACTTTCTTAATCAAATTTAACCCTATAAAATATAATTTTTAATGTGTTTTTACTTTTTTTTTTTTTATAATCTAACATAATAAGTTAAAAATATTATATCATTGAAAATTTTAATATTTATGTTTATATGTTAAATATTTAATAATTTTAACATGTATTTTAACTAGTATTTTAAAAAAGGCCAACAACTCTAAATTTTTTTTTGGTAAATAACTAGAAAGTGTAAGTACAAACGAAAAGCACAACCACTTTATTTGTTTTTTTTTTTTTTTTATGTCGTTCCATATTATATATATATACTCTCACTTGCTTCCCCTTTTTATGGGTTTTCTTTTGATTCAGCCAGTTAAAAAGTGCCAGGTCACATAATGGGCAAGGACAAGTGGACAGCTCAGCAGCATGGATGACACAAGTTATTTTTATTTTCACATTCTTTAGTTTTTTTTATTTTATTTTTTTTTTTTGCTGTGATCTCCACTTTTTTATGGGTTTTTTTTTTGGAGGGGGGCGGGGGGGCGCTAATAACGAGTAAAGTAATAAATGGAAAAACCCAAAATAATATTTATTTGGCTCCAGTCCAGTGGTGAAATGCCAGCTGTACGTTAAAGTGGCCAGCTGTGGCATTTGTTGATTATGATTTGATGTTGACGGCTATGATCAGCCTGGCGAAGAAGCTGATTGGCTCCTCGCCCCATGTGATCACGTGCTCCCCAATTCCGAGCTTTTGCCACTGTTGCCTAACTGGCGAACCCACTGCACCTCCCTCTTTTTTTTTTTTTCCTTTAAATTTTTTTTTCCACCTTTTCTAATATCGGTGTCTTGGAATACCAATATATGTCTCCCCACGATGCACCACCAAAATTTTATTTCCTTCTAAAATTTTATTTTATTTGTTTTCTCTTTTCATAATGAGGAAAAAAAAAAAAAAGGATATTTGACTATTTGTACTTTTTTTTTTGGGGGAAATAAAAGGTTTTATCGACTATATTTAAAGGGAAAAAAAAAACCAGGTTGGGGGTTGTTTGACTAATTAAAAAGGCCAAAAAAAAAAAAAACTTCCTGGAGCTAATGTATCTGATAAAATGGGACTTGAATGTTTTTCTTGCAAATTAAGGAAATAACTTCGACTCTCACAAGAAAAAAAAAAAAGACAAATAAAATAAAATTTAAGAAGAAAAAAAAAATCGGCGGTGCATCGTAGGGAGACATATATTGGTATTGACGAGACTCCCCTTATAAGAAAACAGCAGCTTAATTTCAAAAAAATAAAAAATAAATAAATAAAGAAGAAGAAGGAGGAATATTTTCTGTTAGAATTATATATCCCTTCACCCATCACCCACCTACCCCCCCCCCCCCCCCCCCCCCCCCCCCCAAACATCAAAACAGCCGGTATTGCACTTGTTACGAATAGAAAATTACTTGTGCTTCATAAAAAGGAAAAAAAAATTTCTTTTTCTGTATGCGTGAAAAAGGTTAAATTAAAAAAAAATAAAAAATAAAAGGCTAAATAAAACACTGTAGAGGAGTAAAAGGACATGAAGATTTTTTCACATTAAATGAGAGTCTCTGGCTTTTTTCATAAATAAATAATAACTCTACTATTTTTTTTTATAATCAATTACTCTAATATTGTTCTCTTAATTTACTAAAAAAAAATGTTGTTCTCTTAAGTATATTTGTTTTTCCTTGGGGGCTGATCAAGAGTCGGGAGAATTCCACAATCTAAATAAATAGTGTTATTGACATTAAATAAAACAAATTTATAGAATGATCAATAACCCGAACAGAATATTAAAATTCTAATTTTCTGTAGCTAAAAAAGAATTGCAACAATTTTCCCTCTGAAAATATATTAATAAAGCTGTTTCATTTCCCTCTTGTTTTTTCGAGGTTGAGTAGTTGGTTATAGTTAATGCTATTAACTCAGTATTTCTTTATTCATATCCTTGAAATTCTCTGAATTCTTCGATTTTTTTTTTTCGAAAATTGAATTCTTTGAGTTTGAGGAAACATATATAGTTTTATTTTACCTTTTATTTTCAGTAATGTTTGGTACATAAAAATAAAGTTTTCGACTTTTGCATCCATAAAAATAGCATTAGCGTATAAGTTATTCATATTTCATGCCATAGTTGAGTATACGTGAAGGCATTACTTTTACACAAATTCTTCTTTCCCTTTTTCTTTTTCCTTTTTTTTTCAATTATCTTTTTTTTTTAAAAAATAATTAGGTGGAATGTAATTAACTTTTGGTCTGCAACAATAATTGGGACAATTCCAGCAAATAATAATAATAACTTGGACAAATTTTAAACTATCACACAAATTATATCCACTCGTTTTTTCAAGGGTAAATAATTTCCACTCTCTTGATCTAATGATTTGGTCACCTTTTATACATGTCAAAAAATAGTGGTGCTTGTTTCGCACAAAAACAAATAAAAATAAAACAGAAAATTAATTTATTCATGCTTCAACTGCCTTCAACCGAAACGTGTAACGGGGAAAAAGTGATTACACGAGAATATTACTAAATTCATGCTTCAACTACCTTCTAATCAAAAGTTTAGTGTAAAAAAAAAGAAGCAATTACACAAGTTTTGATAACTAATACCATTTAAAACAAAAGAGTTAACTTATGCGTTAATTTTTATTATAACATAAAACTAATAAAACGGTATTTTGCTAAGAGTGCTTTACCAGTAATTAATTACCATGAGTAATTATAAAGTGAATTACCATAAGTATCGACGATCATTATATTACTAGAAAAATCTTACGTAACGTATTACATTAAGATATCAAATTTAATGATATATTTGAAATATTTCTTATAATTGCTGTTTAAAAAAAAAAACCCTTAACTTGCTAAAGAGGACTAATATAATTGGAATTTGTTTTTGACCATGTTGAGTCGAAATTCAAAAATTGTTATTTTTATTTCAACGTGGGGACCATAAAACTAAAGTAAGTTTATTTTATAATGGAACCTCTTACCTGCAAAGCTGTTTGTGTAGTCACGATGAACAATTCATTGAACCCAACCTTTTATATTTATAATAATGAGAATACTAATTATTGGTATACCAGTAATATGTAAAATATATATTTATATATATATATATATATATATATAAGAATGTAGGTGAATGTCGAATTGGTCCATGCCATTTTCAGTTTGAGTAGATTAGCTTCTTCTTCTTTTTTTTTTTTTTTTTTTTGGCTTGTAAGTAGAGATAGCTGTTCATCAGCTTAAAATAATGAGGATAGCTGAAAACTATTAAAACTGGGATACAACAATACAAGGACAGCCAAAGTAAAGTGAAAATAAAATAAAAATAAAAAAAATAAATAATAAATAAATTGTCAGGTGAAGTACTAAAAAATTTAAAAAATTATCGGGAATCGGATTGATTGAGATTTGGGGAACCAACTTGCATTAAATTAAAATGATAACATTAGTGTCTCAATTATTCCAAGGCCTCACTTTGAGAGGCAATTAGTGGTATTTGACTTAAAAGACAAGTATTCCAAGGTTCCAATGAGATGGACATGTGATTTATGCTCTCTAATGTGGTAATGTGAATGTGATTCTCAAATAGCTGAAAATAGAAACAAAAAATTTTATTGTCTCAAAGTTGGGCAAAACTCTGAAGAAATGCAATATTATAACTAAGACTCATCAGAATGTTGGCTTTTGGTTACGTATCCATGATCTGACACATAATCGGACGGCCAGCATTGTGCTAGATTGTGAATATCCAAGCCAGGGCATGTGGTGGGAGAGGGAGAAAAGTGTTAAAAGAAATCAGAACAAGTTGAGCTTTATTTATTTATTTATTATTTTTTTTTTACCTCTTTTCTTTTTTAATTAACTGCACGTGTGGGTTGATAATCCTACAAATGGTCCTTAAAATTATGTTTAATCTCAATTTGATCCATGACTTTTAGAACTCTTAAAAGGCTCGTTTGGGGAGCATTCTATACCACATTTTCAAAATATTTTGTCTTTTTCAGCTCAAAATTACTTTTTACTATTTATATCTCAAAATCTTTATAGTAAATTTAAATTTTAAAAGTACATGACTTGATTATTTTAAGTTGTAATGAGACGATTTTTTTAATTACATAGTATTTTAAAAGGAACGAAATAAAATTTAAGTTGATTTTTTATTCTGAACATATTTTCAGATTTTATACTTTTTCAGTCCAAACAATATTTTTTTTAATCAAATACACATTTCTAAAAACACAAAATATCACCAAAACTTTTTCTTTAATTGTTCTCCCAACCAGCCGCTTAATTTTTAAATTATCAGTCAGTTTCAGTTTTAATCCTTTTGTTAGTTGGATGTTGAAAAGAGAACAAGATACAAATGATATTATGATTAATTTCAATTTTAATCCTTTTTGTCAATGTCACGGGTTTATTTTGTCGTGATCTTTTGGCACCTAACTAACAAAAAGGTTAAAACTAAAACTAGCTGATAGATCCAGGTTAAATTTAGAACGTTTTTTAACCCTTATTTTTTTCCCCCTATTTTTAGTGAACCCAATATATTTGTTTGTTGCCTTATTCAAGTGAATATTTTCAAGCATTAAAACCGAAAGAAAAGAGAGGGATATAAAAATAAATAAAAATATCCCTAAAAAAAAAAAAAAAAAAAAAAAAGGAAAGTATTGGAAGGTAAGGAAGTGGGTGGACAGTGTTGCGGACGGGGGTGGCTTTGGATGCTCTGAAGTGTCTCTGAACGACGACACGATGGCATTTGGACGGTGGCGTTTTGTCTTCTTCTGATTTTTTTTTTATATATCTATATATATTTTTAAAGTGCCACGTGGAGGTAAAACAAGTGAGGAAGATGAACGGAAAGAAGTAAAAAAACTTGCAGCCTCTGTTCCACTACTTCCAAGCAAAAAAGAAAGAAAAAGAACTGATGTTTTGTGGGACCCAGCCACCACTTTACGTGAGTCGTGGGCCCACCACCGAACAATTAAAAGGTTTTCTTTCTAGTGCAATTCATCTGCTGAGTTAGTAGAAGTAGAAGTAGATGCAGATTAATATAGGCGTTGTTAATGGATTTACGTGGATATATATATATATATATATATATATCGCCCGTGAAAGGGGCGGGTTTCACGACCGTTTTCATGGCTTTCATGTGACATATACATATATAGATATAGCAAGGACTGAGAATAAAGAAAAATTGGATAATCCCTTCGTTTGTAAAACCAATGGGATTTGCTTAAATTTTCAGGAAAGAAAATTGATTTTTCTTAACTTTAAGAGTATTGATTTGAATGAATTACACATTCACTAGATATTAATTTTAATATAATAAATACATTTTAATATACAATTGGATCTCTTTTAACCATTGTATTTAATATAGATTATTAAGAGAGAATATGTGATTTGATTGGTAAAAATAGATAGGAAAGAAAATGAACTAATAATAACACAAGTGATAGAGGTAAATAGAGGTGTACTGTTTAAAGTTAATGTGATTGGATCTCTATTTAATGTATATAGTTTAAATAAAGGTGTATTCAACTAGAGTATACGGAGGAACCAAATGAATATAACATTGTATTCGAGGAACTAAATTAATATTATCTTATATTGAAATTGAATATGTGAACACGAAGCATAAGAAATTCTAACTCAAGAACTCATTCTTAAATATGGAAGTAATTTTATGTTTGGGAAGTAACGAAAAAAAAAAGGGTTAAATTATTGGTACACTAGCATAAAATTACAGGACGTTGACCAACAGTTTGTTGTTTTCGAATCTGGATTGACCATGTTTGTGAGTATGAGGCATGACTAAATTTGCCTCCACCATTGAGGTATGGACTTTACAGTTAACACGCCATGCGTTTAATTCTATATCGATTTCGAATTCTAAAAGAGGATCAAAATATCAGATTCATTCACCTAGAAAGTCCTAAACAACTCGGATAATCATCTCAGAAATCATCATTTATGTTATTGTCGTTTATCTAGTTGATGTCAAGTTACCTTTTAGTTTTAGGTAGTTAACGTTTTTCCCATTTATGCCGTTTTAAGTTGTCATTTCCTTTAGTTGTTATATATATATATATATATATATATATATTATAGATACATATTTTACGTTCTGGTCGTTCTTCATTTTGTGCTTTTTGGGTTTTGTCGTTTTTTGTTTTGACATTGTCTTTGATTATCATCGTACATCTCTATTTCATGTCTTTTCATAGGTATTGTTTTTGTATGCTGTTGTCGTTCTTCAGTTCATTCATTTTTAGGTTGCATTTCTGATTTGGATGTCGTTTTTCTCTTGGCGATTTTCATGTTATTGCCGTTCACTTGGTTGTTTTTCTAATGTCGTTTTCTTGGAGCCGTCAGTTTTCTTATGGTTGTCGTTTACCCAGTTGATGTTGATTTTATGCATTTTTCTTGCCCGTGCATTCATTGTTAGGTTTGGCGTTTTTCTGTTCACTTTGTTTTTTGTTTATTGTATTTCCATATTTCGATCTCGTTTTCTTGTTGTTGTTTAAACAATTGACCTCCTTTTCTTTTCTTGTTATTGTCGTTTTGGATTGGATACATAGAGTCCATATACAAAGTGTTTGGATCATGCTGCAGATGTCAGTTTTATATTATTTTTTTTCCTCTACGTTATGTCGTTTGTGGTTTGTTTGTAGTGAATCCAGTGATGCCGTGATGACAATGAGGTAGGACGGGGTGGGGTGGGGATTGCTTTCCCATCCCCATCCCTGGCCTTAAATTTAAAATCATCTTTATTATTGTTTAAGAATTCTCCATTGGGAGAGCCTTTCATATATCCGTCTCATTCCCCATTTAATATATAACTATATGAATTTAAAAAATTAAACAACTTAGAACAAAAAATAAAGTATAAATTCATTCTAAATTTTGACCAAATTCAAAAGTTTTTCACATTTTCTTTATAATGAAAAACAAATATCTCATAAAGAATAACAAAGGCTGGAAACTAAAACAATAAATAACACATAAGTCAACCAATGTTACAAACTAATAATTAACTTCTTTTTTTTTTTCCTACATAGTCTATTAGATTGGATTAGATCGTACATTATTAAGTTCATATTTTGTGTATCTCTCGCTAATTAGTAAGTTTCTGATTTCGATATCCCTAGCTCTATGATGTAGAACCAAGATGAAGAGAGAGAATGAAGATAGACGAATAGAATTAAGCTGGAGAAGAGGAACCACTAGAGAGAGAAACATAGAGAATCCAATAAAGAGAGGAAGAATATCACTGATTTCAATATTCATTAAGCATTTGTCTGAATTTAAATTACGAAGTATTTCTACTTATAACTAAACTAAATAACAAATAAGGGAACGAAATCAAACAACATGATTTATAATTAATTAAATAATTATTCACTCTATCTCTCTGTATATCTCAAAAAGGATTCGTGATTTCGATATCTCTCTGTGTGTTGCTGCTCTGTAATCTTGCTCGTAACGGCCATAAGCTAGTCGCGATCCCTCCTAAGTCGACGACATGTTTAGTAGATCAAGTTTTATTGGCCAAAGAATTATGGTAAACATTTGCCTCCTTTTTTGTACTAATATATTATTCATTCATTTATTGTTGCGGCAACCCTAGTTTTTATCAATGTTGTTAATGTAAATCGACCAAGCTCAAACTTTTAAGTCAAATCCTATATATACATATATATATATATATATTTTTGAAAATACACACACATATATATATCGTATATTCTAGGACTAAAGGAGACCTTCTTAACCAATTTCTCTGGAAAAGATCCAACCTCTTTTTGTCGATTGTTGTGGCAACCCTAGTTTTTATCATGATTATGCCATGTAAATTGACCAAGTTTAAAAAAAAAAAAAAAATCTCCGATTCTATAATTTAAGGCTTAAAGGATCTTGATTTATGACTTCCTTGACTAGTTTATTGGTAACAGATCAAACCTTTTTTGGTTGACTGTTGTGGAGACCCTAGATTTGATCAAAATTATGGGATGTAAATTGATCAAGCTCTCGAAGTTTTAACTCGAATTCTAAAACTTTAGGTATAAAAAGCTCTTACTTTATGACGTTCTTGATTAGTTTCTCTAAAAAGCATCTAATCCCCAAAAAAAAAAAAAAAAAAGTATAAATAACATTTCTATGAAAATAATTGAAATAAATAGCATTACTAGATAAATAAATAACATATTACAATAAGTAATTAAATCATTTGAAATCTTCTATTTATTTCAATTATTTATGTAAATATACTATTTACTTCTTTCTTGTTCATTGTTGTCACATTCTGGCTTTATCAAAATTAGGCATGGAAATAGACCGAGCTCTAATTCTTTAAGTTTAGGCATAAGAGATCTTACTTAATGACCTTTTTTTTTTTTACCACTTTCTCTAAAAAGATCAATATTTTTTTCGTTGATTGTTGTGGCAACCCTAGTTTTGTTTTTTTAAATCAAAGTTGCAATTGAAATAACTTATGTTCTTGGTCAATTTTTCTAAATGAGATCATATTTTTTTCCCCTTTCACATTGGTTAAATGTTAATTTTCATGTAAAAAAATCCAGTAAAAGAATGTCACTATTAATTTGAGAAAAAAAAAAAACCTTTTAGGGGGTCAATTAAGAATGTTTAAGCGCTCCAACAGCAGGTTTTGCAAATTTCCTACTTCCTACAACAACTCATGCTTTTCATCTTATTTATTTTTTGGTCCTCTTTCAGCAAATGGGAGCTAGGAATCCCACCTTTGAGCAACAGGTTGAACAACTTAAAATTTATCATTTTTTTTTTCTTTTCCCTTATTGCCATCAATCTGTTCACCTTTTTTTTTTTTTTTTTTTTTTTTTAAATTTTTAATGATCCTCTTGTAGGTGCTAGGCTGTCGGCATTACAGCTTTATTAAAGACTACGATATATACAACTTATATGATTTTACTCATTCGCCGTCCTCTTATAATAAGGCGATATTTTGTGGTTACCATTCCATACTAACGGCAAATGGCAGAGTATCTACGAAATTATTAGAGGCAATGAGGTAGGTTAGTAACTTTTTTTATTTTATTACTAGTTATAAGCATCTGTTATATACACGTGTATACTCAGTTTGTTGAGTTTCTTTATACGTGGATGTAAATTTTTTATAAAAAGACTTTTTTTTTTCTTTTTGTTTAACATTAGTGGGGGAAAAAAAAAGTAAAGGAGAACACATTTTCAAAAATAGAGATTTATAGTAGGGATTAAACAATAAATTTTTTAGGGAGTACACGTGAAAAAAATACTATTTGACCTAGGTTAATGAAAATACCTACTCCAGTCTTAACATTTATTTCTAGTGGATCCTTCTTCTCCCTAAGAAATGAATGAACCAAGTTCACCTATACGAGAGTGAGGAATGAGAACCAACAATCACCTTACCACTTTCTTTTGATCATGGACAAATTAGAAGAAAGAGGAATTTCATTGAACTTAAGATTTTAGGGTTAATTAATAAAAGCAAAAGAACAAGTATTAAAAGAAGCACAAAAACGATAAAAATGACTTAACCAAATTTTTGAATAGTGAAAAGGGTACTGTCATATGTATAAGAGTAACAGATACCTCACTTAAAGACTGTAGCAGCTAATACAGGTATATAGGTTTAAGTTGTATCATCTAGAAGTTGTCCTTTGCAGACTTTTGTATCGTGGATGTGATGAGAACAAAATAAAGGATAACTTTTGGAACTTAATTTAGGAGATGTATCTTTCGTGTTTATGAGGTTACATATTATATCTGGATTATTAAACCCGGTATTTAAATGATTCTTATTTCAAAGTAAAAAAGATTCACAATAGAATTCCCATCCAAATCAGCAAACATGTTCAAGTAGAGAAACTAAAAAATAACTAATATTCTATTTGTTAATACATTTTGCACCATTTGTGCCATTCCATTAGGTCACTTGTTTAAATATTTAGAAATGTTTGGAAAATGATCATTTAGGCTAAAATTCATATTGCCCCTTCCCAAAATTTGAGGAAAAACAATTGAGATATTCCATGATATCAAATGTTTTTGTCCAAATTTTGAATATTAAAACGTTAGTTCCAATAATAATTCAAAATATTATCAATCAAATATATTTACAACTGAAGTCATTCAAATGATCACGCGTCAATTTCTATTATGAAAACTTTCAATAGAATCAATGGTAGGTGGTTTGCTATATATGGATTTGTACATTTGGTATGTAAATTGTCAAAATTAAAAGTTCAGAAAGCAAATAATAACTGTCCCAAAAAAAAAAAAAAAAAAAAGAGGCTTACGAGTCCTGTTCAGCTTTTGACATTTAATGGTCTGGTGTTAAAACTGTTCATAATCTGTTTTGGCTTGATATTTATATATATCGTCCTTTTTACGTATATTCTCCAGGGATATGGTTAGTCATCTTGCTAGCTATCATCAATATCCTGGAAACTTGAGTCCTCGAAACATGAGGATATGTGTTTATGATGGTTCTATCGGGGGACACATAACTAATTTAACCAGTAAGTTTTCTCATTCCCTTACTAACTTTTACTATAAGCTTATGCATGAAATTTCTCGAATCAAACACACACACACACACACACACAAATATATTTGTTTACATATATAAGGTATTAACTTGTAGTTGTCACTTCATTTCAGTTTGTTGTTCTTGGTCTAACTGTTGTAGATCGCACGTTGGACTGCAATTGGAATGCACCTGAACAACTTCTCGGTGGGAAGCTAACCTTGAAAACGGATATGTTTAGGTTAGGTTTACTGCATTACCGGCGGTATTCATCCGATCGGCGATGATCTAGATCGACGTCAGAAGAATGTTATAGCGAATAATCCGATGAACTTGTCCCTGTTGAAGGAGATGCCGGAGGCTCATCATCTTATATCTCGTTTATTAAACCCTGGCCGTAAACTAAGGTAAGATCCTTAATTCCTCAATATGTTGTTTAAATCAGGCCACTTGGTCAAGACATGTAGGTTGGTGGCTTATAAATTAACATTACAATTATGAGAAAAGACCAATACGATGTTACAATCCTAAAGCCCTGTATGTTTATGTATACATAGATAGATATATCTATAGAGATCCAAATGGCCTCTAGTTTCTATAGATATCTTCTTTCTAGGAGTTTTTGGCTTCTCCTGGTTTAACCTCTAGGCAGGTTAAGCAATTGCTTAAGACGTCATTAATTTTTAGAAAGGTCTCCAAAATTTTCCTAAAAAGTAGGTCATACTTAAGCTACTATCATATTTTAAAAATTAAATAGTTCAAAATATATTCCAATGAGGCTTTTTTCCCACTAAAATTGCCGGGTTTTTTTAACATTCAACTTTTAAATATAGTTATAAAAAACTTAAAAATAGAAAACTAAAACATCATCTTTTGAAGGAAAAAAAAAAAAAAAAAAAAACTCTCAAATGTGATCTCTCTTTAAAAAACGAAAAACAATTTGGCACACTATCTATTTAATATTTCCTTCTTCTTCATCTTTACATAATATCTCTTCAATTTCTCGAAATAAAAATCTCACCCTCTCTAAATTTTACAAGGCCACAACTGCCACTCTCTTCTCAATAAAATATGTAGGTTTTATCTATCTAATTTATTTCTTATCTACTTGCTAATAATAAGTGTCATTTTCTAGCCGTCTAGTGATTCAACAAGCTCTTTGGAGCTTTCTTTGGAGATGGCTTTTTCTTACTATATTTGCGCATTGATAAATTATTTTGTTTCCTTACAAAATTATCTGGTGATGTTTCTTAGGCCACTTTTAAGGGTAGTGAAGAACCATCCGCTATTCTGGTCTCGGCTAAAGAGGCTTGAATTTCTTGTGAGAATTTGTGAAGTGCTGTATTCAAAATACTGCATCATTGATGAAGATGATAGGGAGTCGTTATCAGAAACGTTAGAGAAAAAAGCACCAGCAATTATAGATCCAAAGCGGGGTGTCAAAGCTCAATGCATCGAAGAGAGGTGCAACTGCTTAGTGGAATTGTTTTACCGAAGGTGTCCACCTTCCGGCGACGAAAACCCGATCCTCTACTCTTTTCCTCCTGGACTTGATTTGCAGGTATTTTTTTTGTTCTTCTTACTTATCTAGTGTGTTATCTTAAAGGAAGGAGGTTTTAGATTTAATTTTTTTTTTGGGAAATGTATATTTCGTTGAAAAAAAAAAAAACTGTTTGGAGTAAAAAAAAAATACAAAATTTAAAATGTGTTTGGAAAAAATTAACAATATGGATCTTGTTTCGTTCCTCATCTCACTTTATATTTTGGGATAGTTTGACATGGTTTTGTATAAGTTTATGAGTCGTTACGTTTGTACTCATAAGAATGCCTTATTATTTTGTTTGATCTGTTATTATTATAGTTATTTGTAAAGTAGTTCATTTTCAATGTTCTATGCAATGTTGTCATATTTTTCTTTTGGTTTGATATAGCTTCTACTAGTAAGAATAAGTGCAAGTAAATGATGGTTTGAGTTGTTGTTGGTGATATAGTAGTACAAAGTAGGTGTATCTACACGCCATTTACATGCCTAATATTTGTGTGTGTGTGTGTGTGTATAACAGGATGTTGTTGGACCACGGCGTAGTCGTACAAGTGGATGCTATCAAAGGCTCTTAGTTAACGTACAAGAAGCTGTACTTGACACCTATGGAACATACGACTGTGATGAACTATTTTGATAGCAGGATATTGTTATTTTTTGACGACGACGACCTAGATCTTGGATAATTATTATAAACTTTTCTTTTTTTTTTTTTGGGAAGTAAAATTGTTGCTACACTAAGCTTATAATTATTTACCAGACATGGGCTTTATTTTCAAATTTAGTTTGACCATGTTTGCGACTATGAGGCATGAGCTAAAATTTGCACCTCGACCATTGAGGTATAGACTTATAATTTCTTTCTTTCTTTTTATTTTTTTTATTTTTTTTTATTTTTTTAATTATTTTTATTATTAAATTTGCACCTCGACCATTGAGGTATAGACTTATAATTTCTTTCTTTCTTTTTATTTTTTTTATTTTTTTATTATTTTTTTTAAGTGAAGAGAAGGGATAATTGATATAACAATTTCGAATTTATAGAATAGGATAGACGATCATCAAGTTTGAGCTTGTGACGAAGACATCAACATAATATCAGATTCATTCACCAAGAAGTTTTAGGTAGCTGATTTTTTTTTACCCACTTATGCCGTTTTTTTTTTTGTCGTTTCTTGTTTTGATGTCGTTTTCCTTTAGTTGACATTTATTGAATTTTTGCGTTCTGGTCGTTCTACATTTCGTGCCTTTTTGGGTTTTGTGGTTATTGTTTTGATGTTGTTTTAATTGTCCTCGTTTATCCTTTTATTTAAATTTTTTTTTTTAAACTTGGATTGGGGTATTCAAACTCTGCACCTTGAGGTAGAGTTATACGTGGTGTTATTGGTCGTTTATCCATTTTTAGTGTCAATTTATTGCTGTTGTTTTCGTATATTTTGTTGTCGTTCTTCAGTTAATTCGTTTTTAGGTTGTCTTTCTGATTTTGATGTCGTGTTTCTCTTTTCAATGTTTAATGTTATGCCGTTTACTTGGTTGCTTTCTAATGTCGTTTTCTTGGTACCGTCAGTTTACTTATGGTTGTCGTTTAGCCAGTCGATGTCCATTTTTTGTCTTTTCTTGGCAGTGGCTTCTTTGTTGGTTGCCGTTTTTCTGTTCACTTTGTTTTTTGGTCATTGTCTTTCCCCATTTCGATGTCGTTTTCTTGTTTTGTTGTTGTCGTTTAAACAATTGACCCCCTTTTCTTTTCTTGTTACTGTCGTTTCTTCTTTAAATGTTGTTCTGCATTAGACGCAGACTTGATCTGGGTTTACATTTTTTCCTCTACGTCATGTCGTTTATGGTTTGTGGTTTGTTTTTTTTTTTTTTGTTTTTTTGTTAACTCAAGAGTTAATGTTTGTTTGTTCATTGTTGGTTAGTAGCGCTTTACGAGTTAGTTACTTTTTTTCTTTGGCCGTTTCTAATGTCATTTTGCTCGATCTATATGGAAAGTATTCCTCTTTGTAGTCTGTACATCATTTCTACATGAACAAAATGAGAGGGGGAAAAAACGAAAACAAAATAGCCCAAACGCGAAACTCTCAAAGCAGTAACCACACAGGTAAAAGTCCTATCACCTAAAAGACCCCGTTTGGAACAACATTTCCATACGGAATTTTACAACTCAACTCCACAATTTTCAAATTTAGATCTCACTTTCGCTTTTTACAATTTTCAAATAATTGTCATCTGCTACAGAGAGAGCTTTGCGCACTCTGCCACATAGTCCTATTTCCTCTATACCAGGTTGATGAGATCTAGCACAGATTGTGTCAATATAGGAGTTGTGTTCGGAGCCTAATCCTTCAAGCAAATTTATGATCAGATCATGATTGGATCAATGTCAGAAGGACGCTCACCAATTGAGGGATCGACACATACTCATTGGGCGTCGATCTTTCTTTTCTGATAGTTTGAAGTTGTGTTCGCAAAACCAAAATTTCTTTTCTGATAGTTTGAAGTTGTGTTCGCAATACCAAAATTCTTGACCACAGATGAGTAACGCACCAATTGTGCGCCACGTTAGGTCACAGAGGCATAAAACTAACTCATGCCGGAGGCTATGCTCAGGATTCCTAGAATGTTGTTGGAGATCCAAGGAATCTGAGTAGAGGACGGCCGCTTCATCAATGAACTCGTCAAGATCATTAGCAATTATAACATTCAACAACTGATTTTTCCACAGCAAATAGTTATCGTGATCTAGCTTGAGATTCGGTAAATGGTGTTGATAAGAGAAGCTTGAGCATCAAGGATTTGAGGCCTGTTTAGGCCAGGGACAAAAGCAGGTGAGATAGTAAGATTCATGCTTGAGGTAAAGGAGGCTGATACCAAGATGAACTTTAGGGTGGTTAAAGAGAAGAGAAGCCACCGGGACTAACCCAATTGGTGAGGGAACAAGGGGTTTGGGACTTATAACCCGTAAATCCTAGGTTCGATCCTGGGCGGCTGTAAAATTTGTAGGTTACGTTTATTTTAGAGGGGAGTGCTTACCGATAAATTTTTTTTTTAAGACGATCTGAGAAGAAAATGCTGAGTAGCTTAATAATGTACATGTTATATGGACCAGAACAAAACTGGCTAAATAAGCTAACATCACAATATAACTCATTTATTCAGAGGAAATTTTACTCTGGCAGAGTGCATAAACTTTCCTATGTACAACGGAACAAAAGACAACACAAGAACGGACCCAACCCTGGAAACAACAGAATGTACTGTTGTTGAAAACAAATTAAGCAAACGAATAATTTTAATTTTTTTTTCTGTTTTTTCACTTTGCTTGGATGGCCAGAATGTAGCAATCAAGAAAAGTAATATTCATTGAAAATGTGAATTCCACTTTCTGGGACTCACATTTGTGAACATGTTATCACCACCTCTCTACTGATGCATAGCAATACTCAGCAATCAAAGGTAGATAAATGCAACTAAAATAAGCAGAGAGAGAGAGAGAGCGATAGAGAGAGCGATAGAGAGACGAAGAAATGGCGGTATTGCGGGATCAAAAGAACATACTTGTCATCAATCAAAAGTTGTGGGCACACCAAAAAGGTACAATGGCTGGAATTTAACCATCCCGCCCCAATTCTTGAGAAGAATCAATCTCCTATACAAAAAGGAAAAACAATCGAATTTCAACCAGATGAGAAAACCATCTCAACTCAACCCATTTATTACTTTTTTTTTTCCCCTTCTTTTCCAGGAGAAAGGATGGTTTTGGTTCCGTTTAGGAGAGAACAAAAAGGAAGGGAAGTTGTCAGTAACAAGAAATTTTCCTCGTCGGTTTCATTCAAGCAAGCACGGCTCTGACTTCTTTCCTATCGGGCCCATATACCTGAGATTAATGATCACAAACCTTTTGTCAGGTAAATGGTAAAGGTTATTCTTGTTAACTAAAAAAGGACACCAGTTCTAAATTTAATATAGCTCGTTTATGAAGGCATGAGGTAGTATCCCTGGGGTGACAAAAGATTACCTCGAGTCCAGAATCTTTAACATAAATATTTGTGAAGAGTTCAGGTGGATCTGGCATCGGAATTTCCTGAAAAACGATTAGAAAAACAGCATTAAAATCGTAACCCTGAAGAATGTTAATAATGACCTGTAATCTACGCAAAAGGATGATAAGCAAAACGCCCACCAATAATAGCTTATAACTAATCAAATGAAGCAGCAGTATTTTCATACCTTGGCCTTGGCAATAGCTTCATCCACTTCTTTTCTTATTTCCTTCTCAGTATCCTGCAAGTAGAGTAAACAATGATCAGCTCTTTTATAAGGTTTTCATTATCAACTTCAAATATTTCCAGCTTTCTTGCGACAAAGGAGTTTTTCTATAGGCATGAAATGCTGGGATCAAAACCGCCAGCAGATAAGTTAAAAGAGAATAATTATTAAAATATGTTCTTAACTATGGAATTCCTAAAATATTAACTGGATCTCAGATTCGCAAAGAAAATTCCTGAACATTACTGTAATACATAGCCCACAAAAGTGTAAAAACTATAGTGAATAAGATACCTTAAGCTCTTTTTCAGTGGCAATGTCATGAGCCAATATCAGCTTTCTTATTCTCTCAAGTGGATCACGCTCCTAGAAACATCACCAAGAAAATTATAAAAGATAAGCACTTATCCAGAATAAAAAGTTCATTTCTCATAAAGAAGTATCGGCTTATGGGTATATATATCAACCTGTCTCACACCAGAGATCTCATCACGAGTACGATAGGTGCTTCCAGGATCAGACATGGAGTGACCATGGTACCTATAGGTGTCCATTTCAAGAATCTGTGGAACAAAGTTACAAATATGGGTCAATAACTACTTCTATGTAGAAGGTTAACAGTGTCCAATATATATCAAAGGAAATTAATAGTACAAAGACAAGTTTACACCTTAGTAGTTTACACCTTAGTACACCAAGCATGACCCACAATATAATGAAATGGAAATTACTGAAACATATATTTTCATCCTAGCACACCTTTTTGTCTACAGAAGGAGTAAGGTAAATGTGTGATAAGCTTTAACTTTTGTAGAAACATTATACAGAAAAGGTAGGTTCATAAAAGTACAAAGGCAAATGCTCAACTACTCATCAACCAAACATGAGGCTAATGTCTCGGACAAAACACATATAACGTTTCTTTTCTTAATAATAAAGGTACCTATCATGCATTAGTGGGCCAGTTAAATATATCTACCCTTAGAGTAAAGAACTTGACTTTACAAAAAGCAGTAAACTCATCCTAATATCTCCGGTTCAACAATTGATTGAAATATTTGTTTTTTTGTTTTTTTTTTTTTCCAACTAAACATTTGACATCCTCAAATTGATTCTTACATCATTGTCTTTCTTTGCCTGTGCATATAAGAGACACTGCAAAGGCAACACATCAACTAGCCCTAAGATTTTATCCCCAAAAAAAAAAAATTCCAAAATTAGCCCTAAGATTGTTAGGGAGATCATCTCACAGAACCAGTGTACGAATTTCTGATAGCATAAAAAATTCTTTACTCTCCTACGACTTTTTCAGCCCAAATGGTGCACATATGAACTTAAATGATAAAAAAAAGCTAGTTTAAACCATTGCATATTAAGTTTTGATTTTTTTTTCCGAAGTTAAGAAACATGTAGCTTAAAATTTACTGACCTACGGCTCCCAAACCTTTTCCCTATACAGAAATTGAGTAGCCCACAAAAAAGTGGAGAATTAAGTTCATTTTTCCCTTTAAAGTGTCTAACAGTAAGGCCCAATTTTATAACAAACGTGGACTTCAAAGAAAGAAAGAAAGAAACATGTGTAAGGCCAAGCACGGAACTCACAATAGGTCCATTCTTCAAAGCATGCTCTTTCGCAAATTTGCATGCCTGTTTCACTGCAAAAGCATCCATTCCATCAACCTGTTACAAAGAGAATAAATGTTATATACCATTGGCCAAAGGAAACGAAATTACGATTACATAAAGTTAATCCACAGAATGTTAGAACATATATTTCCCTGAGAAGTTCATAATAGAGTATGGTGCCCAATGACCGAAAATCCACAAAAATAGCAAAAGCACAGGCGCCAGCACACAAAATGAAGAACAGAACAATAATTCCAACTCAAGAACTTATACCAGAATCACAAAGCTAATCAAATAGAAAGAAAGTCTTGGTTGGTTCTCTAGCACAGTCTGCTATAAAACGCCGACTATTGATTTCTAGAATAAAAGGGACGATCTTAATGGTGAAATTTAACACTTCAAACGGGAAGACAACATAGCAAACATTGTTTGGTTAAACCGTAGGGAACATGTACCAGACAAGCAACAAAATTAATATTTTCTTCCTGCAATTAACTTAATTTCTACTAACAAACAAACAAGGGCAGCAAATTGAAAAGATTTCTACGCAATTATTCGCATACATAATTTTCAAAAGCAGCTAATAACTTTTACCGAACAATGCAAGGAATCAAAAGTCATCAAAACGAAAATTTGACATTAATTTAGAACCCAAAAAAAAAAAAAAAAAACCCCAAATTATCAGCCTAACCTTCAAACCAGGAACATAATCCCCACGCTTGTAATAAGCCGCGCTCTTCGCAGCTCTCCACTCAGCAGTACCCATACCATCTGCCAAAAAAACCACCCAAATCAAAATCAAAACTAAGGCTTTATTTGAGAATTTCTCTTCAACAGCAACTTTTCAATAGTATAAGGAAAATCAAATCGAATCTAGTCTTGTTTTTTTTTCATTTCTTACAGTGATTGTTCTCGCAGACCAGAATCGCAGGCAGATCCCAGAGCGCGGCGATGTTAAGCGCCTCAAACAGCTGCCCCTGATTCGCCGCACCGTCACCGTAGAGAGCAAAGGTCACGGCTTCATCCTTGGAATACTTTTGAGCGAAGGCAATTCCACATCCGAGCGGGACCTGAGCCCCGACGATGCCATGGCCGCCGAAAAACCCGGCCTCTTTCTTGTAAAAGTGCATCGAACCACCTTTTCCTCTGGAGCAACCGGCCTGGCGGCCCATGAGCTCGGCGAACACCTCTAGGAGGGTCCCGCCGCGGCCGAAGAAGATGCAGTGGTCGCGATAGGCGGTGATAATGGCGTCCTTCTTGGTAATCGCCGCCTCCATCCCAACGGCGACGGCCTCCTGGCCGTCGTAAAGGTGGCAAAACCCTCGGATCAGCTTCGCCTTGTAGAGCGAGTCGGCGGCGATCTCCATCCGGCGCATGGTGGCCATGTCGTGGAAGAAGGTGAGGAGCTCCTTGGGAGTCGTCTCGATGGTGCGAGAAGGCTCGTCGCAATTGTGGGCGGTGAAGGGGACGGAGGTCTCGATGGTGAGGGAGGTGGAGTCGTCGGCGGCGGCGGAGGAAGAGATCGGACGGCGGAGAGGGTGGGAGGCGCAGGATAAGGCGGCTGTGAGGGGCCGTAGGAGATTGGAGCGGGATGATGACGTGGCGATGTGTGATAGAGCCATCTCGATCGTCGGATTGTTCTCCGGTCGAGAGAGCTTTTTTTACGAGGCTTTTTTTGTGAGGGGTTTGGTGGCGACTGGACGGTGGTAGAGAGCTTTATTATTGTTATTAAATATTGAAATATTGAAAAATAAACAAATAAATATTCTTGAAAACTTATTTTCCAAAAACAAAATAATGGTCCTACTCCTACTTGGCAACGGCGTGACTTTCTCTTTCGGGGCCGAGTGATTTCCTTGACTTTTTTCTTTTTTCTTTTTTTAAATTATTATCATATTGTAAATATTCTATCAAACTCCATTTATTTTTTCCCATTTATGATAATCTATCTCATATGTTCTTTTGTAACTAAAGAAGAAACTATCAAGATAACTTGCTAGCTTGATTTCTAATATTTTTATTAAGTTATGATTTAGTCTCTAATCTTTTTTGTGATTGAAAGATTCTTAAACTCATTAGAAAAATTGTAAAATGATACTTTTTGTTCATAGAAATCACACGAGATTTACTATTTAAAGATAAGAAAAAAAGTTTTATATAATTAAACTTACATATTTCATATTCATGATTTATTTCATCTAATTTTTAACTTTTGTTAGTAAAAAAAAAAAAAGACCAAATTACATTTTTTTTTTAAAACAGTTTAAGACCTTTTAGCCACAAAAAAAAAAAAAAAAAAAAAAAAAGATTAGGAACCAAATCGTAACTTCTTAAAAAGGTTAAGGACCAAATAGGTACCCTCATTATTTTCCTTTTTTTTTTTTTTTTTTTTTGAAAGTGAGGGATTTGAACAACATCTTACAATGTAAATATGTGCATAAGTGTAATATAATAGCATTAATAAATTTTTTAAAATATTTAGGTGCAAAATTTGAAACGCCCAAAATTAAATGGGGGTATATATCTCACTCCCTATTGTATGTAGCTTTGTCATTCTAGTAAATGATAATCCATGTTGAACAATGAATTTGTAATGCCAATATTGTTTTCCTCCCTTTGTGTGTTGATTAGTATTTCAATAACGTGCTTTTTCTCTCTTTAATTACAAAAAAATGAATCCAAATCATAACTTTATAAAAAACAAAAAATAAAGGACCAAATTAGTAGTTTATCATAATAATACATAATAAACAAAATTTACTAAAGTTGTCATTAAACAAGTATTGGGTAAAATCTTAGCTATTTTGAGAATTATGCCTATTTTGAGAATATGTGGTTGATTTTTTTTTTTAATGTAAAAAATAAATCGATGGTGTCATTTTTCCATCTAATAAATTTCTCCGAATAAAATATCTTCAACCATCACGTCACCATCGGTTGCTTTTAGGGTAATTTTTTTTTTTTTTTCTTTTGTTTGCTTTTGATGCTTTTTCAATGATTTATTTCAATAATATAGATGCAGGCTGTTAGGAAGAAGTATTACCTCAAAAAAAAAAAAAAAAAAAAAAAAAAAAAAAAAGAGACAGTTTGTTGAACTTGGAAGCATCAAGCAAAAGAAGCACGTGTTTGGGTAGCCACAACAAATTTTAGTTAACATTGTAGGCTGCTGCAGCTTATTTTAGAGCCGAAGTTCTCGGCCCAATCTCCAGAAGAGTAGCTCCACTTGCCAGATTGTCGGAAGTCTTTAGACGGCTACTACTTGCATCAGTCAAAATCAACTCGGCCTAGCCCATTTCTAAATTGGGCTCAAGCCGGCCCAACAAAACTAAACGATTAATATTTAAAAATTTAAAAAAAAAAAAAAAAAAAAAATCAAAACGATAAGCCTAAGTACTGGAACATCTGTAAGATTTGTATCCAAAAAAAAAAAGAAAAAAAATTTACAGTAAAAAGAAAAGTATATCTCCCGCCATGAACACCATTTCCATTTCTTCATTTCGCGTTCCTCTCTCTTCTTCCTCATTCAAACCTTCTCCTTCTCATCCCCAATCTCACTCCCTCGGGTTCTGTGTCCCGAGAGCTCTTCACACGCCGTCCCCTTATTCACTGCGACTCCGAGTCTCCTCAAAGTCCCGGAGCTCCGCCTTCTCCGTCGAACGGGAAGCATCCGATGCCGACGAAGAATTCGACGACGACGAGGATGATGACGACGTTGCTGCCGATGAGTACGACGAGTTCTCCGGCGACGAGTCGGAAGGCGTCGACCAGAGCGACGACGAGATCGAGCTCGAGCTCGAGCTCTCGGTGGCTGCCGCGGAGGCGCCGCCTCGGACAGAGGAGTTCAAGTGGCAGAGAGTCGAGAAGCTTCGCAATGAGGTCAGAGAGTTTGGAGAGGAGATCATCGATGTGGATGAGCTCGCTTCTGTCTACGATTTCCGAATCGATAAATTTCAGGTGAAATTCGTTATAAGCGCTTGCATAAGCGTAGGTTAAAGTTGATATGTTGAAAAGTGCATAGATTTCTCTTCAATGAGCTATCTTTTGGTTTTTGGTAATTTAAATTTACGATATCATTATTGTAATTATTTTGTGAATTGATTTTTGGAAGAGATTGGCGATAAAAGCCTTCCTAAACGGTTCGTCGGTGGTGGTATCGGCGCCTACGAGCAGCGGAAAGACTTTGATTGCGGAAGCCGCAGCCGTGGCAACTGTAGCCAGGGGAAGAAGACTCTTCTACACAACTCCGCTCAAGGCATTATCCAATCAGAAGTTTCGAGAATTTCGGTCAGTAAGCTTTTTTAATCATGAGCTTGAAATGTCAAATGTATGTTCTTTTTTCACATTAAGTGTAATTGCGCGGATTGATGTGTATCATGATAGCTTGTTGCTGAAATGTGAACTATTGATGCAATATGTTTCAATTCAGATGATTCCAAGTTTCCAACTTGTTGTGTAAATTTCAGTCAGACATTCGGTGACAGCATTGTCGGTTTGCTCACTGGAGATTCTGCAGTCAACAAAGATGCTCAAGTTTTAATCATGACAACTGAGATTTTGCGCAACATGTTGTATCAGAGGTAATTTTTCTTGTGAAGCAGAAAACAATTTCAAAGACTTATTCATATGTATTTGCTCCAATTTGTTCGTTTTTTCATGGGACAAGCTCATGTTAAAGAGCATATTTCTTTTCACCATTATGGAATTGTTACATGCATCGTGAAAATTTGATAACGAGGACAAAGTTTACCTTTTTATTGATCCTGGCATATAATTCTTAATTGCTTCCTTGATGCTCATGATATCATCATTCATAGTTTCTTAAATGTACTTTTACTTTTGAGTTTATTTTTGGAGTAAATGGCAACAGTCAAGCTTAAATATTTCTTTCTGTAGTGTTGGAATGGTTTCTTCTGGGGATAGTCTTTTCCATGTTGATGTCATTGTGCTGGATGAAGTTCATTACTTGAGCGATATTTCAAGGGGTACAGTGTGGGAAGAGATAGTAAGTGAATTTTAGCTACCAGAATAGCATTTGCTTTCACATTTGTCCGTGTGTCATATTACTCTTATTCAATGAGTATCTTAAATTTCAGGTTATTTATTGCCCAAAAAAAGTCCAACTCATATGTCTATCAGCAACAGTCGCAAATCCAGACGAGCTGGCTGGTTGGATTGGTAAGGTACTGTGGCTTCTTCTAAGATCTCCTTACTGTTTATGTCTAATATGCAACGTAAATTGTGGAAAAAAAAAAAAAAAAAACCTTGGTCACCTTCTATTCCTTTTAAGTTAGTTTTCAGTGCGTATGCTTGCTGTTTTCAGCATGGCTTTCTTATTTTCCGTTATTCAAGTGACATATGGAGTTATTAGTTGTAGAAGGATTAAACCTGTTTGTTTTCATCTTGCTTCTAGATTCACGGTAAAACGGAGTTGGTAACATCGTCAAAGCGACCAGTACCCTTGACTTGGCATTTCTCTACAAAGACATCTATGCTACCTCTTCTTGACGAGACTGGAACACGCATGAATAGGTATTTTCTCTTTTAAGTCAAAACTTTTCAAATTTGAATTTCTGTATTAGGATTTTGTTTCCTTTCTTCTTGCTTAGTGATGTAAACCTAAGGTCTATTGTTTCAGTCTTTTGCAAGAGTAGACTCTATGGTTGTTGTAGCTTTAAGGTGCTCCATCTTGTTTTGAAATTTCATGGTCGCAGACTTGTAGTCTATATATTTGTAGGGCTAAGCTTCACAATTAATTCCTGCTGAATTCCATGATGGAAGTGGAAAGCGGAAAATTATAAATTTTTTAACCACGTCCCAGTCCAGCTCATGACTGCTCTTGTAGCCTTGATTGTGTGTTTTTCTCTCCCAAATTACCTGATCTCGTTTTTCCATCTGTTTCTTGTAAAACAGGTGCACATTTAACGATTAATATTCTCTTTCAATGCAACAGGAAGTTGTCACTCAATTATCTACAGCTTAATGCGTCAGGAATAAGATCTTCCAGAGACGATGGCAGAAGAAGGAAATCAAGAAGACGTGCAGATGAGATGGCTTACGATGATACTGATAACACATATGGACAACCTCTTTCAAAGAATGACATCAATGCAATACGTCGTTCCCAAGTATGTACTTGCTGCTTTGCACGTGCAAAAACAAGCCTTTGTCTTTTATCCACACAGTCACCTGATTTATGTTTGTATTTTTGATCTTCATTGATTTCTCGATTTATTTAATTTTTAGGTTCCTCAAATTACTGATACGCTTTGGCAACTTAAGGCAAGGGATATGCTTCCAGCAATTTGGTTTATTTTTAGCAGGAAAGGATGTGATGCGGCCGTTCAGTACCTTGAAGACTACAACCTATTAGATGATTGTGAGACGAGTGAGGTTGAGCTAGCCTTGAAGAGATTCCGCATTCAGTATCCTGATGCTGTCAGGCAGACTGCTATTAAAGGACTACGGCAAGGGGTTGCGGCACATCATGCTGGCTGTCTACCCTTATGGAAATCATTTATAGAAGAGCTGTTTCAGCGAGGGCTTGTCAAGGTTGTTTTTGCGACAGAAACACTTGCTGCTGGAATCAATATGCCTGCTAGGACTACAGTCATTGCATCCCTCAGCAAAAGAAGTGAAAGCGGTCGCATCCAATTAAGTTCAAATGAACTGTTGCAGATGGCTGGGCGTGCTGGACGTAGGGGCATTGATAATGAAGGTCATGTTGTGCTTATTCAAACTCCTTACGAAGGTGCTGAAGAAAGCTGCAAGATTCTGTTTGCTGGACTTGAGCCTCTTGTATCGCAGTTCACAGCTTCATATGGGATGGTGCTAAATCTTCTTGCCGGTGCAAAAGTCACTCGTAGATCAAGTGCATCAGAAGACACGAAAGCCCTCCAAACAGGGCGAACTTTGGAAGAAGCTAGGAAACTAGTTGAGCAAAGTTTTGGAAATTATGTCAGCAGCAATGTTATGCTTGCTGCAAGAGAGGAGCTAACTAAAATCAAGAAAGAGATTGAGATGCTAACTTTGGAACTTACTGACGAAGCTATAGACGAAAAGAGCAAGAAACTTTTATCAGAGGCAGCATATAAGGAGATCATAGATCTGCAGGAGGAATTGAGGGAACAAAAACGCTTTCGAACTGAACTACGAAGAAAGATGGAATCACGAAAAATTTCTTCGCTGAAACCTCTATTAGAAGAATTTGAAAATGGACAACTACCCTTTTTGTGTCTGCAATATAATGATTCTGAAGGAGTTCAACATGCTGTTCCAGCTGTTTATCTGGGGAAGGTTGACTCGCTAGATGGTTCCAAACTTAAGATGATGGTATCTGCTGATGATGCTTTTGCAATAAATGCCGCAGGAAAAGAGTCAAGTTTTGAATTTGAACCAAGTTTAGAACCATCATACTATGTGGCACTTGGCTCAGATAATTCGTGGTATCTATTTACGGAAAAGTGGATTAAAGCAGTTTATAAGACTGGCTTTCCGAATGTTGCTTTAGCTCAGGGGGATGCATTGCCTCGGGAAATTATGAGTGCACTTCTTGACAAGGAGGAAATGAAATGGGAAAAACTTTCAGATTCTGAATTCGGTGGTGTATGGTTTATGGAAGGATCACTAGAGACATGGTCGTGGAGTTTGAATGTGCCCGTGTTTAGCAGTCTTTCCGAAGATGATGAGCTTTTACAAAAATCAGAAGCATTCCATAGTGCTGTAGAATCTTACAAAGCACAAAGAACCAAAGTTGCACGTTTGAAGAAGAAGATATCACGTACAGAGGGTTTCAAAGAATACAAAAAGGTCCTCGACATGACTAAGCTCACCGAGGATAAAATCAAGCGCTTGAAGACTAGATCAAAACGTTTGACCAATAGAATAGAGCAGATCGAACCATCTGGTTGGAAGGAATTCTTGCAGATCAGCAATGTCATACACGAGACGAGGACGTTAGATATAAACACCCACGTCATATTCCCTCTTGGTGAAACTGCCGCTGCAATTCGAGGAGAGAACGAACTCTGGCTCGCAATGGTTCTTAGAAACAAGATCTTAATGGAACTAAAACCAGCACCACTCGCTGCCGTCCTCGCAAGTTTAGTCTCGGAAGGGATCAAAGTCCGTCCCGGGAAGAACAACAGCTATATATACGAATCCACAACAACCGTACTCAATGTCATAAACTTCTTGAACGAGCAGAGAAACTCTCTCCTAGAGCTACAAGAAAAGCATGGTGTGAACATTCCATGCTGTTTGGATGGCCAATTTTCGGGTATGGTTGAAGCTTGGGCCTCTGGGCTGACTTGGAGAGAGCTAATGATGGACTGCGCCATGGACGAGGGCGATCTGGCCCGACTCTTACGACGAACTATTGATTTGTTGGCCCAAGTTCCTAAGTTGCCGGACATTGACCCCGTCCTGCAGAGCAATGCACGAAGTGCTTCTGATGTCATGGACCGTCCACCAATTAGTGAACTGGCTGGATGATGGCTTCTTATGCCGAGACAACAAATTGTGAAGCCGTTTCCAAGGTTAGTAATATATAATGGTTATTCTTTATTTTTCAAGTCCAGTCAACCTAAATTTTGTCACAGCATTGACAAAGAAATAGAAAAAGAAGGGAAGATATTAGAAAGCCGCGAGTGTATAGTTTTGTTTAGCTTCCTACCACCTTTGAACTTACATATGAAAATATGGATACTTTTAAAATCAAAAGAATTTCGACAAAAATATCAAAAAGTATCGAGAACATTTAATATGGCTGATCAATACGTTGGGGCCTACCCATTACGTGGTTAAATACACAAATTTAATCCCAATTTTTTAGTATCATCTTATATTTATGAGTTGTCATTATTTAATTAATATAATTACAAAATTTAAATGAAAAGTATTTATTATTCAATGTATCATCTTATATTTATGAGTTGTCATTATTTAATTAATATAATTACAAAATTTAAATGAAAAGTATTTATTATTCAAAAAATGATATCTCACCGTTACGTAATAAATACTTAAAACTCGATATTAGAATCGGCGTAACAAATACTATAAATATGTTATCAGATTGTCAAAAGGATCCATGTACACTGGAATTGAAAGTAACGTATCTCGGATGCACACATCAGTATACTTATTAGATGGGAAAAAGGATCCATGTATGTACACTTGCATAGAAGTATTGTATCTCAGATACACGCACATACTGGCGTTGCTTTCGCTGACCCGTGCTTTTATTTTCTCTACATCGAATTTGTTCACCGAACACCAGCATTGATGGAACTTTTTCTTTTGAGGTTCATAAATCATCGTGCTAAATTTAATCAGTATTCCGTTAAAAGGGCAAAAAAAAAAATTAAAAAAAAAATGTAGAGTACCCGTGAATTACAAAATACGCTAACAACTATTATGGTATCTTCAGTTTTTTATTTTTTGGTCTGTCAAAACCAACTTTCTTTTGTTAATTGAAGAAATAATTGGAAAATAAAACAGTAAGCCAAACAAGATTAATTCATGAAGCACAATTTTGAAATCCAAAAAATAAAGATTTTTGCGGGTGCTAGAGTAACCGTTGCCATACTTTCAGGAAAAACTCGAACTAAACTTACAACTAATACCAAATTTTTGATGAGTGCATTCCTAAAGGCACAAGCCTTTAAAATTAGAAATCTACAAAATTACAAATCTTTAAAGGCCGGGGGGGGTAACTGTAGTAGCAAAATGCCAGAGGACCTTCCCTGACCGTTTCTAACTTTGCAACTGTTTCTCAAGGCAAGAAACGAGGTTGTTTAAAGAAAATGAAGAGGGGGGAAATTTTGGTGTTATTGGACTAAATAAGATGACAAAAAGGATTATAGATGAATTGAATTGAACGTTTTATCTGTTTTTTAAGTTTACATCACAATGAGCTCTATTTACAAGTAGGCCGTGGCTAGAGATGCCACCAACTCAGCAGTATATTACAAGCTTCGAACAATGTCCTATCTCCTTTCCCTCTCAACTCTTTATTTGATTGGCGAGACAGAAATATGATGATAATACATGATGAAAGGTAGATTCCATAGAAAGCTATTTGCTCACGGTGCAGGCGCCTCATTCTTCGATTACCGGCACCTTGTGTAAAAGAGTATCCGTACAAACCACTCTGTTCCAGAATAAAAGGAAATGAAACAGCAAAACAAAACCAAAAAAAATAAAATAAAATAATGAAGCTCGGACAAGTGAAAATAAAAATTCGAACATCCATCACAAAACAAAAAGAAAATTCATAAACATTACTTGTATTTACTTTGCACCACAGAAGGGCACGTCACGAGCTAGAAAGCAATCGGTGAAACCGCTGTGCTCTACTTGAACCGTTTGAAGACCTAACCTGGCTTTGGCAAGAGCCGTCTCTGTGCAAAATTTTCCTCTTCTTTTTTGTCCGAAACAAAAAGTCTTCTGTGTCTAAAACGTAGGAAACCTAATAGACAGCAGTGGAAGAGATCATGAACTCAGAAAAATACAAATGAAAATGATCGAGTCAAATGCCGCAATTTATCATCATATACCTGGAAGTGATCTACTAACCAATGAAAAACAAACGCACATGCAAACAGATTTACGATGGTTTACCTTTGATGAATTGCAAGCTATCTTACATTCCAGACCATTGATGACTTGAAGTCCTTCCATGGCCTGAGAGGTAGCAGAAAAATCATCATTACCGGCATATCTGCTCTTATTCCTGCACAAACCAGGAAGCACAATCAACAATGACTACCGAAGTCGGAAAAATCTTGTGCAATTTTGAATAAATTCGACAAACCTCTTCAAGAAGATCCCAGACTTCTCTTTCTTGTCGGGAAGAACTGAGAGGAAGTCATTATGCAAATAGGCTGAGAAATTAGGATCCATAGATACAGCAGTCACTTCTGGCTTATCATGCCCATAGTCCATAAGCTGAATCGAAAGATGGGTTGGCGACGATGACTGCAGTGAAAAACAAATTAAAAGAGGAAGTTAGAGATTTATTTATTTAATTTTTAGTTTTCAAAGATAAATGAGAAGTTCAACCAAGGAAGAAGGAAAAAAAAACATCACGGAAAACCTACACAATCGATCCTATATATGTTCTCGTCATGAAGAAGAACGCGAGCATTCTCATGATAAACAATATCGACAAATCTTCCAGGTTTTCTTGATTTTTCATATGCATAGAGTTGGAGAAGCTTATTGTCCATCTCATCAGTTGCAACTGTTTGAAGCTGAAAAAATCGTGGAAGAGAAATATTTATGAAAGAAATGTTGCTAGGGATTTAAAGAAAATAACAACCATAGGACAACAGAAAGAAGGAAAGAGAAAACAAAAACCTTCTTGTCTTACCTGTTTAACAAGTTTGTAAATCAACTTGTCTAATGTAAATAAAACGTATGACTGGGTTCCAATTATAGCTCGACAATCATCCTCAAACTTTGTGTTATCGGAAGAACCATCAAGCAGATTGTAAAGTGCACTCACAAATCTGGACCACAGAACAAAATTTGAAGCTCCAAGTTAACAAGTAGCAATTTCTTTAAAGATGCCTAGAATTATAGATTAAAGAACAAACAAAACCAAGATCACCTAGCATAGAGGTCCGTTGGGGTTGTATCGCTTGAAGCCCTCCACTTCCTTTCAGCAGATGATGAATTGATTTTTGCTGATTGCATCCTCTCGTATAGTGTCTGCCAAAGTGGAGTAAAAAAAAGTGTTTTAACTACCACATAGCATAAATAGTAAGTCAAATGAATTATACGGAAAGCATGCATTTATAAATGCATGTGTTTCTTGGGAAATGTAATGAGCTATACCTGGTGAAGTCTGAAAAGCACATAGAAAGAATCATTTCCGTAAAAAAACACGAGAATCCTTCTCTTTATCATGCAAAGCTGGAGGAACATGCTTTGCAAGAGGCTTCACGGTCAATAGAAAACGTTCTGAAAGGGGTAATGATGTTCCGTCCCCCTCAACATCATGGGCATCAGCCATCCCTTCAGCCTCACCTTCACTCTCGGCCTTTGCATCATGCTCATCATGCTCATCATGCTCATCATGCTCTCCGTCTTCCTCGTGCTCTTCACGAGACTCCTCACCATCACCAGACTCACTTCCTGAAACATCACCATTCTCAGAAGCATTTTCACTGTCCTCTGATGACCTCTGAGCACTTTCCTCACCTTCATCGTCAGCATCGGCTTCATTCTCTCCTCCTGCCTCTCTGCAACAGATTTCTTCCTCTCCATGTCTGTTTTGGTATTGCCTGCTAACAGCAGCATCCTTCCCTTTATGCGCAGCTTCTAAACCAGCCTCCCCATAGTTTGCAAAATTATCCTCTTCAAAATCTCCATTAGGAGATAATTCTCCCTCTTCTCTCTCAACCTTGAAATGCCCAACAGATTCTTCTTGATATCTGTGACTTTTGGTGCCTTCGGTCGCAGCCCCATTTGACGATATAACAGGTCTCATAGAATCACCACCCTGAAGCATTAATTTGAATCAAAGATGACAACATGAATTAATGTTGCTAACACTTATGCAGAAATGTTACTGATAATGTCAAACATACCTCTGATGAAGGCAACTCAAGCCCACCATCAACAGTCCCATTCCCAGGCCTGGAAGGAGTAGCGCTAAGACCTAGCAGTGGGGAAAAAGGCGCATCTCAGTAATCTGGTAATAGTGTCAACGAAGGGCACAAGAATAACTAGCATTTTTAAATCTGAAGGTGTAAAAGCATCTAAAAACCTGATGTGTCCTCTACGTTTGTTCTTCCATTACTTTGCTCCACACCAGTGGCATGCGAAGTGTTTGAATTGCCTAACCGTTCACTGGGATGGTCTTGTTTGTTGACTCCAGATGCTTCATCAGTCGTAGATACATGAATCTGCACTTTCCCAAGTCCAGTAGTACTGGAAGGATCATCCTTACGTGCACGATCCACGTCAACAGAACTATCTTCCTTGTTACCATTATCTCCATTTGCAGGCCAAGTCCTGCAAGAACTTGATTGTTCAGGCGGAATGCTTTCATCTCCATTTCGGCTAAGATTTAACTGTTTGGAATTCACGACAGTAGTGCCACCTCCAGGACTGCCTTCACTCTCTCCCGCACTTCCAGGAGCACTTTTGACAGCATGAGTTTTTGTCTTAACGACATCTTCTGAGTCCTCTGCACCCTGAGGCCGAGAAGGAACACCAAGCATGGGTTCCAGGAAGGTTGTCCATATCTTCATAACTTTATCCAACTGCTCAGTCGTACAAACTTCTCCACATGAATATTTGATCAGCTGATACAAGTCTTCATGGATCTCATGATCAGGGTACTCAAATTCCAAGTTTGGAATGATTGGTCTTCTATTACCAGCAGCTATAGCAAGAAGAACATCATCTTCCTTCCGCTTCTTCTCACTTATTTCTTTTATCTCTGCCAATAAGGCTGGGAAAAAAATGACAAGCGGGCCATCATTTACAAAAAAAAAAAAAAAAAAAGGTGACATAAGCTAGGCCCAGTGAAAAAAAATATACATGAAATAATTATCATGAAACACCGTGAAATAATCAAAAAAGAAAAACAAGCGTGATTGCCATACATATGGGCTAGCCGTAACAATGTACCTTTTGTACTCAAACTCTTTGTGTCCTGTTGCTTAAAGTAGAAGCTACGATGATCAAGTGATTTGTGATAGTTCTTCGAATATATTTCAGCCCAAACTTTGTTAAAATCAGCACGGCATCTTGCCCACTCTTCTTGTTTTTGCTTCAAACGGGTTAATATAACAGGCAAAGCAAGTGGAGCATTCTTCCTTAACACGTCCATCACATCAAGCCCATGATCACCATAGAGCCGTTCAATGCACCTCAGATTCAGAGCTACAGCAAAGACAAGGAAGAATCTCGTCAAGATATGAAAGCCTCCAATGACTGAACTTACTATATAGAAACAAAATTTGAAAACCAAGATACTATTACCTGTGAAGTGATCTTCAATGCGGATCGGACTCTCTATCTCGATCGTATTGGTATTGATCTTTTCCAGGAGTTCTTCCACACGTTTGGTTGTCACGTTGACAGACTCTAGCAACATATCGAGTTCAAACCTGAGAACACCGATAATAGAACATTAACACATTAACACGTGCCAAAGTTAAACCAACAGCAGTAATATCTCTTTCAAACAATTTATAAATCATTATAACAGAAAAAAAACAAAACAATAATCAGGAAATGATAATGCAGGAAATGAAATGGTATGATTTTCTACGGGATTGATAATTTCAAATTCTCCTTTTATATAGCACTCATGCACAAGTATCAAATAATGGAGCAAGCACTCATGCACTAATAGATTCGGTCATGCTGCAAAACCTGTCATCTTCACATCTGAACAGACTTTCTTCATACTGGTTTTTGCGCATGTGCTTAAATGAGTAATCTTCACTTCCTGATGTGACAGAAACCCAATGGTCATTTAATACTGCAGTACCGAGTGGTGTTCTTTGGCTTGCAGATGGTATTGGATACTGCATAAAACAACAGATAGCAACATCGGTAAAACGACCTGAATCTACTTGGGAAAAAAGACGAATAAACTATGACAAAAACACTACATACATTCTTTGGCAGAAGGCGGTAGCTAGGAGTGCAACGCTCACAATTCGAAAGGTCAAGTTCATTGATGGGTTTACCAAAATACTTGTCCTTGCTAGGAAATATAGACATCTTATGACTTCCAACATCTTTATTTCCATAGGGGGCACCTTTTTCATTTCTATCCCTATCTCGGTTTTCACGATCTCTCTCTTTGATCCCATCATCTCTTTCACGATCTCGTTCTCTATCCCTCTCCTCCAATTTCACCGGTCTGGGCAACTGGCCTTCATTCCACAAAGATTCTGTCATCAATTCAATTCATAAAACCATAAAAAAATTCAAATAATTCAAATTTTCCTCTGAGGCTCATAATGAGAAGAAAATGAGTTGGGTTTTGTTCCAGCCCCAGAACTTGAGCAAGAAACTAAGTGAATATATCGCAATAGATAGGGGAAGAGAGAGAGAGAGAGAGAGAAGGGGGAGGAACAAATCACTTTACGTACTTTTACTCATGACACCAGCAAGGAACCCATCTGCAGGACAGGAGTCAATTAGATATAAATTTCATAACACAGAATGTGGATAAGAGTAAATCTGAAATTTAGAGAATACCATTCTTCTCACAACGTGTCAAAAATTCATTGAACCCATCCATTAGGTCTGGATATTTTCCAAGTAGATCACCCACCTGCACAGTGTACAGAAGTGAAATTTACTACAAATTAAGAATTATATCAGTGAATATCTATTGACAAAAAGGTAGATGCTCAGTTCTCAGCAATAGGAGAAAAAAAAAACTTTACGCAGTACAAAACTTTAAAATTTTAAAAACCATGTCATACCAAAGCTTGCAATTCAGATCGCGTGATAATTTCCTTGCTATAGATATGGAGGCACTTCAAGAATTCTTGGTAATCATCAGCATTTCGTAACTTATCCTTAACCTTCTCACAGAATGCAAACTCTTGACTGTAGATACCTGCCACGCCATGCAATAAACTAAACAACCGAAGCAAGAAAAACAGGCTTTCAATAATAAAAGCTAGAAATAATGTGCTTCAGAAAAGGTAAAAAAATGACATGCCATAATCTTAAAGCAAAGGCCATGCATGTAATCAGTGTTCACTAGGCCAATCTATGCGTATTTGCAATCTACAATATTCTTAGTGAAGAAAATGGTAAAACAAACTTTCAACCTACAGACGTAAATCAAAACATCAAGGAAACAGTTCGAAATTTTAGATGGGTTAAAAATTACACTAGAGTGAAAATTTTTAAGAAGATAACCAAACTGAAAAAGAGTAAATGTGACAATCTCATAACTCATTAAAAAGCTTTTCCATTGATAGAAGTAAATTATTTTTTCACCCTATGGTGAGAACTATTACAATCATAGTTGTAGATTAAGGGAAACCTTCAGCAATAATCTTGATCTATCATCAGATTTTTTACATTAGTTATGTGAGAAAATCTCATTAAAGGAGGACCTAAACACTCACTTTTCGCAGAATTTCTATCATCATAGGAGGATGAAATGGGACGCAATCCAAAATTCTCATCACCATCTCCACCTTGCTGCATTTGTTCACCAGCTGAGTCTTCAACCCTACGTGTGGACTTCCTTTTATGGGGATAGCGCTGCATGTTAAAATCTCTGCTGACACCATGCTCAAAATCTCTATCATCCCGTTCCCGTTCCCTTCTATCTCGGTCTTCTCTTCGTTCCTTTTCCTTTTCCCCACGCCTGCGTTGCTCTTTTTCTGCTTTCATTAAGGATCTGTCATGGTCGGGATCAGGACGGTCAACACTAAGGTCACGGTCTCCATGTGAAGCCAAGGTCCTATCTTTCTGTCAACAGATGTTAGCTCAGTGATCAATGTGGACTAGTAACTTTACCTAAAAGGCACACAAATGAAAAAAGATACAAACCTTATCAACATGCATTTGCCGCATAGTGGGCATGGCAGAGCTCCTATCACGGAGCATAGAATTCCTACCGGATGTAGGATAATGAGTGGAAGCAGTTGCTGAAGCATCAGGTAGAAAATGAGTGAACTCCACAAGCAGGTCAGGGTGTTCTCGAAATAGTGCCGCAACCTGCAAAATTAAAGGAGATCAAAACCACAATATACTATCCGCTAAAGAGTTGTCAAGACAATATTTCCAGAACACGATGACAAAGAATGGGAACCAAAAAAATAAAAGTGATTAAAAAAAAAAAAGGAATCAAACACACCTCAGAGTAGACCTCCTGAATGGACTTATTTTCCTTTCTGTACATGTTCAAAATGTCTAAAAACGATTTATAAACAAGATCATCACCTTGGAACCGATTCTGCATGTAGAAAATTTTATCAGATTGCTACACTTGAAGACAAAATTATTACGAAAAAAAGTTAGAAACATCAATAGATATTCCCACCTTAATCTTGTTAACGAAGTTGATAGCTTCTTCAAATTCAACAGGCTTCTTTTGTGGAGGCTGCTCGTCCTCAAGTGGCAGGGTAATCTCATATCCCTTTGGCAAGAAGGTATTGAAACCCAAAATTAAGTCTCGATGTCCCTTGAATAAATCCTTTACCCTCTCTATCACACCCGCAGTGTCAATTCTGCAATCAATGCAACATAAATAGAAATCAACAAGCTGACTACCAAAACCCACCCTCCTCGACCTGATGATAAAATATCTAAAAAGGAAGTATATTGAACAGCATGAGCAAACCTTTGAGCCTTAAAATCTTTCATCACTTCAAGAAAGTCATCATATTTTTCACGTTTGTCCTGAAATATGTCCTTCACGGCCTTTAGATATGCTAGAGCATCGTTTGTTGTAAGTTTCTGGGCACCACCTCCTCCCATCATCTGGGGTTGCCCAGACCTTCATTTTCACCCAAAACAAAAAAAAAAAAAAAATAGTTAACAAGTTTGCAGGATTCCTTACTCTTCCAGTAGATCAGAGCATCAAAGATAACAACTTTCAAGTAAAACTTAAATATAATCTGCGTGTTCCATAAAAGAGCGAGACAAGATAAAACAAAGATAAAATGCTGTGTCTAAAATCCAAATATTAAAAACAAATAATTTTAAAAAAAAAAACAAAACAAAATTTTCTTAATTTAACTAGTCTTCTCCAACATCAGCAGTTTTCAATGAAAACCTGGAAAAAAAAAATTAAATAAAATCTGATCTTTCTTCGGCAGGTCAAACTATTTGACAGGAAAAAATTACGATTTAGCAAAACGTAAACAATTCTTCTCGAAAAGAAAATAAAATTTAAAAAAAATTAACGAAAAGGAAGTTATGAAATTCCGATAATAAGAAATTCAATTTCATCATCGACAAAATTTAACTTCAAGGAAAAGTAGAAACAAAAAATTAAGCACCAAAAAAATTAAAAGAAAAAAAAAAGAACACGGAAATAGAAGAAAGAAGATTGGAACTCACGGTTCTCCACGAGAGGTGACGATAGGGCGTTTGAGTTGCGAACCCATGAAAACTTCGTCTCTGGACCTCTTCATCTCCGAAACAATCTCTTTTCCTCTTCAACAAAAAATCATGCTTCTCCTGACTCCGATTCAAAGCCAAAAAGCCTGCAAAATCAAACTTTCTCGTTCAAACGAAAGCAACGAGCACAAAGCAGATCTAAAGCGAAACGCGAAAATTAAACCACAAAAAAAATATACAAACAAACGAACTAGCAAGAATTACAATCCAAACGTCTCAACAGATCACCGAAATCCAAACCACATAAAAAAGAGGAGGAAATTACATTTCTTGGAAGGCCAGCCAAAACAACTTTCTCGAGGAATTGTTGGCCAAACACGAACGACGAACAATCGAAGCGAAAATTTTACAGAGAGAGATCGTCAAGTCGTCGGAAACAGCCGAGTTTTCTTCCTTTCACGACAAGCATAAAAGCACATACGAAAGCTCAAAGACGAAGATTACGCGATTCCTCAACAGCCTTATATATGGAGGGAATGCAATAATTAAAAAATATTACAAAATTTTATCTCCTTTTCCTTTCTTCTTCTTCGTCTTATTATTATTTTTCTTTTACTTTTTCTCGGAAACCAAACAGAACGGAACAGAACAGAAAGAAAGCAGAGGACAGAACTACAACACAATGTAGAGAAAGAGAGAGTTCTGAAGAAGAGATTGTGGTAAAATAAATATACATATGAAGATATATGAAATAAAACTCTAGAGAGAGAGAGAGAAGGGCAAATTTGGGGTGTGGAGATAGTAACTTCGTCGTTTGTATCCACTGTGCCGGTAACAGAGCGGGTGGGTTTACCGGCAATAGCCGGTACATGACTTGTTACCGGATGAAAAAACTAGGGCTTGGCCTTTTTGAGGGCGTAGCAAGCACGGATCAATGATAATAAAAAGATGGGTGGCAATCTTGGGGTAATTGAGAAATTAAGATATTATTTGAGGGGTATATGGGTCAATTAATACGTAATTCCTGGCTTTTTGTTTGTGTCAAATGGGGTGGTGCGGTGGATTTATACAAATTTTGGGAATTAGGGTTAGGGCAAATGTGTGTGCAATTTGGTAAAGTTTTTTTTTTTTTTTTGTCCTTTTCTTTTTGGTCTAAGTTTGTACGAGGGGTTGTTAGTAAATCAGAGTGGATTTTTTTTCTAGAGGACGATCATGACGATAATGATGAAGAAATTAGGTTTAACAAATTACGAAAAATGACTTAAATTAAATTTGTTTCACCAAATAAAAAATTATAAAAAAACTATTATTTTCTTTTTTCTTTTTTTTCCCCTTGTTGGTGAATTATAAATTTCCTCACAGGTTTTTATTTTTTTATTTTTTTATTTGGAGAAACCTCATTGGTTTGTTCTGATTTTGGAGATTTCTGATTGTTTATTGTAACATATCTGAGAAATCAGAAATGTAGCTACGGCGCTACAGTTGGAAGTGGAGAGATCAGAAGAGGAATGGGCTGGGCTGGGCAAGTTTTGCGCCTCAACATAATTATGGATCCAGGAGCCCAATGTTGGCCTAGAAGGCTTTACAAGAAGTAGGCGGGCTGGCCCAAAAATCACCTCGAGTTAAATGGATACAAACACACTTTACTTACGAAGTTGGTATGGTGCATGCAAAATAGGCAAGTAAAATAAAGTAAAAAATAAATAAATAAAAAAACGTGACAGTGATCGGACAGTCATATGGTGGATAACAGGTTGCCACGTGACAGTCTCAGAGTAATGACCAAAAAGCCACTGTAGAAATTAGAATCGCCCTTTTATATTTACTATATGTTGTAGATCCTGAATATAAATCAATAATCAAAATGCAAAAAGCAAACCAAAATTTTACATCTTCTTCACAAAAATAGTTACAGGTACTTAAAATATGAGCAGAGTGATTAAGCTCCATATTTGCGGAGATATCTTTTGTAGATGCTGGAAATCTACTGTCAAATTTTAACCGAGGTTAGTAGATAAAGATGTAAATAAATAATCATTGGGGTTCTTGGACATCGCATATGAAAATCTCAAAGCAGTCATAATCATAAAATAAATTAAATAAGTCAAAAAGTGAAAGAAATGAAAAATAACAACGCCGATATTTAGAGAGATTCGCCGAAAATGTGTTACGTCCTCTGAGTATGTGGGTTTTCACTATATATGAGAATTTTTGTACAATGAAGTTACAATATTTGAATTTTTGGAACTGTGGATGATAACTTCGAGAAAGAGAAAAACAGCTCCCCTTCAAGGAGGGGGTCTTCCTATATTTACAGAGGAAAAGTAGTGGGTTTGAACTTGTAGATAGTAGTGGGCGATTCCTCACTATGAATGATTCAAAACACGTGTAAGAATGTGGGTCACGATGTCACGATTGATCATGGGCTTGGCGGTTATGGAGATCGATTATGATGCCACAATTAATCGTGGGCTTGTCAGTTATGAGGATTGATCTTTACTCATATAATGTTCGCCAAATATGGACGACGAACCAATCATTCATGAATATAAAGAATTATGCATCATTCGTAGTTCGTTTCGTTGAGCGAAATACTCATCCGATCCATGCATGGTGAATTGATAGGCCTAAAGAAAAACAATACCAACTGATTGAGTGCGAACATTCATCGTTCGCTCTACAGCCAAGCTAAGATCATTCATTGGACCCAGTCCAAATACTTGGGAATATTTAATCCATCAAGATCTAACTCTCGTAGTTTGTTTATTGAACGGTCGCAAAGACTCAATGACGACGTTATGAGGGGATGGAATATGACCCCAGCACCCTGCATCTCACAGATAGTGGAAGTCACAAGATGTGGAATTCACTGTATAAAAAGATGCAGAGTTGATTCCATACTGAATTATGAACTCATAAGTGTTTTTCTAATATTATATTCCAATTTAATTAAACAGTTGGGACCGGACAAAAAATACAACTTATTGTATGTGGGTGTACATTTATTTATGAACCAACTAATATAATTAAAGTTATGAAACTAATAGAAGGTTATCCATAAGTTAAAACAAGCAAAGCTTTTCTCAAAAAAAAAAAAAAAAAAGCAAAAGTTTCAATGGAGCTCTAGTAAGATTCTTTCTCATTCTAATTAACCCACATTAAAGCTTTTTTTTTTTTTTTCATTTGTTTGTTTGTTTATTTATTTTATTATCTTGTTATATATTACGCTTATCTGAACGTGGTGCAAAGTTCACATAGAATGAAGAGACTGACAAAATATGTCGTTGAAGCATGCTTTCTTAGGGTCCGTTTAGTGAAACGGTTTGAGTTGATTGACTTTTTAAAAATTAGTTATAATTTTTATACAACTGAGATAAAAAATATAATTTAGTTTGAATTAAACCGTTTCACCAAACAAATCCTTAGATTCGTTATGTTATGTTTTATATGCTCAGAAAATGTTTGGGTGGCCTGTCTTCGAACAAAGGTCACACAGAACACTCTCTGAGTGGCCTAGTTTTGGGTTGTCAATATTGGACTTCAACCCAGTTTGTCGGACTCTTTCTCAGGACTTTCGGACACCAAACATGGGCCATCTTGAATTATGGGCCGAGTCAATGACTGGCTTGTCTGACTCTTCCTAGGACACAGACACAAAACATGGCCCATATTGAATTATGGGTCAGTCAAGGACTGGCCTGTTAATCTTATAAGGCCAACAGCCCAAAACTTTTTTACTTTGGGCTTTGCTCTAAAGGGACAGGTTATTGGGTCCACCATAAGGGACAAACGGTCCACAGCCAAAAGGCTCTACTCATTGAAGAGGCCCTTAACGTCAACGATTACCTGAGGAAAGCTGATACCTTGCGAGTGATACTAATTACTAGTTACAGTTGCAAATGATCCCCTCAAAAACAAAACAAAAATGTCACGTATAAGGTCATTTTTTAAAAATAAGTATATAACATGTTTTCAAATATTTAAGGTAAATATACATTTACCTATAAATAATCCATTTTACGAAATTGATTTAAAATGTAATCATTTATCACAAATATGTTGTTTTAAATCTGCTATTACTTTTTTAAGTTTAAAAAAATTCTGTTTTAACTTTTTTTCAAAAAAGAAAACATAAATAAGGATAACGGCACAACACCATTTTTTGGGTGGGTTTCCGGTACATGTCCAAGTTATCTTCAGCCAAATCGTGCTTGATCATCTATTTTATTTTATTTTTTTTAAACTAAGAGTAGGGGGATTCGAACTCTGCACATTTAGGTGGAATCATATGTGATATAACCGCTAAGTTATGCTTGCAACCATTTCTTTTTTATTCATTTAACATAATTATGTTATAGCAAAATCAAAATATTTTTCATTCAAAATAGTTTATAGAAAAGGACTCAAGGTTCATTCAGCTTGTTATATCAAACTAGCATGATACAATAAAGTATAGGATGTGATGTCCCTATAAGTTAGAGTTGTAAAACCTAAGTGTTTTGAGTTTATAATGGATATGAACACCGTCTGAAATTAGTTGATCAATTTATAAACAAAACGAAGTTTACATTTGAACCTAAATAATTATAAATAGGTGTGAGGGTGAATTTTAGAATAGTTGGAAAATAACGTCACATTAAGAGACTTTAAGTGGATAAATGAAACGACGATATCTGAAGAATCGAAATTGGTGTAGTTAAGAATTGGGGCAGAACTAAGTTCTTGTCATGTCAGAAGGCAGAACTAGAAAAGGAAAGGGGACTCGTGTGAGGTTAGGAATAGGAAGTTAAGATGTGAAGAGTCACAACAGAATCACCCGCCAAGTGAAACTATAAATAGGGGATGCGTTATAAAATTTGTGTGGTTTTTGAGAGACTTGAGAATTGTAAAGAGATTAGAAATGATTTCTCTAGATTTTAGGATCCAATTAAATTTTGTATATTGTTGTTTGTCGTTTGATCATATTTCGACACAAACAATAGTACAACATGGCTAACATCTCTAGAGACGTCATAATGGTTTCAAGGACTGATCTAAATTCCAACCCTCGTGGTGATGTTTTGGAAACCAAAAAGGCGACCACTTCTTGCATTTGAAGGAACTTTGTCTGCTTACAAGGAAAATTTCATACTTCCAAAGGTTCTTATGATGGTGAACTGTCTATCTTGGCATTAAATCACGCACAAACAAGTGAAACTGTCTGTAAATGCTGGGGTCGTCCTCTTAATCTTTCCCTGATAACATTCTCCCACAAAGTACTATTCCTTACATTCCTTTCCTTTTTATTCTCATTCATGGTAAACTTCAATTGACATTGAACTATGATTACTCTTGATATTTCCTGATCCCGTTTATTGGGAAGAAATTGATCATCTCATGCACGCAATTCCCGTTTTGGGACTTCGAATGGTAATTTTATTTACTCGCAGGGACTTGCTTTAAATGTGGTGGGGAATACTCAAAATAAATGGATTAGAAATTTAATCAGTTGCCAATTAGAAGTTCAAATTCTGTAAACAACTAGATGTACATATACATGTATAATTGTACAGGTACAAAAAAGACAGATATACATGTGTGTGTATATATATATCTCTCTCTCTTTTATTTTATTTATTTATTTTTTTTTTAGGGTATATCTCTCTAAAACACAAAAAGGCATAACTTGTAAATTTTATTTTTTTGAACCATAACCTTTCAAAGCACAAGAGTGACCTCTCTCCAAAATTTTACCTCTGTACTTTAGATTGATATAGGATGACAATCTTTTTAAGATATGCTTGAGATTTCCAATTGGAGTTTCATCCAACAATTTTCATTCACTCATCCAACACACACATACACAGACACACTTAAAAGTTGGTCTTTCAAAGAGTACTTTAGGTTACTTTATTATTATATATATATATATATATATGCATTTTCTTTTTTCTTAGAATGCACTTATGCGCCTTACTTTAAGTTTTTATTTTTTATTTTTTATAAGTCACCTTACGTAATAATAGAGGATAGTGAGCTTAGAATATGTGCCTTATTAGATTCCTCCTTTTTGAACAAATTATTAGTATGATTAGTGAGAGAATTGTGTTGTTCAAGATAAATAATTATAATAATTAAGAAAAACAAAAATCTCTATTTTATACCAGTGTCATGATCCCAGCGTGGTTAGCTTCTAAGCCAACAATTATTTTTCCCCCATAAAATATTAAGTCTTCCAGAACTATATAACAATAATATATATCTTTAATTTATATAGATATATAAAGAATGATAATTGACAGGGAAGAAAACTGATTGTTTGTCAAAGAGCCCGAATAAATTAAAATTCCTCATTAGAGATGAAGCCAAAAACCAGTATATGATTGTTTTGCAGGTTACATGTGGAATTATTAAGGCTGATTATAATGGACATTTAAAAAAAAAAAATTTGGGCAAATTGATTATAATGGACACTTACACTAAGCGCAACATGTAATATAACAGAATAATGACAAAACCACCCTAAAGAAAGATGACCCCATTTGGCTGCAAGACTTGCACAACCCTACAACTCTAGGACAGCCCCACCAAATTTAAGAATCAATAAAGAGACCCAACTTTCTCTCTCCAAAAATTCAAAATTTTAAAACAACAATCATGGACATGTTTGGCACCTATGATGGACCTGTTTGGCACATCGGTTTAAATTAGACAAAATATAATTTAAATTGGAAATCTATATAGAATAGGTGTTAAAGATAAAAATAAAATTCGATTCGAATTGAATATGAACTAATATGTCAAACGCCATTATATAATTCGTGAATTTAAACCCCCCTATGAGCTAGCTATATGTCTACTAGCTAGATAGCTATTTATAATTGTTTCGACAAATGAACTATTCTAGCATGTGAAATCACAACCCTGTTTCTTCACATTCTTTGTTTGTGTTCTCCTCCTAGTTTGGATGATTGGGTTCATCCAAAAGAGAGAGACAGAAAAGGTTTAACTTTACATTGTTACGTCAAGCCCTATAGTCAAGTATTTGTTTATGAGTATGACATCCGCGTGATCAGTTTCTCATTTTTCTAGCAAAAATAACGTGTGTGTGTGTGTATATATATACATGTGTGTGTGTACTTTTTTAAATAAAAAATCAACTTATACCTAGGGCACAACCATAAAGATAACGTTTTCATTCTCATACTTTCTTGAAAAACCAGTTCTGTTATATAACATTAAAAGTTTGATGTAACATTACTTTAATTATATATGATATAAAATGAGTTTAAAATAGTGTAAGACCTAAGTATTCTCCAAATTACTTTCCTTCTTTTTTTTTTTTTTTTTTTTTTTCCCTCAATCGTGATGAACGTGATTGTTTTTAGGGGGGAAAAACGACACTGTGAAAATTGGATATAACATCTCCTAATTATATGCGATAATGACTTAAAAAAAGTGTTTAACTAATTATACAATAACAATAAGTATTTTCTAAGCCTCCGTTTGGTAAACCATCTTAAACTCAAATTTTCATCTCAGTTTTGTCTTTTTCTGAAAAGTCAACAAAAATTATAACTAGTTTTTAAAAAATCAACCAACTCAAACTTAAAAATTTTGACTCAAACTGAAATACTAAACGGAACCTATGTCGTAATTTTTTTCCCCTCAAGCATGATGAATTGAATGTTATCGTTTTTTAGCATTTCTCGGCGTGAATAAACAACAAATAGCAAAGTTCCACGTGGATGTGTGTGTGTAGGCTCATTTAGTTAGCCAATTACCACAAAAGGATGCATGTGATACGGTACTAAATCTCAAAGGACCAGAAATCCAAAGCAAGTGGAATGTTTTTTTGGGGGGGCCTTGTGGGGATGCCTTGTAAGTTTAGTACCTTAGTTTTGCATGAATCTAAACGAAATAAATAATTATTGTCCATACTAGGGGTTGGCTAATGACTATATATAGATATAAACATATATATGTATATATATATATATATATATATATATCTTCCCCCCAAGCCCAAGGCACAGAGACTGCATAAGCATGTGATTGGTGTCGCCCGAGGAGGAAAACACACATGGTTGAGAGACATAAGGATGTTGAAAGGAATTCGATGGGTTTTGGCCTCTATTATAAGGCCTCACCACCCCATGTGAAGGGCCTAGCAATCCAAGAACAGACTTATCATAGGTGGGGTCTCTTTGCAAAAACCTCTCAGTCAAAACAACATGGAGAGATTATGGACCACTTACCCACTTAAATACATATGCTTGACTCTCCAAATCTCTGCTCTTTTCCTCTCTATCCATTTGCCCATTTCCTCATAAATGTGTGTTTTTGTGTGTGTATATATTACATATATATATATATGTGTGTGTGTGTATAAGACAATCCAAGTTTGTATGGGACCAGAATTTTATGCACATATCAGCTCTCTAAGTTTATTTTCTTAGTCGTTCGGGAAAAGTGGGTTCATGTTATTTTATTTACATATGCATTGATTTTACTGAAATTACTGACCTTATATTAAGTGACATGTACAATGTTGATGATGGTAAGTTTGTTTTTCACACATTTTAAATGAATCTTTTATTGATTAAAAAAAATCGTTTGGTGACATCTCGTCAGTCATTCCTTTTTTTTTTTTGTCTTTTTCTTTTTTTGAAGTCTCGAGACCCATTAATAAAACCGAAATGACCTGATCTACTCAAATAGTGAGTCTTTTGATAAAGTGAGATTATATTTGTGATATCAAACCACACTAAAAGATAATAAAAAAAGACATTTTTTAATCATACACAGGGATTTGATTGTATATTTCATTTTTCATGTCTTACTTCATATCCCCTAAAAATATCATGTCACATCAAATAAGTGAAATACTAGCATTAATTTTTTGTTGATATGATATAACATTTTTAACTGATATGTCGTAAAATTATTAAAAGTACATGAAAGTTGATATGAACAATGGAACTCATGAATCGAATCTCATACACCAACTTAGTCATATTTATTAAAATGAAGAACTTTCTCTTTGCCCTTTGGTACCGTCGAATAACCATTTTCAAAATATAGTATTGTTAGAGATATTAATTTTAATATTAATATTTTTAAATATCAATTCACGTGATAATGAATTATCATTTTTTTTTATTGATAAATATAATTAATTGATGTGATAATTTTTTAAAATATCTGTCCCTAAAAAAAATTCATTGAGCATGACGAAAAGATGGTACATAATTCCATGATTTAAGTGTACTACTGACCAAGTAATTAACTAGTTAACTATAGACAAGTGCACTTGATGTCTCAGCAGCAAAGCAAACAGATTCTAATTTTAAAGCTGAATTAGTGGATTCCATTTTTTGCTTCATAAAAAAAAAAAAACCATATTTTAAAACTAAATAACCCATCATCAATTTGTCATCATCTTCTGGTGAGTTTATCTTAAATTAATCATTCTCTCATGCTTGCTTCGGCTTAAGATCAAAATGTATTTATCCTGTTAATACGGTCATTAAGCGTATAATTTTTTTAATTAAATTAATCCCAAGCCAAATTTTTGATATCTGATCTGCAGAAAGATAGGCAGTCACTAGCTTTTGCATTTTTTTAAATTTTTTTTTAACATCTAACTTTTTTCTGCTTTGCTTTGATGGACATGGCGGTAAACATATTTTTTTTATAATCTTATCCAATTTTGAATTAACCTCTTGCATAAAATCAGTGAAAAACTTTGATCATGTAAATTCTGCCACATGAAGAATTATTATTAATCATCACCAGAAAGAAGAGGTGGAGTTATTTATTATCGAGTAGCGATTTCCGTCCCAACAAACTTTTACTTTTATTTTAACTTTAAAAACTCTCTTTGTCCTTATTAAAAATTTAATATCTATATATAATATTTCTAAAGGTTTTATCATTTAATATAAGTTCTCATTGAATTATTATTAAGCTGGTTGCGCCGTTGTAGGAAAGTTAGCTTCACTTAAACAAAGTATTATTTCATCACAATTAATTTTTTGGACAAGCTTTTTAATCACGATTTTAGTCATGTCATTATGGTTGACTTTCAAAACCAACGTCAAAAAGAATTTCCCATCACAAATAACACAAAATCAATTACCAAGCTCCTTCCATAATCTGCGAGAGGTTGGTGTTGCGTTGTTCTTTCGCATCAAATGATTACAGAAGTGAAGACCAAGCTAATTGTGCTGGCTTTGGATTTTTAGATTTATGTTGTATTCCCCCACCTTCTACGCAATCAAATGGGGCACACAAAAAAATAAATAAATAAATGAGGTGAATTTTTTAGCTGAATAAATAAATGAGGTAATTAATAATTATTGATGCACTTTTGTGCCAAAAAGGTTCATTGGACTGAATCTTCTTTTACAATCTCTATTATCCTAGGCAGAAGCAAATCATATTATACCAAAGTTAATTGATTCTAAACAATGTTCTTAATAACCGTTTTAACAGTAACGCATTCATAGAATAGTTATATATATGTGTGTGTATATATGTATATTTTATCCCTATTGATGTAACATGAAAATTTTAAGGGTAACTATTTAGGTGGTCCTAAACTTTTAAGTTTGTATAATTTTTTATCATCTTTTTTTTTTCGTAGTTGGAGTGACTCTAAACTATTAAAAACACTATTAGAGAAATCATTTTCATTAATTTTTGGAATAAATCCGTTCTTTAGCATCATATTTTGATCAATTTTTTTTTACAAATTTCGCCTAAAAATTAACAGAAAAGACTATTGTAACAACATTTTAATACTTCAAGGTCATTCAAGTTATGAAAAAAGAACGTGGATCAAAGTTGTATAAACTTTAAAAATTTAATGACTAAACAAGTAATTTATCCAAATTTTAATAAAAACATGAAAATTCAATAAATTTGATGAAAATCTACTTACTAGTAGAGTTTGTTTGTTTTGTTTTTGTTGTATTTGTTCTCTACCATATCAGAAAATTATTTTATAACATTCTTTTACCTGCAAAATAGTTAATAATATATATATATATATTTGTAAAATTGAAAAGGAACATATCTTTGGTGGTTTGGATCCAAATCTACCCAGCTAGTGATTGGAAATTTTGATAACAACAGCACAACTCCAAAAGCTTCCAAAACTATATGTACATATATATATATATATATATATGAATCAAAATCCAAAGGGATCACATTAACTCTAACTTACATATTATCGTGATCTTTGCCTTCAAATCAGGGCTATACATATACGTTACATTATATGTGATCTATATATATCTACGCCATCATAACAAAATTTTTCCTTTTTTTGGATCGTTTCTATCTTTAGTCACTCTCCTCATGCAAGCTTTGGTAATTATCTCTCTCTCTCTATATATATATATTTTTTGGACATAAATCACGGGTACTTATTTGTTCTTTTTCACCAACTTGCACTTGGGGATCTCTTTTTTCTCGCACTCTCTTTGATCAGATAAAAGGGGCAACAAAAAATAAAATAAAAGGTTGGAGATTTTGCAGATTGTAACGCTATTTATGCAACGGCCAATTAGGTCGGTAGGTAGAGTACAGATGAGGCAGTTGACTACTCCCTTATTTTTGTGGGTCCCATCTAAACGAGCTCAATTTACGGTACTAATTACAACATATTAGCTAGTGAGAAAATATTATTGCCATAGAAGTGAGGTAAAGAGAAAATGCCATAAATAATTGTACTGTTTGGTAGGAAAGAGAGAAAATAGGATAGAATAAAAAAGATAAAGGGGTAAAATTATAAACATGATCCTTTTGTTGTTTGCTACAAAGGAGGGAAAGAAATTGAATTAATGTGTAATTACCATTTTACTAATTTACTTATGATATCTAATATAAAGATAAGGTAAAAAAAAAGGTAAATTTATCTTGTTGTTAGTGTAAAAACTTTTTCTTCTATGCTCGTGACGAGGTTAAAAATAATGTGTTCTACATGTACTAGTTTCTCTTTTGATTTAGATTTATCTTCCTTCTCCTCTCACATTGACAACCCACTTTTCTATATATCTATATATATATACCACTTTTCTATAAATATATATATATATATATATATTTCTAAAATCCCTCCACTTTTTGTCTCTATCAAATATAGCATAGTAAGAGAGGTTAAAGGAAAAGAGAGAATTAACCATGAGGGCATTCCGGCACATACGTAACTCCTGTTGTGTTAGTAATCAAAATCGTAATTTAAAAACAAATGGCATTGGACTAGATACGAAAAAAGAGAATACCTTAAACAATCCAGCTAGAAAAGCTTTAGCTTCCGTCTTTCGTTTGGTTTGATATCTCTATTTTAAAATTTTTATCTCAATTTTTATATATATATATTTTTTGATAAGTTAATAAAAATTATAATTAGTTTTTAAAAAATTAACAAACTTTAATTTAAAAATTTCATCTCCAATAGATGAACCAAATGCAAGTATAATTTTTAAGTTAAATCGCACATTTTGTAATCAACAATGTGATAAACAGTATTAAAATAAAAAATGTTGAGAGACAGAAAGCAAAAATAAGAAAAGTTGTCCTAGTAGGGTCCTAATTCAAGTTGAAAGCTAGCAAAATAGATTTTGAAGCAAATCAAGAGAGCATATATCCAGGTTCAAATCCAAATCAATCTCAGTGCCTTTTTACAAGAAGAGACACACTAGATTTAGTTCATTGAACATACACACTTGGTGTCACGTGAGCACTTGATTTTTGGAGCACTTTCAACCAACTGCCAAATATTGCCTCCCTCTCCTCCCAACTCTTTTATCTCCCCTCACATGCTTAACATATCTAGGGTCTTCCACCTGCTTATAATAATCAATTCCTAAGTACTTACAAGTAAGAGTCTGTTTGATATGACAGAAAAAATGGAAGGAAAAATTAGTAGAAGAATTTTAATATTTTATAATTGTCTAGTATATATGAGAGAAAAGGCGAAGAAATTGATTAAGAAATAGATTCATAATCTTTCAAAACATCCTAATCGAATTCATTTATAATTTCTTTTAAATTGAAAGGCTTATCGAAGATCTCTTTCTCATTCCTCAATCATATATCTTACTTAAGTGATCTACTAGTAATCCTTTCATATTTTCTCTCATTCCTATCTAACATATTCAGTTTTTTTTTTTTTTTTTTGAAATTTTTTTTTTTGGTTCAATGAGTTTTCTCATTTTAGACTTTTAATTAACAACATAGGTACAAAATTTTTGGCAGGGGTACCTTTTTTTGTTTTTTCCAGAGTAATTTTGTCTCAAAAATATACCACATGAACAAGAAGATGCTCTCTTTTCTGCTACTGCAGGAATAACATGTGGATTCATGTGCTGCAATTCTCAGGGACATGGGTACCATGTTATTAGTTTTTGGATAAGCAGTTTAAAAACACACAAAACCCCACAGAAAAAATACATAAATATATAAATTATAAAGGACAAGAATAACTACAAAAAAAAAAAAACAGAGTCAACAGTATTGCAGAATTGCAAGCCCTTCTATTCTCTATCACAAAACCTTGATTTGGCCTTGGTAACATGGTTCCCCAATAATTCAATTTTCTGTCCTCAGCTTTCCCATGTGGCATCTGCAAAGGAAGCCCTATATATTAACCTTAACAATCATATAACTCCTAAACAAAAATATTCATCTTTGAATCATTGACCCCTTTTTTCTTTAAAGAAAAAACATTTAAAAAACAATGAGAAGGAAAACTTTGAATTATTGACCAAACTAAGAACAAGATTCAGTAACCAACTTAATTGTTCTTTTCTTCTTCTTCTTCTTTTCTTTTTTTTCCTCTTCTTTTTTTCTTTCTTTCCAAACAAGAACAATACACGAGTAACATGACTATTTTTAAGAAACATAATGCTCTCCCATCCAGCAATCTAATAAGAGCAACAATTGATTTACATATCATTTTTTATTTAAAATTTTATAACCTAAACTATTTAAAATTATTAATATAAAATAATAAATATCATTAAAAAATATTTTAATTTAAATCAATTAATTATTATAATACAGGGAAAAAAATTCTATTGACATTTTATACGAAGTGCCGTACATGAGAGCTCTCGCTGTGATTATAGTTTTTGTACTAAAAAGTGGTTTATTTTATTCCAAGTTTTCAGAGTAATTCATTGGGACGCTCACAAACTTTCTTGGGAGCGGGGGTGCGTAGTTAGAAGTAGCAGCTTATTTTGAAGAGGCATTTAATGTTGCAGAATTTATTGAGTAGAACGTGCTTCACGAATATGAACTCATATAATGTTCTCTTCTATTTATTGGTCAAGCTGGCCGGCTGGACCAAAAATCCTCTTGTTTCATTTTCCAAATTCTATTATGTCTCTAGCTGCAGACATATAAATCTAACAATAAATTTGTTGGGTTCAAATCCCTTCAATTCTAAATTAATAAAAAAGTTTACATTTTTTTTTTTATAATTTGAATATGGAGAATTTGAATTCTACATCTTATGTTAGAGTCAGGTAGAAAATTATAGTTAAATTTTATATATGTAATTGTAATTATTAAAAAAAAAACATAGTTGTCTCTATTCTGTACCATAAAAATATAATTATCAATATTATTATCTATTTCTGAGTGTAAGCTTATTATGTACTAAAATATAATTATCAAATTTAACTAACTTTTTTTCTTCATATTTAACTGGTGGAAAACATGATATCTGATTTTTGCGAGAAAAAGATAAATATCATTTTTTTAATTTAAAGTGGTAAAGAATAGATTTTAGATTTTTTTTAAATTTAAAAAAATGGTTTACATGTTATAATATTTAGTATTTTTTTAAGTTAATGATATAGAACTCTTCATCTTATGATATAATTATGTGTGAAATTATCATTAAATTATATATTATTTGTATTTTTTTTAAATAATAAAAAAATTTCTCATATTTTCTGGTGTAACTTTATTTTCTATTTTATTGCAAATTTCTCATGTTGGTACAGCGTCGTATTTTCAGAACTCTTCACCTTAAATGATTGAATTGGCAGCTTCTTTTTCCTTTTTTTTTTTTTTTGTAATTTCTTTTTCGAAGATAAGTCAAATTCGTTTTCTCTTATTTTTCCTTTTTAATTTGTTTTCTAAGAGATGTCAATATCCTTTTCTTTTATATATATATATATATATATATATATATATTTTTTTTTTTTTCTCTTTCTATTCGTTTTTCTAATAAATGGCAGTTGCCTTTTCTTTTTCATTTCTTTCCTTTTACTTTTTCTCAATCGAATCTTTTCTAAAGGATTTTTCGCATGTAATATGTTATGACAAAAGAAAATTAAACAAAGTTAAGAAAAAACGAAAAAATAAAATAAAATAAAGAAACAAATAATGCATGGTCTACTCCACAAACAGGACAGTCTAACGAGTCCCACTAATCCAAATTCCACACCCCCTAATCACATCATTAAATTACTAATTTTTTTTAATTACTCAAAAAATATTAGAATTAATTTAAGAAAGAAAAAGAAAATGAAAGGGAAAGCACGACATTTAAAAACCCCCTACAAAAAGGACTTCATTACCAACTGACGATTGACACACAACAATTACCCTCTCAAAGTTCTGCCGCCAAATTCCCTTCCTCGCCGGAAACCGCCATAGCCACCGAGCTTCTCCGGCAAATGCTCAGCCACTGACTTCTCTCACGACCTCCATTCCAGAACCAGAGCTTCCCAACAATGTCCAACTCCAGAAGATCCTCTCTCGGCGGCTCCGCCTCTCCCCAACGCGCCGGGTCGACTCAGGACCTCAAGCACCGAGTTATCAACTGCCTCAACAAGCTCTCCGACCGAGACACTCTCGCTCTCGCCGCCGCCGAGCTCGACTCCATTGCCAGAACCCTCTCTCCCGACTCCTTCTCGCCGTTCCTCAACTGGATACACAACACCGACGACTCCTCCAAGACGCCGGTGCGAAAGCAATGTGTCAATCTACTGACATTACTCTCCAACTCCCACGGCGACGCGCTCTCTCCTTTCCTCTCGAAGATGATCTCCACCGTCGTCCGCCGCCTCCGCGACCCCGACTCCGCCGTGCGATCCGCCTGCGTCGACGCAGTCGCAGCCATGGCGACGCGGATCACCCGCCCTAATTTCTCCTCCTCGTTCCTCAAGCCTCTCATGGAGACGATGTCGCTGGAGCAGGACGCGAACTCGCAGATCGGCGCCGCGCTGTGCCTCGCGGCGGCGATCGAGGCGGCGCCGTTCGCCGACGCGGCGCAGCTGCGCCGGAGCCTGCCGCGGCTGGGGAAACTGGCAAAGGGCGAGGGTTTCAAGGCCAAGGCAGCGCTGTTGGTTCTCATCGGAAGCATAGTCGGAGCCGGAGCCGCGTCGGGCCGTGGAATTCTGGACTGGCTGGTCCCGAGCTTGGTCGAGTTCTTGAGCAGCGATGATTGGGCTGTGAGAAAAGCTGCCGCGGAGGCGCTGGGGAGAGTGGCTACGGTGGAGAAGGATTTGGCAGCTCAGTACAAGGATTCCTGTTTGAGTTCTTTGGAAAGTCGGAGATTTGATAAGGTATAATGATTTGAACAGTTCGTATTTTTCTTCAATGTACGAATGAAACAGTTTGGATTTTGTTTTTTGTTTTCTAAAAATTGTCGGATATGGCGTTGTTTAAACAAACAGGTGAAGGTTGTTCGCGAGACTATGAATCAGACATTGGAGTCGTGGAAGGACGTCTCTACTGGTGCTTCTGAAGAAATCCCTATTCAAAGTCCAACTCGGTCCAGATCTTCTTCAACTGGTAAAGCTCTTGTTACCTTTTCTTTCTAAATCTGTTCTTGCTTTAGAATGGTCATAATTCAGAATAATTTATTAGATAATTCAAATTCATTTTCTTCGCAATGTTTGTCGAACAGTTTGAACCTCTTTTTTTTTTCTTGTGATATGCATTTGGTACGTTTAATCAAGCTATTGATTCTGTTCTGTTTTTTTGTTGTTCCTCTTGGACCATTGGTAGTAGATAGTGGGATTAGTCGATTTTCTCCTCCGCTCTCCAAAATTACACAAGATGGGGGCTTTAAGACTCCTCAATCAAAGAAAACAGTGCCCACAAACCGGTCCCCTCCGTCTGGTTCTGATGGCTCATTTGCGAACAGCGTTAAAAAAGGAAGTCCCCTAAAGAGCAACGACAAAAGCGCAACCAAGGTGGACCAGTTGAAGAAACCATTTGGTTGGAAAGTTGAAATTGCTGTCCCAAGCGCTCCTTCCTCAAAGGTGGCTTGTGAGGACGATAATGTCGGGAGGAAAGACTTGGCGGTTTTGGATTTTAGAGAGAACGAGCAGTGTGGAAATCCCAAGCCAGAAACGAAGCATATACGCGAAGAAAAACTGCACAAATTTGGTGGTTTGAGGTCAGGATCTCGTGTGGTTCCGTTTGATGAGGATGAGAAGCGTGGTTGTTCGGAAGTGGTAGACGGCCATGTTGCTGAAGAAGTTTATGATAACCCAAAGGATGCCGAGGATCTTTCTTTGATCCGTGAACAACTACTTCAGATTGAAAACCAACAATCCAGTCTTTTAGACCTTCTTCAGGTGTGTACTCGCAGAACTCTTTCTTTGTCATATTGAGTTTTGTTTTCTTAGTTGCATCATTAGTGAATTTAAGATGAAAAAGAAAGACAAGAAAAATGCTACTTACTTAGTCTGTTCTGCAAAGTCCAGTGATAGGATGTAACTGTCCACAAGCTGTCATTGTCCGTTACAGCCTGGACATGGTGTTCAATGTGCCATTCAATTAGAGAAATTTCAAAAACACCTTCAATGCTGACTTAGTCTTCCTGTTTGAATTCCAGAGATTTATTGGGAGCTCCCAAAGCGGGTTGAATTCGTTGGAGACACGGGTAAATGGACTAGAGATCGTTCTGGAGGAGATGTCGTACAATATGGCAGTATCAAGTGGAAGGATTCCAAGCACTGACTCCGCGGAAAACACATGCTGCAAGCTGCCCGGTGCAGACTTCTTGAGTTCCAAGTTCTGGCGCAGAGCAGAAGGCCGGTATTCTTCTCCAAGGTTCTCTTCCTCTGGGACGATGTCCTCACCTAATAAGGATGCCAGTGCAGACTTTTATAAGTCAGACAGCCGCAGATTTCAGCTCCGAAATGGTGGTGCATTTGTTTCGAACCCGTCAGCTGACATTCAGAGCAATTCAAGAGGCCTTTCAAGCAGAATGCCAAAGACTACAATTCAAGATTCTGAGAGTGTACAAGTTTTCAAGGCCAATGGGTTTCACGGGGCCTGACCAGTTACTTGTATGGCACCGGTGCACCCTAGCGACAGGTAAACGGGAATCTCATTTCGATACTTTTTTTTTTTTTTTTAAATTACTATTTGTAATGCTGCTCTACTTGTCTTTTGTAGATTATGAGCTGGTTTTGTTTTTATGTGTCATGGTGGCATTGAAAACAATCGCAATTTTAACAGAAACTCCTACTTGGAACTTTAAACTCTCCCTCATGCCTGTACTGCGTTTTTTCTTTGAAATATACTTTAGAATAGTTTAGTCCCTTTCAACTATAGAAGTGCCAGTACACTTGTTAAGCATCGTAGAAGGATTAAAGCCAGCAGCTATATCTTATATTTTGCATTATCACTATTGAACTAACTTTATATACCAGTAGGAAACTGCTGTGAAACCTGCTAGGGCTAGTTCAGCAGGTGGGAGGGAAGGAGAGGTGTTTGGGTAGGAGATTTCAAGTTCGAAATCTGAGATAGTTTTCGTTTTTCTTTGATAAGTGGGAGTCAAAGGCCCATACCGCAAAAAAGTTTACTGCTGCGAGTAGATATGTCAACACGTCCTCGTACCATTCCCTGTTGTTTGTAGACGAGATCATTTTCTTAGCACCATAGCTTCTTGCTGAATTGTAAATTGCTAAATCTTTTTTTTTTTTCCTTTTTTTTTTTGGCTAGAAATAAATCTTTATTTATTTTATTTGCACCTTACGTTTAAGCCAAGTTTTTGTCCCTTATTTTAACTTGAACATGATGCGTCGTGAACTCGGTTTTCCGATAACAACCATTTAATTCTTCTCCTTTGCACGTCAGATCTTCTGCTTACTTGGAATGAAAAGTTTAGAAGGCTCCAACGATCAGTTTCCACGGAGAGAAACCGTGCAACGAATCATTGAAGAACTGTCAACATGAACGCAAATTCTTGTTGTTTGCTTAATGCTGATCAAGTTCGTTGCGTCGTGTTACCCATGATGCGAAGGAATATAAGGATGTTGCTAATCAAATAGCGTAATTTCGTTGCAGCATTCGGTTTAAACGAAGAAGGGAGCAAGTATCACTCGCAACTGTTATATCATATATGTATTTATTCAAATGTACCACCGTGAGTAAACGAGATTAATCTGTACAGATTGAAGCTTTCACACCATCTTTTTGGCTTGTCATTTCTTGCTATACATCGTAAATTTTATTCCAAGTGAAGTTGTAATCCGGTTCATCAATGATCAAAGTATAAGGAGTTTTTCATGTCTTTGGTGAGGCAAAGATGCTAACTTTTTTCTTTATTCATTTATTTATTTTTTTAAGGAAAGCAGAGATACCTTAACCAAAGAAGGTCAACTATCAGTTGAGCAAAGAGAGAGCAATTTTTTATTATCAGTATTTAAAAAAAAAAAAAAAAAGAAATGGAAGTTGGTAAAAAATTGTAAGCATAACTTTGGAGGGGAGTATAAAATAAACTAGCGTGCAACAACAATAAACACGATTTATTTTATGATAATTTTCAACGAAAAAATTACTTCAATAATTATTTTCGTGAAAAGTTAAATTGAGTGATCTATTTTAATTACTTTATTTAGAAGATAGTTTAATTTTATTTTTATTTAGTCAAATGATTTATTGTGTATGTTTTGGCCAATCAATTTTTATTTTTTTTCAAATATCCCTTCCCTCTCTCTCTCCTCCCCTTTCTCTCTCTCCCCTCCCTCTGCCCGTTTCTCTACCCTCCTCGCGGTCGTCGTAGGAGATGGCTGCTCGTCGTTCGTGGAGCTCCGGTGAGGTAGCGATCTCGTCGCCATCGAGGGTTGTAGTCCGATCTCCTCACCTTCGACTTCCGATCATGATCGCGATCTTGTCGACGGAAGGGATGCTCGGCAATGAGGATGACGACAAAAGGAGAGGCTAGCAGCGGCGACTTCACAGACTCGGCAAGGCAGATCGACGGCGAGGAAGAGAGAGAAGCAGAGAGAAAGAAGGGGGGGAGATCGAGGGAAGAGAGAGGAAGTTTTCATGTTTTGGTTTTTTTTTTTAAATTTTTTTTAATGGTTTAATAACTGATTAAGCAAAAAATTGGTGATTTTTGTTCAATAATTAATTATAATTAACTAGTAATTGATTTTAAAAATTGATAATTTATATTATAATCAATCATTATATATAAAATTATTAGATCATTAAAAAAAACCTTTTAATTTATTTTTTAAAACTTGAATCACTTATTAAAAAAATTTCTTTAAAAAAAACTAGTCAGTTATAAATCTCTTTTTATATTTGACAAAACAAAATGATAGCACTTTTTTGTTTGTTTGTTTTATTTATTTCTTTTTTTGACAGATTATTAATCAATTCCTATGCTTATGAGAGAGAATCACCCAAACACCAACAATATAAAAGGCCAATCCTTTGCACCAGGTATTAGTATACGTCACTGAGCAAAGCTTAAAGGCCCAAAGCCTAATTTTTGCATCTTCAACGTCTTATTGGACATCAACTGGTTCTTTTTTTGGACATCCTATTTTTCCCAACTGATGGACCGTATTGGGCTTAAGAATTTTAATCATGGACTACCACGAGCACAACACGAATCGACACGTAGAGAGGTCAAGATGGGCCGGGCCTAGAGGACCCGCTTGTTAAAAAATAGACACAACACGATTATTAAATTAGCGACTTTTAGCTAGTAAGGTCTTATCAAACGTGTCTACTTTTAGTTTCGATGGTATTATTAAACGTGCCTATTTTTAGCCACAAAGCACCAATAGCCTAATATATAAGAAGGTCGAGCCACATAAATAAGAAGGTCGAGTCAGGCCGATCAGGTCTATTTGACATCTTTATAAATATGACACAAAACACGCATAAGCCTAGTCAATTATAGGCCGATCGAGGCTGATAATACATGATTGACCTCATAAGTTATGAGAATGTCAAATTATAGATTTTGGACTTTGCATTAGTGGCCAAGGATAATTTTTTTTTTTATATCATTGATTCAAAACCATTTTTCCCTCACACATATGCATGAAAACTACTTGAATTTAAATACATGATATTATTATCCTCATACTTTGATAGTCAAACAAAATGCCTAATTTTAATTATTCAACTAAAACAAAACGTCATTGATTCGGAAACCAAACTCGTTTTTTGTTTTGCCTCTTGGAGTGGACCTTTTCCATGGTCTTGTCAAGGCAAGTAGACACTTACCCACTAGAAACTATCATTCTTAAATAAAATAATACCAAGTGTCGTCATATTTCCTTTTCTTTAGGGATCTTAATTTGCTTCATTAATGTCACATCCCCCTCCCCATCACTAGAGACTATCATTCTTAAAGAAAATAGTATTAAGTGTCGTCTAATTTTCTTTTCTTTAGGGATCTTAATTTGCTTCACTAATGTTACATTTCCTTTTCTTTTCTTTTAATTTTTTTTTCCCCTTTTCTGTTTTGGTTAAATGAAGATGTCACAGTTCTTGATAACTGGATTTTATAGCTCCAAGAACGGGCGGTCCCCGCCCTCAAATAGTAGTTCGGCCTTTATGTGCCAAAAGCTTCGACAGTGGACCATTGCAAGATCACGCTTACAAATTCATATTTATATATCAAGAATCTCAAAATTAAATCTTTTTCGTTACTAAGGAAATTTACCTAACTTATTATGGGTCTTTCGTTTATTTAGAATTAGTCAATGCTTAACTTTATGTAATATGATGACCAAAATATCCGTGATCAGTTAAGGATATTAATTTAATGCATACCTACGTCTCTAAATACATAATACATTTTTGTTGTTAAACCTAAAATATAGATATATTTATGACAACTTCCTACTATCATCATCGTCGTCATCATATTATGTTTTCTAGAGTATTATTTCTTCTGTAAATAAAGAGACAGAAACTGTATCTAACGCAATCCAGCAAAGTTATACCCCATTAAGCACCTCAATCTCAAACACCACTATTTAATTTCCTACGTATATAAAAGAGTAAATAAAAATCTATTATTTCTTTTTGGTAGTCAAATACGCACTATTTTACTTTAGAGGGTGTTTGGTTGGACAACTCAAACCATTCAATTCAAATTTTTTTTTTTATCTTTTTTCAAAAAAGTTTTTGTCTTTTTTTCAAAATTTTTTTATCTTTTCTGAAAATTCAAAAAAAATTACTATTTAAACTTAAAAATCTCAACTCAAACTACTCTACCAAACTCCCCCTTAGTTAGTAGTTGCTTGGCCTCGTACGTGTTTCAAATTCTATTCAATTGCACGTATTTTGAGACCTTTTTCTTTTAGGGAAGTATTTTGAGGCTTCTTAAAAGGGGACCAAAATTTAAAACATATTACAGAATTACCTTGATAACTATACAAATTTTTGTTTTTTTTGTTTTTTTTCTATTTTTTAAGGTTTTTTTTTTCTATTTTAACTGTGTAAAAAGTTTTTTTTCTAGGAAAAAAAGGATTACATATTTTTTCAACAGATGTATTATTTTTGCTCTGAAAGGATAAAGTTCAACTAATATAGGTGATTTGCACATGATTTCAAGATGAAAATTTTTAATTCAAGGATTCATTTTTTAAAATTATTTTAAATTCGTATTACACTAATTTTTCTTTCTTCTAAACACTAATTCATTTTTTTTATTTAGTTTTCTCACCGAAAACTTTAATTTTCTTAATTATGACCCAATCTAATTGTGGTAAGGGTTTTTCTTTCTTTTCATGATAATTTTTTTTGTCTCTTTGGGAATTTTTACCGTAAATTTTGCTTTATTAGTAATATAACTCTTATTATTAATAGTTGTTATTATATTTTATTTTTCTCTTGACACGGCATGACTTTTATAAATAAATCCAAACTTAGTGCCGTGTCAATGACATGTTCGTATTCAAATAATTATGCTTTTTATAATGATGATTAAGGATGACTAATTGATATTAAGAATACACCTAACTACACGTTCTTTTTATGTTATTTTTATTTTTGTGTTGATGGGTCAAGAGCAACTACCCTGAGAGAAGCATACGAGCGTCAAGTATCTCGAGAATCAGCATATTCTTCCAAATTAATTATTATAACATAAAGAAAATGCTATCGGAATGAAGCATCTAAGCCTCTTCATATTCCATAAACATATAAATAAGAATAAAGATTCTCACACATCCAGTGAAAGGAGCATCCGGGGTAAATTCATCCTCTTATTTTATTTTTATTAATTTTTTTCTCGAGTTGATACTATCAACTCTATTCTGAAGAGAATCCTTATTAAAGTACCACAAAGAAAATAAAATAAAATAAAATAAAAAAACATTATAGGCAAACCATTAATCCTATTTTGCGAAGTCTACACTAACATTTGATGATAATATATTCAATCTATAAAACTCTATTTTAAATCCTCACATCCTTTTGAAGTTCCGTCAATTTTCATTATAGATATATATATTTTTTATTTTGATATAATTTTAATTAAATCTAACTTTAAAATGGGTGCATGACTCATGTAGAAAGCTCCTAGAAAAATGTGGTTTTGACACCGGCTAGGCAGCTAACTATAAATGTAACATAAGACCAGAACCCCAAATAATCTACTAGAAATGTGCTATTATCAATGAGGTCTTTCGTCAGAAATGCACCACGTCAACATCTGAGCAAAAATTCTTGTCCTTGACAATTAATTAGTTGAATTAGATCAATTAAAAAAAAAAGTTGAATTAGACCAAAAAAATAATCAGCAAACTAGTGATTGTTGGCCACGGAAACTAGGGGTAACAATATTCCTCACAAGAACGGGATAGAAATAGGGGTCAAAATTTGAGAATGGGGATGTGAATAAAATTATATCCCTAAAATTTAGCAGGGTGGGGACGGAGAAAGCACTCCCCGCCCCTCCCCCATATTCATATATATATATATATATTTATGTATTTATGTGTGATTTCATATAAATTTATAAGTACGTAATATATTATAAAATTATTTTTAAAAGTTTGTGCATCCATAAAATGAATATCGAAACTATGAAGAATGGATAAAAAATGATAATTTTATATTTTCAAGTTTTTTTTAGCTCAAGTGTTTTGTAAAGGTTTGGTTTTTATTATAAAAAAAAAAAGTTTAGTTTTAGAAGTTTGTAACATTTTGATGAGACTTTTAATAGCTTAATTTTTTAATATTTTATTTGCATATATTTAGAAGTTAATTTGTTTATAAAATATTTGGTTTTGAACTAAATTTATGGTGCATTTCTACTTTATTATTTACTTTTACTTTGTTGTATTTTCAAATTTATATTTATAATAGATGAAGAATAAAGCGGATATGAGGAAGCCCCTCCGATGAAGACTCTTCGTCCCCAGCCCCGCTTCAATTTAAACAGGGATGGGGACGAAAAAGCATTCTCCAACCACGCCCCATCCCGTTGCCATCCCTAGCGGAAACTTTCATATTGCAATTATATCTTCTTTTTTTTTTTTGGCCAGAAACTGCAACTCTATTTAGGAGAAATATTTGAATGAAAATATTTTGAATAAAAACATTTATCATAGTAAAAAACATCCAAATGGTCAAAATGTTACTCCATAATATTTAGAATTTTGCATAAAAATTACAAATGATAACATTTTGTAACATTTTTTTTTTTTTGATAAACAACATTTCGTCCCATTTTATATAGTCTAAAATGTTACTTCACAAATACCCATTTTACATATTAAAAAAAGGAAAATATTTGAACCCTTGAGAAATAATTAAAACAAACAGATGTTTACATCTCTAAAAGATGCAGAGAATAAAAAATAAATAAATAAAATTAGATTCCCCACCACATGGCAAGGCAAAACATGTTCGATAGAAGCCTATTCTTAAAGAAAAAGGAAAAAGCTTAAAAAAGTGCTTTACGCGGTATTCCTAGAAAACCTAATCTACTTTGTACGTTTTGCCAGCCACTTTTGCTGCTGGGAATTCCCACCAGCTCACTAGACAACGAAGAACTTCCAATTCAATGGATAAGCTTCTGGCCTTTTTTCCCCCAAGCTGAAGAACAACAATAACTCACATTTGCATGAAATTTTAAGAAGTTTTCAAGTTATTTGCTATTTAATAAATAATTAAAAAAAAAGGGTTTACAAAAAAAAAAAAGAATGATGAAGTCACATTTCCTTGCCGCCCATGCCTTCCCTATATAATATTGGTAACGCTGACATAATCAAGTGGTGCATTATGGAAATAATAATATTTTTTATAGGATAATCGAAATAATAATCTTTAAGGATGGCATATGTTGGGGAAATGAAATGAATACAAGAGGTGAAGTTCGCAACTGCGCGTGACCTCAATAATTTATATCTATTTGATTTTGGCTCGTTAGAGCCATATTTTCTCTGCAGGTAAAAAAATAATTCTCTGTATATGTGTTTATATTGAAAAAATAAAAATAAAAATAAAATAAAAGAGACAGAAAGAGGGAGAGAAAAGAGTGGGGTTCCCTTGCAGATGGAAAGACAGTGAAAGTAAAACATGTGTACTTTCCCCATGAGCTCCAAACACACGAATTAGTACATCTTTTGTCTTTTTATTTTTTCCTCTGAATTTTCCTCCATTTGTTTTTCCTCCTCCTCCTCTTTTTTATTTTCCCCCTTTATTTATTTATTTTTTTGGTCAGAAAACACTTATATATATATATATATATATTTATTCTCTCACGCGCAACCAATACGAAATCAATTGTCCAGTAGGAAAAAATGAAACTTCCACTCCAACTCACCACCCCCCAGCTTTGAAGCATCTTTAGGTTGGACTTCAAGAAGCGGAGGCCAACTTTACCCAACCAAAAGCCCAAAACTAAGCAAAACAATTCCACCACCACCACCACCGCTCTCCATTACTCTTGGACTCCATCTTTGACGGCCACCGATCACCAAAACTCCGCACCACTCCCACCAAACTTGTCGGCAACCAACAGATCTGCTCTTTCCCAATTTCCCACTTCCCAAATCCGGTTTCTTCTTCTTCTCATTGCTCCAAAGTTCACTTTTTGTAAATATATATATATATATATATATATATAGATGGATTCCGAGCAACGGCGGAAGCGAAAGCGGTTGGGCAAGATATACTCTTCTCAGGCGCAGTTGTTCTCGCTAAGATCTCTAATCCTCTGCCTTTCTTTCTTCGTCATTCTCTTCTTCTTATCCTCCGACCGGTTTCCCCTCAATCCGGCGTCGTTTCGTCCCGTCATCAGCACCTCGCCGACCTTATTCCTCCTCCACCCCTCCGCCACGAGCTACTCCCTCCTCGATCCCTTTACCGGCAGGCGACAAACGACGTCGTATTCCTCGCCTGCCAGACTCGAGGGCCGAGTCCTGTTCCCCGACCAGGTCCTCCTCCTCGTCTCCAACACCCTCCGCCGCCACCAAGCCGACCGCTTGGACTGCGTCTACTTCAACAATGAGGCCAAAGCCAAACCGGAGGTGGGTTTCGCCTCCCTGCCCGTGTTGTCGATGGACGGCTACGATGAGTTCATGTCGATCGTCTGGTGTCCCCTCCCGCCGGCGAATTTCTCCGCAGCCGCCGTGGACTTGCGGTGGCGCGGCGAGTACTGGCCGCCGTTGCCGATCAATCAGACGGTGACCACATGGGACAAGCTGGTTTATGACGCGGCTATTGATGGGAAAACCGTGGTTGTGTTCGTTAAGGGGTTGAATCTCAGACACCACAGGAAATCTGATCCGTCTCATTTCAGCTGCCACTTTGGTTTGAGGAATTGGGACAAGGACGACGGTTTTGTTCTCACCAGTCCGGCCATTACAGCTGCTCAGGAGGTTGTCAGATGTGTTTTACCTAGGAGTATCCGAATCGTTCCGGAAAAGGCTCATGGAATCCGGGTGACCGTTGGTCATTCGGTTGGCCATTCCCGTGTGCTTTTGCCTTCAGTGGCTAGGATTTATAGCTCAAAATCTAGTGAACTTTCGAATTCGAAAAGGAAAAACTATTGGAACAAGAAGAAGCATGAACTTTGTGTGTGTACCATGGTGTGGAACCAGGCTTCGGCTCTTGGGGAGTGGATTTTGTACCACTCTTGGCTTGGAGTTGAGAAATGGTTTATTTATGATAACAACAGCGATGATGGGATTGAGCAAGTGGTTCAAGACCTTGATGTTCAAGGATATAACGTGAGCAGGATAGTCTGGCCGTGGATTAAGACCCAAGAAGCCGGTTTTTCGCATTGCGCTTTGCGGGCGAGGGGGGAATGCAATTGGGTGGGATTCTTTGATGTCGACGAGTTCTTTTATTTCCCTTACGCATTCCGCCACCACAGAGGACTTGGTTCTCCTGGCCGGAATGCTCTTCTAGAGCTGGTTGCAAATTTCTCGTCGTCATCGACTATTGGAGAGATAAGAACGGGTTGCCACAGCTTTGGACCATCTGGGTTGAGCTCACCCCCGCAAAGGGGGGTAACTGTAGGGTACACTTGCCGGCTGCAAAGCCCCGAACGACACAAATCCATTGTGCGTCTGGATTTACTGGATGCTACCCTCCTCAACGTGGTGCACCACTTTCAGCTCAGGGAGGGATTTCGGTATCTGAATGTGCCTGAAAGCACTGCTTTGGTAAACCACTATAAGTACCAAGTGTGGGAAACCTTTAGCGCCAAGTTCTACCGGAGAGTTTCTACTTATGTGGTTGACTGGCAGAAGGACCAAAATAAAGGATCAAAAGACAGAGCACCTGGATTAGGGACTGAGGCCATTGAACCACCCAATTGGCGGCTACGGTTCTGTGAAGTATGGGACACCGGCTTGAGGGACTTCGTCTTAGCATACCTTGCTGATCCTGCAACTGGGTCATTGCCTTGGGAGGAGACGTCTCGTATGTGACAAGTGAAATTCAAAGCGGGGTGCTTCCAGTTTACACATGTAAAACAGGGCAGTCATACAAGTAGTCATTCTTTTGAATTTTAAAGGTTTTTTTTTTTTTACCCTTTTGTATCTTATTTTTTACCCCTTAAACGCATTCTATGAATCAACTACAGGATTCTTATACAGTTGTAAATCTTTTTGACATGAAGTAAATTTTTTTCATTCTTGTTCCTATGCTATGAAGAGCCTTGAATTTTAGCACAGAGACTGCACTTTTAAATGATTAAGATAAATACCAAGTAGAATCTTGGAAAATAGAAATGTTTGTTTCAATAGGTGACCATTCAAGTTATGTGAACTAATAGCTTTTTTTGTTTTCTTTTATTTTTTTTTTTATATCATTCAAATTGACCAATGTTAATCAGTTATTGACCAATATTAATATGTATTTTTTCTCAAATTGATCACAGTTAACTGATTAAACACCATTTGTCTGAATAAAAAAATAATTCCGTCATTTATTTAAAACTGTTTATTTGCCAAATCAAATCATAAGTATCCAAAACGTGCACTTGGGAAATCCAAAAATTAAGCAGGTAATGCAAGTTACAATGCAGTGTGTGTGAACAAAGATACTATTTTCCGGACACAAGCTGACACGACATACACACAATACATAAAACTGCAAATAGAATCTAAGCCTTCTCCAATCACATTATCACAACTATGTAGTAACCATGCAACTGAAACCAGAAAATTGGTATAGCATGACAAACTGCACATACTTTTATCATATATGCGAGACAAGTTGGAAGTTACATGCAGTTGACAAAATACTGTAGATTCCGAAGTAGAAACAAATATCAATATTTTTTCTCCCATTTGATCTAAATAAAGTATATAGATACACTCATTTTATAAAACAAACACACTACGCCTTTTCACAAAAAAAATTGGTTTTGTTATTGTAAGAAGCTGAACCGCATATAAGCCAAAAAATGAAAAACCTATTTTGCGCAAGGCTAACAGCTGTAAGACCCAAAATGAAATAGCAAACTAACGGGGCATTACTTTCAAACTCGATCGAGCAGAGGAAATGGAAAATTATCCAAATGTTTTGCCAGAGTAGCATCCAACTTCTCTCCGATTAATGATATCCAAGCCTGTAACCATTTGAATAATTACATGAAAAAAGTAGACAAACAGACAAACAATGCCTGTCACAAAGTGTCCGATTATGTCAACAGCTTTGAATAATTTACTAGCTGACAGCAATAATTGACTAATTTGTTCCTGTGAATACAAGCCTAGTGGTATATAGTATATACAATCACATGTCTTAAAGACAAAGTGCAAGACCAATAAGAATCTTGTATAGGTAGGGGTGAAAAGGGAAATAATAGAAGTAGAAGAATTTGGTAGGCCTGAATGTCAACTTGAATGATACGCTAGTCATTATTTTCGGCAAAGTTGTAAACATATGCTAGAAATAAGAACCACAAGTTTTCAAAATAAGTAGAAAGCCTGTTCTACTTAGGTTTCACGTTAACTTTAAAGATAGAAATCCAGACGCCAAATATTTGATATGGTAAATAACTTGTTGCATGTTATAAAGCAGTTCACAATTACATAGATCTAATATCACCTATGAAAAGACGATCGCACAAAGTTGAATTTTCAAAGCCAAAAAGGAAGAACCTGATCAGAAGATGTAAAACCCCTAATTGTGTCCCCACCAATTATTGCTATTCCTTTTTCTCCAAGTGGCTGCAGAATAACTGCCTGACAAATTTGGAATCATATAAAAGATACTTTAGAAACTTTGCTGATGGAATCTTGAAATTGCATTTGGCAGGAACTTAAGGACGAGATATCATAGGTGATGGATTATAAGTTTCCAGTCATGAATATATAGTTGAAAAGAAGTTAAATCCTGATAATATGAATTTTAGTTTCTGCTTAGGTTTGAAATATTACGGCTGAGCAAAATGACTACAGTAAAACCACATTCTCTAAGAATACATGAAACCGATAAGAACCTTGTCACCTCAGTAAATATGTAAATATTTTTCGAACCAATAAATGTCGGATGTCTAGAAGACGATAAACTCATTACTCATCGTTTGTGGAGGCGACAAGGACAAATGTGATCATTTTAAATTCCATGGGACAGAGAAGGTCATTCATCGTGGCATAAAATAGCAGCTTTACATGTTAAACTGCAACATATTAGAATTCTGGGACAGTATGTTATGTTATGCAGTATAATTTCAATTGCTTTTGAAGTTTCTAGTTTCTACCACCTTCTTAACCAATCACCAATGGAACATCTGAAGCCTACCGTATAAACTCTGAGAATATACTTTTCCAACATCTTAGTAGCCAGAAAAAGTAGAATGGAGCTCTCCTACGATGTTACAAACATGCTATAACTGCAGTAGACATTTTCATGACAAGGAATTGTCTTTTTTTTTTTTTTTTTTTTTTCCCTCATTTGTTTTGTTAAGTGTATGACCAAAATAGCGCAAGTCTCACATTTCAACTTCCTATGACACAAATGTTTAACCACGAACAGGAGAAATATATTATTGAAGTATCTTTTGCCGAAAAAACTTCGACAATAGGTACACTACGAACCTGTGAATGAATAAACAAATATGCATACATCAACAAGGTAAATTGACTAAGAAATGAAGTCTACTAGTAAGTCGATTTTGCTAAGTTAAAGGCAAAAGTACCTGCGTATTTAACGGCAGAAATGGAAGCTCGGACTTTCCAGGGTAAAGAGATAGGTTGGCCAAGTAGCTTTCTGCAGGAACAAATTACAATGTTTGGTCTAGGAATAAATCAAGTATTTGGTACAGAAATCCGTTGCTATCGTCGTCCACAAATTAAAAGGCCAAGAGACAATATTCCCTGCCCAAGTAAAGTTACTTACGAGCTCCTGTTTTCATAACACCCTGATAAAGTGATCCTTGCACCAATTTACCAGCATCAACTGAAGCAGGCTTTCCATCACTACTGGAGGATTCGGCCGCAAAACCAATCTGAAGGATACAACTGCTATTATAAACAATTACAAGAGACCTGCAACATGTCACGTCTGAAAGAGACTCCCATATCCTGAGAATTGGCAACCACAGCAACTATGAACCATCCAAGTGAACATATATATATACATGTAAATATGTATAAAGCAATAACCTGCTAAAAAGGCAACCTCAAGGAAATTACCACACTTACTTTTCGTACAAAGGTTCTCCACTACTTTACAAATCCCTATCGCATATAAAAGTATTGCTGCTGTTTAGTGTTGGATGTTTGGAGCTTGATTATCGAATACAAATCGACTAGGGGGGCCAGGATTTGGAAAGTAGATTAGAGAGAAATAAAGTGAGCCAAGAGGCGTGAACTTGTGATTCCCTTGTAATCTTTTTCTTCGTCATTGTAGTGAAAACTTGTAACAGCTGAAAATGGACGTAGCTCTCATCTTGAGAGTTTAAACACAATAAATGTGCATACTTGCTTACCTTCCTTTAATGTTATCGCTCTCACTAGGGTGTTTAATCCGTAACTTTAACTTAACAGCTCTGGATTTGGTTTGCTAGCTTTCAATATACTCTTGAAACCTAATCATCAATTTGACATTTGCAAGCAACACTAAACAACCCCACTCCGTAACACAACTAGTATGGTTGAGCTTGGTAATCAATATAATATGTCAACATTAAGCCAAAAATTTAGAAAGCAACAACTTATCTTACCAGAGTAACTCGGAAACCACCGGGCTTGGGAGATCAGGATTACTTATCTGGCATTCGATCCCTTCAGGCTCTACCTAAAATCATATATACAAATATATATATATATATATAACGACAAGTTCTATACCAAATAAGAAGTTTTTTTTTTTAAACACTAAATTAAGTTCATATTGAAGCGGTCTCACCATGGAAATAGTTTTCGGTCTGATAGACAGCCATACGAGACCAGCCAGAATATTGGTCACAGCCAATCCAAGCGTCAATAAATCAGCTCTCGACTGTGAACTTCACATTTAACACAAACTGAAGCTCGTAAAAGATCAATTTTCAAAACCTAATAAATTGTGGAGTAAAATCTCAAGAAAAAGAAGTTATGTAAAATTCTAAACGAGAAGTTCTTGCCTGCTGGCGTCGGCGACCGGAGCAATGCCGGAGACGGTGCGATTGAAGAGAACGGCCAAGAGAGAGACGCCTCCGACGTATATCGGTAGGCTCCGAACGAGGTCGTCGTTCTTGGAGACCCAATCGGCGACCCAGTCCTTCGTCGGCTTTGGTCCTCTGTAACGTTTCTCCGACGAAGAAGAAGAAGAAGAAGCCCTAACGATGCGAGGGAAAGCGAGGTCGAAACGACGAGGGAGAGTGCGTTTCGGAGTCCATGGAAGGGGGCTAGTTCGCAGGAAACTTCTTCCCGCTTCCATTGAAATTTGGTTGGAAAAATGTCCTCGACATTATCCAAGTCATTATGTGCGGTCAGGAGTTTGTAAATAGTATGTACTCGCAAGTTTATGAGCGTACGATAGTTTGTATTTTAGTTTTTGCACTGGAAATGTTGACCGTCGATTGATTCATACCATTTGTGTGTTTAATGATTTTTTGGTATTTAAATTTAATTTAAACTAAACTATATTTTTTTATCTTAATTTTTTTTTTAAAAGTCAATAAAATTTATAATTAATGTTTTAAAAATCAACCAACTCCAATTTAAAAATTTCATCTCCAATCGGCGAACCAAATGCACGCTTCCGTTTGGATGAAGTGTCCATTTTCGAAAAGGAAATTTTTTTTGTTTTAAATGGAAAGACTTTTCATTTTGAGAATAAGATGATGTTTTTATGTGTAAAAAATTTTCTTCTTAAAAATAAAAAGTTGTTTAGAATGAGAAAAAATAATATTGAAAATTGTGCATTGTAAACAGATTTCAAAAAGATTTTTTTTCTTTTTTTAAAAGTGTACTGTATAAAATAAGTTTGAAAATTATCTAGTTTTTTTTCCTTTCAAAATAAAAGAATGATAGAAAAAGTTAAGAAAAACACTTTTTTGTAAAAAAATTTCAATATCTGAAATTGGATATGTCTTTCAAACATAGGGTAAATCTTGTTCTTTTTTTCTTAACAAAATTTGAACTTCATTAAACTGCTTATCAGTTTCAACAATGGAACTAAACATTAAAAAAAAAAAAAACACTCGTACACACACACCCCCACACACAACTGAACTAATATCACAACAAAATTGAAACAGCGCCAACCAAATAAGTTCAAACAAACAAAACATAACTAGGAAGAATTAAGCTGCACAATCCTATGATAGGATAATGTCATAAAAAGAGCCACTTTGGAGTATCAACAAGAACTTTGTTGATGTTATAAATAACCACCGTCTAGCATATTATCGTTGGTGATAGGATGATGAGAAATAAGGTTTTGTTTGAAACTTTCGCTTATTTCAAGTCAGAGATTCAAGTTATGCATCATGCATGTTTACAGTTTAACAATTATTGTTGATGGACTCTGTGAGCTCCTGACTTATTAGCTCCTGAAAAGCCCAGAAATAGGATCTTTGGTCATCCTATTGATGATCCTAACTGCTACTAATTATGTTAGAACGGGGAGCATGAAGACACTATTATTATTATTATTTTTTTTGGCTACCAAAAAAATCTCCTAAATCACATAAACCACATCTGATTTGTAAAACACACGACCTCTCAAGGGACACGCCCAATATGTAAAACCATATGTACTCTTGTTTAGTGTGTGTGTGTGGTTTTTTTTTTTTTTTTTTTTTTAAGGAATACTTTTGTTTAGTATTTTGTTGTTGTTGTTGTTGGGGTTTTTTTTTTTTTTTTTTTTTTTTTTTTTTTTTTAAGTTGGATGAGTGTTACAAAAGACTGAATTATATGGCTCGTGAAGGAAGGCCCAATACCAATCGCTAAAAGTGTGATAGGAGCCCAATCTATAAGATTCCATGAACAACTTGGGGTGTGGTGCTCCTGTTTCCCCCTCTTCTTTATTTTGAAGACTAATCTAATGTAGCCAAGTACTTGGGATTTTTATAAGGGAAGTATTTACAATTTCATTTAGTATCGTAACACTTTAGAATATCAGTGACATTCATCATTGCAACTAATTAAGAACGGGTTTCATAAATGAGTTTCATATGTAGAACTCATATTCTATTAGTGTGATATGTTTAACATCACTGATGTTTTTTATAATTTTTTTTCTCCAAATGTAGGATTGAATATACTATTCTCTTTTTCTTAATTTATAAGCAGTTATTGCATTAACGCATGATTATGAGAAGACAAAAATTATTAGCTTAGGCCATGTCGTATTGTGCAAACGATTTGCATGTGGACAACTTTATGTATCATTTGAATCCGAAAAAAAAAAGCTTTATTTGCAAATTAAGAAAGTTGACTTCTCCAAAAATATGGAGACAACTTTAAGCAAGAGAGAATGGTGCCAGCTATTATTATAAGTGCTAAAATACATTTCAAAATCCATTTGTCCTCTAATTTCTTCCAAAGAACCAGCCAGAAAACAGGAGGTACCAGATACTTGCTCTTTTTTTTTTCCTTTTTTTTTTTTTTTTTCTAAGAGAGAGAGAGAGAGAAAGAGAGAAGAGAAGATATTCTTGCTTTTTAATACCACTATGGTTGACATGAAAGTTACTGTGCCCCAAATTGGATCCATCGCATGGGAAAACATCAAAAAAAACAAAAACGTTGTGGAAATAAATAAAATTAAAATAAAACACGTGAATAGTGACTTTCTTGCCATTATCTATTTATTTATTTTTGCAAGGGAATTTATTGATTCAATATTATTAAATAAAGTGAATGGATTTTCAAAGGTCGGTCAAAGAAAACATCACATAATTTCTTCTGTTGCTCCAATCAATATGATCTGTTTCTGTTGGGATAACCTTATCTCCTTTGCAATGCCATTAATTTCCCCTCATACAAAGGGGAAAGGAAAAATCTAAAAGGGGAATCGAATTTTGGGCAGTAATGACGATACTAAATTAGAGGACCACCCTATCCTGTTATCCTGTTCAATTTGCTTAATCTATGAATGAATTAATGAAAGGCATCATGCTATTAAACAATGCGTGGATATTAAGTTAATAGGGTTTTATTTAAAACGAGCATCTTTTTCTTAGAAACTGAAAAATTGTTATGATGTTTTGAAGGTTGAGTTGAAAATGTGTGTTTGGGATGGAGACTTTTGAAAAAGTTTTGTGATATAGAAAATAGTACAAAAATTTGAAATGTGTTCGGAAAAAATATACAAAATGGATCTTGTGTTGCTTGTCTCATCGATACTAGTATTTTGACATAAATTTCATCTCATTTTGATTTGAAATGAGAAAGTTATAGACTTTTAAAGATTGAGTTTTTTGAAAATAAAAGAGAGAAAAATATTGATTTAGAATTGGGATTTTGAAATCCAGAGCCTTAGTTGCTTTCTTCTCTAACCCTTTCTACGGTTTGTCCTTTTTCATTTGGTCTTTATTTCTTCTTGCATGTGCGCAAATTTGTTAGGTTTTTTTGACACCTATATGCGTCATTTTATTTTTGTTTGCATTTGTAAGAACTTTTTTATTTTTATTTTTTATTTCTTATTTTAATAAATTAGAGTTAGGAGCTTCATAAAGCATGAGTGATTAAAAGGGTGTCAGCCTAATTGAGATGTTTTTTTAGTAACTTTGATGTTAGTTGCTCATTCTCGTCGTTTATTTATTATAAAAAAAAAAAAAAAAAAAACTGCCATGGTAAACTAAAGAAAAATGTTGAAAATGGTGAATGAATACAATGTGAAAGTGAAGATTCTAATTTGAAGTCACTCTAGGTCAATAAATAAATAAAAAGTATTATGTAGTACTGTTGTTGTAATTTTGAAGACTAATATATCAATTTTAAATTTGATATGGAATACAACATATGCAAAAAGTTATATTAGTAATAACATTTATAGTATTGACAAGCAAAACTTTAAAAAAAAAAAAAAAAATTAAAACTTTACAATTAGTAAGAGTTTCTTGTGAGATTTCAACACGTAAGATGAAAACGCGATAACATGTTTTATTATTTTGTATTTGGGGTTAATGAATTTAATTTTACCTTATGTGATAAAATTAGATGCAAAATTACCGTGTGATTATACATTAAAAAAACAAAAAACTTAAATATGAGCTTCGTAGGGAAACATAAATATAGGAACTAAAATAATGACAACCCCTAATGCGCATGACTAGTAGTTATAAATGGGTAGGCGCATTAGCCGATAATTTGGAAGTATTTGAGATTCTTAATAATCAACGAAAGTAGAGCACAACAAGTCACAATCAAAGAGGTTGGTCCCGGCTAAAATTGCGTGCCACTCTGCTCTCTAAGGCTTTTGATCTGTAGGATTTTTAATGCGTGATGCCTAGAAGGATTTAGGATAGAGTGACCGATTACGATGGATTGGATGGACACGCTTTCGTTCCAACTCAGACTCGTTTTGGCTTATTTAGGATTTCTCTAAACCCAACGGATACTCAAATTCAGCAACATGATCTGTGAACTGTTTTTCTGATAATAGCCTATCAATTATGGAAGACTTTATGGTTAGGTGTCTCTCCCATGGGGCCGTTGATCTTAACTCGCTTTTAGAAACAATTTTTAGACTCAGAATATCAAAAGTAACTTTTAAAAAACTCAATCAAATAAGTTATTTATCTAATTTCTAAATAGACTATTTTCAAAATAAGAGTAAGGGTGCTGAAAAATAAATTATCTTATAATAGTCAAGATCTCATAATATGTGATATTTGATTTAAAGTCTAAAATTATAATTAACAATACCATAAATGAATCTATAAGTAAGGAGTGGTTGATAATTGGTGGTGGTGATATGATGATTATAGATATCTTTTTTAAGTCTCTTCTAATATTAGCGCTAGAGTTTGAATCTCTACTTTCTAATTTTGAGGTGCAACCTTAAAAATGGTATTTCTTACCTAAACTATGAGCTTGTGATATGGATTGAATAACTTCTAAATGAGCATGATGAGAGAATGAGTCACGTCGTAATACTGTTTCACTTATAATCTCATCAAATTTCGACATACACAATAAACATAAAAATATGAGGACACTAGTGAACACTTCTTTAAAATTATTGCTAGAGAAAGAAAGAAAGAAAGAAAGAAAAAAAAAAAAGAGTATTGACTGAGAACACCTCACCATAGAGTTTCCTATCAGTTATTTTGAAACAAAATTATTACAAAATTTGGGAACGGAGAAAATGTTGGCCATGTTAGATATCTGTGATTGAAAGTGGGATAAGACTTGGAAATCCAACCAAAGCCCCCCAATTTGCGTGATTGGAAAATCAGTGCTCTCCAATTTATGTTGAAAGGCGTCTATCATTATGCTCAATCATTTTATTATGCTCACCAATCCAAACACAGATTGTTCGGTCACGGTAACTTTGATCAACCACCTTTTATTTTATTTTATTTTAAGATTTGTTTAGTATTTAAGTTTAACTCTAATTAAACCTTATTTTTCGTCTCAATTTTTGTCTCTTTTTTTTTTTTTTTTAAATTAACAAAATTTATTATTAGTTTTTAAAAAGTTAACCAACTCCAATTAAAAAATTTCATATCTAGCTAACAAACCAAAAGTAAATTTATTTATTTTTTTCTCTCTGAAGAAACACGAGTTGATTTTTTTTAATTATTATTTCATTTTTTTTAGAGCTAAAGAAACACCTATTGATTGAATGGCCTACTAATCTTTCAATTAAAAAAGTCGTCAACTTATCCCAAACGTGAAAAAAACCTCATATCTTTGCGTGACATTGACTCCGTTCACCTTTTCCAATATTAATCACCCTGAACGAATTTGACTATTCCACGCAACCACTTTTCATAAAATTATTATTATAATGTTTCTAAATTTTTCCTTAAGTAATAAAATTTTCACATTAAGCTAAAAAATGTCATATAATTACTCGTCAAGTTTCTATTAATCCCGAAACAAAAATATTCGGTTTAAGCGCACTCGTTGTTGAGGATATTAAAATAAATGACATTGTGAAACTACTTATTGAATACTGATCAGCATTCATGATTGATGATGATGGCGATAATTAGTCGACCTAGATAAATAATATATATATATATATATATATATATTTGTATGTATCTGAGTATGTTTGTCATAGTTCTTATTTAATAGTTTGATGGTTAGGTAATTTGTATTTTCTAGTTTTGGATCTCACTCTTGATCTGATTTTGACTACCGTTTAATGTAATACCATTCATAACCTAATAAGGAATCATATCTTAACGTAGATGATAATATTAATTTGATATGATTTTAAACCATAAATAGAATAATTTTTAATATCCTGTAATAAAATCATAATCATCTTTAAATTTCTTAAATATATGCTTATTTTGATGAAATTTTAGTATCATCTAACTATTGAAACTAGACACGCCAATTGCCCACCAAATAAGAGTTTTTATTTTTATTTATTTATTTATTTATTTTTAGAATAGTGTTATTTGATCTCTGTATTTTTAAACGAAGTTAGGTGTGACATTTCTGTTAAGCAATATCTGTAACCCTATCAAACAAGAGGTTTGCCGAGTTGAATAATAACAATAAGACTGTATATCCAACATTTTGATATTGTATAAATCATATTTTAAATCCATAATAAATTCTTGCTTTTTTTCCAAGTCAAATATGATCTGATCATAACAAAACCTTAACGTACGTCCTTTATATTTTAGAATTCCTTTTTCCTTTATTTTTAAGGAGGTTTTCTTTTTATCAAATTGACTTTGATAGGGGAAAAAAAAAAGGAGAAGAAAATTAAAGATAAATAGAAAACACAGAGATACAAAATGTCATACAATCTGTTTGTTTTTTATAACCTCAAAACTGAAAAAAAAAAAAAAAAAAAAAAAAAAAAAAAAAAAAAAAAGGCTTTAGTAAAAAAGAAGAGATTTGACAAGGATGAACGTGAGATGGAGAGAAGATGAAGTGGGAAGAGTAAACAGAACTTGGACGAGACTAGCTGATGAATAATAGCCGCCAAAAATCGTGTGTAAGAAAATGCATTCCAGGAGGGTCCAAAATAGACTTCACCAACCCACAGCATCGATTCAGAGCACGTGACTACAGAGAAAAGCCACAAATTAAACAAGGTGCGGACAGAAAGCCACCGTGAAAGCAAGCAAAACGATAAAAAAAATAATAATAATAATAATTTAATAATTTAATTATAAAATAAATCTATTAAAGAAAAAAGAAGCTAAGGGACAATTGCTTAGAAAACAACAGAACTAGCAAGGAACACGTGCTTCCGTAGGAGTCTTCTACAAGCTCACATGACGTTGTGGCACTACAACAAATAAAATTGTATAAAATGTTGTATTTTCAATACGAGAGCATAATTGGCGTATTATCTATATAATAATTGAAGCCAATTAGACTTTCCTTCGTTATATTACAGAAAACAAGACGTGTAACATGACTTTCTATTAAAGAAAAAAAAAAGGTTGTGTTATGAAATTTAGATATTCCAAGTTATACTTACACATTTTTAGTATTATTAGTTGTATGGTTAGTGCTTTTCGCGTGTATAATAGACAAATAAAACAAAAGTAAAAAAAAAAAAAAATACACGTAACGATGATATGATGACTATATAACTGTCACGTGACAAATAAAAAAAGCATGACAAAAGAAGTCATTGGTTTTTTAAATAAAAACAAGAGATTTCTCACCGTGATAAAGAAAACCGATCATACATTATTATTGTATATTATTACATATATGATAATTGTATCGTGAAAATCATGACACATTTTGTTTATATATTTTTTAATATACAAATATAGTTTACCACAGCAACATGATGCCAAAGCTCTATTGGGTTTCATTTCTCATTGACATTAAGAAGAAATAAATAAAGCAAGAAAGAAATATATAATAAAAAAAAAGGGGAAGAAGAAAGAAAGCAAAAAGGCATAAATCCACCACCAAAGGCCACCACCGGAGCCACATAGAAAAGCTGAAGTAAGAGAAGGGACCAAATGTGGGTGATAGGTGGGGCCCATATGTTGTTTACTTCAAACTCCACCCACCACCACCATGGGGCTGCGATTAATTAAGATGAAGCACAAGACAACCAAATCTTTCTCACTCAGCCACCGAATATGCCATCTTCACGGTGGAGACTCTCTTTTCCTCCTCCACCATCCCTTTTCTTTAATTTAACTATTTACTTATATATATATATATATATATCTTTACACCATTTTCTCTTGTCAACATTTTCTATTAATATTCAGACTTTTCCCACCAATAATAACGACTATAACGGACATCATAAAAATTGTTATATTTTTTATATGTGTTTGGTTTTTGGACATTATTTTAGATTTTTGGACCAACCAAAGCTTAGTACTTTGGGTAGAAACCTTGAATATACCGAGTTTTCCATTAACAATATTGGAGGAAAAAAAAAAGTGAAAAAAGTAAAAAAAAAAAATATGTATATATGCGGTCCACCATAGGACAATAGTACTTCTAATAATACGCTTTAGCAACACACGATAAATCTCATCCATGAGAACCCAATATCATAGGAGATCACGATAAGGCACGGCCTTGGTTTTATCGACGACATCGATAAGATTTCAACGGCCCTGATTGAGAGTGATTTGTCGGTAGCGATAAATTCATGTGATGCTCCTGCGTCGCATTTAAGCATTTCTCCTTCGTCCACGTTAGTATTTGTAGCATAAACAAACAAACAAACAAACAAAGCCCTAAAAAACTTTTAAGCTTCATCTTCTATATATCACAACCAAAGCCAAGCTACTCTCGTTTCTCTCTTTCTCTAGTGGCTTTAAAACTTCAAAAAAGAATCCCCTTCTTTCTCTGCAAGCCCTGTTGGATTTTCTCGTGCGCCAAACAGGGAGGTAAGGGACCGATCGAGTGATTACATATCGTCGAGGTCGCTGGAGAAGATCATGTCTCGCACGTGCTCGCAGTGCGGGAACAACGGCCACAACTCCCGCACGTGCACGGAGGTTTGCGGCCGTGGAAATGGCTGCTCCGCCGCCGGAGAGAACGCGATCATGCTCTTCGGCGTGCGAGTCACGGAGGCCGCAAGCTCCTTCAGGAAGAGCGCCAGTATGAACAATATTTCGCAGTACGACCAGGCTGCTCAGGACTCCAACGGCGCAGACGCCGGCTACGCCTCCGACGACGTCGTTCACGCCTCCGGCCGTAGTCGCGAGCGCAAGAGAGGTATTAATTTCTCTTGTTCCGAATCTGACCTCGTCCTCGTTCGATTTTTCGGATTGATTTTACTTTTATTTTTTCATAAATTAGGTGTTCCGTGGACGGAGGAAGAGCACAGGCTGTTCTTGTTGGGATTGCAGAAGGTAGGGAAGGGAGATTGGAGAGGAATCTCTAGAAACTTCGTGAAGACTCGCACGCCGACTCAGGTGGCTAGCCACGCTCAGAAGTATTTTCTCCGTCGCAACAACCATAACCGCCGACGCCGCAGATCTAGTCTCTTTGACATTACCACCGATACCGTATATACACCAACTTCTAACTTTTAAAAAAAAAAAAAAAAATTTTTAATTACATTTCACCAGATTTTCTGTTTGTGACTGCATCAGATTTTGTGCTGAAATAATTTATCTCTTGAATTTACAGTACATGAATTCTTCATCCATGGAAGAAGATCTGACAGTCCACACAGAATCAGCTCCTTCACTACCAACACTTCCCCATCCACCACAGCCACAGGCTCAGCCTCATTTAGCTTGCAATCTCGGGATGTTTCCGGTCTCAACTTTTCCGATGACACTCGCGCCGGTTGTCTTACCAATCAGTACTGCAGAAAACTCGTCGGAGATTTCGTCGTTGGATTCCGGCATCCAAATAGCAGCGAAACCGCCGCCGACCAAGCTCATCCGTCCGATCCCTCTGCACCCGATCCCTCCGTCGTCCAAAATGGCTAATCTTAATCTGAACAGCGCCAAGTCGCCGACCTTGGACCACCCCTTGCCTCTGTCGCTGAAACTCCCTACTCCGTCGTCGTCCGACGAGAAGTCATCGTCATCGTCATCGTCATCGCCGCCGTCTCAGCCCCAGCATCCGTCTGCCTTCCAGGCCATGTCCAATGGTGATAGCATCATTAGCGTTGCTTGAAGGAATATATCATTATATATGCATACAACTATATAGCAGAAGGAAGTGGGATTAGAGACAAGATAAAAAACTGGATTTGATTAGACAGAATGATTAGGTTGGTAATTAGCTAGGCTATTAGTTTTTTTTTTTTTTTTTTTTTTTTTTAATTTTTAAGTTTCTTTGTATAGAAAAAGATTTAGGAAAGGATGGGATGTCGTTTTCCGTGTGGGGATTCTTGTTCAATTTGTCTGGTTCCTTCTTTTGAGTTGGACTTGGAATTATAAACGCACCCCGTTGGTGCGTCCTATGTTATTTGGTCTATGGCATTCAATAAGGGACTTAAACTAGGAAATATATATATATATATATATATATGTCAGATAGTTAATATAATCACTCTGTTTTGTGTAAATTAATTAAATCCTATTCTAATAATTTGCTGCTGTCACATTTCCTGCGCGTGAATCATGGTTACAGCACATAGTTTATATGTTTTTTGAAATCTTGGATAGCGGAGTCTCAACTCTACCTCGTTAAAATTTGCCCGCAACCACTAGAGTATACAAAATTTGTATAGCCACTGATAGTAAATTTGGACCATATATAATAGATAAATGAACGTATATGTATGTAGATTTGTCTCTCGGTGAAAATAACTTGTTTCACATCAGTTGATATACTCTTCTACGTTGTAGTAGTACTAGAGATGTCTGGATAGAAATGGTTTTTGCATTTTGAACCAATGGTTGAAAAACTAATCTATATATAAGAAAATATAATAATGATAAGATGTTGTCTGTTATATGTATATAGTTGTGGCTTCTGGTTATGAAGTTGATTTTTGGTGGGGTTAGTTTAAATATTTTACTCGTGAAAGTCATGAAAAAGAAAAGGAAAGCCACACGTATGTTGACCATAACGAAAATAACATCTGAACTTTACTACCATAGAAAAGAAGAAGAGTTGGCACTTCCTCCACCGTTTAAAAAACAAAAGTGTAATTACTATTTAACCCAAGAAAATAATATATTATCACAAAGGAAACTAGAAGTGATTCAAAGCAATTAATGCATGATATACAAATGGGCCTTACAAATTCGACATTGGATTCAATCCAGATTCGAGAAAAAACACACTACCATTTTTGGCCGAACTTGCAAGGTGCACGCTTTGTCGTCTGTCGACCATACATCGAACAGGATATTTGGGGGAAAAAAAAAAAAAAAAAAAACCCGACTCAAGTAACAAGCACCTGAATTTAAGTAAATTGCTACCACCGAGTGTGGTAGCGGTAATGGATTACCGTGGTGTATCAGGATTTAATGGTTTCAGTGTTAAGTGGTATTTTTAGGATGTTAAATATGAAAGCTTATTTTTTGCAATCTCGTACTTGATAGAGAATGCATGAGATCACACCCCACGTATCGTTACTGTTAGTATATTCGATGGAATTGGGGTGATGCACTACTCATCGAGGGATAGGGATATGGCACGCCTGTGGGTCTTTCAGTGAATATTTGTGTGAGCCTTTTTAGTAACATTTTAGGATATGCTAACACTGGTCGTCCCTTACTGAACTTATTTTTGAGGGGGGAAAAGAGAGAGATAGAGAGAGGAAATTGCTACGCCATTGTTTCGTATTCAATAAGGTTGGAGTTAATAGTCGATTTTTTCATTACAAACACAGAGTGCTTCCATGTCACTGTAGTTTTTGCGGATGCAGCGGGTTGGATGAGTAGTCAAATCCATGGCTGGACTAAGATAGAGAACTCTCCGTTTCTTTCTACATGCCACAGAAAAATAGTATCTTAAATCCCCTGTTAGAATACAAAACCGTCATCGGAACAACCTAACTTTTTGCAATGAAATGGTTTGTACTGACAAACATCACCAAAGAAACAAAACGACAAATCCATAAACCCAAACGACAATACCCTTAGGTCTGCTGCACTTTCACGTTGTACCCTGTTGTGGGGGGGTTAATTTTAACATTTAAGGACAAGGCTGACGTGGTAGTGGTGAAAAGTACTTGAGAAGAAAAATCATTCATAAGAATGCAAAACGTCAACGTACAAATTACACAAGGAAACAAGAGCAAAGTGAAGTTACTGATCTGATCGAGTAAGTTCAAAAAATGCAGAAGATTGTGAACAAACTGATTAGAATTTACTACGTGATTAATTTGGATAGATATGATTGAAATGTAAGGACCAGATCAATCAATTATACAATCAACGATCAAGATTAAATTTTTAATAACTGAATTTCTTGTGTCCAAGCCTATAAATATGTGCTTTTGCTGACTTGATAATTAATAATCTTTCTTTGACGTGTTTTTAGTAATTCTTAAGTCTAATTAAGTGAAGTATTAGTCGTTTTATAGCATACTCACATCAGTTTTCTTTCTTTTTATTTTTTATTTTTATTTTTAATAGTAATCTCATACTTACCAAGTATGGCATATCATATCAATGTGAATTTATGAGAAATTGTTTGGTGGATAGTTGACTGAATAACTACAAAAAGACGAAAATATATATGAAACCAGAGATTCAATGAACAATAGATATATAGAAACACCTGATCAGAATCATTAGCTACAAAATCTTATGACATTCACTACCATTAGTGCCCTTTGCATGCCTTGCTATAAATTATCAACACTTCGTTTTATTCTCCAATACATTAATCAAAACGATAAAGTACTACAATGAAGAAGAAGGAAAATCTTTAATGATTAACTTTCCCGCTTATTTAGCAATATCCATTTTGATTCCGAGAAAGTTAAAAATGAAGTACCACCATTCAGGAAAATGTGCCTGTTCAATTTCCTTTCAACCAAACACACATATTGCACACATAATTATATCTATGTATAGAGCAACCAAAGTTTGGTAACAAGAAGCTATAAACAGATTAGCTATCAAGGCTGACTTCTCGAACGATATCAGGAGCAAAAATAGGCAACTTATGCGAAAAACATAAGGGACTGCCCTTTTGTGGCTACATCAAGTATGAGAGTGGCTCGGAGGCACTCTCGGGTTCTTCTGACCTCTGGCTTGATCTTCTAGAACGTTCTGGAACCAATACTTCATCGTTAGTTTGGTCAGAAAGTACTTCAGCAGTACTCGCTGAGGCTCTCTTCTTCTTCTTCTTCTCATGATCAACAGCTTGTGGGGGTTCGAAAGCTCAGAGTGACAAAGGACAGGGATGAAAGCTTCATAATGTTTGCCACTAAAAGCATGGATTTCTCACAAAGCGATTTCTTCTTGAGTTTTGCTGATGGCCTGATCTGTGCCATCGCTAGTTGATTTAATGAAACAGGTGTGACTAGAAGGTCATGCATAGGAAGGATTTTATACAGGAAAATGATCAAAGCGGTTTTTTTTTTTTTTTTTTTTTTTTTTTTGAATTTTGGGTTGAGGATATTCTAACTCTATAGTTAGTTGTGAAACTATTATAAAGTTATATCTGTAATCACATGATCAAACGGGTTTTGGTAATTTGCTCGTGTGAAGTGAAGTTAGCATAAATTCTGTCAAAATGTTCAATGAGCTTTTTTTTCGTCCTAAATTTTGGAGTAGAAGATGTTCGACTTTATATGTTATAATGGCATCAGTATGGAATTATCGTTATGTTATACTTGCAATCACATGATCAGATTATTTTTGATGATTGCTTGTGTCATGAAGTGAAGCTAAGCAGAATTTTTTTTTTTTTTTTTTTTCAAATTGGTATGTGGGGTACTGATACTAATTGATTGGTCTAGGACTTGAAATGCTCCCGTGAAATTCGATTAAAAAAGTGCCCAGCTGTTTTTTGGCCTTTGGGAGAGACGTTCAAACTTATAACAACTCTTTTTGTCATTTAATTTTCAAGAATATGTCATGAGAATGTGCTGGTGATTATATGGGAGAAAAAGCAAGACAAATTAAATTCAAACTTCAATTTAGATCATTTTACAGTGCTGTACACCACATAGTATTGACATTTGTGAAGTGTTGTCACCCAAGGTATTGCTAGCTAGCTTTATTTTGTTGTTTTGCCAATGAAATTCTTATCAATTATCATGTGGGTGATATTTCAATGATTACTCTGATATTTATCGTTTTTTTAATAATAAGATATAAATCCAGTTGTTGAAAGAAATTTGGTAGTTGGCCAAAAAATTTAATTAAAATTAATGGATATTAATTTTAGAGAGCTCATTAAATATATTTTGGATGGACAATTTGTTATTATCTTTTTTTTTTTTTTTTTTTTTTAACTTTGTTATTTAACAAATAGAGTTTTTTTTTTCCTTTCTTCAAAATTTTTTTTTTCCTATTCCTTTGTTATTTTAGATATGCTTCGTATTGTTGCTTTATGAATGAAAAAAAAAAAAAGACAAAAAAAAAAAAAAACAAAGAGTTTTTTTTTTCTTTTTTCAAAAATAATGTTTTTCTGTTTAGTTTTTGTTTTCGGTACGCTATATCACGGGGGGAAAAAGAAGATGTTGAAAAACTAATTGCGACTGTAGCCACAACGGCCACTATTGGAGAGCATGTTTGTGATTGAAATTTGTTTAACCATCTTTTTTTTTTTATATATATATTTTAATAACCATCTTTTTTTATGCTAAAAAATAGAACTTTATCAAATATAAAAAAAAAATTCCTAAAAAACAAATCTCGATCACAAACATTTCCTTTTGTTTTATTTTTATATTCTCCTAAATGCCTTATCATTGTAATCATTTTAGATATTATTTTATAAAATTTATTTAAGTTATTATATAAGTTGAATATATTGCTTAACCTGTTACAATAAGTTACTTAAAATATCACACCATCAAATATAATTAATGTTTACATTTACCTCAGTAATATTGTCTGTAACCACCCATGATTTTATAAAAGAGAATAATCATTGAAAACTCTTTCATATATATATATATATATATATATGTATATGCTTCATTTACATCCAATTAAAGTTGTGCAAACAAATGTAACATGCTTTTCCTTTAATTTGGTTTTCATCCTTTTGGAGTTTCATCCCAACTAGCTAGAGCTAGTTTTCTTAGAGTGGATATAATTACCACTAATTAATTAGGAGGTAGAGTAGTAAAGGACATTTTTCATTCTTTTCTTCTGGTAATGTTTTTAGTTTGACAATAAAACTCGAGATTTCAAAAGATAAAAGAAGTGAAGGATAGTAGATACACCAAGATAAAATTAAGAGTTAGTATAATTATGAGTCTAACACGTTTAAATATATATATTTATTTTAGACAGTTCTCGGGCTAGTACTTGTTATGGAATTAAAAGATTAATGGACTTGTTCATCAACTTTACAAACCTAATAAAATTTGTAAATACTTGTAAGGTGGTCAAGAGAACAGATTCTACCTCAGTTGAGTTTCGTGACTTGTCTTGATCTGTTGCAATTCCATTGCTCATTAAAACTTTAAACTTCATTCCTTGATAAGAAGATAGGCCAAGCCACCCCATAATGTGAACAAGATTCTTCTGTCATTTTTTTCCTATTTTTTCTGGCTTTTCGACTTTTGCTTTCTCAACGCTTCCCCCCCACTTTTCCCATTCCTGGCTAATGAGAGAATCTCTTTCAGTGTTTGGTCCGTATTTGTTCTGTCATGTGCTTCATCTAAAAATATCTATTGTTGTTTGATGTAACCCTCACAATAATGTGTAAATTTATTCTTCTTATCTATTATTTCTTTCTATGTATATTCTCTTTTCTTTTGGATATGAAATTGGAAGTTTTTGGCTGTGGTGTCTTTCTCGCTCTTTCGCAAATTTAGATCATAAGATTGCTAGATTGCTAGATTTCTAGATTCCGTTCCACTAGTTTTCATTCATTCATATGATGTTTTATGAGATTTAATTTATTGTATTATTGCATCTTATTCCATACCCCTCCCCTCTCCATCACGTTTGGACCTTCCCTCGATTATCTACATGCGATGTAAAGGTTTATAACAAGTCATCTTAATCTAGTTATATCTCAACTTGAACTCGCGGTCTAGTATACAAATAATTACAAACCTGTTAAGTATAACCGGCTCTTCAAAAATGGCTTGCAAATATCCAAAGACTTACAAAATTATTTCATGCCGGACTTATAATAAAACATAAGATTGTAGATTATAGTTTAGGCCACCTTTCAAGGGTAAAAGCGTCATGCAGGCCAAACACCACGTCAATATCTCCTCAAACTAAGAAGAAAAATCATGGGCTGAGTCATCGAGAATGTTTTGGGCCGAGTCACCACTCACCACTTTTGAAAAGCCCGTATTAACTGGACTTAAATAATCATTTTTTTAAAAAAAAATTTCTACCATGTATCATATTTGAAAAATACTTTTAAAAATTATAAGATATTTTTATTATTTAATTAAAATCTATTTATTTATTTTCAATTTTACCCTTTTGTCTCTCCTCCCACACTATTTTCCCTTCTCTAACTATCTCCACTCTAGTTATCTCACCCCCTCTCTCTCTCTAACAGACTTGACTCCCTCAGTCTCCCTCTCAACATAGACTAGACGGTGGGCGGAGGATCTCGGCAGCGGCGGCTGCTGCGCTGGAGGATTTCGAGACAATGGTGGAGGATCTCGGCGACGCAATGTGGCCTCGCGATCTCCTTAATTTCCGACACCAGAGGTGTCTTTTGCCTTTGATTCTGGATTTTTGGTTTTCTTTTTGCAGGCCGGCTCGCGATCCACAATCTTTAGGTGCATCGTCGAGTATAGGCGGCGAGCGGTGATGTGTTTTGGGTTTATGCCCTAGGGTTAGGATTTGGGTCTCTGGTTTTTTGGTTTTTTTTGCAGGGTTTGGCTTGTGGATTTTCTTCTCTGATATCCTTTAGCATTTGCTCTGATAAGTGGCGAACGGCGGCAGTGAGCGGTGATGAGTTTTGGGTTTCTGGCCTAGGGTTAGGGTTAGGGCTAATTTGGAGTTGATTTGGGGTTATTTTGTAATATTAACTAATTTGGGGCTATTTTATAATATTAACTCATTTATGAACTTTTTTCAAATTACAGTGTTATTGTGTTTATTTGAAAAAAAAAAAATTAAATCGATTAATACAAATTGTCAAAAAAAAAAAAAAAAAACAAACAAACAAATTGGAAATGAAATAAATAATTCAATAAAATAATAAATATATACAAGAAAGTAATGGATTTTTTTATATTGAAAATAATGGATTTTCTTCTAGATAATTATAAGGTAAATATGATATTTACAATAAAATATTGGATTTTCTTACTAAAAATAACATATTTTCAAGAAAATATTGGATTTTCTTACTGAAAATAACATCTTCACGAGAAAAGAAAGGATTTTCTTATCGATAATTACAATATAAATATGATATTTTCAAGAAAATAATGGATTTTCTTATTGAAAATAATGTATTTACAAGAAAATATTAGATTTACACACAAAAGCATTTTTAGACTAAATTTTATTGAAAATAATCTACAAGAAAAAAAAATTTGATTTTCTCATTAAAAAGGTAATAAATTTACAAGAAAATTTTTTATTGAAAATAAAATATTTACAAGAAAATATTGAATTTTCTTATTGAAAATAATGTATTAACATAAAAATATTAGATTTACAGTATTTTTAGACTAAATTTTATTGAAAATAATATATAAACAAGAAAATATTTCTTTTTCATATTAAAAATAAAAAATTTACAAAAAAATAATATATTTTTACAAAAAAGCATTTTTAGACTAAATTTTACCTATTTAATTGTTTAATAAACATAGTTTCAATTTATTTTTACCACCCCCCAAATTTTAGTAGAAATACAAAAATAACCCACTCTTGAAAAAATTCATATCTGAGAATCAATATTAACCTCTGTCGCCGAAGAGCGCAACGAAGTTTTGTCGCCGACTTGTTGTCGCGACTTGCGATAGTGAGGTGACGAAACGGGACTCAAACAGTGACTGGAAGACCAAGACTCAAACTATAAAAATCAGATCTGAAAATCCACGACGCTTGTGAATTTGCTGTCAACTCGCTTGCGAAAAAACCGTCACGATTTGCCGATTTAGGAGTTGCACGAGATCGGCTTTGAGAGCTCATTCCGGTGGCCCCAAGAATTCGCTTTGACGGAGTCACGATCCACGTCATCGGCGACAACATCGGAGTGCACAGCGACGGCATTGTCACCGATGACGGGACACAAATTGATTTGGGAGAGAGAAGGGTGAGTATGGGTATTTTGGGAATTTTTGAAAGTTAGAAACTAAAATATGCTATAATTTTCACTACCTAATAAAATTATGCTATAATTTTTCATCACCTATATTAAATATGTTATTTATTTCTTTCTCCTTTTTTCTTTAATTTATTAATCAACATGACACAAATTCTTTATTCTTGACCAACGTGACACAAAGTTTAATTAATTTTAGTTTAATTTTGTATCATGTTAATCTAGTGTTAATTTTTTATGTCATGTTCATATATTGTTTTTAAATTTGTGTTATTTAGATACTTTCCCCAATTTTAAATAGAAGACATACAACATAATCTTATCAATTGATATTGAAAATATAAGAAAAAATTTAAAATATTTTACAAAATAAAAAATTATTACATAATAGTTATTACATAATTTTGTATTATAAAATGTTAAAATCTCTATGATTTATTATTATGTAATTAGGTTATCTCAAAATATTTATTAAAGTTATTCTTTCAATTCCATAGTTATACAAAATGCTATATAATTTATCTTTTAAGTAAAGTAAAGTAAAATTGGAAAAGAAAATACAAGAATATTTGGATTCTTTTTACAAAGTGGTACAGGCACAGACGCACAGTGATTATTTAAAAAGAGAGAATTTTTAGTAGGAATGAAAAAACAAAAAAAAAACAAAAAAAGGGAAAGAAAACAAATTCCTTATAAAGACAATAGGAATTTCAGCTAATCCAACTTAACTAAACTTTAAACAGGGAAATTGGTACTTGTGATAGAGAAATCTCACCCCCACCACCAAAACAATTGTTTTCCTTTCTCGAAATCCTTTCAACCATTAATTAAGTAATTAATTAATCACAAATTACCCACGTACTTCCAACTAATTTTCCCACCAAAAAAAAAAAGAAAGAAAAGAAAGTAAATTTACAAACACTCCATTTTCGTGCTTCATACTATTTCAGTCAAGTCATTCAATACGACGTCGCTTAACCAAAAAAAAAAAAAAAAAAACCGATTCAATAAATCACAAAAGACCCAAATAATAATTAGAAAAAAAAAAAAAAAAACAAATTCAACAGGCAGTCAAAGGCTTCACCTACTGTCTATTTCCTCTCTCTCACTCTCTCTCTCTAAAAAGTTCTCTCACTGTCAATGGCCGCTTATCCACCTTGTTACTCTCTAAAGCTAAATCCCTAACTCCGAAAACTGAAGACGAAGACGCCATTAATGTGAACATGAACATGAAGATCTTCTTCCTCGTCCTCGTTTCCTTAGCTTTTTTAATCTCGGTGTTCTGCTCTGCCATGGAAGACGACATGATGTGCTTGGAAGGTGTGAGAAAATCACTCTACGATCCACAAGGCAAGCTCCGTTCATGGACGTTCACAAACGACTCCGTCGCCTCAATCTGCAAGCTCGCCGGCGTCTCCTGCTGGAACGAGAAGGAGAATCGCCTCATCAGCATTCAGCTCCAGAAAATGGACCTCTCCGGCGAGCTTCCCGAGTCGCTCAAGTTCTGTCGCAGCCTCCAAACCCTAGATTTCTCCAACAACCACCTCTCCGGCTCCATCCCTCCTCAAATCTGCACCTGGTTGCCCTACCTCGTCACCTTGGATCTCTCCAACAACCGCCTCTCCGGCGCGATCCCGCCGGAGATCGTCAACTGTAAGTTCCTCAACACTCTCATTCTCGACAACAACCGTCTCTCCGGTCCGATCCCCTACGAGCTCGGCCGGCTCGAGAGGCTGAAGACGTTCTCGGTCGCCAACAACGATCTCGCCGGAACAGTACCGTCCGATTTGGCTGGATTTGGAAAGGACGACTTTGATGGCAATAATGGACTCTGTGGTAAGCCTCTTGGCAAATGTGGTAGTTTGAGCGGTAAAAACCTCGGGATTATAGTCGCCGCCGGCGCCATCGGCGCTGCCGTGTCGCTGATTCTAGGGTTTGGTCTGTGGTGGTGGTTCTTGGTTAGGGCTACTAGGAAAAAAAGAGGCTTTGGTGGCTCTAGTGGTGGTGAGGGTAAGTATATTGATGGTGGTTGGGTTGGGTTGTTGAAGGCTCATAAGCTTGTTCAGGTGTCTTTGTTTCAGAAACCCATTGTTAAGGTCAGGTTGTCTGACTTGTTGGTGGCCACAAACAATTTTGATCGCCATAACATTGTGATCTCGACTCGAACTGGGCTTTCATACAAGGCCGTTTTGCCCGACGGCTCGGCTTTAGCCGTTAAGCGGTTGAATGGTTGTAAGCTCGGTGAGAAGCAGTTTAAATCGGAGATGAACAGGTTGGGGCAGGTTCGGCATCCGAATTTGGTGCCTTTGTTGGGGTTCTGTACTGTGGAAGAAGAGAAGCTTTTGGTTTACAAACACATGTATAATGGGACGTTGTATTCTCAGCTTAATGGAAGTGGTAATGCTAATAGTCAGTATGGTTTCTTGGATTGGGCCACAAGGCTTAAGATTGGTGTGGGCGCAGCCAGAGGTCTGGCTTGGCTTCACCATTCATGTCAGCCACCTTATATGCATCAGAACATCAGTTCCAATGTGATCCTGCTTGATTACGATTTCGAAGCTCGGATCACAGATTTCGGGCTGGCGAGGCTCGTGGGTTTGCGGGATTCTAACGATAGCTCGTTTGTGAATGGGGATTTGGGTGAATTCGGTTATGTCGCTCCCGAGTACTCGAGCACGATGGTGGCATCTTTCAAAGGAGATGTGTATGGTTTCGGGGTAGTGCTTCTGGAGTTGGTCACCGGGCAGAAGCCATTGGAAGTCAACAACGCAGGAGAAGGATTTAGAGGGAATTTGGTGGATTGGGTCAACCAATTGTCGAGTGCTGGTAGAAGTGTAGATGCCATAGACAATGCTCTATCGGGGAAAGGTCATGACGATGAGATATTGCATTTTATGAAGGTTGCTTGCAGTTGTGTGGTTTCTAGGCCTAAGGATAGGCCTTCCATGTACCAAGTTTACGAGTCCTTGAAAACCGTCGCTGAGAAACACGGTTTCTCCGAGCATTACGATGAATTCCCTTTGATCTTTGGCAAACAGGATCTTGATTAAAAGGAGTTGATGGCTGAACAAGAATTAGAAGCACAAAGAACTGTCATCACTTCAACCTCCTCTTCCTAGTATCGCAGCATTAAGGGCGTCTCTGCATTGTATGTTTTCACTTTTTTGCAAAGGTTTTCCACTCTAAGGCATATGATTCCCTGTTTTATTGCTGATTTGTTGTATGATTCTGTATTATACAAGAGGCATGATCCAAATATATATATATATATGTGTGTGTGTGTGTTCCTCTTGGAAAAAGATAACGCTGCTTTAACATCTTTGTTGTTTCCTTGTTCTCTTTAGAAATATTATCAAATATACCACCAAAAGAGAGCCCTTTTAATTGAATTTTTTTCGGCTCCGTTTTGTATAAACCTCTCCCTTGTTCATGTTTAATATCATAAGCTTTCAATTTAATGCTGTAGGAATACTGTTTTGGTTTGTGATTCAAATTAAAAATAAAAGAGGTGGTTATTCATGTGGTAATCAAATTTGGCTGCTTCTCTCCTGTCTTTAATGTTTATGGAGTAGGCTGGTCAAATTCAAACCCAAAAATCATGGCTGCTAAAGACTTCTTTAGCTTGGCCCCGCCGAATTGGATGACCTTTTTGGTTATCCTAAAGAATGAGATTAAGAGAGAGAGAGAGAGAGAGAGAGAGAGAGAGAGGAAAAGAAAAGAAGAAGCCACATATTTGTGATTTGGTTCGAATATAATATCTTTTCCATTTTAAATTCAGTGATAAATAGTTTCAAAGAGATTAAAAAACTTTAAAAAAGTGCTGACAACAGTAACAACTATAACAATAATAGAAGAAAGACAAACAACTAGGTCAAAGACAAGCTTTCATTTCCGTTAAACCTGGTTGACTTGTTGACCATTTTAGGCCTTCTCTCTCTTCTTTTTCCTTCAATTCTACTGGAGATCTGCCCTTTCAAAATCATATTGTGGCAATATAGAAAAATGCTGATTTTTTTTTTCTCTTCTTTCCATTTATACTTCTTACACAAATAAATACTAGTTCGACTTAAAATTTTCAATTCAACCTCAACATTATCTCCTAGTGTTGCTTATAAAACGAAAGAAATGAGTAAAGCAACATTCTGTTTTGTAATTTTGTTTTAACGGTTTCATTTCAACAAAAGGAGGGCAAAAAAAGAAAAAAAGATGTTGAACCCTTTTTCTTTACAGACAAAAAGAGAACTGAAATTTATGAACTTCCGCAGGAAACACAACATACCCGTGATACCATTAACATCAATGGAGACAAAACACATTCAAAAGATCATCTGAAACGGATATGAATTCATGAGCTGTCTTTTCAAGTAGGTCCAACAGATTTGGCGGGTGGGTGGGTTTTCTGCGATTGTGGGGGCGTGGTTTTAGCAATGTGCCAATGTCCTAATGTGACAAAGTTGAGCATCTCTCAGACCCAAATGAGTGTGGCTAACTTTTAGGTGGCTAATCTCGTGTCCTTGGCATGACCCACCACATGCTTCATACCCCACCATCAATTACTTCTGTTACAGATAATGTTTTGATTTGTACTAATAGCTAAGGACTTTCATTAAGAGAAATTCTAACCGTTCGCTTCTTATTTCAGGGAGATATAGCTAAATAGTTTTTTTAGTAAGTTTTTTAATAGATAGCTGAAGTTTTTAAAAATTAATTAAATAATTATTTTTTAATTATTAATTGATTTTCTTAAATGATCAATCGTCAATCAGTGATTGATCATATAATAGTCAATTAATGATTGATTTACAGTCAATCAATAATTGACCATAACGTAAATCATCAAATTTCATAGTCAATCACTGATTGACCATTAGTCAATTATCAATTTTTATAGTCAATTACTGATTGACTATTAATTAATAACTGATTGATCAAATCTGAAAAATGACAAATAACTATTTTCTAAAATTAAAAAATGTTAGGCAATTTATTAATTAGGTGATTAAAAAAAACCATCCATTCTAATTTTTCTTTATTTTATAATTAATAATCTTTGCACAAAAGATTACAATTTGCTATGGTACCCGCAATGGTAATACTTGTAACCCATTTCTTAGCTAGCTTTGCCTTTTCTAGCTCTAATTCATTTGTATGGGATGATGCTTTGCCCTGGTTTATGGGTGCTTTTATTAAGGCTGATTTGCCTAGTCGTATTTGAATAAAAATATCGTTTATTTCAAAAATAAAAAATAAAAATAAAAAGATGAACATCGTCACATAATGAAATACATGCTCTTCAACCACCTTTATGATATTAGATTAACTTTTAAATGGTTTGATAGACATGATGTCTCATGTTTGAGTTTCATGTGATGTGAGGCATTTAGGGCTCTTCCACCGCCTTAATGATATTGGAGTTACTTTCAAATGATTTAATAGATATGATGTCTCGTATTTGAGTTTCATATGATGTGAGGCCTTATGGGCTCTTCAACCGCCTTAATGACATTGGAATTACTCTCAAATGGTTTGATAGATATGATATCTCAGGTTTGAGTTTCATGTGATGAGAGGCGTTATGGGCTCTTCAACCACCTTAATGTCGTTGGACTTACTCTCAAATATTTTGATAGATATGATGTATCAGGCTTGAGTTTTATGTGAGGCGTTTAAAGTTATTTCATATTATCGGCTTAACATTCATTAGTCCTTAGAATGACCGAGGTCAAGCGTTGTCTCCTTACACGAGTTGTATGACTCATTGTAGATGGACATTGACGTGTGGGGCCCTAATAGGAACACTCAGAGAACACATGATGAAAGACGGGCTCTTCAATTACCTAATAACATTGGACTTACTCTCAAGTGATTTGATAGACAGATTTCGCATGTTTGAGTTTCATATGAGGCGCTTACAATTAAATTCATGTTATCGACTTAATGTTCATTAATCCTTAGTATAATTGAGGTCACGTGTTGTCTCCCAGCACAAGAGGTTATGACTCAATGTATATAGTCTTTGACATATGTGGCCCTAATAGGCACACTCAGAGAAATAGCTAGACAGGTCGCCCGTCTCAATAAATTTTTTCATTAAAAAAAAGGAAAAAAAAGAAAAAAGAAAAAAGCGTAGGCTCTTCAATAATTAGATCACTGACCTGCTGCGTGACTGCATTGAATATCTATGTTCAATTTGGCTGAGGCGTAGTATGCCTCAAATGATTAACTTTGTGTTCATGGCAAAAGCAGAAATGATAGAGCTTTGCGAGGATGAGTCTTGCAAGCTTTTTTCACATGATGAGATAACATCTATTGACCACGCGCGGGTTTTATTTCTAGAAGCTAAAACTCTATCGGAATGGCAACAGGATGGGACAGGACAGGAAATGCTTCCCCATCCCCATCCTTGCCCTTCAAAACAATCCTTATCCCCGCCTCCATCCCCGCTTTAGGAAAGGCAGGACGAGGTCAGGAAATCTCCGTTGGGGGTGTCTTTCCCATACTCGTCCCAATTCCCATCATAATATTCATAATCAACAACATTTTAACAAGTTAGAAACAAAAGTAAGTTCAATTTTATCGTGAACTCAATGATCTCACAAAAGAAACCAAATTCAAACAAATAAATATAGAGAACAATATTAAAATTTATGATAAATACCAAAATACACGTTGAAAATAAACGGTGTTTATAATTTTTTCTTAAATATATATCAATACGGAAAGCGTGTCCATGGAGAAAAATATCATCCCTAAAATTCTATATTGAATGAGAAATTAGATAAAACGTTTATTATAACACTAAATCAAGGGGAAGAAAATAAATCAAGGGGAAGAAGAAAATCACACACACTGAAATGAGACGGACAGAGAAGAAGACTGCAAACCATTTGAAGCAAAACCTAATAGTGGTGCTTCAATTTGAGAACTTTATTTGTATAACTTGCAATGCTTTTAACTCTGTTGTAGTATTTCAAACTATATAGAAATCCCTTCCTTCAAACAAGATAATCATGGCTTATGTTTATTGTCATACATCGATATAAAACATTATAAATATACAAATACAACACTGTCATGTCAACCTAGATAGATGACCCTAAAGAAACTTGGTATCCTGTGGAGATTTGAAGCACCGGGAGATGAAGAAAGTGCTGCCAAACCAGGAATTGTAGCCAAGTATCTTCTAGCAATAGTAGTGCCATAGCTAATTTATAAAGTTTGTTCCATGATCCAAAAACTGTCCATGGTTGTTTTATTACCGTCTCTGCCTGTGAAATAGAAACAACGTGACCTTACCTCATTAGTTCGTTCAACATGAAGAGATGAAAGCTATGCCATCCCGAAATTATTAATTACACGAATCTAGAAACAAAGTGGTACAATGAATATGATGGCAATGTGATCAACTTGTAAACAGTTTCTCAGTATCAAAAAATTCTTACAGGCTGCTTTACTATATAACCAAAGACATTGATACCGTTCGGTTTCCGATTTGCATTAGACAAAATGCCGGATGGCTAAAACCATTTAAACTAATTCACTGCAAACACTTGTTTGTAGCCGGTCAGCTCTAATGCCGTAGTATGCCTAAAACAAAAGCTAAATTTAAGCAAAGACATACTAGATTCAAAGAGGCAAAAGGGGAGTGACACAGTATAAGTTCAAAAAAGTTGAAAATATATATCATCTCATAAAGAAAAGTCAGGGCCAGGATACATAAGCTGCTTCCACCTTCTTTAAATCAACGAAATGAAGAAACTTGGTCCAACTTGTTAACTAACTGCCCTAGAAAAGCACGGAAATTTTTTTTTCTGCATAATTACCAGGCCAGAAACAAAGTTTGCAGATAAATATCCTGTCTTCTTTCATACATGTAACCCGGCTCATGTCAAAAGATGGATCTGATACAAAATTGTATATTTACAAAAAATAAAAATAAAAAAAAAACCTTGAAATATCTTTATTTAGTCAATTCTAAGCCATGACATTGTGTGAACTCCTATAATTAACCTGTAATCTACTAGTGTTTGTCAGCATTTCAAGTTCTGGTTTTTTAGGCTGAACTAAGCTTGTGAAATTGCCATCATATGTTATGTTACAACAATTTTAAAACACTTTATTCAACACCCTTAACAAGTAACCAGGAAAAAGGATCTGTTTAGCAATTTCACTTCTAACAGCAATTTAGAAAATTAGATAAAGAATCATTTTAGTAAATGAAAGATAATTAGGGCAGTTAATATTATTTATAAATGGTCAGGATGAAAATGCACAATCGAATAGTTCAATAAGGAAGTGAACAAACCTTGGTGAAGATAATAAACAAGTTGAGGAGTTTGGGAAGCCAGCAAAAACATTCGAGTATGACTTGGTCAAATAAGTAAAATTTGCGATTGGAGGAAGAGCAAGCACTTTTTCACCTTTCTTCAAAAGATCTTGCAAGTTAAGCCTCTGGAGAGTTAGGACAGCCCTGGACTCCTTCCAAATGAAGGCAAGATGGCCATTTTGAAATACAAAGAGAGAACCAGGTTTGGCGCCCGGATATCTGAAACCATATCCATTAGCAATGCCCTCCCCTGCATAAGCATGTTCAACATTGATAGGAACGGAATCTGCACCTGAATCCCAAGGAAATGGATCTGGTGAAGGCTCGTTCATATTCACGGTAAACATTGCCGAGCCATTAGGATGCAGAACATAGTGAGTGCCTTCCAATATTTTGGTTGCAATGAGCAGCCTTTTCCCTTGGGACTCCTCATATGAAAGCAAGAGAAAGAACAAAGCCTTTCCAGGCTTGTCTTCGGTAGGCTTTCCAGGAGGCCAGCCAAAAGTTCCTCCCCATAGACCAGAATACTTTTGTTCAGCAGTCGGAACGTGCAGTGGCAACTTGTAAAGGGCAAATCGGCTGTCATGCATATTCGGCCATGCCCTATAAGATGATAGCCTCATGGTGGAAGCATGTAGTGTTAGTCCTATTGTATCCCCGGACCTCAGAAACTCATGAAGTTGTGCATGCTTACCATCACTGCTTGAAGAACTATTCTTTGAAGTCGCACTACCATTAGGCTTCCCAAGGATCTGATTAATGCTATTTCTAAAATAGTTGCTAAGGGTTTTCTTCTTGTTGCCTTGTGTGTTGTCATCGTCTTCATTAATAGAATAATGATGACCACTTGATCGTTCAAGAGTTTTCCTGACCTCGCTTAATTCCAGCTGTGTAGGATCAGATGACGGCAGCTGACCATTTGAATTCCAGTCAACGTGGCCTGCACCAAGCTCATGCATTTGAATCAGCACCAATCTTCGTTCGTATAAGAGTGCCATCTCTTTACAAAAGTTCTCCTCATCAGTCCTTATTGGAGGAAACAACGGACCATTTTCCCGTTCAGGAACATTTATACGAACTTGGCTAGTAATAATTTCAAGCAACTTTCTTCTATCACAAAAGGCCAATCGACTGAAGGGTACTTTTGCTTCTCTCTGACTACACTCTCTATGTGACATTGACAATCCGCTATGTGACCGACTAACCTTTCTTGACACCTCCTTGTCAAAACTCTTGCTTTGCAACAATTTAACCTCCTTTTTGTGCTGTCTAGGTTCGACCTCAAGCAACATCACATTGCAAGCCTTGTCAATGGATTTGATTGACCCGGGATACAGATAGTCGTTTCCCTTCTCCCTTCCATGTAGGAAAAATGTTGAACCACCGTTGCAATCACCAAATATTTCAAACACAGGAGCCCAAAGAATAGGGCCATCCTCAATTCCTAATGGGCCAAGTTCCTGAGGTATTATTCGACACCCAACAACAGAAACAAAACCGGGCATGACGTAGACCACATTGCCAAGCTCAGGGTTCTGGTGAACCCAAATTCCCATCAAGGGATGAACAGTATGCAGAAAGCGGCAAAGTGCCTTGTAAGATGAGACGCCCCTGCGCCATTCTATGAGCTCTTGTCGAGACACAATTCCTAGTGTTTCACACTGAGCGAGCCATAGTTTTTCCGAGGCCACGATGGCATATAGACTCCGACGACATAGACCAAGATTGCATATGTCTCTCGGCAAGAGTGACTGTGTGATAATTGATAATACATCGTCAGGCAGAGCTAAAAGCAAGGACGAGCCACAGGTTTCGGGTGACATAGCAAAGTCGGGTACTAATAACAGGTGAACCTTATCAATTAATGTGACATAAGAGCTTCAAATAAAGGCTCATTTGTCCAAATTTTGCAATTTCACTGCATACCCACATCTCCAATTTCACTCCTTCTGAATCTGCACCAAGATAAGCATAAAATTAAAAAATTTTATGATTTAAAACTAAAGGGCAATGATCAGCAGTCTTTCAACTATATCTCGCCACATGAATCTGCACCAACTCAACTAATGAACTATCAAAAAAAAAAAAAATTTCTTTGAAACAAAAAAAGAGATTAGATTTCACCGTACCAGTTTTTTTTTTCAAGATTTATTTATATTTTTCAAGAACAAATATCCGTTCAACCTCATCATTTTCTAGAAGCAAAGAGTCTTCAACTCTTTAATTGCACTTATGTAACGCTTCTCAGTCAACCCAATTCCACCTACAGGGCAATTCTATCTCTATCTCACTCTTCTATCTCTCAAGCGTAAAACACCAACAAATTGATGTTTCTGGTATCGCTCTAGATCTTCTCACATCACTAATTTACCTGTGCCTACCCATAAAAGTATAATACTCTCGGAGCTGATCTAATTCATGATCTTTTGGAATTTAAACAATAAGAATATATAATTATCCCAGCTGATCTAACAAAGAAAACATAACTTCGCCCCCAGCTCCTCCAATTCAAATTAAGGGGAAAAAAAAAAAGCCCAGAAAACAAAATAAAGAAAGGAAAGAAATAAAAGAGAAAAAGAAAGAAAGAAAAAAACTATTAAAAAAAAAAAAAAAAAAAGAGTTGATGGGCTTACTTTGGTGCCGTCGGTGGTTGTAGTGGATTTTGACGGTCTGAGAGAAGCGAATTGAGTTGAAGTCAGTCAATTTTTATTTTTATTTTTATTTTTTTTGGGGTTTAGATATTGGCATAAAAGATCAGAGTTTTGTGGAAAAAGAACAGAAGAAGAGAAAAGGACATTAACTACAGCAATACCTGTTACATGCAAGGAATGCTTTGCGTTTCTGAAAGTCCTGTCTTTTGCAAGAAATGTTGTCGTTTCTTAAAGCGTCGTTTTCTGTTTATTTTTTTAATGGGTCGTTTCTGCTTATTGTAATGCTAATGCCAATTACAGTAATACTAATCCTTATTTTTAAATATCAACTTACCTAACGATAATATAATTAATTTTAAAAAATTAGGTTAGATGACCTTTCTAGTAACCTAATTTAATAAATATCCAATATTTTTTATTTAACAAAATGATTATTTATCTTTTTTTTTTTTTTTCAAATTTTGTTAACCAGTAATCGATTATAAAATTTAATTATTTATGGATTAATCGTTAGTGAATCAGTATTAATTAAATTAATAATATTATATGATCAATCACAAATTGATTATTTAAAAAAATTGATTGATTATTTAAAAAAAAAAAAAAAATCTTTTAACTAATTTTTAAAAATTTCAATCATTTGTTAAAAAATTTCTTAAAATAAGACTACCTAGTTATAAATTCCGTCAATTAATCAACCCACTTGATTCAGATGACTTGGATATGAAAATTGAGGTCATGATAATATTAAATATTTAACAAATAAAAAATGATAACTTATATTTGACATAAATTTGTATTTAAAAAAATTAGGAATAGAGGGGTGGGCAAGAAAACGTCTTAAAACGATCTTTGTCGGTTGATAGAATGAATTGTCGTTTTCTCTAAATTATTGTCGTTCGTAATTTTCTTTTTGGGAAAGCAAAAAAACGCGATGCAATGAATGAACGAACAATCAAAGCAGAACAAGTATGGCTGTGGAGTCACCGGAGGCTCTTAGCCTTCTCTTCGTCGCCGCCGTCGCTTTCCTCTCCGTGCCTTCCCTTCACGCCCTCAGCACGTAAGCCCTCGATTCCCAATTCTTCTATATCGAAATCGCGTTTCGTAATCTCTCTCTCTCTCTAAATTTGAGGTTTTGAACGATCTGATAAAGCAGTTTTTCCCCCCCTAATTTTCTGAATTGGATTTGGGCAGAAACGATGAAATCGGAGAAATTGGGCGTAGAATTCTGCTGAGCTTCAAAGAAACCCCTCAGGGAAGTAACGCCACCTTCGATTGCTCCCCTTCTGGTCCCTGCGTTCCTTGCCAATATTCCGAAAAGGTCTCTTTCTTAGTTATTAAACTTTACATATATATATATATATATATATATACACACCTCATATGAACTCCATAGTTTCTGTAAAGAACAATGGCAATGCAAGTTATATATATATATATATATATAGATATTTAAGGTTCATTGGAATTCGTTAAGATTTATTGAATTGGGAATTTAAATGTATCCGGCCTCTAATTACAGAAATTACAAATTGTTTTAATCATCTTTGCTTTGATTTTTCTCATAAAGTTCTATTAATTTTGACTTCAATGATTGCAAAGTCGGGTTTTTTTTTTTCACTTGAAGTTAATTTTATTTATTCATTTATTTATTCTTCTTTGTAGAATGAAGAAATATATCGTTGCAGTGAGACTGGTTACCGTATCCCGTTGAAATGTGTGGAAATAAAAGATGGCTCGAAAGATGGCAAGGGGAAAAGTTCTCGTAGGAGATCTACTTTGGAGATTTTCCCCAAAACTGTAAAGCTACATACAGTGTTGCATAATTTGGAAGAGCTAGCTAGCTCTTTGAAACACAGAAGATTGCTTTCGGATTCATCCACGCAACGGAATGGTGTAGGACAAGCCTACATCACGTATAGAAGCTGTATACCGGCAGTTAATGAAGAGAAATTATCAGTGATTGGTTTTGAGGTATGGTTTTTGTTATCCCCTGCTACTTGTATTTTATTGTTAGTCATGCGCATGAATCTATGCATTGTTACTTCACAAAATCAAGTCTATTTTAAATTAAAAATTACGTCAAATCTTGATCGAAAACACGTAAATATGCATTGTTATAAATTGTCAGATCTTCATAAAAATCTATCATGCTGGTATATTGTTGGATGGATAATCAAATAACTTCCATATGATCGGACATTCTGAAATATGCAATACTGGAAAACTTACCATAAAAGACCCAATTTTAAAAACACATTTAAAGATGTCTTCTGGTAGGATCTTGTTGAAGAGATGGTCCGCAAAGCTTGAGCTACGTTGTCTATTTATCTCATTTCAGTATTGTCAACCTTCATCTTATTTCGTTATCAGTTAGCAGAAGTGGAAATGATATATATTGCCAATATAATGTGCGTGTTCCCATATTTGGACAATTGTGTATTGAATCCAAAGGATCATTAAACTGGTTTGTTATGATAGTGTGTCAACTACTCATCCATATATGGAACTAAAAGAAAATGAAAAAACATATCCGTGTTTCTGTGATTGTCATTGGCTAGTAATGAAGAAAAACTAGAGACACTAGAATGAGAACGCAATCACATGTTTGTGTGGGTAAAATGCTAACTCTTGTTATCCATGTTCCCGATGGCAAAAAATCTTTGAAACGATTTTGGACAGGGAATTGTGTTTTGCTTGTTGCTCGTCAGTGGTTCAGTTGTATACGTCAGAAAAAAGCGGACTGCTGCCACTTCTGGGTTTGGCACAGGGAGGATACAGGCCAACTCCAGGTTTTAGAGTGAAAGTTGCTGCTTAAGATCGATTCCGAGATTCTCCATGTAAAGCTGTTGAGTTTTTTATATTAGGAATAGTTACTATAGCTGAAAACATAATTTTGTTTTGTTTTATTTTATTTTTCTTTGTACTGTTTGAATTTATATGCATTATTGCCTCTGAGAAATTGTACCAGTGGTCTTTAGTTTGCAAGTAGCGTCCAGAACTTCCAATCATGGAGTGAGAAAATGTTGTTTTCTTCCTCTAAGTGTATGTTATTGGCCTTGAAACGCGTCCTCAAGAGTTTGATGATCGATATTCGATAGCTCCACCGATAGACAACTCATGCCGTGGTACCTTGGACACTTGTACAGGTTTTGCGTGAAGCTGTCACTGCAACCTTGAGATCTTGATTCTCTCATCGCTTCACTCTTTAAGCAAATATACAGAACTGCCAAGGCTTAGGCCAAAAAGTTAGCAACTGAAATAGGTTCTCCATGGATGTTGTCTCAGGAAAATCCACAGCTTATGATCATCGCTAATGGGGTGCGGTATTGTTAGGTAAAATTTTGTTAATTTGAGTGGAAAAATCGCTCTTTAATAAAAGTTTTATTTTTCGTACTAAATTTGAAAAAACGCTAAACTTGCTGGTAAATTTGATATCGAATGTAGCAAACGGTAATTTTTTCACTTTATCCTTGCATCAAATTATAAAAGTTTACTTTTACAAGTTTCAAAGTTTCATAATTGTGACAAGTAGGTATCGCAATTAAGTTATTATTGTAATAGTAGAGTACAAAATAGAATAGCATGTCAAATGTGTTTAGAGTATCTCCAATATAATATCAAAATTAATGTGTCAAAACTAATTTTTAGCATGAACATAGAAAATCGCTCTCCAATACATTTCTATTTCCAATATTAAATTTGTCATGAAGTATAACAAATACTAAATTTTGATTTAATTGCTAAATTTAATTGGCATTCAATCAAATCCATATTAAGTATACTTCCAATGCTAAGCTGCTTGTTTATTATGTATTTAAATTTTCTGTTCAATTTTTGATACCCTAAATGATGTCTAACCAATAATATTATGTCACGTCATTTTAAAAGTTTTATAATTGGTTTTAAATACCTTGAAATCTAACTTCATCCATAACGTGTCAAAATATAATTAGTTAGACATCAAAATTAGACAATAGATCTAAATTACTAGCCTAAAAAAAAAAAAAAATCTAACTCCTCAATGAAATCAATGCAATGAACACAAGTTACATATAAATATCTATATATGCAATGGTAATAGAAGAAGTCTCAAAGATTTGGGTTTAAAAAAATGCAAAAGAATACACAAGCATGTTTTAGCTTCTTGGTGCAAGTTTAACATGAACAGAATATTCAGCTGAGGAGAATTGGTATAGTTTTTAGTTTTTCCAAGGCTAACAAAGAGAAACAGAATCAAGTTAAAGTTCTCTGAAGAAATGCTTCGTCTCCTTTTTTTTTTTTTCCCCCTCAATTGAAAGCTATGCAATCTTGAATACTAATAACGCCTGAAGTAATGACGTGCTGCATTGAAAGATCCGTACAACTCCCAACAACTAATCAACCATTTATTTTTTAATAATTATGTACTAAAACAAGTTAAACAACCACAGCCAGCCATCTCCTTGTCTCTATTCAAAACACTCTGAATCTGGCCTTTGGCAGTTCAAACAAGTAAATTTCATATTGACAAGGGCAATATATAAATATACAGATATATATATATATATACACTAAAAAAGCAAGTTTTACTTTCACTATTGACGTTGACGTCGTCCAAAACGGTCTCTTTGGACTGTCGTTTTGACTTTTTAAGTCGTTGCTTTGTTTCTGTTTTTTGTTGGTGAGTTCGTAAATTTGTTGTCACATGTAGGGGTTGTTCAGTTGGTAGAAAACTTTCCGACTATCAAATATCTTTTCGTATCTTTTTTTTTTTTTTTTTCCTTCTTTTCATTTTCTTACATCTTCATTATTTTTTTTTGCCTTTCCTATCTAAAATAATATTTTTTTCACAATCTATTCAACCTTTGGTTGCAATTGTTTAAGACAAATTTTAGATAATTAAACAACAATTAAAATTACTAGATTAATGTGTTCTTCGGATTTCAATCATTCAAAACAACACCATAATAACTGAGAAAAAAATAGATTTTAAAAAACAAACAACTTGAATTAAAGGAAAAAAAATATTTGAAATAATTTCAAAATTAATTAGAGACAATAATGTAAAAAAGGGTCAAAAACTTGAAAACGGTTTAAATTAATTCACAACGTACTCTACACACATGCTTCGCTTAGAATAAAAGGTCAAGAATTCGAGATAGAAAGAAAGATTAGTTGATGAGTTTAACTGGTTGCAACTTTTGAATTAAATGCTATGTGATAAGTGGTAACGTATCATTATAAAAACTTCTCACTAAAATTGGTCTTTATTATATGAAATGTTCTAATCATTAAAAAACAATTCAACTTTTGATGGGAACTAATTAAGGTAACTCTTCAAAATTTTAAGAACACTAATAAGTATCTTCTTGTGTTGTTCAGTTCTCAAGCTATAATGAATAGTAGCGATAGTGCTCTTGACATCCTTTTTATTTATTGTTTCCTTCATCCTTCGTATATTAAATTAGACAAAATAAATATGATTGTAAATTTTAAGACAGTAGCATGAGAAATATACTTGTGAACTATGTTAGATCCTACATCGGTTGTGGACAGTGCCAAGATCCTCTTTATATATGGGTCCAAACCTCATTTCACAAGGTGCCTTTTGGGATGAGTTAGGGATTGTAATATGGTATCAGAGACAAGGCCAATATCCCCCGTTGTTGGGACCGGGTTTCCCCCGGCCCCCCAATGTTCCCACAGTTGTTTGGCTTTGTCCACGCTGTGCGTGAGGGGGTGTGTTAGATCCCACATCGGTTGTGGACAGTGCCAAGATCCTCTTTATATATGGGTGCAAACCTCATTTCACAAGGTGCCTTTTGGGATGAGTTAGGGATTGTAATAAACTACCATTAATTACTTATCATTAGTTTCTTTAAATTAGGATAATACCAATTCAGTTTAATATAATAAATGTTTTGTGTATATATTTATGAAAAGGGTATTTCAATCACGACATATTAACTGAAAAAAAAATAAAAAATAAAAAATAAAAAAGCAAACAACATGAACAAAGGGGAAAAAAAATAATTGAAACAATTTTAAAATAAATAAGAGATACTAACATAAGGAAACGTCTCAAATTAAAACACAGTTAAAAAATAATTCATAGCAAAATCAACTTTTTTAAATTTTTATTTTATTCGGAGAGAACGATATATGTTTAGCTTTAAATAATTTAAATAATTGCAACATTTCACTTAAAATGCTTTGTGATAATGAATCAAGCATTGTTATTATTGTAATTACTCACTAAAATTGGTCTCTATTATATGAAAGATTTTAATCATTTACAATCTATTCAACTTTTAGATGTAATTATTGAAAATATTTACAATAATTATAAGTGTGTTTGTACGTTGTTCAATTCTCACTTCCTAACAATATTAAAAGAGCGGGTTATAAGATATCCTACTCATTCTAGGTGTCCAAAACAGTGCCCATAAGTTTAATTAAATACTATGTTATATGTATTGTATCATGTTTAATTATTGCAACTTCTTACTAAAAGGAGTATGAAAAGTTTAATCATTCACAATCTATTTATCTTTTGGTTGCAACTGTTTAAGGCAACTCTATTTTAATGAAATGTTTTAATCACTTACAATTTATTCATCTTTCGATTGCAACTGTTCAAGAAAAATTAAATGCTCTGAAATATGTGTCGTATCATATTTTATTATTACAACTTCTCATTAAAAGGTGTCTATTTTGTGAAAAGTTTTAATCATTCACAATAAATTCATCTTTCGGTTGTAACTATTCAAGATAACTCTATTTTACGAAAGGTTTTAATCATTCATAATCTATTCATCTTTCGGTTGCAACTATTCACGATAACTTTTTAATATTTATATTACATAGAAGTGTGTTTGTGTGTTATTCAGTTTTCAAACATTCAAAACAATTGTAAGAGAATCATATTTTTGTTTGTGAAATTTGTAGATTTATAAGTAATTAGACTTCTCCGCGCAATCCCTCACTCAAATAATCAGTACGTATAAATCTTTCACTCTCTCTATATATGCATATAATTATTTGTTTCTCTCTCCAAGGTAAAAATACACTGACACAAATATTTTTATGGATATAATTTACTCACGCACACAAGCATAAAGAAAATCTTACAACATGTGTATGGAGGATTATAGAAAATTAATATTTTTCTTACTAAAAATGTTATGGCTATTGTTTCATTCTTATGGCTATTGTTTCATTCTTCTACGACTAGATGATGAGATGTTTAGAATCGCTATTTTTCAGAAAACTCTCTACAAAAAAAATTAATCATTAATTTTCTTAAGTTTAGATCCGTACACATTCTAAAAAACTAAAGATATTTGATAGTTTTTATTAATCTATATTAATTACAAAATCTACAATATTAATTACTACAATATGTATATAACACATACAGTGTACGTATACAAACTAGTGTGTATATATATATATATATATATATATATAAGAATAAAATTTCGACAAGAAAATAATATCACGCAAAATCTCCCCCATACGCTGCATAGCTCAGTGACGAGAAAGCATTCATATATACCTGTAAAATGTGCACCGGGGTTTCATTCACAGAACCCAACTTCGGCAAGGCAAATGAACATCGACCGCTTTTTCAAGAATCTGCCTTTTTTTTTCCTTTCTACATCCAAATCGAAAAATTACAGAGCATGATACACCATGTTATTGCCGCTTCCTCTTCGAAAATATACAAAACAGGCCATTGGTGGCCACTGTCGGTTCTCCTAAGAGTTTCTTTAAGCAAATCAACAAAGCAGCGGTGGGGACAAAAAAAAAAGGGGAAAAAAAAACTCCAAACAAAGAATGGTGTTGATGGTATCTCTCAACTTAAACACCGGAACTCCTCTTTTAAAGACACATCTACAGTAATGCGGAAGGAAATACAAGGATTACAAACAGCTGGAAGATATGTGGAAATTACAAAAAATAGTCGGGGGTCTTGCGAGTGTTGTCGGGCTCGATTTGCCGTGGTGCTGGATCAAATTGAAGGAAGTTCTGGTCCATATTCTCCCCAATCTCAAGAATTGCAGCCATATTCCCGCACCGGTAACAATAGTTTGGAGCACTAAATACCGTCACAACATTCTTCTCCTAGAAATATGTTCAAATAAAAGTCAACAAATGCAAATCGACTAGGCGTGATGATGGGGATAGCCTAAAAAAAAACAAAATTCTTTTCATTTGGGTCACACACCTGACACCAATTGTATCCTTCCATCACAAGCTGGTGAGCTCTTGAGATCAGAGTAAGTCCATTGGTATGGTTAAACTGAGCAGCTATGTCATGTCCAAATGTATAACCAGCACCACGAGGAGATATTCCCCACCCACAGCGGTCATCTGGATCAGACCACAAAAGATCACACATGGGTCCTTCATGAGGAACCTGCTCATGCAACGAGAAGAAACTTGTCAGATAAACAAACATAGAACTGTAGGTACTTCAACATCATACACTCAACTGTCATGTACATGAGAAGAAAAGAGGGTAGGAAAAACAATTGAGCGCATTCACAATCTCAATTTTCAGTAATTGGTAATGTCAGATGAGTAGTAATGTACCCACTTCTTGTATGCGGTCCAAAGCTCGAATATTATCCAATGTATCCAAAGATGGTGAAAGCCCTCCATGCAAGCAGAAGATCTATGAAATATACACAAGTAAGAAGCTGTTACGAAAATTCATGTTTAATTACTATCAAGAAATATCAATAACATTCTATGGAGTTCAAACCTGACTCTCGATAAGAGCCGTAAGGGGTAGGTAATCAAACAGATCGGTGAAATACTTCCACACATTGGCATTCCCATATTTTCGCAAGCATTCATCGTAAAAACCGTACCTGAGAGAGAAGGACAAATGCAATGAACGGAAAGTGAGAGTAAAATAAAAAAACAACTTATAGTGCACCCTCCTTTCAGAGTTGGAGTATTTCTACATTCTCAATGAAGTAAGTGGTATGATCCATGTATTAATTGTATTGAAATCTATGGAAACTCATCGAGTCTAAAACAAAACAAACGCAAAGAAAGGAACACCTTTTGAAGTCCATGGTCCAGACAATAAGGAGGCTTAGAAGGAATAAAAAAATCTTACACTTGGGTAATTTGCCGACTTTCATGGTTTCCCCTGAGAATTGTAATCCTATCTCTATAACGGACTTTTAGTGCCACCAGAAGTGTGACAGTCTCCACTGAATAGTACCCGCGATCTGCATTTTTGCAGCATAGTGTTGAGAAATGCTAGCACTAGTGAATTTTGAAAACCCAAAAGGATGATGCAAACGTGAATTAGAGAACATGTTTTACTAACTAAAAGAGAGAGGGATATCCCGTGAGGAGCTCATATTACAAAGGCAAAAAATTAAAGACCTAGAGGTCATAGCATCTAAGATGCAATAAAAAAAACCAAACCCTTTAGCCAATGGGGAAAAAAAGAAAGAAAGAAAGAAAGAAAGAAAAAGAATGAACCATGCTCTTATAAACAAAATAACCCACTTACTAACGAATGTGATCGAAGAGAACCTTCAGTTTCCCACCATTTCAATTCTACAGTGTCTATAAATTACAATGACGATATTCCTGATTCCTAATTCAGCCAAAAAAAAAAAGTACAAATTCTTCAATCTTCCTATTCTCCCACTCTCCGAAAATAAATAAATAACTGAAAACAACACATATAGCTCAAGATATGCTCACAAACAAAATCTAAGATACAAATCTATAAATAATCAACCAAGAAACTGCAAGAACGATTCCTCACAAAGAAAATAAAAAATACAGATGAATCTAAAAAGATAATAAACAATTCCGCATCCATCCAAAGCACACAGTCCTAAAATAAACTGGGAAAAAAGGGGAAAAAATAATAATAAGATGATCAAACCTTGGATACTAAAGAAATTTAATTAATAAATAAATAAACTCACCTACATAATCTCCCATGAAAAGGTAATTGGTGTCAGGCGCATTTCCTCCTATCCGAAAGAGCTCAATGAGATCATAGAACTGACCGTGAATATCACCGCAAACGGTCACCGGACACTTCACCGGCTGAACGTTCCACTCCTCCACCAGAATCGTTCTCGCCTGGTCGCAGAGCGTCTTCACCTCGGCCTCCGGCAAAGGCTTGCACTCCATCAGATGCTCGATCTGACGGTCCAGATCCGCGTGAGACGGCATCGTTTTCCTCTACGCCCTCCGATTCGCGCGACCTCTCCGATGTTTCCGATTCGCCGCAGATCGGTTCGACGAAGCTTCCGGAGAGAAACTCAACCCGACCGGAAGACCGATCCGCCGGCGAGCGATGCTAGGGTTACGGTTCTTCGGTACCGAAACGCAAGAAGCGAGACGAATCGTTTCGGAGATCGGAGCGGTTTCGACCTCTCGATCATTCCTCGCTCTCTTCCCTTTTCTCCCGAACCAAACAGACAAAAAGAGAAAGAAAGAGAGACAGACAGACAGAGAGAGAAAAAAAAAATAACGAAATTAAAATTAAATCGTATTTATGTGAATGTGAGAAAAAAAGAGGGAAATGAAACACACACACACACACACAACGAAATGAAATGAAATGAAAGTGAAATGCAAACGAAATGAGAGAAATGGGAAATTGCGGTGTTTGGTATAAGAAGTTTCGTCACGATATTATTGTAAGGAACGAAAATCTTCTCTCTCTCTCCGGTGGCTCCGCTGAGTCAAAATCATTGTGATGCTGCCACGTGTTGATCATCTGCTCTTATTGGACTGACTCAACATGTTTGTTTGTTCACGGCCCAAAGGCCCAAAAGCAGTTGTATTGGTCAACGGATTTGATTTTCAAATTCATTTTTGTTTTCAAATATATAAATATTATCCTCAATATTCCTTTTTTATTTTTTATTTTTAAGTCCAAGAACTCGCTTTCGGCTTTTTGAATGTGGACTTGAGGAAATTTGCGCATATTTGTTAAAAGAATTCAGAGTTCAGGGATCTTGACTGCATCTATTGAGTGACTTGGATTGATAAATGAAGTGAAGTGATGCATGAACCTTAAGCTCATGTTTGATACATCAGGCTGAGTAGGATTAACAATAAATTACTAAGGGTTCGTTTGGTGAATGAGTTGAGTTTTAAAATTTTAAGTTTGTGTTGAAAATTTTTGTTAAATTTTCAGAAAAGATAAAAAAATTTTCAGAAAAAAACAAAAATTGAGATAAAAAAGTATATTTTAATTTGAAATGGACTTGACCACCAAACAAGCCTTAATTTGATTCTTATATTTTTAAATTTGTATAATTTTAATCTGTTTTTTTTTCAGTGACAATATTACTTTTTGATCAAATTACTAATGGATTTCATTTAGAAGTTAACGAAAATGACTATTACAACAATATTTTAATAATTTATAAGCATTTTAGTTACTAAGAAAACATATTAGGAATCAAAGTTTACGTAATAAATGAGCAATTTACTCAACTTTTAAACACTTCATTAAAAATTTTCAAAAATAAATAATAAAAACTAACAAAAAAAAAAAAAAACAAAAATATCAAGAGAGATGCAGCGTTTCCATGATTCGCAGAGCTGCGAAGGAGGGCCTCCTGGGTTTTGGCAGAAAGGGGATTTCGCAGAAGAGAGGCCGGAGGCAATTTCGCAACGACAATGAAGCCTGGAGACTGGGTTACGACGGACAACAAAAATCCATTGGGTGGTTTGCAACGACAAATTCTAGCAATGGGGGGCGAAAGATAGCGTTGAGGGGGATACGAGGGTTGAGAAAAATTGTTATCCGGTTCATGGATGATCCCATAGTCTTGTAAGGGATGAGTTTATACACAAATAAGGGATCATTTTGTGATCAAAGGATAGTTTATCCGGTCAATATTCAATACCAAACACGGGATTGAGATTATTTATCCTAGTCCAAGTCCTTATTCAACATGATAATCACTTTCGAAGCTCTCTTTCATTAGACCATGTCTAAAGTAAATAACAATGTCAAAACTATAATATTAAAGTATATATATATATATAAGTATAATATATTTTAATATGTTATCCAATTTTGTATTTTTAAATGCACAATGTTTTTTTTAATATAATATTTACAATAATTATAAAGTTTTGGAACTCGCAAAAATGTATTTTTAGCATTTAAATAATCTGAAGTTTACAAAATTATATTAATTAAATTAAAAGGATAATACATCAACCAATGATGCAATTCTCACTAAGTATAGAAATTGTCAAATCTAGTTTTGGAAATTATATAAAGTGATTTTCCCACTCAAGTGCTAGAATTTGACTTTGGCCCGTGAGTTTGGCATTGTCTCTTTTAACTCAGCATCTCTTATCCTTGGGAAGGAATCAAGATATATTATTAAGGATTTCCTGATTCATTGACTATCTCCAAACTAGTATCATACCGCATTATTTGAATTTAAGAAGTTAGCCACATAAAAAATGCTAAATATTAAAAATTTTAAACAAATTGATAACTTATCAAAAACCTATTGAGGGGACAACTTTTGAAACAGGAAAAAAAGGACAGCAGATATGGACTCCCTTAGGAGATCATCCTTCACTAGCAGATCTTTTTTTGAAAAACTTCATTTATTCTAGTATGGATGGCAGACAGACCTATATTTCTTAGTTTCAATAGGACAACTTATGAGCGTTGTTTTTATCTACTATCATCTTAAAATAATGAAGTTATTAATTATTAGACGAAACTGAGAAATAAAACTATAGAAGATCCCCTTTAAGGTTAAACAATTCTATCCGATTAAGTTTGATTATATGTGTAACAACATCTACTATACCAGGAATGTCAATGAATTTGATTATTTAAATTTCCTAGGATACCCTTTTTTTTAGCTTTTAGAACCTATTTACTAGATTAAGTTCCCTCTTATTAATTGAAATTAAAGAATTAGTACATCTGTCTGTCCCAAAATGTTGGAGATACCATTAGAGAGGGATAGAGACTATCGAAATTGGAAAAAAGCTGGAGGGATGGAAACACATGGATGTAAAAAATAGCAACAATCCTTCTTACTGTCTTGTAGGAGAAATAAGAGTTAAAACGAAAATTATTCGGGTAATTGTTTTATATTATCTGTTTTACTATTTATCACTAACTTTTAAAAGAATTAAATATATATTTTTTAATTGAAACAGTGAAAGACTTCTTGTCCTTCTTATGTGGTGGGACCAGAAAGGATAATTCATCTCTCCTGGTTCTCATATTTTCTTACTCTCGTCTCTTCTTTATAGCTAAACAAGAGATTACCCTCCCCACTTTTTCCTCCAACCAAAAACATTCTTATATTATAAAATTAAATTTCTTCTGATTCCAAGTACGTGGACGTTATAATAATTTATGAAAAAAAAAAATTTGCGGTTTGTGCGTTTAATTTTGAAAGAAAATAATTATAAAATAATGACAAAGCTTTACAGTTTTTATACGTTTGCTTTGTTTCTGTCGTTACCATTAATTTCCTTCTTTGCTGGCTGAAAAGCTAGATCTGCTTTCAAATCAAAATGCAGCACTGAATATTTTTTGATTGAAAATTATATATATATATTTGGGGCCCCAAATATCTGATAGACAACTTCAAAAATATAATTTTTAGTTTATGTTTAAGGAATGAATTTAACTTAAACTCAACTCAAATTTTTTATCTTAATTTTTATTTTTATTTTTAAAAATTAATAAAATTTATAATTATTTTTAAAATTTAACTTAATTCAAAATTAAAAATTTCATCTAATTCAAATATTAAGGGTTCGTTTGGATCGCAGGTTCAGTTTGAGTTGAGTTGAGATTTTTAAGTTTGCATAGTAAATTTTGTTGACTTTTTCAGAAAAGACAAAAAACTTTTTCAGAAAAGACAAAAAACATGATGAGATTTGAGTTGTTTAGTTTGAGTTGAGATGGTGAGGCAAACGGAGCATAAACAAATCTTTAATCTTGCAGGAATCTGGCCTTTCATGTCGTCACTGGTTAGTGGTTAAAAGAGAATCTGTTCAAATAATGCTGTGGTCGGCCCTCTGTAGTCAACATAAATGGCAAATCTTCTTTGACCACGTAGGCTTATATAGCCAAATATTGTCAGAAAAAAAATAAATAACTTTTGTTTAGGAGAGTTTTATGACACGCAACATAAAACGGAGGTAAATGACTTATCCTAATATTTATGAATAAATAAGTTTAATATTTTATGTAATAAATCTGATGATAATATCATATGTATTTGGTGTATAGATTGAAATTGAATTTTTTTTTTGTTCGATTTAAATTGAATTATACATTTAAAAAGACGTTTGAATTGTTCGAGTTAAAAAAGTATAAAAATTTGAAACGTATTAAAAAAAAAAATCAATATGAAGTTTATTTCATTTGTCTCAAAATTTTATATAATTAAAAAAAATCATCCTATTTGGACTTGTAAATGTAAAGTTATGAATTTTTAAAGTTTTGAGTTACAAAATTATAATAATAACTGTAAATAGTGAAACTAATGTTGACTTTTTCAGAGAAAGACAAAAAAATTATGATTTAAATTAAATTAAACTTTAACACCAAACAAGTGTTAGATCTTACTCTATCATAGTGTAGAGTTCAAGTACACTCATCCCCAAGTTTAGAAAGAAAAGAAAAGAAAATTGTTTGTTAGTAAATATCTAATATAGGATAAAATAGGTAAATAGACAGTTTTTAAACACTTATTTAAATAATGGTAGAAAATTTTTTATTTAAGAATATAGCCGTCAATTAGTGATTGCCCATAGGTAATTAATGATTGACAACAGTCAATCATAAAAAAATACATATTAACATTGATCAGTTATTGATTCACCATGGTTAATTTGCTGATTAGTCATGTCTATCAGTCAATCACTGATTGATCATGTTGTTTAAAATAATAATTTTCTTAATTTTACGAAACTCAGGTCATTTTTTAAAAAGCTTCTTAAAAAAAAATATATCATTTACTAACAAATCCCTTTTACTTGTTTATAGATTCGTAAATATATTTTCAATTGTCGAATCGGACGTCGTAAATGTAATTTCTGCTATCAAATATGGCTCTTTGATGGCCGTAGAAGGACCAGTAGTGGAAGATATCAGGAGTCTTCTCACTCGGGTTGGATGTGAACACTGCACCTCTGTTACTCGTCATGGTAATAGAGTTGCTCACTGTCTAGCCAATCTTGTTTGCTTTAATGTCGTTTCAATTTCTGGATGTACTTTCTCTTTGACAGCTATCTCTCCGTTGGTGTCTGCTGATATAGCAGCCTAAATAAAATGCATCCTTTTCCTCACCCAAAAAAAACAAAAAAACAAAAAAAAAAAAGATTCGTAAATATAGTATTTACTTATTTTAGATTCGATAAATATGTGATTTAGGGATTAATATGTTATTTAGGGTCAAGGCCTCAGTATTTTTTGTATGTAAATCTAAGTAAATAGTATTTAATGAAAATAATTAAAGTAAGTAAATAACGTGCTTATAAATATTTGAAATAAATAATTAACTTAATAAGTAAATAAAAAATTTACCAAGAAAATATATTTACAAGACATGAATAATCATTTACCGGTACTTTAACTATTTTAAAAACATATTATTTACTTTAATTTTTTTTTATAAAAAATTGCTGTTTAATTATTTCTCCTTACTTTGTTTAGGCCGAAAGCCCAGTAACTCGAGGATTTAAAATTGGGCTCAAACTCTCCCCCAATTTACAGGTGGGTTTTGATGGATCCCTTCCTATTAAGTTTGTCTAAGCACATGGTAATTAGTAGAGAAGAAAAGCTCCTCCTCCTCCTTCTCTTTCTTTTTTCCCCTCCTTTTTCTTTCTTTAATATTTTTCGTTTCCTTTTTCCTTTTTAGTAATTACCCCGGATTTGAACCCAACGCACTTTAGAGTCAGCCTTTTTCTTCTCAATCCAATCAAAATCAATAAACATAAAAAAAAAAAAAAAAAAAGAACACCAAAAAGAGAAAGGGGAGCATGAAAAGCTCAAATAAGGAGGCTCCTTTGATTTTCTTACTTTCAAGCTAAGAGACTGAAGACCTTGTATATATATGTATGTATATATATATGTATGTATATATATATATATGTATGTATATATATATGTGTGTGTGAGTGTGTGTGTGTGTCTTTGCCCTTTCTTTTTCCCCTTTAAATTTCCTTTTGTTTCCCACGAGACTAAAACGAATCTCATACACAAAAACTTAGCTTGACCGGACCAAAGACCACAACAGTTGGAGGCGGCACCCCAATTAAAGGAATCCATGGAAAAGGACCAACATACAAAGATGCAAAACCAACTTTTAATGGGTGAGATTTGCTTTAATTAGTTGTAACTAATGCCATCTATATTAAAATGAGTTAGTATAATATAATTAAAATAATATCTATATATATAGATATTAAAGAATATTGAACAGGGAAAAAAGCCAATGATGATTCTTTAATTAGCTTGAGACTGACTACATCTATTAGCTTCATGTTTCTCACCCATGCACGCATGAATAGCTACTGCCTACAACATATCTTTTTCGGGTTGTGTTTCCATATATGTGTGTGTGTGCATACATATATAAAATATAAAATCTCTATTATCCAATGTGCCACCTTACATATTAAAAACTAATATTTAAATTATAATAATCACAAAAAACACTATTTATGTATCGACATATCTACATTATCGTTTTGCAATACAGATTCACCAGATCTCACATTGTTATGTGGTAACCACTGACGGAGGGAGGGGGGCCATGGCCCCCCAAGCTTTTTTTTTTTGTCTTTTTAATTTTAATATAATATAATATTTTTTTAAAATTTTAATAAAATGTGTATATGTATAAATTAGTTTTGACCCCTCTTAAATTAATTACTCTATATACTTTAGGGAGATTTTATTTGCACCAACAATATTGATTAATATCACTACAAAGTCAATAAAGATTTTTAATATTGTATTTTTACCTTACAAGAAAATTACCTTAAAATCATTGAGCTTGTGTTTAGTTCGCCGGTTGGAGATAAAATTTTTAAGTTGGAGTTGGTTGACTTTTCAAAAACAAGTTATAAATTTTAATGACTTTTCAGTAAAAGACAAAATTTGAGATGAAAAAGTACAGTTTAGTTTGAGTTAAATTTGAATGCCAAACAAAGCCTCAAGAATACTCATACCCCCACATATTTATAAATGAAAAAATATTTTTTAATGAAATAATTAGAAAACATACACCACATTAACCATAAATAGAAATAATATTCAAAAAAATATTAAAAAATCATCATTGGCTTGATATGATTATAAAATGATTCCCTGTAGTTTTTAATATGATTATTCTTTTCATTTATTTTTCTTGCTATGTTCATTTACATGATTTTCTATTTATGTTTTTTTTTTAAATACAATATGACATTCTTTAATTTTTGATTTAGACATTACTTGAGTTTTTCTTCTTTACTACCTCCTTTCCTTTTTTTAGAGATACCTTTTCTTTCTAAAAATGAAAATATATCTTTTTTTCTTATTTAGATTGTAAATTTATTTTTAACAAAATAAATTAAAACTAAAATAAAATCAGGTGTATGAGATGATTAAATGTGGTATTATATAAAAAGTATCCATAAAATGATAGATTTACTATGTTTATATCAGGAAAACATTTATTAGGTGAGGATGTTTATCAATATTATGGGTGTAAATATAACTACTCATATTTTATTAGGTAAATAATTTGGATTTTAAGAAATAAAACAGTTTTATTAAATTTATAAATATTAATAGGCCTAGTGACTTGATCAAAAATTTTTTTTTTTGATCCTCTACTAATAAATTCTAGCTCAGTCACTAATGGTTGTATTGATGCATAATATAATTTTGAAATCCAATGTAGATTTTTAAAGAATAGCGTAGAATATGGGTAGCAATACGGGTCGCGACACGACGACACGGCTCAAAAACGACACGAATTTCGCGGGTTCGGGTTGGGAAAAATAGGGGGCGGGTCGTGTTCTGGTTGGGAAAAATTGACACGAAAAAAACGTGTCGTGTTCGGGTTGGACCCGTTTTTTTTTTTTTTTGTGTGTGTCAATTTCGTGTTGCGGGTCAATTTCGTGTCGCGAGTCAATTTCGTGTCGTGGGTCAATTTCGGTTCGTGTCGTGTCAACCCATGACGGATTCGTGTCGTGTTCGTGTCGCGGTTTCGTTTCGTGTTCGTGTCGCGGGTCGTGTTTGGGTCGGTGAAGAAAAAAATCGACACGGCTCTAACACGATACGAACCCGACACGTGACACGAATTGCCATCCCTAACGTAGAATACTAAAATGGTAGCTTGCTAGGCGAACAATTTCTAGATGGATTTTTTTTTCTTTTTCTTTTTTTCTAGAGTATATATTTTGAGTAAGATAAGCTTCGATTTTTCCCTCTATTTCCCGGGACCTGCCAGTAAAGAAAATTGGTGAAAAGACATGGAATGGAAGCACCCAGGTTGGGTTTTCAGATATGATCAGAAATATTTTTATAGCCCCATTTTTCACACATACAAAAAAGAAGCCACACATATCTATTTCACCCTCACAGCTCTTGTTTTTATGAAGCTTTGTCAAACTTCCAACGGCTAGGCTTGACCAGGAAGTCTTCCGGACTTCCCTGCTCTCCTGAAAAAGAATGAATTAAAATTAAATAAAGTATACTTTATTTTTTTGTGTAAATAAATAAATAAGAAAAAAACCAAGCAAACAGTATAAGCCCCGTTTGTATCACTGTTTTAAATCCACAATAAAAACTTTTTCTCTTTTACATTATTTTCTTTTGACAAAAATTTATATTCATTGTTTGAATTATAGCTATAAATAGATCATGTACATTGTTATCTTTGCTGCTGCCGATACTGTACACATTATATCTGCATACATGTATATATAAACAATGGGAAACCACAAATCTCTTGCTTTTGAAAAGAAAACTTAAAGCACTCAAATTTTACTTTAGAGAGAGACTATAAAAGTGTGTACTTTCGCACTGCCGATGAATCCATCATTATAAGTAGGGTTATATATATATATATATTTGGCTAGAAGTTTTGAAAATACTTTTCTTGCTTTTGTAATGCTTAACAAGGTAAAGTTGCTTCTAATCATAATTAGTATATCTTGATAAAGGAGACAAGAAAAAGGAAATAATAAAAGAGAGTGCAAAGGTGGAGAGGATGTCATATCATAAATGTACCCAATACGACCAAATGTTAATTAGTTTATTTTTTTTATTTTTATTTTATTTTTTTGTGAATATAAGGATATGAGGGTGATCCTAACATTTTTAGGTTTTCTGCCCTATATGTAGGAACCTATTTTCCTAAGTATAGCAGGGAAACAGTTTTTTATACTAGTTTTTTTCAGTTGATCATCTTAGATCTATCTTGTCATCATCAAACTAATGTTTCAACAGTCGAAACTAGAGCAAGGCCTAAAAAGAGGTAACGGGAGTCGAACCCGGATGAACGAAAAGGAAAAACTAGCAAAGATACCCACCCTTACCAACCCATCTACCCTTGTGGGTGTAAATGTTCATTAGCTTTGAACAAACATCATTTTGGGAATGGAAGAAAGTAAAGATAGACTTGAATAATTTTGAAAATAGTAATATACCACCCAAGATAATAGAGCACCTTAGAACATATTTGCGATACTTCAATGTAACAGTTGAAGGAAGATATATATATATACACACACACATATACAGTGTTTTTCTGTAAGTATTATTATTTTATATCTCATTGATGATGCATCATCGTATACATAACAACATAATAAAAATTTCAGGTGACAAAAAGTATGACAATATTATTTGACGATGTTATAGGCCAATTCAAATGTATTGTCACATCTATATTGATTGTATTTATAATAATGATTATTATTAGAAGACGTGGTTCAAACTAATATTTTAATATTTCCAAAGGAAAAATAATAAAAAGGAAAGGATACTCTTAACTCTTCTAATAACTGTTTTAGTTGAAAAGTAGAAATATCATATAATTTTCTTTACAAGATATAATATCAAATAAACCTTAGTTAATTACTAAGCACCCTCCCCCCACCCCAAAAAAAAAAAAAAACCGACCTCATGTTGCTTTCAAAAGAAGTACCAAAATTGTAGCCCAAAAGAAGTAGGATAAATGTGTGTCTTGAAAACTTTTAGCAAAATCTGTCCAATCTTTCCTAGTAAATATATATGTTTTTACACAAGGGTCTCTTTCAATTAGCAATACTTTGGAAAATTCATGTAGTACTCGAGTGCAAGTCTTAATTATATATAAAAACCTAGTAGTACTATAGCACATACCTGACACTCTTATTCTTCAGTAACTAACAAACAAAAGACTCCAAAATTTGTCTTAAAAAAAAAAAAAAAAAAAAAAAGACTCCAAAATTTGTCTTCCTCTCTCTGAATTTCTTAAAAGTAATTGGTCGGTTAAACAACAACCTTATCCATGCACCATTAAACTACAAGAGAACTTAACTTTGATTTTGGTAACTCAGAACAAAAAGAAGAAACTAATCACTAAAGAATGTGAAGAGGACAAAACATATATACCTGTTATGAATAGGATCTGGTCCATTAGGAACTCTTCTTTTGCTCATGTAGTTAATGCGCTCTAACTTGGGATCACTAACAAGCTTCTGTGTTCCCACCACCGCCTGTTGATCTTTCCCTTTGAACTCTCCGACGGACTCGGCTGCCGCAAAGTTTGCTGTGGTCGTAGTCCTGGTCGTGGTCGTGGTCGTGGTTGTGGTCGTCTTTGTTGCTCTTTCGCCCTCTGCCTTGCCGACCAACAAAATCAAGATAAGCCCCACAATTGCAAGCACTCGAACCAAGTCCTTTGAACAGCAAGAACTATTACCATTAGAAGTACCACCACTTCTACCGCTAGAACAACTTCCCATATTTTCTCTCTCTCTTTTTTTTTTTTTTTTTTTTTTTTTTGGGGGGGTGGGGGGGGGCGCCCTTTATTCCAATAATAGCTAGCTGGTGAAATTGAGATGCCCTTTTGGACTAGGAGAGGTTAGAAGAAAGGAAACGTTAGCCAGAGGAAGATGATAATCATGGTGAATTAGTATGGTTTTGTGAGGGAAGGAAGTTAAGTTAAGCTAAGGAAGGAAGAAACCAGAGGAAAAAGAGATAGAGACAGAGAGAGAGAGAGAGGAAGAAAGGGAAAGGTTTGTGTCAAGGCAAGGAATTTTTTTGTTTGGGTGACATTTTTTATTTTTTATTTTACTTCATGGGGGTAGGAGTTGTTTGTTTTCTTTATAGCTAGGTAGAGTGATTCTGTTCCTTTTTTTCCCTCGATGAGAGAGAGAGAAAGAGAGAGAGAGAGAGAGTAGCAGGGTTCGAACACATGGAGGGAACCACCTTTGCTTTATCGCTTTGAGTTTTGTGTATTTTCATGCACCTAAATACCAAACCAAAAGACCATCCCTTACGTATATCAGAATGAAAGACAAAAGAATGATTGGATTGCACATAGTTTCACAAAATCTCCCTCATATTATAGCACTATATATATATATATGTGTATATATATATTATAAAAGAGAAAAGAAAAAAAGGGGCAATATCTACATGTAACCAAGGATTGATTCCTTAAGTACAAGAGTGGAAACAGGGGTAAGTATCTTTGTACCTAGTAGATTTAAAAGAATGTTTGTTTCTCAAGAAAATAATTAGAAACATACGTACAAGTACACCAGATGGTTGAAGATTGGAACTGAAATAATACTACCCTCCTGGACGCTACTAGTTCTACTAGATTGGAGCAATAATGGCCGTTTGCAGTTCGCAGTTGGACACCCAAGTTCCAATGAGGTGAAAAGATGGGCATTAGAGCCTGCTTTTGCAAAGTAGCACATTAAAGTACGAAGAGAGAAAACTAGTGATTAAAAAAAGGAGAGTCAGAGAGCACTAGAGCAAGATGATCTCAAGCCAAAACTACATATACATATACATATACATATATTATTTGTATCTCTGGTAGTAGTCCGATTAGTCTGCATTCGGGTCCGAGCACTTTTTTTTCTCTCTCTCTCTGAAAAAGAAATATCGGTGGTGTCTTCATGTTTCGCGCTTAACGTATGAAATGAGGTAATCAGGACCACAGTTGAACATTCGGGTGAACTTGATTACAAAAGAACTGACTTATAGAATCAACATCTCTTGCCTTTTGCAAATTGTGCATATGGACAAGCACTTAAAGCCGCGCATATGCTTCTGCGTTGTGAATTGTGAGTTGTGACCACGACAAATTCTGCAGCAAAGTGAGACTTGGCTGAAAGCTATTGGCAATTCACTTCAAATAAGTAATAATGTCTTTTGAGAATTATATATCCATACTTTTATTTTTATCTATTTCATCACAAAAACGTCACGAAAAAAATCTACGTTTTGGACGAAAAAAATTTACATTTTGGACAAAAAAATTGTGCTCCAATTTTAGCATGAAAACATCAGAAAGTCGTTCCATAAAATTTTGTCTCAAAAACATCACGAAAAAAGCACACGTTTTGGATCAAAAAATTGTGTCCTAATTTTGGCCTAAACAGTTTTAGAGGGAGAGAAATTCAAACAAATGCCTAATATTAGTCCCATATTTATCAAAGAGAAAGAAGCAAAGTAAACAAAAATCCATTATGCTACAGACAAATTAGAGAGTAACTCAAAGCTATTTGCTTTGATACCATATTACCCTAAATTCAAAATGAATTATAGACTAAAAACTAATAGGTTTATGATCCTTTTGGATCATTGATTCAAATCCATAATTTAAATAGTAGATTCAGATTTCTATAAGAGAAAACAGTGTAAGAGTTAAACTGGATGGGAAATTAGAATTTGAGCACCACATCCACTACTAGCTTAAAGTGAGACAAACAGGCAAAAATATTTTGGTAATCTTGTCCACATACACACTAAAATAACATTTTTAGCCTTATCCGGTTGGAATTCCCCTTGAGCAGCCATAGAATTATAAGAATCTTATACTTTGCAGAAACATTGATATATACAAATAGTACTTACCAAACATTATACAAACGGTTCAGACCAGACAGACATCTGGCCCACAAGATTTATGCCTTGATAACATGAGCCACTCTTAGTTGCTAAATGGGAGCTCACACATTTGCTAATTTATTTATCACGTCTCTGTAGTACTTGATCTCTTAGAATTTCAGGAACATGATACTGGGGAATATAATAATAATATTATTATATTGTTGGATTGTGTAACAATATTGATGTTCTTTATATATAATGAATGTGTGTGTGTGTTTATATATATGTATATATATGAGCCGGAATAGACTAAGCAGAAGCTGGTTCTTTCGCATAATTTGTCTTTTCCCTTCTATATGGACGTAGCAGTAGATAAATAAAAATAATAAAGTTTATGTCGTTGGAAGAATCAAATGCTGGCTTCTTCCTGAAGGTAGATTAATTATAAAGGCAGATAAAAAAAAAAAAATTAAAAGCCATTAATGTATACGTAGCTAATCGTTAAATTTATAGAGGAATTACTTCAAATCTGTAATGAGAGTTGTGCACGTGTTAGGCTTGCAAATATTATACGCTATGGCGATGTTGACGGACGAATGTTCAAGTTATGCAACTTGGGTTTGATGCGCCGTATATATATGAGTGTGTGTGTATATATATATATATATATATATATAATCCTTTGTTTTTTAATTTAATCACTTTTTGGTACATGTTAATTGTTATTGCTATATATATATATATGTATATAAATAGTCATATTAATGAAGCATGAACTAGCTAGAGCTGGCCTCCACATAGCAGATCAGACAGTAATACAGCTTCTGTGGACAAATGGTTGTGATATTAATATTATAAACCTAGACATTTTGTGATGCAGAATATACTTTTATTCGTTCCGAGAGTTATAATACACAAACTAAATAGTAATAACATCACGTGATGGTAAGACAGTATCTCGATCAATTATGAGTATATTACTGTATATGATTATGCCAATTCCCGTATAAATAATATATTCTATAGTTTATACGTGAATATATGATTGGTCAAACCTAATAACAATACATAATACCGTTCCTTTTTTCTATTAGTGTCAACCCCTATTTATTGTATTCTTTCAGTCAAATATATTAGTTAAGTCCTTATTCATACGCTGATCAACTAACATATTTGTTACATGTTTGAATTATTGGCAAAAAAAACTTGGAATTGCTGGAACCCCTTGTTATTTTAGCAATGTTGGAAGCTATTATTGGTGTCCAACATTATACGCTAATAAAAAGACCCACACATGTAATTTGGACTCACTTTCAATTAGTTGTGATGTTGAACACCTCTAAAACATTTTTGGTGTTATATATGCATTATCGGGGAACATTTTACTTATTTGTCAAACTTGTTATTCTATCAAAACCCAATTTCTAGAAGCTAATTAAATACATTCCAAATTACCTGTCCTCCATTGAGGACGGTCAAATCAAGTTATACGAAAAGGGAAAAGAATAGGTTAACCAAAAAAAAAAAAAAAAGGAAAGAAAGAGAGATTGTTTTGGATTCACTGAATCCATTCTTCAATGGCTTCTCAGTTGCACAAACTAATAATTCCAGTTGTCAAGCATCTTAATTAGCAGTGGAATTTATCCAAAAAATAATAAATTTTTTTTGGTCTATTTAATTGGTTTTTGTTCCATATCTTTAGAGGATTTATTTGTTTCTTTTCAGAAAAAGCTAGGTAAATCCCTTTAAATCAATTGTAGCCCAGAATGACGGCAGGGTATATATAATGCCCCCAGTGAATCACTTCACTAGTACAGAAGGATATTTGGATATATATATATATATATATATCACAACAAATTAATAATGGAACTAAAATGCTTGCAAAGACTAGTACTAACACTACTATCTTTTATGAAAGAATCCCTCTTTACTGATAACTGTTCTGTCATAAACTGTCGTGGAAACGACTTAAAAAACAGAGGTTTGAATAATAGATTCAAACGGGGTCTGAGAGGGAAAAAAAAAAAGAAAAAAGTTTTACGGAATTTGATGAGTACTATCTGGCGGTTATAATTGTGTAAGCATATCTCTTATCCTACCAGAAAATTCTCCGTAGAAGCTTGTTAAAATTTGATTTGTTGCAAATGTTCAATACCATAAGGGCATTTTCTGTTTTGTCCTATGAACGGCCTTTTTCACATGAAAGCGGCAGCTCAGAAACTAGCCTACTTCTAGGTGAACTTTAAACATTAGAGTAGGGGTACAATCACCGATATGTGTATGTGTGTGTGTGTGTGTGTGTATATGCCTATATATAGCCCACTAACGCAACCTGTTTTCTTCGACAAAGGGTTGTCTAGTGGGGGCAATATACGCACGTATTGTATCTATCAATCTCTTATATATATATATATATATATATATGTTTGTATTTATCTCTTGCAAATCATATGGGCATAAAACCCCCCACCTTCTTTTTGGATTCGCACACGAGATCAGCATGAAATGTTCACTCACTCCCACAAAATTCGATACTGATCATTAAGGGCTTTCGAATATGTACTCAACTTGTCGTGTAAATTACGAAAGTGCCTCTGCTCGTACAGTTTTTATATTTATATATATGTGTGTCTGTGTGTGTATATATATTTTGGTGATTTTATGCCGCAGAAACCCATAGATTTGGGTCCAAATTAAAAGCACGCACTTCCATATGCCTAATCATGCTGTTCTTCCTTCAGCAAAAAAATAATAAAAATAAAAATAAATAACAAATGCTGTTCTTGGTCCTTACTAAAGAAGCATGCTTTAGACATGGAGACGTGAGACGTGGGTCCAATCACAACTCAAGAAAAAAATTATAAATTAGTAGCATGAAAACTAAGTAAAATTTCCCATATTTTTTCATAATGAAATGTTTATTAGATAAATAAGATGTTACAATTGTTCTCGATGAGTTCTTATTTTTGATACCTTTACATAATAGTTTTATTGTCAGTAACATCAAAAGTGACTTTCTCAATATAGATAATTAAAAACTTGATGGCAATTAGTGGGTCACAAATAATTTTAAAAGACTATATGTTTAGGAATTATATAAACTTTTTTTTTTTAATTTTTCCCGATCGGGGCACGTGCCTCCACTAGGAACTCCCTCCCTTCGTGCATGGGTCCAGTCGCGTACATTTTTCTCGTACAAGCTTCTTTTTAATATTTAGCATGTGTTTGATGCTAAGATTTGGATTGTAAAATTTGAGTTTAGAATGATTGTGTGTTAGTAGAGGTGTTTGAATTGCTTAAATTAAAAAGTGTAAAAACTTAAAATGTATTTGGAAAAAAATCATTATAGAGCTTGTTTCGTTCATCTTGAAATTTTATACAATTTAAAAAAAATCATCTCATTTAGACTTGTCTATGTAAAGTTATGGACTTTTAAATTTGAGTTACAAAACTGTATGGATAATAAAACTGAGGAAAAAAGATAAAAATTGAATTGTGATTGTATGGCTTTAATTGTAGTACCAAACATCACCTTAGTATTGTGATATCGTTATCAATAATTCTCACTTATCAATAAATCCATTGATATATACAATTCTCTCAGCTTTTACAGTAGATTTTTTTTTACGGTAAGTATTCAACATCTGTGATTAATATATACGCGCTGGAACGAAGTAGGAAGTTTTGTTTGAGAATTAATAACTATGAAACTAAACTTTTCAGGAGGGGTTTATACAATTAGATAGATGTCTATATATATACTAACATATATTTACGTAGGTAAATAAGAGGGGGAAAAAAAGTTAGAGTAGTCTAGACTAACAAATATTTACGTAGGTAAATAAGAGGAGAAAAAAAAAAAAGTTGAGTAGTCCTTAATATGATTTTATATCACGCCAAAATAGAAACGTATATAAAATTTACAGGTTTTTCTTTTTCATGTATAGATAGGATGTTTAAATTATAAAGGGAAAATTACATTTTCTCCCTCGAACTTTAGGCATTGTCATAAAATATCCTCCGAACTTTAATTTGTAACATTATTTTCCTTTGAACTTTGAAAAAGTTTGTGAATTTTCCCCTTCAATTAATTTTTTGACGAAAAAAATACACATAACACTATTTTGAAATATGAGTTGTGGTTATTAAATGTGAAACACTTATAAATAAGTTTAAAAAATAAATATTTATGGTTGGTTGTCATTTTTTTTCTTTCTTATTTGTAACTTTATTATTTCACATTTAATAAGGGTAACAGGTGCCATGAGTGCTGCTAATGTGTGTCATTTTATAATTCTATACTAAATGTCCCCAATTGATGTTTTTAACGAGTATTTGATGTATTTTTTCATCAAAAATTTATTTGAAGGAGGAAATTTGCAAATTTTTTCAAAATTTAGGAGGAAAGAATGTTATAAAATAAAGTTCGAGAGATATTTTGTGATAAGGTCTAAAATTTAAAAGAAAAAAAGTGTAATTTGTTTAAATATAAATCCTATCCATATATTATTATTTTTTCAGTATGTGTAGTATAAATTTTAATCTATAATGAGTCTAGTCATACTTGTTGACTTTACTCTTAACCATAATAATTAGCCAAGCCATCTTTTTCTTTTATATATCCATATATTATTATTTTTTCAGTATGTATAGTATAAATTTTAATCTAATTTGAGTCTAGTCATACTTGTTGACTTTACTCTTAACCATAATAATTAGCCAAGCCATCTTTTTCTAAAGGACTTGGTAAAACTAGGCTTGAACTATTTCTTTGGCTCAGATATTAGCTTCTGACTTTGTTACCCTTATGTTTCAATTGATATTGACGGTTTGGTCAAAAATTGATGAAAGAAAAACAAAGGACCTGACGTTAAACTACTGTAACAGGAGATTCTGGAATATTAGCGATGTTAGATGGAATATTATACTGATGAATAATAGGTTTCATAATACAAGACCCACTATTAGTTGGCATTACTGATACTCTAAAATATTTTTTAAAATATAAGTAATTGTTTAATCTGTTTTTGACTTGGCAATTATTTATAATAAATTACTTAATTTGGAAGGTAATAAAATTAGTTGAAAACTTGACATTTTATAGGCCCAACTTAGTTGGTACATATTTAAATCTGCCTTTCTTCCCATGAGGTTCTAGAAATGGAATTGGAAAAAATTACAGAATTTGTTTGAAATTGAGTTGTTTGGTCAAGAGATATAAAAATAAAAAAAATAAAAAAAATTTGTTTGGGGGGGGGGGGGGGGGGGGGGGGGGAGAATAGAAAATTAGAGAGAGAAGCTCTAAATGAGAAAATGACTCGAATTGATCTTTAAATTGAAACTTCATTTCTAATAAATAACTCATTAAACAGTTTTTTTTTTTTTTTAATTTATAAATGAAATGAAATTTATGATTCCTATTTATTAAAAAGAATACAATTTGTTAGACGAATTATAACACGTCGACAGCTGGTCACATCATCATGCCAATGAGCAGGAGCTAATTTCTCAACATATATCCCCAAGCAAGATGAACCGAGATTTCATCAAAGTGAGCTTGTCTCTGATCAGAAAGCAGAGAGAATTTTGACAAGTTGCTGATCAGTCAGAAGTTAGAGCCTTTTAACGAGTTTATATATATATATATATATATATATATAGTGACATAGAATAGAAGATGATGTCAGGTCTTGTTATAGTGAGACACTAAAAACACTCTTGTTGTCTGCAAAAACTGGGAAATTCAAGAGAACTTCCTGTATCAGTTTATAAGGACAACTTCTGTACAATCTTATTCTGTATGAGATTAAAAAGATCATTCTTGCTTTTTGTAAAAAACTTCAAAACCTAGGCATTACTCATTGATCCTAGAGGAATGATTATTCAACGCTACCTTAGAACCCTTTTTATTATTTTTATTGTTATTAGTATTAATAATATTATTCTTGTTATTATAATTACATTTATAAGAAGCATTGTGAAAAGAACTTATTCGATTTAGCTAGAACCAATGAAATTGTCGTTCTGTAGTTTTCTTGTCGTTTTCATTGTTCATTCAATTTTATTGACGTTTTAGCATCTTATTTGCTGTTCTTATTAGGACGCGCTTGATTATTTTGCACGAAAGCGGAAAGAAGAGAAAACTAGTATTTACTTTCCCATTTAATCACGTGTTTATTTACAAAATTTTAATGCCCCTACATAATATGGAAAATTACAAGGAAATCTTTGCAACCTCTTGATATTGATTTTCCGATAAAAGGAATAAAAAACAAATTTACTTAGATAGTTCACATGTTCGACGTTGATGATTAATTAATACAAAAGGCCATTCTAATTATTACATTGACATTCTCAAGTGTTATTGTAGTTACATTTAATTTAATGGTAGTGCATTTTCAAGTTCTATTGCCGTTTGGACATTTGATGTCGTTTCCTTTTATTGTTTGCCAAACTATTATCGTTCTTCGTATTTTATCGTAACTTTTGGTTTTTCTTGTTGTTGCCAAATTCACTGCCGTCATCTTTTATATATTTATATATATATATATATATATTTTTTTTTTTTTTGACACATTTAGAAGCGTTTCTTTCTTTTCTGTTGTGGTCTGTCGTTTTCCGATTATGATTGTTGCATTTCGTTGCCGTTATTATTTGTCGTTTCTCTTTATTTATTTTGGTAAAATAGTCGTTCCACTTTAAGTTTGTTTGCATTTATCAGCATTTGAAATTTCTGTTGTTCTCCTCAAAGTTAATCGTACTATTACGTGTTTTTAGGAAACCAACCATCGCGTTTTCATGTCGTCTTTATTTCTAATAGCCATTTTTGAGTTTCATTGTCGTTTTCTCTTCCAAATTATTGTCGGTTTAATAGTTCATCATTGCTTTCGGTTTTTATTGTGTTGCATGATTTATTTAATTCGTACTCTTTTCTATTTTCGTTGCCGCTTGTCGTTTTCAGTTGTGGACGTTGCCACATTTATTGCCTTATTTCGTTTCCGCTTCGCCGCATTTATTGTCGTTCGCTTTTGTTTGTTGTGCATGTGCCATGTATTTTTTGTCGTTTTCAAGTATTATCGTGGTCTTACTGTTTTATGGCGTTTTAGCAGCATTATTGTCGTTTCCTTCTCAATTTTGTTATCTTCTGTCGTTTTCCAGTTGTAGTTGCTGCATTTATTGTTAATTTCTTTTGATTGCTACATTTATCGTCGTTTGCTCTAAGTTTGTTAGGTTACTCACCATCGCTTGTAAATTCTGGTCCTTCCCAAGTGTAATCGTATTGTTATTTATTTATTTATTTTTCAATAGTCTTTATTTTTGGCAGTCGCAAGCTTATTATTGTTTTGCATTCTTATATTGCAAAATAATTGTCCTGACATTTTATAATTTTTGCTTTTCAGTTTTTCTTGTAATTGCCTAATTTATTGTCGTTTTTTAGTTTACTTTGTTGTTTTTGTATTTATTGTCGTTTTACATCTTCATGTAATCTAGATTTTGGATTGCAGTTTCAGAGTTTGTTGTTGTTTTACTCTCTTTTGTCGTTGCACCCATTGACGATTGCTTTTGTTATTCTTTTATATTTGTGTTTATAGGAATAGTAATAGTGCTAACCACATCAATTCTAATGAATTTTTAATATCGTTCCTGGCATTTTTCTTAGTGTTACGTTTGACTTTTATTGTCGTTCAAATAAATTTTTTTTTTTTCAGCTTTTCATCTTGGATTAATTGTTTTACTATCCTTTCTCTCACTCATATATACATATACACATATATGTGTTGATAACAGTGGGCAGTGGAAAAACTGTTTGGGTGTAAAAAAACGAAACAGAAAGAGAGAGAAAATTCAAAGTGTTTGAGACATGCGAAATACTTTCCTTAAAGTTTTATTTGCCTACACTACGATTAGTTTACTATTGGGTGTTGTGGTAAATTACCTCCAAGATATAACAAACTTATGAATTTAATAAGTAACAATCTTATTAAATTCCAAAAACAATATATGAAACTGACATTAGAAACTTGAGTTTTATAGCCTTTAATATATCTGTTTATGAAGAATTACAACAAATACAACAGATATGTATTTTAAAATTAAAAGGTGCATTTTCATTCAAGAAACGTATCTGTTTCAACAGACATGCCCGTTGATCATTAGAATTTAATTATGACTGTTGGATTGTAATAATTCAATTAACAATTTAAATTAAATATAAAATCATTTAAGTTTAACCGTTAGATCGTGTTTGATCAAATCAACGATCCAGATTTAATTTGAAAAAACACCACATTAAAAAAGAAAGTGCTCCTTGACTCATTGCGACGATGTGTAAGTGCAAAGTGCAACCTAATAAGCACCCTAAATGCCCTCTTGCGTGCGTGTGGTGGTGCATAGTAATAGCATAATTCCCACTATACACTACTAATCATTATATTTTACTTGTTTCAATTTATATCACTATATTTACTTGTGCTTTACTAATGTGGAACTTTATTGTTTCCATTACTCAATGGTAATAAAAGATATATGTGTTTTATTGCCATTTGTTTTTATGTTTATGGTTGTTTATACATACCCCTCCTGCATAAGTCGATATTTTTAGCCCATAATTGCTCCTTGTAAAAAAAAAAAAAAAATATATATATATATATATATATATATGCAATCTATTGTTCCTTCGTTAAATACAAGCCAATGTAGACTGGAATGTTAACAATGGTTATTTCCACGAAATCATGATTTATACGACGATCATCTTCAGAAGATGCCGTTGCCAAAATGGACAGAAACAGAAAAGCGTATTATGGTGTCTAATCACCCTTTATAATCTTCTTCATTTAGCCAAAGAAATCATCATCTCTTAAATTGAAAAAATTTATGGCGGAAGAAATTAGACTTTTGTCATATCGATAGATACTAGTAATTTAGTTATTTGATCGACTTTTAACAATCTGATATACGATTGAAAGTAATTTGCGTATTTAACATAAACACTTAAAAATCAAAATATAAAAAATTAATCTAACGACTAAAATAACAATACCTATTAATAAATCAGGGTTTTAAGTAAATTTTGCCAAATTTATTATCATTACGAAATACCAATCTTCTTTCTCAAACTGGCAAAAGCTATCCTTTTAAATTAAAATAAAAAATCCTGCAAACAAAATAATAGGAATATTCTTCCATCCGATGGTACAACCTATGTATGAGATTGGCATAACTCGAGGAGAAACATAGTACAACCCGCTAGAGGGAGAGAGAAAGAGAGAGCTAAAGAGAGATAGGAAGAACTCTCCCATCCAATGGTGCCGTAGGGGGGAGTTCTTGCAAAATAATAATGTTTAATATGACTTTTCGTTATCAATCTTTTAGTCACATGACTAAATGCCATTGTATTATGATGTCCAATCACCATTTATACATTCCTTGTTAGCCAAAGAAGTCATCATATCTTAAATTGAAAAAAATTTTGGGGGAAGAAATTAGACTTTTGATGTATCGATAGATACTATTATTTTAGTTACTTGATCAACTTTTTAACAATATGATATATGATTGTTGTGAAAAATTATAACTGCACAATATCATAAATAAGTAATAAAATGATAAATAAAGTGTCGTTTCCACAAGGACTATCGTTACCAATTACTGAAATTATATTCACTCCAACTTTATTTGAATAACCAAAACAATATTTCTAAATAAAAATAACAAAATAAGTAAAAAGATAAAAAACTCAAAATGTTAAAAATCTAGGGTTTCAGATTTCATCAGGTTAATCATATTCAAATTCTCTAATTCAATTAATCAACGTCTATTCTCTATATTGCCATCGAATCTTTTTAATATATTCATTAATCTTCTCAAGCATTAACAATTTATTATAATAAGCCTTATCACCTCTCGGTCTCAAACAACTTATCATATTTGTTAAAAATCAGAAATTCATGATGCTGCACAAGTTTCATAACTGTCTCTAGTTTATGACAATCACATGGTAGATTAAATAAAGACTTATTCAATTATTATTTCTCAGTCTCAAATCAAATATTAAATCATGTAAAAGTTAGTCAGAAATTCACAAGTATTAAGCATAGATTAAAATACTCAACATATAACTAGAATAGAGTAACAATCAATTAAAAATAGAAAAACTCAAATACTCATAATTCAGCTAGATCGTATCAATAGAAAAAAAAAAAAAAAAAAACTTCATAAATTAAAATAGAAATCAACAAAATAACGGTTCAATTATTGTCAAATTATAAAAATAAAAGATAAGAAAATAAAAGAAAAAAACCCAGTTTAGAGGTGTCACAAGTCTCCAAAATCTTCTCATAAATTTTCCTTTTTCTATTTTCTTGATGATTTAAGATAATCTCTTCTTAATTTTGTAGAAATCTAAATTTAAAACTTAAATTTGTTTTTTTTTTCACTTTTTCTTCCATGGTTTTCGACTCCAAACAGCCAAAGACCCTTTTTCACGAAGCCCCAGGCTTCTTTTTATAAGTCTCTAATTTCCCCTTTATTTATTTATTTATTTTCCTTTTCTTTTCTCTTTTCTCTTTTGCTTCAGCCGCCCTAGTAGGGCCCACGCCGACAAGTGGCGCGCTTCAGTTGGGAGTAGTCTGAGTTGGGACGCTTGGCGAAGCCCTAGTGGAGGAAAGAAGCAGTGCACGGAATTTTCGAGAGAACGCGCACATGGGATCCTGCAGCTCTGACTGCACCTGGCACACGCACTGAGACGCTCCTGAATGGGCGCTTGACTTCAACTCGCGATCTGGGTTGCTCTGAAGCTGATCCAACGGCTAGAAAACACGCGTGGGATCACGTGAAGGAACCGGAGAATGGTCGAAGTTGGTTCCAAATTTTCTTTTGTAATTTTTAAATCTTTTTATCATATTTTAATTTCAAATCACTGCTATTAACTCTTTTAACATAATTAACCTACGTACATGAAAAAACATAATAAATTTGAGAGAGAAGGTAAAATACTGTGATTATAATAAAAATATAAACTTAAAAAAGTTAAAATAACTCTATTCTATAAAATTATCAATTATTAAAAATAATTTTACACATATAATATAAAGGCTTAAAAATTAAGATGTTAAATAATTAATCTAATAATTAAAATAATAATACCTATTAATAAATCGATTTCTTCACTAAATTTTCTCAAATTTTATTATGATTACGAAATACCAATTTTCTTCCTCAGCAAAAGCCATCCTTTTAAAATATAAAATCCTGCACACAAAATGACAATGTCTATTGTGACTTTCGTTCTCCATCTTTTGCTAGCCTATATGCCATTTTATTAATTCCGCAAATCCCACAAATGCCAATTCATTAAAGTCAACAACCGAACTAATCCCACAAATTCTTCAGTTCTGTCATTTTCCAAGTCAGCTGGCAATATTTATATTTTGTCTGAAACTTGCAGTTTACAAATGTAAGGACCAGTGCCTTACCCAAAAAAAAAAAAAAAAAAAAAAAAGGAGGAGAGAAGAAGAAGTAAGCACCAGTGCTAAAATTAAAACAGTCGCCGTTAATTTTTTTCTTTTTCTTTTTCTTTTTCTTTTTCTCCAAAAGAATAAGAGTGGTATATTTAGATAGCAAGTAAGGGGGTGGTATATTTAGAGAGCAAGTGAGGGATATGTCATATGCTAATACTCATTACTCTTTCCCGGGCTTTATTTTATTAAAAAAAAAGAAAGAAGTAACTTTTTGCGTAAAATATGTTAATACCAAGTGAATTATTTTACTTATTATTATATTTTTTTTTTGAAAAAATCTATATATATACTTCCGTTTATTATCTCGATAGAACTAACTTAAAATCTACAATTTTATTTAAAAAAAATGAGCAGTCTTCTCACCTTTTCAAATAACACTGTGACCGTGGTCAACGTAGCTGTTTGTTCCGTTAGTATATCTTACGTGTATAAAAGCTTACCAAACATTTGTGTAAGTGTCCCACATTATTAATTTGCAAATTCTCTCCTAGTACTCAAAACAGAGCTCCAGAAATATCTATTTGACAGGCGGAAAAAAAAAAAAAAAGTACGAACGTACATGGCGAGAGACGACGTCGTATCGTCAACTCCGGCGGTGGCGTTCAGGCTCCGGTGGGATGTGTTCCTGAGTTTCAGAGGTGAAGACACACGCGACAACATCACGAAGACTATCTACGAATCGCTGCAGAGAGAAGGCGTTCGGGTTTTCCGAGACGACGTCGGCCTCGAACGCGGCGACGAGATCGCTCCGGCTTTGATGGAGGCGATCGAGGACTCCGCCGCAGCCGTTATGGTGTTCTCGCGGAGGTACTGCGACTCGCGGTGGTGCCTGGAGGAGCTGGCCAAGATCTACGAGTGCCGAAAGCTGATCCTGCCGGTGTTCTACCGGGTCGATCCGTCCCACGTCCGGCGACAGAGGGGACCCTTCGAAGAACATTTTAGGGTTCACGAGAAGAACTCGGGAGAGGACAAGGTTTTGAGGTGGAGGAGAGCCATGGAGAAAATTGGGGGAATTGCTGGTTGGGTTTTCAATCAAAACAGGTACTTTGGTTGAGTACATATTCTCTTCACAAAACAAAAAAAAAAAAAAAATACATATATATATGTATATTTATATGTATAGTTTGTTTGTTTGTTTGTTTTTTTTGTTTTTTTGTTTTTTTTCCTGTTATAACAAAAGCTAAATCTTGTTAATGTTTTCTGTGAGAAGTAAAAAAGATGGACAAATTTTTCTCACCAAAGTATGTCTCAGCCAGAGGACGAATATTTTAGGAACCATCTTCGTGATCGGTATATACTTTTAAACAACAGATCAATTTGGAAAGTACATATTTTGATTTTATTCTTGGCCCCTTTAATTATATTTATACGTTTTGTGCACATGAATTGTGTAAAGGGAAAATTAGAGTTTTTAACTCATCTGATTCTTATTTGAAATATGTACATGAAAAAATATGTATGAAGAAGGAAACATATTAATATTTTCTTCTGATTTATATATAATTATGATGAGCACTTGGATATTGGTGATCTGCTTGCAATGATGAAGATAACATGGAATTCACATTTTTCTTTAGTTTATTTACTTGTAATTTGTTCAATGTTTTAGGATTTCGTAACGTTTTGTCGGCACTTGATAATTAGATATTATAATGAAAAAAGTTGACAATGCTTTGGAAATATGATTAAGTATTAATCTAAATAAATTATTCTTTTCTTAGTATCTCACATCCCACTTGGTTTTTTCCTTAAAAAAAAATAACAATAATTCACGTACTTTCACACAAGTTGATGAATTATTGGATTATGCAGATCTTAGTTAGGCGTTGTGTAACTTTTGCCAGAGCTATCATTGTCGTTGAAAGACTGTAAAATAGTACGAGATTAAATATAGTTCTGTCTTTTGATTTTTCAAGACAAGTGGACAAGAGATAATTAATTGTCCTAAGGTTGTTATGTCATACACACACACACGTATAATCCCTCTAATACAATACAAGTAATGTGACTTGTATTAATTGGTATCAATAAGGCGGTTCAAATGCAATATTTTTTTAATAATATTCGTTATTTATACAAATATCTAAACAATATCATATGATAAGATTATGAAGTTACATATAAATTAGTTAGTTGTTATAAGTTTTTAAATATGAAAATACCGCACGGTATTCATGTAGTACCGTATATAAAACATTTCATATATAAACATATATAAATTAAATCAGTTATTGATCTCTCCGTTATAATTATATATATATATATATATATAAAGAAACTGTAAAGATAAAAACAGACTATCTCTCCGTTCCCCTTAATTTGTGCATAATTATATATATATATATATATATATATAAAAGAAACTGTAAAGATAAAAACAGACTATATATTTTTCTTCACTAATGATATATAAACCATTTCAAATGCTGAAATATATTGGTTTGGATCGTGTGTATATATATATAGGATCATGGTCTTTTTTTTTTTTTTTTTGGAGGGGAATGGACAAATTGTTACTGACCACAGCATATCATGCTAACTACTATAATGAACATATTTCATCCCATTTCATCGGACTAACAGACTACTCTAATCAATATCTAATGTGATCTTACAGCGAAGAAGCTGAACTGATTCAGTCAATAGTGAAAAAGGTTTTGGCTAAAATAAAAACAACCCCAGTAGGTCTGGCTGAATACACCGTCGGACTTGATTCCCGAGTAGAAAAGCTCACGAACTTGCTCGACATCAAATCCAACGGTGTTAAGGTTCTCGGATTGCACGGCATCGGCGGAGTCGGCAAAACCACCCTCGCCACAGCTCTTTTCAACAAACTTCTCCCTCGCTTTCAGCTCCGAAGTTTCATTCCAAACATCAGATCAGAAACTTCTTCATCAGACGACCAATCTGGTCTGTTATTTCTTCAGAACAAGCTTATCACCGATCTTTCTCAAGGCAATAAGGACCCTCCTGTAAGCGAGATCAATGCAGGCAAGGATGGAGCGAATGAAGGGACCAGAGGGCTTAAGCCACCCCTCAGCTTTTCGTTTTCTTTTTTATTTTATTTTATTTTTTTTAAGTAGCATATAATTTTAAATAAGATTTCATAGTACCATTATATATAGTCATTAGCTCTCTAATAAAAAATTCTGGCTTCGGCAGGCATTTCTAAACTCAACATGAAAGTGAACGAGCAGCGAGTTCTCATCGTTCTGGACGACGTTGATAGGGTCGAACAAGTATTGTCTCTGGTTCCCAAAAAGGAGTGGTTTTACGATGGGAGTCGGGTTATCATCACCGCCAGAAACAAAGAAGTCTTCCCTGTTGATCGGGTCGTGACCGAGTTGTACGAGGTCAGAGAGCTGGAATTCTCCGAGTCACTGAATTTATTCAGTTACCATGCGCTCGGAAGAGGAAGTCCTCAGGAGGAGTTTCTGGAACTCTCCAAGAAAATCGTGTCGATCACGGGAGGACTGCCTCTGGCTCTGGAAGTGTTCGGGTCTTTTCTGTTTGGAAAGAGGAGGAGAGAGGAGTGGGAGGACGCGGTGAAGAAACTGGCTCGGATTCGTCCCGGGAATCTTCAGGACGTGCTGAGGATAAGCTTTGACGGGCTAAGCGACGAGCAAGTGAAGTGCGCTTTTCTCGACGTTGCGTGCTTGTTTGTTCAGATGATGATGCAGAGAGAGGAGGTTGTTGATGTGCTGAAAGGATGCGGTTTTCCGGCGGAGACGGCGATAGCGGATCTCGTGGCGAAATCGCTTGTTAAGATTGCTGGGGATGGGACATTGTGGATGCATGATCAAGTGAGAGACATGGGGAGGCAAATTGTTGTGGAGGAGAACATTAGTTATCCTGGAATGCGTAGTAGAGTGTGGGATCGGGAGGAAATCATGACGGCTATCTTGACCGATGAAAAGGTAAAAAATTTTTTGTCTGGTCTTATATGTTTATGTTCATGACCAAAAATGGTGATTTTATTCGGCATAAAAAGAAAAATCAAAGCATTCATGTGATTTTATCATTGGGAAATTTGTTCGTTTAGTTCTTGAGTTATGTTCATGTGATTTTTTTTATTACTAGTTCGAGAGTATGTGAGATTTATGTTTTCCCACAAATTTCAAAGCCTAATAGCATTAGGTTAAAAAAAAAAAAAATTCATATTTCTAAAGTATTCCAAATAAAATGATGGGCACAAATCTTATAACTAGTAATATTTAGAAGTTTAGAGATAACTCTACGTAGCCACTATTTATCCAAAAAAAAAAAACTCTGCATAGCCACTTTTGCACATGTTGGTGCATGCACGAGTATGCATATATACTCCTAGTTGTGCACAAATATTACATGCAACCAAACAGACATATAGTAAGATATGTATTTTATTTTTGGACTGTTACTATTCTTTTGAAGGCGTAATAACTAGTTTGTGATAAAAATTAATCCGGAATAAAAGAGTTCCTTGTTGGCAAGCTATACATTTTGTTTAAGTTATTATTATATAAAATAAGTATTTTATTACATCAATCTTTGTATATTGCACATGTATGAACACATTCATACATTTTAACTTCTACCTTTCAATATATAAAACCTTTCTTGCCGAAGGACAACTAAATAAATTATTTTTAATTTAAAAGTTTGTTGAAGCCGTTGGTTTTTATAATACCAATGTTTTATTAAGAAGAGTAATATTAAAAATACCAACTTAATATCAAATTTTGCATCATTTACATGGTAATGAGTTGTCATGTTTTGATCACCGGTAGATGCAATCTCTTATTTAATTGATGTGTAGCAATCTTTTAAACATGTAAAAATAATAAGAAAAAAAGAACGACAATTCACGTACTAAATCAGTTGGTACAAAAATGTTAGAAAGTGAGTTTGTGTCTCTAGCTAACAGCATACTTGAGATTGCTATACGTTGCAATATCCATATTTGTAATTAACAAAACAAGTGGCCAAGGTCAAGTGTGTCAACATTGATTTGGTGTCATAGCTAAATAGCAATATTTTAACGTAATTTTTTTAGCCTTTCGAACAAATGCTGTTAGGAAACTCTTTTTTATTTCATCTTCATGCAGTTTTACGTTGAATATATAATGGTTGTCAACAGGAAGCGAAATCCACACAAGGCATGGTCCTCGACTTTAAAAAGAAAGACCAAGATCAGGATCTAAGAGTGGAAATGATCTCTTGGGAGAACTTTTGGGAAAACCCAAGTTTCACATCTTTAGTTACTTACATCATGCAGATAGTGAAAGGCTTCTTTCGCAATCGGCGCGAGAAAGAGGAAGCGAACGTCATATCCACTAAGCCAATCGAGACGATGGCCAAACTCAGATTGCTTCAAATCAATCATGTGAATTTGCAAGGGAAGTTCAGTTCTTTTCCTCCTGAACTCAAGTGGCTTCAGTGGAAAGGTTGTCCTCTGGAATCGCTCCCGTCGGACTTAAACGCTCCACAACTCGCTGTCCTTGATCTCTCAGAAAGTAAAATTGAAAGATTATGGGGTTCTAAGAACATGATTTTTTCCTGGATTTATCGCCCCTTTGAAAAGAACAAGGTATGTTTGATCTTTTTGTTCTCCGATTTCAGTATTAGTCCTTTTTTTTTGTTATTTTTGAACTTAGGGTAGAAAATTCAAACTCTACACTTTATAAAAGAATCAAGTGTAGAATTATCATTCTTTTATATGTGCAATCACTTTTTGCCTTATGGGTTATAGCTGAATTCGCAAGTTGCTTATTAAATATTACAGAGAGATGTCAAATTTAAAAGGATACACCCTCATACATGTGATATGTGACATGACACGTTCCGTTTTTGAATTTTAACGGTTGTCATCAATTTGAAACACTCTAGTATATTTTGTTAAATTCCTTGGATGTAATTTTTCTAAAGTAAAAATTTAGAGAGTAACTTGCAAGTGTAATAAAGTTTTTTCTTTTTTTCTATTTTTAATCGGTTCAGTTTTGAGAATAAAATATCAATTATGTATTACCATTTTTTTTTTTCAGGTGGCTGAGAACTTGGTGATTCTAAACCTCCGTGAATGCCATCGAATAGCTTCTATTCCGGATATATCTCACCTTCAAAAGTTGGAAAAGCTTATTCTCGAGCGTTGCACAAAACTGACTGAGATTCATGACTCCATTGGGAATATGCAGACACTTATATACTTGAACCTATATGGCTGTACGGATCTTATTAAGATTCCGAATGATGTCTCGGGCTTGAAACGCCTTGAGAAATTTATCCTTTCTCGCTGCTCAAAACTGGAAAAACTTCCCGAAAACATAGGCAGTATGAACTCACTGAAGAAACTTCTAGTTGATGACACTGCAATAACAGGCCTTCCTGAATCCACCTTTCGTCTTACTCGACTCGAAGAGCTTGACTTAAGTCGATGCACGCGTTTCAATAGGCTACCTCAGTTCATAGGAAAGCTTTGTTCTCTGAAAGAACTGTCCCTTGATGGATCGGGGTTAGAAGAGTTTCCAGATTCTATTGGCTCTTTGGCCAACCTTGAGAAACTTAGTGTCATGTGGTGTCGATCGTTGAAAGTAATTCCCGATTCTATCGGAAAACTCAAGTCATTGACACAGTTTTCCGTTCTGTCTAGTCCAATCTCGGAACTGCCTGTGTCTGTCGGTTCGTTGCCAAATCTACAGGAGCTGTCAGTGGGAAGAGGCCAATTCCTAACCAGAATTCCTGATTCCATTGAAGGGCTAAATTCTCTTGTTGTGCTTCAAATAGAGCAGACAAATATCACGGGTCTTCCTGACCAAATTGGAGCCTTGAAATTGCTTGAGAAGCTCGAGATGCGAAACTGTAAATCGCTTGTCACACTGCCCGAATCAATCGGGAGCCTCATGAGGCTAACTACTCTGATCATCTATGAGGCCAAACTCACAAACTTGCCAGAATCTATAGGGAACTTGGAAAGCCTCGCAATGCTTAACCTAACGAATTGCCGAGAGCTCCGCGAGCTTCCAGAGTCGATAGGGAACTTAAAGTCGTTAAACAACTTGCTAATGGAAGATACTGGGGTGGCAAAGTTACCTGAAAGCTTTGGGATGCTCTCAAGCTTAATATTTTTGAAAATGACAAAGAAGTCTCTTGCGGAACTGCCTTTGAAAAGGCGACACGATGTTGATGTACTTCCAACATCCTTCTCAAGCCTATCCTTGCTCAATGAATTCTATGCTCGTTATTGCGACATTTCGGGCAAAATCCGGGATGATTTTGAGAAGTTGTCGTCGTTGGAGATTTTGGATCTAGGCTACAACCATTTTTGCAGCCTCCCTTCAAGCCTAAAGGGCATGTCCATTCTCAAAAAACTAACTTTGCCTAATTGCCAAGAGCTCAAATCTCTCCCTCCACTTCCCTCGAGTTTGTTGGAGATAAACGTCGCAAACTGTGTCGAACTGGAAACTGTATCTAATATTTCAAACTTGCAGAGCCTACAGCTTTTGAATCTCGCAAATTGTGAGAAAGTGAGGGATATTCCTGGCCTTGAATATTTGAAGTCCTTGACAAGGTTGTACCTGAATGATTGCAATTCTTGCTCATCTGCGGTTCGGGAAAGACTAGCCAGGGTCCTTTTCTCTCTCTCTCTCTCTCCCTCTCTCTCTAAATTTCACTCTTTCTGATACATGGAAAATTGAACTATATATCGTTCCTCATGTAAAAAATCCGCAAACTCATACTAATATCATTAATTTTGTTGCAGGGGTCTTTGAGGAATATACGGAATTTAAGTATGCCTGGAAGCAAGATTCCCAACTGGCTTTCTCAAGATGCCGTAGTCACATTCTCCGAACGCAGAAACCATGCCCTCAAAGCTGTAATTATAGGCGTAGTTGTCTCTCTCAACCATCAAATACACAGTGATATTAGAAACCTCAACCCGGCAGTCGTCGATATCCTAGCAAAGGTCCTCAAACTCGACGGTTCTCCAGCATTCACCACAACATTGTATTTACTAGGAGTGCCAAACACGAACCAGGACCAATTTCACTTGTGCCGGTTTTCGGTCCATAATCCTCTGGTTTCTTTGTTGAAAGACGGATATAAAATAGAGGTGACAAAGAGAAACCCAGCTTATGATCTTGGGGTTGAGATGAAAAAGTGTGGGATTTATTTTGTTTATGAAGGTGATGATGATTATGAGGGAGATGAAGAATCGTTAAATGAGAGCCAACTATCCACTTCAGAGAAACTAGCCAAGTTTTTCGGGTCCTATGAAGAAGATGATCGTGATGATGTTACTGAATCCGGTGCAGCAACAGATTAAATGTGGAATTAAAATGATTAAAAAAAAAAAGGCTCGTTTATGTTCAATGCTTGTTACGTAGACTTGTTGGAACTAAAAGTACTATCTGTTTATATCATAAAGAAGGCTGAGCAACGTGAAAGGTTGCCGTGCGTGCCCTGTTTCTAAGGTTAATTATTTTTTATAGTTATTATTGTTATTTCAGTTGACAAATTTATTGTGGTTTTCTACTTTACTCAGCTATTTTCCAAGTTTTTTTTTTTTTTAGTTTGAAAGTTATTTTTGTCGTGTTCAATTTTTTGTCCTTGATGCATTTCATGTCGACTTTTGGTTGTAGTTTCTACTCAATTTTTTTTTTGTGATTTTATGTTTTTTTTTTTTTTTGTTGAAATGGTTGTCGTTATTATGTTCTTGACAAACAAACTCTTGTTCTCGTTCTTTTTTTGTTGTTTTGTATTGTAGTTGGTGTATGTTGTTTGCCAGATTTTTGTGCTCATGAAGTTTTATTCTTGTTCTTTTTGTTGTCGTTTTTTACTTTTTTGTTCATTACTGTGTACATTTTGTCATGCTTGTTGTCTGTATTTTGTCTTTTTATTTTTGTTATCCTTGCTACACTCACCTTTCACTCTTTTTTACTCGCCCTACTCACCCGTTTCACATATCATCATAATACAGCAAAAGAAATTTAAGATCTATGACTGTTTGTAATACGTTCCTTGTTGGGTGGGTAATTCAGATTCTACTTTTTTTTTTTTTTTTTTACAAAACAAAATATAAAATTATCACTTAATCTGTGCTTGCAATCACATTTCACGTCCCTTTAGTTTTTGTCCACTTGCCTTGAAATGAAGTTAAATTCACATAAATATATGAATCTATAATTTAGGCATTAAAACAAATCAACTAGAGATTTTCACTTGCAATTGTAACAAGGGTATTATCTTTTTTTAGAAATGGAACTTTGACCTTTCCGTACTCACAAATAGTCAAAACTATAATTCTAGAACAACTTTGTAAAACGAGAACCACTACTTTTTCCGTAGAGAACACACAAGTTAATCATAATATAGTACTGCACACTTAAAAGAATAATAAAAATAATACGCATATATTAAGTATGGCGGAAGACGACGTCGCTTCGTCCTCTTCTTCGTCGCCGCCGGCTCCGGCGGTGGCATTTCGGCACCGATGGGACGTGTTCCTGAGCTTCAGAGGCGAAGACACGCGCGAGAGCTTCACCAAGAGCCTCTACGAGACGTTGGAGAGAGAAGGAGTCCGAGCCTTCCGAGACGACGACGGCCTCAACCGCGGCGACGAGATCGCGCCGTCACTGCTGGAGGCGATCGAGGACTCCGCCGCCGCCGTCGTCGTCCTCTCGCCGAGGTACGGCGACTCGCGGTGGTGCCTGGATGGGCTGGCCAAGATCTGCGAGTGCCGGAGGCTGATCCTCCCGGTTTTCTACCGGGTCGATCCGTCCGACGTGCGGCGACAGAGAGGACCGTTCGAAGAGAACTTCAGAAGTCACGAGGAGAGGTTCGGAGAGGATAAGGTTTCGAGGTGGAGGAAAGCCATGAAGATGGTCGGTGGAATTGCTGGTTGGGTTTTCAAGCACGGGTAAATAAACAAACAATTCAATGTATTCAAGTTTAATCCTCTGCCTGCTTTTTTCATGGAAATTAAAATAAAATCTTTTTGGAAAATAATTCAAATATATGTTGTCTGCCTACCTTTTGTTCTAGTCAATTTCCTTCGTGATCGGTGTATACTTTTAAACAACAGATCAATTTGGAAAGTACATATTTTGATTTTACGTTTTGTGCACATGAATTGTGTAAAGGGAAAATTAGAGTTTTTTACTCATCTGATTCTTATTTGAAATATGTACATGAAAAAAATATGTATGAAAAAGGAAACATATTAATATTTTCTTCTGATTTATATATAATTATGATGAGCACCTGGATATTGGTGATCTGCTTGCAGAGAGATGAAGATCACATGGAATTCACATTTTTCTTTAGTTTATTTACTTGTAATTTGTTCAATGGTTTAGGATTTCGTAACGTTTTGTCGGCACTTGATAATTAGATATTAGAATGAAAAAAGTTGACAATGCTTTGGAAGTATGAATAAGTATTAATCTTAATAAATTATTTAATCTTAATAGATTATTCTTTTCTTTGTATCTCATATCCCACTCGGCTTTTCTTTAAAAATAAAAATAACAATAATTCACGTACTTTCACACAAGTTGATGAATTATTGGATTATGCAGATCTTAGTTAGGTATTGTGTAACTTTTACCAGAGCTATCATTGTCGTTGAAAAACTGTAAAACCAGATTAAATATAGTACTGTCTTTTGGTTTTTCAAGACAAGTGGACAAGAGAGAATTAATTGTCCTAAGGTTGTTATATCATATATAGATATATATACACACACATAATCCCTCTCATATAAAGTAATGTGACTTGTATTAATTGGTATCAATAAGTTGTTTCAAATGCAATATTTTTTAATAATATTTGTTATTTATACAAATATCTGAACAGTATCATATGATAAGATTATGAAATTACATATAAATTAATTAATTGTTATAAGTTTTTAAATATGAAAATACCGTATGGTATACATGTAGTACCGTATACGAAACATTATATATATAAACATATATAAATTAAATCAGTTATTGATCTCTCCGTTCCCCTTAATCTGTGTATAATCATATATATATATATATATAAGAAACTGTAAAGATAAAAACAGACTATATTTTTCTTCACTAATGATATATAAACTATTTCGAATGCTGAAATATATTGGTTTGAATCGTGTATATATATATATAAAATCATGGTCAAATTTTTTTTTTTTTCAGGGGAATGGACAAATTGTTACTGACCACAGCATATCATGCTAACTACTATAATGAACATATTTCATCCCATTTCATCGGACTAACGGACTAGTCTAATTTATATCTAATGTGATCTTACAGCGAAGAAGCTGAACTGATTCAGTCAATAGTGAAAAAGGTTTTGGCTAAAATAAAAACAACCCCAGTAGGTCTGGCTGAATACACCGTCGGACTTGATTCCCGAGTAGAAAAGCTCACGAACTTGCTCGACATCAAATCCAACGGTGTTAAGGTTCTCGGATTGCACGGCATCGGCGGAGTCGGCAAAACCACCCTCGCCACAGCTCTTTTCAACAAACTTCTCCCTCGCTTTCAGCTCCGAAGTTTCATTCCAAACATCAGATCAGAAACTTCTTCATCAGACGACCAATCTGGTCTGTTATCTCTTCAGAACAAGCTTATCACCGATCTTTCTCAAGGCAATAAGGACTCTCCCGTTAACGAGATCAATGCAGGCAAGGATGGAGCGAATGAAGGACCAGAGGGCTTAAGCCACCCCTCAGCTTTTCGTTTTCTTTTTTATTTTATTTTATTTTTTTTAAGTAGCATATAATTTTAAATAAGATTTCATAGTACCATTATATATAGTCATTAGCTCTCTAATAAAAAATTCTGGCTTGGGCAGGCATTTCTAAACTCAACATGAAAGTGAACGAGCAGCGAGTTATCATCGTCCTGGACGACGTTGATAGGGTCGAACAAGTATTGTCTCTGGTTCCCAAAAAGGAGTGGTTTTACGATGGGAGTCGGGTTATCATCACCGCCAGAAACAAAGAAGTCTTCCCTGTTGATCGGGTCGTGACCGAGTTGTACGAGGTCAGAGAGCTGGAATTCTCCGAGTCACTGAATTTATTCAGTTACCATGCGCTCGGAAGAGGAAGTCCTCAGGAGGAGTTTCTGGAACTTTCCAAGAAAATCGTGGAGATCACGGGAGGACTGCCTCTGGCTCTGGAAGTGTTCGGGTCCTTTCTGTTTGGAAAGAGGAGGAGAGAGGAGTGGGAGGACGCGGTGAAGAAACTGGCTCGGATTCGTCCCGGGAATCTTCAGGACGTGCTGAGGATAAGCTTTGACGGGCTAAACGACGAGCAAGTGAAGTGCGCTTTTCTCGACGTTGCGTGCTTGTTTGTTCAGATGAGGATGCAGAGAGAGGAGGCTGTTGATGTGCTGAAAGGATGCGGTTTTCCGGCGGAAACGGCGATAGCGGATCTCGTGGCGAAATCGCTTGTTAAGATTGCTGGGGATGGGACATTGTGGATGCATGATCAAGTGAGAGACATGGGGAGGCAAATTGTTGTGGAGGAGAACATTAGTTATCCTGGAATGCGTAGTAGAGTGTGGGATCGGGAGGAAATCATGAAGGCTATCTTGACCGATGAAAAGGTAAAAAAATTTTTGTTTAGTCTTGTATGTTTATGTTCATGATTGAACATGGTGATTTTATTCGCATAAAAAGAAAAATCAAAGCATTCATGTGATTTTTTCGTTGGGTAATTTGTTCGTTTAGTACTTGAGTTATGTTCATGTGATTTTTTTTACCAGTTCGAGAGTCCATAAGATTTATGTTTTCCCACAAATTTCAAAGCCTAATAGCATTAGTAAAAAAAAATTCGCATTTATAAACTATTCCAAATAAAATAATGAGCACAAATCTTATAACTAGTAATATTTAGAAGTTTAGAGATTGCTCTACATAGCCACTATTTATCAAAAAACAAAAACAAAAAAACAAAAAACTCTACATAGCCACTTTTGCACATGTTGGTGCATGCACGAGTATGCATATATACTCCTAGTTGTGTACAAATATTACATGCAGCCAAACAGACATATTGTAAGATATGTATTTTATTTTTGGAGTGTTACTAATCTTTTGAAGGTGTAACAACTAGTTTGTGATAAAAATTAATCCGGAATAAAAGAGTTCCTTGTTGACTAGCTATACATTTTGTTTAAGTTACTATTATATAAAATAAGTATTTTATTACATCAATCTTTGCATGTTGCACATGTATGAACACATTTTTAACTTCTACCTTTCGATATATAAGACCTTTCTTACCGAAGGATAACTAAACAAATTATTTTTAATTTAAAAGTTTGTTGAAGTCGTTGATTTTTATAATACCAATGTTTTATTAAGAAGAGGAGTATTAGAAATACTAACTTTCATATCAAATTTTGCATCAATTATATGGTAATGAGTTGTCATATTTTGATCACCAGTAGATGCAATCTCTTATTATAAATTGATGTGTAGCAATCTTTTAAACATGTAAAAATAATAATAAAAAAAAGAACGACAATTCACGTACTAAATCAGTTGGTACAAAAATGTTAAAAAGTGAGTTTGTGTCTCTAGCTAACAACATATTTGAGATTGCTATACGTTGCAATATCCATATTTGTAATTAACAAATCAAGTGGCCAAAGTCAAGTGTGTCAACATTGATTTGGTGTCATAGCTAAATAGCAATACTTTAACGTAATTTTTTAGCCTTTCGAACAAATGCTGTTAGGAAACTCTTTTATATTTCATCTTCATGCGGTTTTACGTTGAATATATAATGGTTGTCAACAGGAAGCGAAATCCACACAAGGCATGGTCCTCGACTTTAAAAAGAAAGACCAAGTGAAGGCTCGAAGTGTGGAAATGATCTCTTGGGAGAACTTTTGGGAAAACCCAAGTTTCACATCTTTAGTTACTTGCATCATGCAAATAGTGAAAGGCTTCTTTCGCAATCGGCGCAAGAAAGAGGAAGAGATCGTTATATCCACTAAGCCAATCGAGACGATGGCCAAACTCAGATTGCTTCAAATCAATCATGTGAATTTGCATGGGAAGTTCAGTTCTTTTCCTCCTGAACTCAAGTGGCTTCAGTGGAAAGGTTGTCCTCTGGAATCGCTCCCCTCGGACTTAAACGCTCCACAGCTCACTGTCCTTGATCTCTCAGGAAGCAAGATTGAAAGATTATGGGGTTCTAAGAATATGATTTTTTCCTGGATTTATCGCCCCTTTGAAAAGAACAAGGTATGTTTGATCTTTTTGTTCTCCAATTTCGGTATTTTTTTTTTTTTTCCTTTTTCAATTTAGGGTATAGAATTCAAACTCTACATCTTATAAAAAAATCAAGTGTAGAATTATCGTTCGGTTATATCTACAATCACTTTTTGCCTTCTGGTTTATAGCTGAATTCGCAAGTTGCTTATTAAATATTACAGAGAGATGTTAAATTTTAAAGGATACACCCTCAAACACGTGATATGTGACATGACACGTTCCGTTTTTAAATTTTAACGGTTGTCATCAATTTGAAACACTCTAGTATATTTTGTTAAATTCATTGGATGTAATTTTTCTGAGTAAAAATTTAGAGAGTAACTTGCAAGTGTAATAAAGTTTTTTCTTTTTTTCTTTTTTTAATCGGTTCAGTTTTGAGAATAAAATATCAATTATGTATTACCATTTTTTTTTTCAGGTGGCTGAGAACTTGGTGATTCTAAACCTCCGTAAATGCCATCGAATAGCTTCTATTCCGGATATATCTCACCTTCAAAAGTTGGAAAAGCTTATTCTCGAGCATTGCACAAAACTGACTGAGATTCATGACTCCATTGGGAATATGCAGACACTTATATACTTGAACCTATATGGCTGTACGGATCTTATTAAGATTCCGAATGATGTCTCGGGCTTGAAACGCCTTGAGAAACTTATCCTTTCTCGCTGCTCAAAACTGGAAAAACTTCCCGAAAACATAGGCAGTATGAACTCACTGAAGAAGCTTCTAGTTGATGACACTGCAATAACAGGCCTTCCTGAATCCACTTTTCGTCTTACTCGACTCGAAGAGCTTGACTTAAGTCGATGCACGCGTTTCAATAGGCTACCTCAGTTAATAGGAAAGCTTTGTTCTCTGAAAGAGCTGTCCCTCAATGGATCGGGGTTAGAAGAGTTTCCAGATTCTATTGGCTCTTTGGCCAACCTTGAGAAACTTAGTGTCATGTGGTGTCGATCGTTGAAAGTAATTCCCGATTCTATCGGAAAACTCAAGTCATTGACACAGTTTTCCGTTCTGTCTAGTCCAATCTCGGAACTGCCTGTGTCTGTCGGTTCGTTGCCAAATCTACAGGAGCTATCAGTGGGAAGAGGCCAATTCCTAACCAGAATTCCTGATTCCATTGAAGGGCTAAATTCTCTTGTTGTGCTTCAAATAGAGCAGACGAAGATCACGGGTCTTCCTGACCAGATTGGAGCCTTGAAATTGCTTGAGAAGCTCGTGATGCGAAAATGTAAATCGCTTGTCTCACTACCCGAATCAATCGGGAGCCTCATGAGGCTAGCTACTCTGATCATCTCTGAGGCCAAACTCACAAACTTGCCCGAATCTATAGGAAACTTGGAAAGCCTCGCAATGCTTAACCTAAAGAATTGCCGAGAGCTCCGCGAGCTTCCAGAGTCGATAGGGAACTTAAAGTCGTTGCACAAATTGCTAATGGAAGATACTGGGGTGGCAAAGTTACCTGAAAGCTTTGGGATGCTCTCAAGCTTAATAATTTTGAAAATGACAAAGAAGTATCTTGCGGAACTGCCTTTGAAAAGGCGGCACGATATTGATGTACTTCCCACATCCTTCTCAAGCCTATCCTTGCTGAATGAATTCTATGCTCGTTATTGCGACATTTCGGGCAAAATCCCGGATGATTTTGAGAAGTTGTCGTCGTTAGAGATTTTGGATCTAGGCTACAACCATTTTTGCAGCCTCCCTTCAAGCTTAAAGGGCATGTCCATTCTCAAAAAACTTAATTTGCCTAATTGCCAAGAGCTCAAATCTCTCCCTCCACTGCCCTCGAGTTTGTTGGAGATAAACGTCGCGAACTGTGTCGAACTGGAAGCCGTATCTGATATTTCAAACTTGGAGAGCTTACAGCTTTTGAATCTCGCAAATTGTGAGAAAGTGGTGGATATTCCTGGCCTTGAATGCTTGAAGTCCTTGACATGGTTGTACCTGAATGATTGCAATTCTTGCTCATCTGCGGTTCGGAAAAGACTAGCCAGGGTCCTTCTCTCTCTCTCTCTCTAAATTTCACTCTTTCTCATACATGGAAAATTGAACTATATCTTGTTCCTCAAGTAAAAAAACCAGCAAACTCATACTAATATCATTAATTTTGTTGCAGTGGTCATTGAGGAATATACGGAATTTAAGTGTGCCTGGAAGCAAGATTCCCAACTGGCTTTCTCAAGATGCCGCAGTCACATTCTCCGAACGCAGAAACCATGCCCTCAAAGCTGTAATTATAGGCGTAGTTGTCTCTCTCAACCATCAAGTACACTGCGAAAATAGAAACCGCATCCCGGCAGTCGTCGATATCCACGCAAAGGTCCTCAAACTCGACGGTTCTCCAGCATTCACCACAACATTGTACTTACTAGGAGTGCCAAACACGAACCAGGACCAATTTCACTTGTGCCGGTTTTCGGTCCATGATCCTCTGGTTTTTTTGTTGAAAGACGGATATAAAATAGAGGTGACAAAGAGAAACCCAGCTTATGATCTTGGGGTTGAGATGAAAAAGTGTGGGATTTATTTTGTTTGTGAAGGTGATGATGATTATGAGGGAGATGAAGAATCGTTAAAGGAGAGCCAACTATCCACTTCGGAGAAACTAGCCAAATTTTTCGGGTCCTATGAAGAAGAGGATCGTGATCATGTTTCTGAATCCGGTGCAGCAACAGATTAAATGAGGAATTAAAATGATTAAAAAAAAAAAGGTCATTTATGTTCAATGATTGTTACGTAGAACTTATTACAACTAAAAGTAATATCTGTTTATATCATAAAGAAGGCTGTGCAAAGTGAATAGTTGCCGTGCGTGCCCTGTTTCTAAGGTTATTTATTTATTTTTTTACAGGTATTATTGTTATTTCAGTTGACAAATTTATTGTGGTTTTCTACTTTACTCAGTTATTTTCCAAGGTTTTTTTTTTTTTTTTTTTAGCTTGAAAGTTATTTTTGTCGTGTTCAATTTTTTGTCCTTGATGCATTTCATGTCGACTTTTGGTTGTTGTTTCAACTTTATTTTTTATTTGCGATTTTATGTTTTTTTTTAAATGGTTGTCGTTATTATGTTCTTGGCAAACAACTTTTGTTCTCGTTCTTTTTTTGTTGTTTTGTATTGTAGTTGGTGTTTGTTGTTTGCCAGATTTTTGTGCTTATGAAGTTTCATTCTTGTTCCTTTTGGTGTCGTTTTTTACTTTTTTGTTCATTACTCTGTACTTTTTGTCATGCTTGTTGTTTGTATTTTTTGTCTTTTTATTTTTGTTATCCTTGCTACGCTCATCTTTCACTCTTTTTTACCAGCCCTACTCATACGTTTCACATATCATCATGATACACTAAAAGAAATTTAAGATCTATGACTGTTTGTAATACGTTCCTTGTTGGGTGGGTAATTCAAATTCTACCCCTTTTTTTACAAAACAAAATATAAAATTATCACTTAATCTTTGCTTGCAATCACATTTCACGTCCTTTTAGTTTTTGTTCCTTTGCCGCGAAATGAAGTTAAATTCACATAAATATATGAATCTAAAATTTAGGCATAGAAACAAATCAACTAGAGGTTTTCACTTGCAATTGTAACAAGGGTATTATCTTTTTTTTGGAAATGGAATCTTGACTTTTCCTTACTCACAAAAAGTCAAACTATTATTCTAGAACAACTTTGTAAAACGAGAACCACCACTTTTTCCGTAGGGTTAGGTATATATCGAGAACACACAAGTTAATTATAATATAGTACTGCACACTTAAAATAATAATAATACATATATATTAAATATGGCGGAAGACGACGTCGCTTCTACCTCTTCTTCGTCGCCTCCGGCTCCGGCGGTGGCGTTCCGGCACCGATGGGACGTGTTCCTGAGCTTCAGAGGCGAAGACACGCGCGAGAGCCTCACCAAAAGCCTCTATGAGACGTTGGAGAGAGAAGGAGTCCGAGCCTTCCGAGACGACGACGGCCTCAACCGTGGCGACGAGATCGCGCCGTCACTGCTGGAGGCGATCGAGGACTCCGCCGCCCCCGTCGTCGTCGTCTCGCCGAGGTACGGCGACTCGCGGTGGTGCCTGGAGGAGCTGGCCAAGATCTGCGTGTGCCGGAGGCTGATCCTGCCGGTTTTCTACCGGGTCGCCGTCCGACGTGCGGCGACAGAGAGGACCGTTCGAAGAGAACTTCAGAAGTCACGAGGAGAGGTTCGCAGAGGATAAGGCTTCGAGGTGGAGGAGAGCCATGGAGATGGTCGGTGGAATTGCTGGTTGGGTTTTCAAGCACGGGTAAATATACAAACAATTCAATGTATTCAAGTTTAATCCTCTGCCTGCTTTTTTCATGGAAATTAAAATCAAATCTTTTTGGAAAATAATTCAGATATATGTTGTCTACCTACCTTTTGTTCAAGTCAATTTCCTTCGTGATCAGTATATACTTTTAAACAACAGATATTTTGATTTTATTGTTGGCCCTTTTAATCATATTTATACGTTTTGTGCACATGAATTGTGTGAAGGGAAAATTAGAGTTTTGCACTCATCTGATTCTTATTTGAAATATGTACATGAAAAAATATGTACGAAGAAGGAAACATATTAACATTTTCTTCTGATTTATATATTATTATGACGAGCACTTGGATATTGGTGATCCGCTTGCAGAGAGATGAAGATCACATGGAATTCACATTTTTCTTTAGTTTATTTTCTTGTAATTTGTTCAATGGTTTAGGATTTCGTAACGTTTTGTCGGCACTTGACAATTAGATATTAGAATGAAAAAAGTTGACAATGCTTTGGAAGTATGAATAAGTAATAATCTTAATAAATTATTATTTTCTTTGTTTCTCATATCCCACTTGGCTTTTCTTTAAAAATAAAAGTGACAATAATTCACGTACTTCCACACAAGTTGATGAATTATTGGATTATGCAGATCTTAGTTAGGTATTGTGTAATTTTTACCAGAGCTATCACTGTCGTTGACTGAATATAAAACGAGATTAAATATAGTACTGTATTTTGGTTTTTGAAGACAAGTGGACAAGAGATAATTAATTGTCCTAAGGTTGTTATATCATACATAGATATATATATATATATATATATATAGACACACACATAATCCCTCTCTCATATATTACAAGTAATGTGACTTGTAATAATTGGTATTTATAAGGTGATTCAAATGCAATATTTGTTAATGATACTTATTATTTATACAAATATCTGAACAATATCATATAATAAGATTATGAAGTTATATATAAATTAGTTGGTTGTTACAAGTTTTTAAATATGAAAATACCGAATGGTATATATGTGGTATCGTATACGAAACATTTCATATAATCATATATATATATATATATATAAGAAATTGTAAAGATAAAAACAGACTATCTATTTTTCTTCACTAATGATATATAAACTTTTTCAAATGCTGAAATATATTGGTTTGGATCGTGTGTATATATATAGAATCGTGGTCTTTTTTCTTTTTCGTTTTTTGAGGGGAATGAACAAATTGTTACTGATCACAGCATATCATGCTAACTACTATAATGAACATATTTCATCCCATCTCATCGGACTAACAGACTACTCTAATTTATATCTAATGTGATCTTACGGCGAAAAAGCTCAACTGATTCAGTTAATAGTGAAAAAGGTGTTGGCTAAAATAAAAACAACCCCAGTAGGTCTGGCTGAATACACCGTCGGACTTGATTCCTGAGGAGAAAAGCTCACGAACTTGCTCGACATCAAATCCAACGGCGTTAAGGTTCTCGGATTGCACGGCATCGGTGGAGTCAGCAAAACCACCCTCGCCACAGCTCTTTTCAACAAACTTCTCCCTCGCTTTCAGCTCCGAAGTTTCATTCCAAACATCAGATCAGAAACTTCTTCATCAGACGACCAATCTGGTCTGTTATCTCTTCAGAACAAGCTTATCACCGATCTTTCTTAAGGCAATAAGGACCGTCCCGTAAGCGAGATCAATGCAGGCAAGGATGGAGCGAATGAAGGACTGTAGATGCTGGGAATCTACCGTCAAATTTTAACCAGAGTTAATAAGTCACAAAAAAAAATGAAATGAATTATCAACGGGGTCCTTGGATATCGTTTATGAAATTCATAAAAAACCATAATCACAATATAAATCAAGTAAAAAAAATGAAAGAAATGAGAACAGCAACACCGAAATTTAGAAAGGTTCGCCGGAAATGTGCTACGTCCTCTGTGCGTGTAGCTTCTTCACTATATATGAATGTTTTTTGAATACAATGAGTTACAATTTCTTAGTGTATTCAGATAGCATAAAAGTAGGCAAAGATCAGAAAAAGAAGAAAAAAGTCCCCCTTATATGAAGGGGGTCTTCGTCTATTTATAGAGGAAGAGTAGTGGGTCTAAACCCGCAGTTCGTGGTGAACGGTTTTCGCTAGATGTCTTTTGGAACACATGTAAGAACACAAGTCACAATGTGGACTTGGCGGTTACCAGAGTGGATTTGATTATCGATCATGGGCTTGGTAGTTATCAGAGTGGATTTGATCATCGATCGTGGGCTTGGCAGTTATCAGAGTGGATCTGATATGACATCATCATCAACCGTGGGCTTGACGGTTATGAGAATTAGCACTTACTTGTAAGATTCCTCAAGCACGAGCGACGAACGATAAAACGGACAGTCAAAAAGACTAGGGGTTTGTGCGTCGTTCGTGGCTCACACAAGATTCAAACGTTTACCTGATCCATATTTGAACCGGCTGGTCTGCCGATTGAGTGCAAACGATCATTGTTCATGATTGAACGAACTGAGATCATCCGTTGGGTCCGGCCCAAATACACGAAAATATCAAATAGATTGGGATCAGGAGTTTGTTGTTTGTTCGATGAGCAGTCGAAGGCTGACGGTGTTATGAGAAGACGAAGTCTAACCCAACAAGGACCAGAGGGCTTAAGCCACCCTCAGCTTTTCATTTTCTTTTTTATTTTATTTTATTTAAATAGCATATAATTTTAAATAAGATTTCATGGTACCATTATATATAGTCATTAGCTCTCTAATTAAAAAATTATGGCTCCAGCAAGCATTGCTAAACTCAACATGAAAGTGAACGAGCAGCGAGTTCTCATCATCCTAGACGACGTTGATAGTGTCGAATAAGTATTGTCTCTGGTTCCTAAAAAGGAGTGGTTTCACGATGGGAGTTGGGTTATCATCACCGCGAGAAACAAAGAAGTGTTCCCTGTTGATCGAGTCGTGACCGAGTTGTACGAGGTCAGAGAGCTGTAATTCTCCGAGTCATTGAATTTATTCAGTTACCATGCGCTCGGAAGAGGAAGTCCTCAGGAGGAGTTTCTAGAACTTTCCAAGAAAATCGTGTCGATCGCAGGAGGACTACCTCTGGCTCTGGAAGTGTTCGGGTCCTTTCTGTTTGGAAAGAGGAAGAGAGAGGAGTGGGAGAACTCGGTGAAGAAACTGCCTCAGATTCATCCCGGGAATCACCCTTTATATTCTTCTTCATTAGCCAAAGAAATCATCATATCTTAAATTGAAAAAATTTAGGGTGGCAGAAATTAGACTTTTGCCGTATTGGTAAATACTACTGATTTAGTTATTTGATCAACTTTTAACAGTCCGATATATGATTGAAAGTAAATATGCGTGTTTAACATAAACACTTAAAAAAATCAAAATATAAAAAAAAAATCTAACGACTAAAATAACAATATCTATTAGAAAATCAGTTTCTTAAGTAAATTTTGCCAAATTTTATTATCATTACGAAATACCAATCTTCTTCCTCAAACTGGCAAAAGCCATCCTTTTAAATTAAAATAAAAAATTATGCAAACAAAAGAATAAAAATATTCTGTCCGGCTATAAAACCCATACAGAAGATTGGCATAACTCGAGGAAAAGCGTGGTACAACCTGCTAAAGGGAGAGCTAAAGAGAGATATGTAAAGCTCTCCCATCCAACAGTGCCGTAGGGGAGAGTTCTTGCAAAATAATAATGTTTAATATGAATTTTCGTTATCAATCTTTTAGTCACATGACTAAATGCCATTGTAAATTAGCCAAAGAAATCATCATATCTTAAATTGAAAAAAAAATATGGGGAAGAAACTAGACTTTTGATGTATCAATAGATACTACTGTTTTAATTATTTGATCAACTTTTTAACAGTCACTACTAAAAATTGTGGATTACACGACGGTTATTTACCGTCGTGTAAAGTTTACACGACGGTTAGACAACCGTCGTGTAATCCAACGTCGTGGAAGATACCACGACGGTTTTGGAACCGTCGAAAACCGTCGTGGTATCTCAATATTACACGACGGTTCACACCGTCGTCGAATCAAGAAATATAGTAGCAAACGCCTCAAATTGAGAACTTTCCCCGCCGATTTTCCTCAAAAACCGTCGTGTAATGTGTACCATTACACGACGGTTTTGCTCAAAACCATCGTGTAATTAGGCTTGAATTTAAAAAAAAAAAAGACTTTTTTTTGGCAATGGCACACATTACACGACGGTTTTGGTGCCATCACCAAAAAAAAGCCTTATTATTTTTTTATTTAAGCCCAATTACACTAGAATCAAATTCCATATGATTATCCAAAACAAAAATCCATTTTGGCATTTCATCGAGCATGTGGTGAGCGGATAAAAACCATGTTAAAAAATGTGTGTAGAGTGCCAAAACCGTGCACAAAACATTCATCTCCAAAGAGCAACAATTTAAAAAAAAACATTCAAACAACACTACAAATTACACTCCACGCAAATTATTAAAGCATTGTGTGTTCGTAGTTTTATTACAAAACAAGAAATTGAGCAATATGAAAGTTACCTTGCTTTTCTTTAAAGAAAAATAGTCATGGTCTTGATGGGAACACCGGGAGAGAGAGGTGGTGACGACGGCGGTGACGGAAAAAAAACCGGGGCTATGGCAGCGGGTTGGGAAAAGTTTGAAGTGGCGGCGGCGTGACCGGATTTTAAGTTAGGGGGGGACGGGCGAAGGAGGTGGGGAGGAGAAAAGTTTGAGTTGTCTAGAGGGTTGAAGATGAAAATGATGATAAATGAAGAGAAAAGTGTATTTAAGTAATGGGTTTTCGTGCGAATTCTAAAGCATGAAATATGAAAATTTTAAAAATTTTCGGAGGATTACACGACGGTTTTGCTCAAAACCGTTGTGTAATCCTCGGATTACACAATGGTTTTTGTAACCGTCGTGTAATCCTTCTCTTTTTTTTTTTTTTGAAAATTTTAAATTTTGAAATTTTGAAATTTTTCGGAGGATTATTACACGACGGTTTTATATAACCGTCGTGTAATCCTTCCTTTTTTTTTTTTTTTCAAATGCTGCCGGATTACACGACGATTCCAACAAAACCGTCGTGTAATCTGGCGGATTACACGACGGTTCATCAAAACCGTCGTGTAATCCTTTGTTTACACGACTGGTTTGTCAAACCGTCGTGTAATCTTGTTTAAGACGACGGTTTCACAAAAACCGTCGTGTATTTTTCGTCGTGTAAGCCAACTTTTGTAGTAGTGAGTCTGATATATGATTGTCGTAGAAAATTGCAAGTGCACAATATCGTAAACATGTAATCAAGTAATAGGTAAAGTATCGTTCTCATGAGAACTATCGTTACTAACTACTGAAATTATATTAACTCCAATTTCATTTGAATAACCAAAAAGAGATTTTTAAATAAAAAATAACAAAATAAGTAAAAAAGACAAAAAAAAAAAAACTCAAAATATTAAAAATCTAGGGTTTCCGATTTCACCGGATTAATCATATTCAAATTCTCTAATTCAATTAATCAACGTCTATTCCCTATGTTGCCAGCGAATCTCTCTAATTTATTCATTAATCTTTCTTAAGCATTAATAATTTATCATAATAAGCCTTATCACCTCTCAGTTTCAAACAACTTATCATATTCATTAAGAACTAGAAATTCATGATGCTGCACAAGTTTCATAACTGTCTCTAGCTTATGACAATCTCATGGTAGATTAAACAAGGATTTATTCAATTATCACTTTTCAATCTCAAATCAAATACCAAATCATGCAAAAGTTGGCTAGAAATTCACAAGCATTAAGCATAGATTAAAATACTCAACATAGGACCGGAATAAAATAACAATCAATTAAAAATAAAAAGACTCAAATATTCATAATTCGGCTAGATCGTATCCTTAGAAAAGAAAATTACTTCATAAATAAAAATAAAAATCTACAAAATAAAGGTTCAATCATTCTCAAATTACAAAAATAAAAAGATAAGAAAATAAAAGAAAAAACCTAATTTAGAGGTGTCACAAATCTCTAAAGTCTTCTCTTAAATTTTTTTCCTCTTTTTTTTTTTTTTAATAATTCAAGATAATCTCTTCCTAATTTTATAGAAAACTAAATCTAAAATTTATAAATAAATAAAAAAATTCTTTTTTTCTTCTTTAATTTTCGGCTCCAAACAGTCAAAGACCCCTTTTACGAAGTCCTAGGCTCCTTTTTATAAGTCTCCAATTTCCCCTTTATTTATTTATTTTTTCCCTTTCCTTTACTCTTTTGCTTCAGCAAAAGCTGACGTCAGCCAGTCCCAGTAGGGCCCACGCTGACAAGTTGCCGCTTCAGTTGGGACGCGTGGCGAAGCCGTAGTGAATAAAATAAGTCGCGCACGGAAGTTTGGTGAGAACGCGCACATGGGATCCGGCAGCCCTGACTGGAGCTGGCATGCGCACTGAGACCCTCCTGAATGGGCGCTTGACTTCAACTCGCGATCTGGGTTGCTCTGAAGCTGATCCAATGGCTAGGAAACGCGTGTGGGAGCACGTTAAGGAACCTGAGAATGGTCGAAATTAGTTCTGAATTTTCTTTTTAATTTTTAAATCTCTTGACATAATTAATTTACATACTTAAAAAAACATAATAAATCTGGGAGTGAATCAAGCTAAAATACTGAGATTATAGTAAAAATATAAATTTAAGAATGTTAAAATAATTTTATTTTATAAAATTATCAATAATTGAAAGTAATTCTATATGTGTAACAAAAATACTTAAAAATCAGGATGTTAAAAAATTAATCTAATAATTAAAATAATAATATCTATTAATAAATCGGTTTCTTTAGTAAATTTTGTCAAATTTTATTAACGAAATACCAATTTTCTTCCTCAAACTAGCAAAAGCCATCCTTTTAAAATATTAAATCCTGCACACAAAATAACAATGTCTATTATGACTATCGTTCTCAATCTTTTGCCAGCCTAACTGCCGTTTTATTAATCCCACAAATTCCACAAATGTCAATTTATTAAAGTCAACAACCGAACTAATCCCACAAATTCTTCAGTTCTGTCATGACTTACCAACCACCCCCACAAACAAAAAGAAGAAGAAGCAAGGACCAGATTATAACAGTCGCTGTTAATCTTTTTCTTTTTCTTTTTCTTTTTCTCCAAAAGATTAAGGGTGGTATATTTAGATAGCAAGTAAGGGATGCTAACACTAATAACTTTGTCCCGGACTTTACTTTATTTAAAAAAATAAATAAATAAGTAAACTTTTGCGTGTTCCGTTAGTATATCTTACGTTTATAAAAGCTCACTAAACATATGTGCGAGTGTCCCAAATTATTAATTTGCAAATTCTCTCCTCAAATAAAGTAGTACTCAAAACAGAGCTCCAGAAATATCCATTTGACAGGAGGAAAAAAAAAAAGGTACGAGCGTACATGGCGAGAGACGACATCGTATCGTCAACTCCGGGGGTGGCGTTCAGGCTCCGGTGGGATGTGTTCCTGAGTTTCAGAGGTGAAGACACACGCGACAACGTCACGAAGACTATCTACGAATCGCTGCAGAGAGAAGGCGTCCGGGTCTTCCTAGACGACGTCGGCCTCGAACGCGGCGACGAGATCGCTCCGGCTTTGATGGAGGCGATCAAGGACTCCGCCGCAGCCGTCATGGTGTTCTCGCGGAGGTACTGCGACTCGCGGTGGTGCCTGGAAGAGCTGGCCAAGATCTACGAGTGCCGAAAGCTGATCCTGCCGGTGTTCTACCGGGTCGATCCGTCCGACGTCCGGCGACAGAGGGGACCCTTCGAAGAACATTTTAGGGTTCACGAGAAGAACTCGGGAGAGGACAAGGTTTTGAGGTGGAGGAGAGCCATGGAGAAAATTGGGGGAATTGCTGGTTGGGTTTTCAATCAAAACAGGTACTTTGGTTGAGTACATATTCTCTTCACAAAACTATATATATATATATACACACACACACATACATATATATGTATATGTATAGTTTTTTATTTTTTATTTTTTTCCTGCTATAATAAAAGCTGAATCTTGTCTGATTAATTTTAGGAACCATCTTCGTGATCGGTATATACTTTTAAACAACAGATCAATTTGGAAAGTACATATTTTGATTTTATTCTTGGCCCCTTTAATCATACTTATACGTTTTGTGCACATGAATTGTGTAAAGGGAAAATTAGAGTTTTTTACTAATCTGATTCTTATTTGAAATATGTACATGGAAAAAAAAAAAAAAAAAAAAACATGTGTGAAGAGGGAAACATATTAATATTTTCTTCTGATTTATACATAATTATGATGAGCACTTGGATATTGGTGATCTGCTTGCAAGGATGAAGATAACATGGAATTCACATTTTTCTTTAGTTTATTTACTTGTAATTTGTTCAATGAATTCGGATTTCGTAACGTTTTGTAGGCACTTGATAATAAGATATTTTAATGAAAAAAGTTGACAATGCTTTCTTAATAAATTATTCTTTTCTTAGTATCTCATATCCCACTTGGCTTTTCCTAAAAAATAAAAATAACAATAATTCACGTACTTTCACACAAGTGGATGAATAATTGGATTATGCAGATCTTAGTTAGGTAATGTGTAACTTTTTACCAGAGATTTCGTTGTCGTTGAAAGACTGTAAAATAGTACGAGATTAAATATAGTTCTGTCTTTTGGTTTTTCAAGACAAGTGGACGAGAGATAATTAATTGTCCTAAGGTTGTTATATCATATACACATATATAATCCCTCTCATACATGTAACGTGACTTGTGTTAATTAGTATTAATCAGGTGGTTTAAATCTAATATTTTTAAATAGTATTTATTATTTATATAAATATCTAAACAACATGGTACCGCATATGAAACATTTCATATATAAACGTATGTAGATCGGTTGTTGATCTCTCTGTCCCCCTTAATTTCTGTATATATATATATATATATATAAGAAACTATAAAGATAAAAACAGACTGTCCATTTCAAATTCTGAAATATATAAACTATTTCATCGGACTAACACACTACACTAATCAAAATCTAATGTGATCTTACAGCGAAGAAGCTCAACTGATCCAGTCAATAGTGAAAAAGGTGTTGGCTAAAATAAAAACAACCCCAGTAGGTCTGGCTGAATACACCGTCGGACTTGATTCCCGAGTAGAAAAGCTCACGAACTTGCTCGACATCAAATCCAATGGCGTTAAGGTTCTCGGATTGCACGGCATCGGCGGAGTCGGCAAAACCACCCTCGCCACAGCTCTTTTCAACAAACTTCTCCCTCGCTTTCAGCTCCGAAGTTTCATTCCAAACATCAGATCAGAAACTTCTTCATCAGACGACCAATCTGGTCTGTTATCTCTTCAGAACAAGCTTATCACCGATCTTTCTCAAGGCAATAAGGACCGTCCCGTAAGCGAGATCAATGCAGGCAAGGATGGAGCGAATGAAGGACCAGAGGGCTTAAGTCACCCCTCAACTTTTCGTTTTCTTTTTTGATTTTTTTTTAAATAGCATATATTTTTAAATAAGATTTCATGGTACCATTATATATAGTTATTAGCTCTCTAATTAAAAAATTCTGGCTTCGGCAGGCATTTCTAAACTCAACATGAAAGTGAACGAGCAGCGAGTTCTCATCGTCCTGGACGACGTTGATAGTGTCGAACAAGTATTGTCTCTGGTTCCTAAAAAGGAGTGGTTTCACGATGGGAGTCGGGTTATCATCACCGCGAGAAACAAAGAAGTGTTCCCTGTTGATCGGGTCGTGACCGAGTTGTACGAGGTCAGAGAGCTGGAATTCTCCGAGTCACTGAATTTATTCAGTTACCATGCGCTCGGAAGAGGAAGTCCTCAGGAGGAGTTTCTGGAACTTTCCAAGAAAATCGTGTCGATCACGGGAGGACTGCCCCTGGCTCTGGAAGTGTTCGGTTCTTTTCTGTTTGGAAAGAGGAGGAGAGAGGAGTGGGAGGACTCGGTGAAGAAACTGGCTCGGATTCGTCCCGGGAATCTTCAGGACGTGCTGAGGATAAGCTTTGACGGGCTAAACGACGAGCAAGTGAAGTGCGCTTTTCTCGACGTTGCCTGCTTGTTTGTTCAGATGAGTATGCAGAGAGAGGAGGTTGTTGATGTGCTGAAAGGATGCGGTTTTCCGGCGGAGACGGCGATAGCGGATCTCGTGGCGAAATCACTTGTTAAGATTGCTGGGGATGGGAGATTGTGGATGCATGATCAAGTGAGAGATATGGGGAGGCAAATTGTCGTGGAGGAGAACATTAGTTATCCTGGAATGCGTAGTAGAGTGTGGGATCGGGAGGAAATAATGAAGGCTATCTTGACCGATGAAAAGGTAAAAATTTTTTTGTTTAGTCTTGTATGTTTATGTTCATGATCGAACATGGTGATTTTATTCGGTATAAAAAAGAAAAATCAAAGCATTCATGTGATTTTATCGTTGAGTAAATTGTTCGTTTAGTACTTGAGTTTTGTTCAAGTGATTTTGTTTTACTAGTTCGAGAGTCCATAAGATTTATGTTTTCCCACAAATTTCAAAGCCTAATAGCAGTAGTAAAAAAAAAAATTCGCATTTATAAAGTATTCCAAATAAAATAATGAGCTCAAATCTTATAACTAGTAATATTTAGAAGTTTAGAGATTACTCTACATAGCCACTATTTATCAAAAAACAAAAACAAAAAAGCGAAAAACTCTACATAGCCACTTTTGCACATGCTGGTGCATACACGAGTATGCATATATACTCCTAGTTGTGCACAAATATTACATGCAACCAAACAGACGTACTATAAGATATGTATTTTATTTTTGGAGTGTTACTAATCTTTTGAAGGTGTAACAACTAGTTTGTGATAAAAATTAATCCGGAATAAAAGAGTTCCTTGTTGGCAAGCTATACATTTTGTTTAAGTTATTATTATATAAAATAAGTATTTTATTACATCAATCTTTGTACGTTGCACATGTATGAACACATTTTTAACTTCTACCTTTCGATATATAAGACCTTTCTTGCCGAAGGACAACTAAACAAATTATTTTTAATTTAAAAGTTTGTTGAAGCCGTTGATTTTTATAATATTGGTATGATACGATCTTTATAAGGTTCCTCCTCCGAATTAAATTCAATAGGATCCAGAGAGACCATGTCTTCATCCATAGGATCCCAAGTACCTGGATCAATCAAAAGTTCGATTCTATCTGAAGCAAGATTGGTTGGGTTAGCCCACTTTTCTGTCGGTTATATATTCACTTATGCGGCTTTCTTGATTGCTTCTACATCAGGAAAATTTGGTTAATCTTTTATTTTATGTGTTGTAGCCTCGATAATATCATTTCCCCAATGTTTTATTAAGAAGAGTAGTATTAGAAATACCAACTTTAATATCAATTTTTGCATCATTTAAATGGTAATGAGTTGTCATGTTTTGATCACCGGTAGATGCAATCTCTTATTTAATTGATGTGTGTAAAAAAATAAAAATAAAAAATAAAAAACGACAATTCTTATGCTAAATCAGTTGGTACAAAAATGTTAGAAGGTGAGTTTGTGTCTCTAGCTAACAACATATTTGAGATTGCTATACGTTGCAATATCCATATTTGTAATTAACAAATCAAGTGGCCAAGGTCAAGTGTGTCAACATTGATTTGGTGTCATAGCTAAATAGCAATATTTTAACGTAATTTTTTTAGCCTTTCGAACAAATGCTGTTAGGAAACTCTTTTTTATTTCATCTTCATGCAGTTTTACGTTGAATATATAATGGTTGTCAACAGGAAGCGAAATCCACACAAGGCATGGTCCTCGACTTTAAAAAGAAAGACCAAGATCAGGATCTAAGAGTGGAAATGATCTCTTGGGAGAACTTTTGGGAAAACCCAAGTTTCACATCTTTAGTTACTTACATCATGCAGATAGTGAAAGGCTTCTTTAGCAATCGGCGCGAGAAAGAGGAAGAGATCGTCATATCCACTAAGCCAATCGAGACGATGACCAAACTCAGATTGCTTCAAATCAACCATGTGAATTTGCAAGGGAAGTTCAGTTCTTTTCCTCCTGAACTCAAGTGGCTTCGGTGGAAAGGTTGTCCTCTGGAATCGCTCCCCTCGGACTTAAACGCTCCACAACTCGCTGTCCTTGATCTCTCAGAAAGTAAAATTGAAAGATTATGGGGTTCTAAGAACATGATTTTTTCCTGGATTTATCGCCCCTTTGAAAAGAACAAGGTATGTTTGATCTTTTTGTTCTCCGATTTCAGTATTAATCCTCCTCTTTTTTTTTTTTTTTTTTGAACTTAGGGCAGAAAATTCAAACTCTTATCGTTCGGTTATATCTACAATCAATTTTTGCCTTCTGGATTATAGTTGAATTCGCAAGTTGCTTATTAAATATTAAATTTTAACCGTTGTCATCAATTTGAAGCATTCTAGTACATTTTGTTAAATTCATGGATGTAATTTTTCTGAAGTAAAAATTTAGAGAGTAACCTGCAAGTGTAATAAAGTTTTTTCTTTTTTTTCTTTTTTTAATCGGTTCAGTTTTGAGAATAAAATATCAATTATGTATTACCATTTTTTTTTTTTCAGGTGGCTGAGAACTTGGTGATTCTAAGCCTCCGTGAATGCCATCGTATAGCTTCTATTCCGGATATATCTCACCTTCAAAAGTTGGAAAAGCTTGTTCTCGAGCGTTGCACAAAACTGACTGAGATTCATGACTCCATTGGGAATATGCAGACGCTTATTTACTTGAACCTGTATGGCTGTACGGATCTTATTAAGATTCCGAACGATGTCTCGGGCTTGAAACGCCTTGAGAAACTTATCCTTTCTCGCTGCTCAAAACTGGAAAAACTTCCCGAAAATATAGGCAGTATGAACTCACTGAAGAAGCTTCTAATTGATGACACTGCAATAACAGGCCTTCCTGAATCCACCTTTCGTCTTACTCGACTCGAAGAGCTTGACTTAAGTCGATGCACGCGTCTCAATAGGCTACCTCAGTTCATAGGAAAGCTTTGCTCTCTGAAAGAACTGTCCCTCAATGGATCGGGGTTAGAGGAGTTTCCAGATTCTATTGGCTCTTTGGCCAACCTTGAGAAACTTAGTGTCATGTGGTGTCCGTCGTTGAAAGTAATTCCCGATTCTATCGGAAAACTCAAGTCATTGACACAGTTTTCCGTTCTGTCTAGTCCAATCTCGGAACTGCCTGTGTCTGTCGGTTCGTTGCCAAATCTACAGGAGCTATCAGTGGGAAGAGGCCAATTCCTAACCAGAATTCCTGATTCCATTGAAGGGCTAAATTCTCTTGTTGTGCTTCAAATAGAGCAGACAAAGATCACGGGTCTTCCTGACCAGATTGGAGCCTTGAAATTGCTTGAGAAGCTCGAGATGCGAAACTGTAAATCGCTTGTCTCACTACCCGAATCAATCGGGAGCCTCATGAGGCTAACTACTCTGATCATCTATGAGGCCAAACTCACAAACTTGCCCGAATCTATAGGGAACTTGGAAAGCCTCGCAATGCTTAACCTAACGAATTGCCGAGAGCTCCGCGAGCTTCCAGAGTCGATAGGGAACTTAAAGTCTGTTGGCTGTTGTTTCAGCAAGAGACCACCGAGTGGTGCATTAATTTAACACACATGACATTGAACTCAAAATGGCAACTGCTAGGAGAAGAGAAAAACGTAGAGGAAAAACAGAGGAAAGAGAGTAAAGCAACCCCACTGTCATTATCAGATTTTTCTAGATACAAAAAAGGACATCCACATCCTTCTTCAATACACTTCTCAAGTTTCAATCTTTGTCATACAAGTGTCATACTTACAGCCATTGATTAGCTATTAACTCAACAAGAGTCAACTTTACAAAACCATGGTCAAAATAATTAAAAGTGCAGCACATTAAATATTAACATTCTCCCCCTTAATGTGCTGATCTTGAACTCCAAGTGCTAATCTGAGTTGCTGAAACTTTGCAATTGGGAGTGCCTTTGTGAAAATGTCTGCAACTTGTTCTTCCGTCTTGCAGTAGTTGAGTTGGACTTCACCATCCTCGATAGCTTCTCGAATGAAATGATATTTGATTGCAATGTGCCTGGACCTGCTATGAAAACACGGATTTTTTGCCATTGCAATTGCTGATTTGTTGTCACAAAACAACTCTGTAGCTTCTTCTTGCTTTTCTCCAATATCTTCAAGAATTCTTCTAAGCCATATAGTCTGTGATGTTGCAATTGAGGCTGACATATACTCTGCTTCAGCTGAGGATTGAGCAACTGATTGTTGCTTCTTAGACAGCCATGAAAATACACCTGTACCAAGAGAAAAAGCATAACCTGAGGTGCTCTTCATATCGTCAACACAGCCTCCCCAATCACTATCACAAAAGTCAATCAACTTCACTTTAGAACTCCTACTAAATCTGATTCCATAGCTCAGTGTTCCTTGAATATATCTCAGCACTCTTTTTCCAACACCATAGTGCTTTTGACTTGGACTATTCAAGAATCTTGAAAGCAAACTTGCAGCAAACATAATATCTGGCCGCGTTGCCGTGAGATAAAGCAAGTTTCCAACCAAACTTCTATAAAGAGTCTCATCCACTTTCTTTTCCCCATCTTCCTTCACTAGTTTTTCATTGCAAACAAGAGGAGTGGCCACTGATTTACATCCAAACATTCTGAATTTTTTGAGAACTTTTTCAGCATAGTTCTTTTGAGAAATGAAAACTCCATCATCATATTGATAGATCTCCATGCCAAGAAAATAATGCAACAGCCCCAAGTCACTCATTTCATATTTTATCATCATCTCCCTTCTAAATTCTTCAATCATCTTTTTGTCATTTCCAGTAAACACCAAATCATCAACATATAAAGCAACAATGAGAATTCTTGACTCACCTTGATGCTTCACATACAAAGTTGGCTCACTCTTGCTTTTGCAGAAAACTTTTTCAAGGAAATACCCATCAATTTGACTATACCAAGCTTTCGGGGCTTGCTTGAGTCCATATAGGGCCTTTCTTAACTTGTAGACCTTGTCTTCATCTCCTTTAGCTATGAAGCCTTGAGGTTGTTCTACGTACACCTCCTCTATTAATTCTCCATTCAAGAAAGCAGATTTAACATCAAGTTGGTACAACAACCAACCTTTTTGGGCAGCAAGAGCAATAAGTGCTCTCACAGTATCTAGGCGAGCAACCGGAGCAAAAGTTTCTTGAAAATCAACGCCGGGCTGTTGAGCGTAGCCTTTAGCAACAAGTCTTGCTTTTTTTCTTTGCACCGTACCATCAGAATTGAATTTGACCTTGTAGATCCATTTGACATCAATGACTTTCTTTTCTTTCGGTCTCTCAACTAGCTCCCAAGTTTGATTCTTTTCGATAACATCAATCTCATCTTGCATAGCCTTCCTCCAACACTCTTCTTTCACAGCTTCTTCGAAGTATTCTGGTTCAAGAACGCAGAAATTGCATCTTTCATAAACATCAGTCAAACTCTTCATTTTCTTTGGGGCTGAGGTTGGAGATGATGAACCTGAGCTTGATGGGCTGCTTGGTGATGATGGCGTACTTGGTTGAGTTTGCTCTTCGTCGTCTTCATCTTCATCTTCATCGGCTGATTCTTGAGGTAGAACAATTGGAGCAGCAACATCTCTTTCAACTTCTTCTTTTTCCCAATTCCAAGTAGCACTTTCGTCGAACAACACATCTCGACTAACGATAACTTTTTTGGTCTTCAAACTATATAGCTTATAGCCTTTTGATTGAGTGCTATAGCCAATAAAAATGCATTTCTCACTAGCCTCATCAAGCTTGTAGCGTCTCTCTTTTGGAATTTGAGCATAGCAAATACACCCAAAGATCCTCAAATGCTTTACTGATGGTTTCCTCCTGTTCCAAGCTTCAATTGGAGTCTTGTTCCATACTGCTTTCGTTGGGCATCTGTTAATCAAGTACACAGCTATATAAACGGCTTCAGCCCAGAAAACTTTCGGCAATTTCTTGTCATGTAACATAGACATCGCCATCTCCATCACAGTTTGGTTTTTTCTTTCCGATACCCCATTTTGTTGTGGAGTATAGCGAACAGTCAATTGCCTTTTCACGCCTTCATCTTCACAAAACTGATCAAATTCTCTTGATGTATACTCCTTACCTCTGTCACTTCTCAATACTTTTATAAAATGACCACTTTGCTTCTCAACAAAAACTTTAAACTTCTTGAAAATAGTGAAAACTTCAGATCTTTGCCTCATAAAATACACCCAAGTCATCCTTGTAAAATCATCAATAAAGAGGATGAAGTACCTGTTTTGAGAATGAGAAGGTGTCCGCATTGGCCCACACACATCTGTATGAACCAACTCTAATGGCTTCTTTGCTCTCCAAGCTACTCCTTTCGGGAATGGTTGCCGGTGATGCTTCCCAAGAGCACAACCTTCACAAACTTCTTCTTTTTCTTCAATTTTTGGAAGTGCCTGCACCATATTCTTTTAATGAAGCAACTTGAGACCTTGAAAATTTAAATGCCCAAGCCTCTTGTGCCATAGCCATGAATCAGTAGTTGAGCCAATTCTGAAAGCTACATTGTCCCCATGCTTGAAATTAATTATAAAGCTCCGATTCTCCATCTTTAGCTTCGCTAGAACCAACTTGTCTTTTTCTTTGTCAAAGATAGTGCAGCTATCATCTTCAAAATGGAGTGAATAGCCATTTTCCACTAGCTGTCCAACACTCAGTAGGCTTTGATCCAAATCTGGCACGTACAAAACACCGCGAATAAATCTTGAGCCTTTCTTCGTTTGGACTCCTATTGTTCCTTTCCCCTTCACATCCACAAGAGCACCATTTCCAAGCCTTACTTTTGAATTTGCAGCTTCCATATTGACAAAAAAACTTTTATCTGCTGTCATATGATTGGTACAACCGCTGTCCAAAAACCACTGACTTTCTTCATCTTTCGAGCAACTTGTGCTTGAGTAACATGCTTCATTTTTTGATTCTGGAGCACTCAAAGATGCATAGAACAAATTAGATTCACCACCTTTCTCAGTAGCACAATTAGCTTGTTCAGCGTTTTTGAATCTGCAATCCTTCTTCACGTGGCCAAACTTTTTACAGTTGTAGCATTGCTTCTTCCCTTTAAACCAGCAATCTTCTTCAACATGGCTGCTTCTTTTACAAATTTTGCACCTCTGCGGCAATCCTACTTCACCAGAGTTTCTATTAAAATTGCCTCTGCCTCTGCCTCTTGAGTTTCTTCCTCCACCTCTGCCGAATCTTCCACCTTTATTTGACATTTCGCCATTTTGTTCATTTTCTGGATGCTTGCCACTATTTTTGGGTCCAAGATTGAGTTGGGACTGAAATGCACTCTCAACTGGTTTTTCAGAGTGTCGAATCAATCTTTGCTCAGCTACTTTCAAGGAACCCATTAATTCTTCAACACTTAAAGTGGACAAATCTTTTGTTTGTTCTATTACAGACACAACATTATCAAACTTTTCGGGCATATTCATCAAAACTTTCTCCACTATTGTCTGATCAGTCAATTTTTCACCATAGGTCTTCATTTGATTAACAAGCTCAATAAATCTATCAGCAAACTCCTTCAAAGTCTCATTGTCTTTCATCTTTGTATTTTCAAATTGTCTTCTAAGAGATTGAAGTTTTACAGCTCTTACCTTCGAATCTCCTAGATATTCCTTTTGTAGAATCTCCCATGCTTCTTGGGCTGTTGTGGCTCTCATGATTCTTGGAAAGATTGAATCTGCTACAGCTCTTTGGATCATTGAAAGAGCATTTGCATTCCTTTGTCTTGCTTCTTTGAGTTTCTTCTTTTGAGTATTTGTCAAACCCTCTTCATTTTCAGGTTCTTTATAGCCAGTCTCCACCATATCCCACAAATCAACAGCTAGAAATGACGTCTTCATCTTCACACACCAGAAATCATAATTTTTCCCATCAAAGACTGGAACATACGGTTGCTGGATATTAAAGTTTGGTCCACTTGTGCTGGCCATCTCTTCTTCTCGAACCTCTTTTCTTCTTTTTCTTGCGCCCTAGCTTTACTGCAAACCCAAGCTCTGATACCACAATCTGTTGGCTGTTGTTTCAGCAAGAGACCACCGAGTGGTGCATTAATTTAACACACATGACATTGAACTCAAAATGGCAACTGCTAGGAGAAGAGAAAAACGTAGAGGAAAAACAGAGGAAAGAGAGTAAAGCAACCCCACTGTCATTATCAGATTTTTCTAGATACAAAAAAGGACATCCACATCCTTCTTCAATACACTTCTCAAGTTTCAATCTTTGTCATACAAGTGTCATACTTACAGCCATTGATTAGCTATTAACTCAACAAGAGTCAACTTTACAAAACCATGGTCAAAATAATTAAAAGTGCAGCACATTAAATATTAACAAAGTCGTTAAACAACTTGCTAATGGAAGATACTGGGGTGGCAAAGTTACCTGAAAGCTTTGGGATGCTCTCAAGCTTAATATTTTTGAAAATGACAAAGAAGTCTCTTGCGGAACTGCCTTTGAGAAGGCGACACGATATTGATGTGCTTCCAACATCCTTCTCAAGCCTATCCTTGCTGAATGAATTCTATGCTCGTTATTGCGACATTTCGGGCAAAATCCCGGATGATTTTGAGAAGTTGTCGTCGTTGGAGATTTTGGATCTAGGCTACAACCATTTTTTCAGCCTCCCTTCAAGCCTAAAGGGCATGTCCATTCTCAAAAAACTAACTTTGCCTAATTGCCAAGAGCTCAAATCTCTCCCTTCACTTCCCTCGAGTTTGTTGGAGATAAACGTCGCAAACTGTGTTGAACTGGAAACCGTATCTAATATTTCAAACTTGGAGAGCTTACAGCTTTTGAATCTCACAAATTGTGAGAAAGTGGTGGATATTCCTGGCCTTGAATGCTTGAAGTCCTTGACAAGGTTGTACCTGAACGATTGCAATTCTTGCTCATCCGTGGTCCGGAAAAGACTAGCCAGGGTCCTTTTCTCTCTCTCTCTCTCTCTAAATTTCACTCTTTCTGATACATGGAAAATTGAACTATATATCGTTCCTCATGTAAAAAATCAGCAAACTCATACTAATATCATTAATTTTGTTGCAGGGGTCTTTGAGGAATATACGGAATTTAAGTATGCCTGGAAGCAAGATTCCCAACTGGCTTTCTCAAGATGCCGTAGTCACATTCTCCGAACGCAGAAACCATGCCCTCAAAGCTGTAATTATAGGCGTAGTTGTCTCTCTGAACCATCAAATACACAGTGATATGAGAAACCTCAACCCGGCTGTCGTCGATGTCCTAGCAAAGGTCCTCAAACTCGACGGTTCTCCAGCATTCACCACAACATTGTATTTACTAGGAGTGCCAAACACGAACCAGGACCAATTTCACTTGTGCAGGTTTTCGGTCCATAATCCTCTGGTTTCTTTGTTGAAAGACAGATATAAAATAGAGGTGACAAAGAGCAACCCAGCTATTGATCTTGGGGTTGAGATGAAAAAGTGTGGGATTCATTTTGTTTATGAAGGTGATGATGATTATGAGGGAGATGAAGAATCGTTAAAGGAGAGCCAATTATCCACTTCAGAGAAACTAGCCAAGTTTTTCGGGTCCTATGAAGAAGATGATCGTGATCATGTTTCTGAATCCGGTGCAGCAACAGATTAAATGAGGAATTAAAATGATTATAAAAAAAAAGCTCATTTATGTTCAATGATTGTTACGTAGAACTTATTGGAACTAAAAGTACTATCTGTTTATATCATAAAGAAGGCCGAGCAATGTGAATAGTTGCCGTGCGTGCCCTTCTTAGGTTATTTATTTTTTCATTGTTATTATTGTTGTTTCAGTTTATTGTGGTTTTCTACTTAACTCAGTTATTTTCCAAGGGTTTTTTTTTTTTTAGTTTGAAAGTTATTTTTGTCGTGTTCAATTTTTTGTCCTTGATGCATTTCATGTCGACTATTGGTTGTAGTTTCTACTTTATTTTTTATTTGTGATTTTATGTCTTTTTTTTTTTTTTTTTTTTTTTTTTTTTTGTTGAAATGGTTGTCGTTATTATGTTCTTGACAAACAACTTTTGTTCTCGTTCTTTTTTTGTTGTTTTGTATCGTAGTTGGTGTTTGTTGTTTGCCAGATTTTTGTGCTAATGAAGTTTCATTCTTGTTCCTTTTGGGGTCGTTTTTTACTTTTTTGTTCATTATTGTATACTTTTTGTCATGCTTGTTGTCTGTATTTTTTGTCTTTTTATTTTTGTTATCCTTGCTACGCTCATCTTTCACTCTTTTTAACTAGCCCTTCTCACCCGTTTCACATATCATCATGAAAGAGAGAGAAATTTAAGATCTATGACTGTTTGTAATACGTTCCTTGTTGGGTGGATAATTCAAATTCAAATATATATATATATTTTTTTACAAAACAAAATATAAAATTATCACTTAATCTTTGCTTGCAGTCCCATTTCACGCCCTTTTAGTTTTTATCCCTTTGCCGTGAAATGAAGTTAAATTCACATAAATATATGAATCTAAAATTTAGGCATAAAAACAAATCAACTAGAGATTTTCACTTGCAATTGTAACAAGGGTATTATCTTTTGTTGGAAATGGAATCTTGACTTTTCTGTACTCACAAAAAGTCAATAATTCTAGAACAACTTTGATAACGAGAACCACTACTTTTTCCGTAGGGCTAGGTATATATAAAGAACACAGAAGTTAATCATAACATAGTACTGCACACTTAAAAATAATAATGATAATAATACATATATATTAAATATGGCGGAAGACGACGTCGCTTCGTCCTCTTCTTCATCGCCTCCGGGTCCGGTGGTGGCGTTCCGGCACCGATGGGACGTGTTCCTGAGCTTCAGAGGCGAAGACACGCGCGAGAGCTTCACCAAGAGCCTCTACGAGACGTTGGAGAGAGAAGGAGTCCGAGCCTTCCGAGACGACGACGGCCTCAACCGCGGCGACGAGATCGCGCCGTCACTGCTGGAGGCGATCGAGGACTCCGCCGCCGCCGTCGTCATTGTCTCGCCGAGGTACGGCGACTCGCGGTGGTGCCTGGAGGAGCTGGCCAAGATCTGCGAGTGCCGGAGGCTGATCCTGCCGGTTTTCTACCGGGTCGACCCGTCCGACGTGCGGCGACAGAGAGGACCGTTCGAAGAGAACTTCAGAAGTCACGAGGAGAGGTTCGGAAAGGATAAGGTTTTGAGGTGGAGGAGCGCCATGGAGAAGGTCGGTGGAACTGCTGGTTGGGTTTTCAAGCACGGGTAAATATACAAACAATTCAATGTATTTAATTTTAATCCTCTGCCTAATTAAAATCAAATCTTTTTGGAATATAATTCAGATTTATGTTGTCTGCCTACCTTTTGTTCAAGTCAATTTCCTTTGTTGACTGAAACTAATAACTGGCCGTTTGTATTGCGTGTTTGGTTCATCTTGTTTTACAAATCAAATACAAAAATGGTGTTGGTTTAAATCTTAAACTCATCATTTTAAACATAAGATCCAAAAAAAAATCTCTTTTTTTATGGCTAATCCTTTCACTCATTTTCTTTTCATAGTAATATTTTCATATTAAAAATTTTATCTTGTCCACTTTATGCCTAGATCTCGTTTGCAATAGGTGTCCGTTTTTAAAAGGATAACTTTTATTGTTTTAAATATAAAATGCTTTTCATTTTAAGAATAAAATAGTATTTCCTTAAAAATTAAAAGTTATTTGGAATTAAAAAAGTAATGTTAAAAATATTTTGTAGTGAAAAAATTTTAAAAAGTTTTTTTTTTTTTTTTCCCCCTTTTTCAAGAGGATATTGTACAAAATTAATTTGAAAATGAGAAAATTTTCTCTTTTCAAAATAAGAGAATGATATAAAAGATTTAGAAAAATTCTCTTTTGTAAAAAAATTTCCAATTTTCGAAATTGAACTTGCCATCAAAACAAGGGGTTGAATTCCATAGCTTTTCCTTTAATCTCCTATTAAAACCATATTTTTTAATTTTTTTTAATACCATGTTAAAATATGGTAAGATTTTATTAGATTTGTTAAAAAAATAATTTTCAAATGATTTTTTTACATCTATTCAAATTCTATTTCAAAAATATAAATTCTATTTAAATCTCAAATTTCAACCATTAATGACCAAGAAAATGGAACAGTTTAAATCTCAGTAAATATTATATATGGATAATTGGTTGATATAACTTTATGGTCCAAAAAAGAAAATAAACTATTTCGTCTTATGCTCTCATAAGAGAAAGTATCATACTTTCTCCTTTGAAAAAAAAAAAAAAAAAAAATACCTCGTTATTTTTTCATCTGTTTAATCGTTGTATTAGAATGAAACTTGCTCACGCTCGTTTCCAATAACATATTTATGACTATATATATAGATGAATCTCTTACCTAACAATGAAATAGATTTAACAGACATAACTTTTTAAATAGATATATGTACTGTTAATTAATTTACATACAACTTTAAGTAAATTTATATGTAATATATTTGGTGCTATTTGGAGTTATTAGACATGTAATATAAAAAGAACATTTTCTTAAAATCAACTGGTAGTTACTTTAACTTACAAAAAGTTACAAATGCGATTTTACAGGAGTCTCATATATGAGCCTCTTATCCAACAGCTGTATAGGTTTAACATATATAACTGTTTAACTGGATGCATCTAATTACTAATAGATTCAAATACAACTTTAAATAAAACTATATGTGTAATACATATGGTACTATGTAGAGTTATTAGACATATAATATAAATAAAAAATGTTATCTTAATATTATATATAATTCACGAGTTCACCTTTTCTTCTACCTTTTATTGAAAATTGCTCTATATAGGTCGTTGTTTAATCCATCACTTCTGTGAGCGCATCACGTCCTTCTGCATATTAAATGGGCCCAAATTAAATCAAATGATTTAATAAAGACAAAAGAAAAACTAATCTTCTCGGATTAACATGTCTTTTTTTAATCCTTTTTAAACAAAGAGATGCTACATTGACGTGAATTCTAAACACTACTGATCGAAAATTCAATTCAAAGTCTTGACATATGCATAGTATGTAAGCCGTGGATTTGGCTCATATGTACGGTTATCATATCTCCTTCTGTGTCCCTCGAATAATATCATCTATTTTTACGTACTTCTCGTAACCATTTTGATTTTGTTGACAGCAAAGAAGCGGAAATAATAAACCATTTGGTCAAAAGGGTGTTGAGTGCAATCAGCAATACGCCCATGGGTTTGGCTAGATACACAGTTGGACTTGATTCTCGCCTTGAACAAGTGATGAAAATGTTGGATGTTAAATCCAATGGAATCCGAATAATGGGATTTTATGGCATCGGTGGGGTCGGCAAGACAACCCTTGCCAAGGCAGTTTACAACAAACTTGTCGGCCACTTTAAGCTCCGCAGTTTCATATCAAGTGTTCGAGAAATTTCAGCTCAAGAGGATGGTCTTGTTTCTCTTCAAAAAAAACTTGCCAGTGACCTTTGCAAGGGTAATGTTATAGATAAGGTTAGTGATTATATTACTTTAATCAAAGGGAAAGTAAATGAGAGGCGCGTTTTAGTAGTTTTGGACGATGTTGACAATGTAAGCCAACTAAATGCTGTGATGGCCAAAAGAGAGTGGTTTCATGAAGGAAGTAGGATCATCATTACCACTAGATATCGAGAAGTCTTGCCGAAGCACCTTGTGGATTCGGAGTATGAGGTCAGAGAATTGGATTCGTCTGAGGCGCTAAAACTTTTTAGTCACCATGCTCTAGGAAAGGAGAAACCAACAGATAAGTTCTTCAATCTGTCTGAGCAAATTGTGATGTTAACCGGAGGGTTACCATTGGCTCTAGAAGTGTTTGGTTCTATGCTTTTTGACAAAAGGAATATAAAGGTATGGAAAGATGCGCTGCAGAAACTGAAGAAGATTCGTGGGGAGAATCTTCAAGGCGTGTTGAAGATCAGCTATGATGCACTAGACGAGCAAGAAAAGTGTGTATTCCTTGACATCGCGTGCCTGTTTGTTTATATGGGAATGGATAGAGATTATGCAATTGACATATTTAAGGGGTGTGGCTTTGAGGCCGAGATAGTAATCACAGAACTCGCGGCTAAATCACTCATCAAGATTACTTCAACGAATACGTTGTGGATGCATGACCAAGTTAGAGACATGGGAAGACAGATTGTTAGGCATGAAAATGTAGTTGATCCTTGCATGCGTAGCAGACTGTGGGACCGCGACGAGATCATGACCGTCTTCTTGGATGAGAAGGTACAAATTATAGTACGACATATAGTTCATATACCCAAGTTCTAGATTTAGAAGCTTTAGACCTAGTGGTTTTAATTTGCATGTTCATTTTTGGTTGCTTCCTTTTGGAGTGCCTTTATTTGAGTTTCTAAGGCGGTTTTTTTTTTTTTTTTTTAAATAATTATTTACAACAGAGAAGAAAATGTACACAAGGAATTGTCCTAGACTTCAAGAGAAAAAACATGGTGAGGGATCCTGATGGTGGCAGTATATTATGGAATAAGCTTCAAAGAAGCCCAAATTTGACTAATGTAGTTGCTTACTTGAAAGAAATATACCGAGAGTACCAAATAAATCAATTAGAGAAGAAGAAAGAGGCTAAGATTTGGGCCAAACCCCTCGGAACAATGGTCAACCTCAGATTGCTCCAAATAAATTATGTCAACCTTGAAGGAGAGTTCAAATTCCCTCCAGAACTCAAGTGGCTGCAGTGGAAAGGGTGTCCCTTAAAATATCTCCCATCTGATTTCTGTCCTCAGAGACTCGCCATCCTTGATCTTTCAGACAGCAAAATTGAAAGAGCCTGGGATCGGTATGATAACAAGGTACGTCAATCACCTACTAAGCTGTTATATTACGAATCAGGCTTACTGATCCCAGTTTTTGATAGGAACTGACATGACATACGAGTTGCCATTTTTTTTTTTTTTTTTTATAGATAGGAGTTTAAAAAGTTAGTATGGTCATTAATTAATATTAAAAAGTTGCATCTAAAATTCCTTTTGTTGGAAGAAGGATGACAATTCATCACCACGTGAGTTGATATTGAAAAGTTACGATAGAAGTTGGGATCCTTCCTATGTTATTTCAAGTAATTCTGTTATCAAATTTTATTTTTGAATTATCTTTGGTCATATACCACTAAAAGAAAGTTTTTCGATTTTTCAGGTGGCTGAGAATTTAAAGATATTGAACCTAAGTGATTGCTTTAAACTGACTGGTCTTCCCAATTTATCCGGGAATCAGAAATTAGAAAAGCTTATCCTCAGGCGTTGTGTAAGCTTGACTAAGATTGATGATTATATAGGGAACATTAACACACTGATTCACTTGGACCTAAAAGGATGTTCAAATCTTATTCAATTCCCTACCGATGTGTCCGGCTTGAAACAGCTTGAGAATCTTATCCTCTCCGGGTGCTCAAAATTGAAAGGGCTTCCGGAAAACATAGGCAGCATGAGATCTTTGAAAGAGCTTCTAGTTGACGATACTGCTATAGAAAGCATACCTGAATCTATCTTCCGCCAAACACAACTCGAGAAGCTTATCTTAAGCCATTGCAGGCATTTAAAGAGGCTTCCCCATTGCATAGGAAAGCTGTGTTCTCTGAAGGAACTCTCTCTAAATGGATCTGGATTAGAAGAATTGCCACACTCGATTGGATCTCTCGAAAACCTTGAGAAGCTAAATGCGACGTGGTGTTCTTCATTGTCTGTACTTCCTGATTCCATCGGCGATCTCAAGCTGTTGACAGAGTTTTTTGCTTTGGAAAGTCCAATCAAAGAACTCCCTCTTTGTATTGGTTTTTTACCAAATTTGAAGGAGTTATCAGTGGGAAGGGGAAAATTCCTCAGTGAATTGCCTCATTCAATTGGAAGACTAGATTCTCTTGTGACGCTTCAGATACATGAGACATCAATCACCGATCTGCCCGATGATATTGGAGCGTTGAAATCACTAAAGAAGCTTCAGTTGTGGAAATGTAGATCTCTTGGATCATTACCCGAGTCAATTGGCGGTTTGTTGTCTCTTACTACTTTGGAAATATATAAAGCTAAAATCAAAGAGCTTCCAGAATCAATAGGCATGTTGGAGAACCTTACAAAGCTAAGCCTTTACTTTTGTGAAGAGCTGCAGAAGCTTCCAGATTCAATAGGAAATTTGAAGTCCTTGTACTACTTGCAGATGGCAGCAACTGCGGTGACAGAATTACCTGAAAGCTTCGGGATGCTATCAAGTTTAATGGAATTGCACATTTCAAAGAATCATCAAGTGGGACTGTTTGATAGCAATGACGTGAAAACGCCTGTGATTCACTGCTCACAAAAGGGTTCTTTTTTCCCATCTTCTTTCTCAAGTCTATCCTCACTAAGTAAATTGGATGCTCGTGCGAGGGAAATATCTGGTAAGATTCCAGATGATTTCGAGAAGTTGGCGAATCTAGAGATTCTAAACCTTGGCAACAATGATTTCTGCAGCCTCCCATCCAGCTTAAGGGGCATGTCAATTCTTAAAAAACTTCTTTTGCCTCATTGTGGAGAGCTAAAGTTCCTCCCTCCACTTCCCTCAAGTTTGCTTGTGGTGAATGTTGCGTACTGTATCGCATTGGAAAATATTTCTGATCTTTCAAACTTGGAAAGCTTAGAGGAATTGAATCTCACAAACTGTGAGAAAGTCGAGGATATTCCTGGCCTCGAATGCTTGAAGTCTTTAAGAAGGTTGTACATGAATTGTTGCAAAACTTGCTCCATGGTTGCTAAGAGAAGACTTGCTAAGGTTCTCTCTCTCTCTCTCTCTCTCTCTCTCGAGTTTGCATTCTAAAATTATTATCCAAAAGTAACAATTACAATTGAGAAGACGATAAATTGAATAAAAGTTGGGATACTTGGCACTGCTAAAAAGAATTTCCCTTTTATATTAATCCTCCTCGTATAACTTTAGAAAGAAGAAAACAAAATTTCTTAGTTCTTCAAAATTTGTTGCAGAGCTCTTTGAGGAAAATAACGAATCTTAGCATGCCTGGGAGCAAGATTCCAGATTGGCTTTGTCAAGATGAGGTCACATTCACAGAGAGAAGGAATACCCCTCTCCAAGGTGTAACTATAGGTGTAGTTGTATCTCTCAACCATCAAATTCAAGATGACTCGAGACAAAACGTTTCCGGGATAGTTGACATACAAGCACGGGTACTCAAACAAGATTTACCAATCTTCACCACAGTTTTCAACTTAAGTGGAGTACCACACAAGGACGAAGATCAACTCCACTTGTGCCGGTATTCGGTTGATCAACCTTTAGTTTCCCAATTGAAAAATGGCTATAAGATAATGGTAACCAAGCGAAACCCGCCAGTTATGCAAGGTGTTGAGCTGAAAAAGTGGGGGATTTGTTTGGTCTATGAAGGTGATGATGATTATGAGGGTAATGAAGAGAACTTAGATGAAAGCCAACTGTCCGTTTCCCAAAAACTAGCGAAGTTTTTCAGCACATTTGAAGCAGAAGATGCTAAGGTTTCTCAAAACTCTGGTGAAGAGGTGGAAAGAAATGTGCAAGAGACTTGTAAAAGACCACAAAACTTTTTCCCACAATATTTGCTTCCAAAATTTGTTGCTCTTTCATTTCTAGTTCTTTTATTCAGTTGGATTTTCTTGCGTAGAGTGTAAAATTTTCATTTAGCTCTATAACTTTTGGACATATTGATGATCCAATGAACATATGTGAAGATATCTAATTATTTCATAGTTAATGATATAGTTTCATAATTAGAAAAATCGCTCGATGAAGTTCCTTGCTCACTCCTGAAAAGGAAGAAGGAAAGATGATTTTTTTTTTCCCCCCAACTTCCCTGTGTTTGGGAAATATTTTTTACTTCTGGAGTGTTGTTGGAGCAGTAAGTTTTATGTCGTCTTCACTTGACCGTTTTTTAATTTTAATGTCGTTTGTGTTTTTTTTTTTTTTCCCTCAAGCTCCCATTTAGCATTTCCTTTTAAACCTAATTTTAAAAAAATAAATTAGTGCATTTTCTCTAGTAAAAATTAAATTTTATAATTTAAATTATGAATTTGAATTAATAATTAAAATAATTGTTTGTGCCATCTTGATTTCAGATCAAAGCCGTTACCAAGCTCTATTCAATTGTCATTTCTTGTCATTCGCTATGTGTTTGTCGTATTGTCATATTCCATGCAACTCTATTTTCATTTAAACTGTAACGATGATATTGTCTACTTTAGGTCTCGTACCTACATGATTTTGCTTTTGGACTCACCCCAAAAAGTCACATATCATTAAAATGTGATTTCTTTACTTATGAATCGTCACATATATTCATTCCTAAACATTCCTAAACTGTAACGACGATACTGTCTCAACTTACATTTTGTTGTTGGGGACGGGTGTTCTAGTCGCAGCCAAAAACATTATCACCAGGTAAAATGGTAGGATTTATACCTTCGACCCCAATTAATATAGAATCAAAGCATAGAACTTAAAGGGCGAATTAGGTCATCTTGCACGGCCAAAAAATGCTCGGGGTTTGATTAGATGATGTAAATGTACACTAGAGAGACCTGGCACAACTATAGTTCCTCCACGTAGGGAAACAGCTTTTCAAAGTGGGAAAAAAAAAATAAAAAATAAAAAAAGAATCTATATATGAGTATATATAGAACAAACCTAAACTACGATATGGAGCAAGCTAAATTTACAAATTTTTCTACGGCTCACCGTCAAAATGAATGTTTTTTATACAAGTCCTTTCAGTTTATTTCCTTTGCCCTATCTTGGGCCGGGACTTCATGCTGGCTCTGCGAGCAACATCCCACGCTTTCTGCGGCGCAAACACACCCAGCTGTGCAGCAAAGAACGACTCGTACCCAGGTGAGTCAAAAGCAAAGCCAGTGTGTTTTGATAACTCTCTTGGGAGTTGAGCTATGGCGTAGCTCCTGGCCTCGTCCGGTGTGAGTTGGTTTCCAATTTCCAGCAATTCTGTTCTGGTTCTACCTTCGGGCTCATGCATGTGAATTTCCTGAACAATCTGATAATCATATGGGAAGAACCATCTCTGAACCCTACAATCATAATGAGAAAAAAAAAATCAGCAGCTACATAATGAAGGCAAAAATTGGTGATGAAACTAGAAAATCTTCAATAAAGAATCTCATTGTCTTACCCTTGGTAGATGAAATCACCAAGAAGCGCAACAATGGGAACGAGTGCAAGCGTCAAGTAGAAGTAGAATGTACTCATTAAGACATAAATGACAAAGAAAACATTTTCCTGAAAATAAAAAACCGTCGGAGTGTCAGTGGCTCGAATATTTTATAGGAAATTTTTGGGAGATAAACAAAATTCTCAATAGTAAAAGAGGAGAAAAACGAAACCCACCTGTCGGTCATATGGTGTCATAATGCCAGAGTATATGAAAATGAATATAAACCATGCCAAAATGCTTCCACCAACACTGATGTAATGCCACCTTGTAATTGAATTGCACATCAAAAGAAGCCGCAGGTTGACGGTCACTACAACACAGGTGAAGGCCATTGTGCTGACATCCCAAAGACCAAACATCTTGCCAGATGAATTTTGAGCATTTGAACTGGAATCGCTCACAAAGAAATAGAAGATGAGAGATTGATAGACAGAAAAGAAGGCCCATATTGCCACAACCCTCCATTTGAAAAAGACATTCCTTATGCCCTCCCTGTATATTTCGGGATATTTCTTGGAAAGAGATGCACTAATATCCTGATTAAGAAAGCAAATAAACAATCAGTGGAACTTTCATCTAAAACATTACAAAAATAAACACCCTGTCGCCTTCTCAAGCACATAATCAAGAAAGCATTAAAAACCATGGAAAAGAATGCAACACCTTGTCAAAAAGCCCAACCATGATCACGGGCAGGGCTGTGAATATGACGTTGTACAATGATTGAAACCAATCATCATAAAATCTTTGACCAGAAAATCCCGTTTGAAAGGTGAACCAAAATTGAGTCAAAGTGAAAGTAAGATTCTTGTAAAAGAAATAAGTGATAACCTGCAATTTGGAATTAAATATGGTCAACCACAGAGGATCAAGATAAATTCCAACACATTGAATAAACAGTGAAGACTCAGACCTTGCATAATCTAAGATACGACCAACGTCCATGCACAAGTAGTAAATCTGTAAGAAATCGAAACTGGGCAATCGCAAAATCACTAGCCATCACCGCCTGCATGCCCTCTTGCCCACTGATCCCAATGCCAACATGAGCAGCTTGAATCATACTAACGTCATTGGCACCATCACCAATGCCAAGTGTTATTTTTTTTGCACCTTTCTTGACCATACTTGTGACCTGCAAGCAGAGAAAATACTTGAGGCACTACCCTAAATTAATAACTAGAGCAACTAATCAACTATCCATTGCAAAACTAGTTAATAATCTTTTCAGGTACAAAATAAATTAAACTTAGTCAAGGGAGGGGTACAAAGGTATTTGACCAGCGCATCTAGAAATTGGGAACATGCGGGCATTAATACAAGCCCATAGATAACAATATCAATCTTCGAACAGAGAGGCTTGAGAAAACTCATGCAAGTGATATGCAGCATAAAGAGCGCTTAAATAAAGCAAGTTTCTACAACAATGGAAATTCGGTATGATTCTTGAGAAACTTTATTGAAGTTTCAATATCTTCTCTATGCTAAAACAAATAATGTTACTATCAAGTTGCCATTGAATAGCTCAGCTCACCTGTGCTTTCTGCAGAGGAGAAACTCGGCAGCAAACAACTGAACAACAATTTAAACTCAAATTCAGTAGCATCACTCGTAAGCTTGGGTCTAGTGCATACATCAAGCATTTCCCATCTATTACAAGGGCCAACTTTGGTGCAGCCACCGTGTGAAGTAAGTGTTGTGCTTCTTCAAGGCACTTCTTCAACTCCTTTTTGACTTCTTCTTTAATGAACCGTGCAATTTCCACTTGGTCACCCTAAAAACAGAATTTTAAGCATTGAATAAACAAGCAACGCTACATAAGACAGAATTTTGTGCTTAAGAAAGAAAATGTTACCCTGCTTTCGACTTCTCTAATTGCATCAGTTTCTGAATTGATGATAAACTGTTTCATGTCATTGTTGATAAGATTGCATGCTGAAACAATTTTGTGGCAACAAAAAAATACAGTGAGAAAAATTCCAAGGATATAATAAGTCGTAGAGAAAAGGAAAAGAAATATTGAAGGGTAACATACAAGTAGTAGCACCACCACTCCGTGTGAGATTGTCTTACCATACGCTATATTTATTGCAGTTTCCATCTTGTCGCCTGTTAGCATCCAAATCTTAATACCAGCTCTAGAAAGAGTCTCTATGCAGCTTGGAACTCCTTCTTGAAGCTTATCCTCGATGGCAGTGCACCCAATCAAAATTAGCTCCGCCTCTATAAGTTCTGCCACCTGCATGAATCCACAATCAGTTTTCAACCATTTCATGTGCATCTCGATCAAAACCTAAAAGAAATTGACGAATATGGTGTAATACAGCAACAGAAGTAGCAAACTACAAAAAAGTACACATCTAAACACTTTTGTAACAAGGACTCGCAAAACCTCTAACAAACATCATAAAAAGATTTTTCAATATCTTGATGCATTTATATATCAATAACTGGAGCAACAATTTCAGAAACATTACCAGAATCATATACCACCAAAACAGCCAGCTAATACTAGGCATGCTTGTACAGAACCCCAAAAAAAAAAAAAAACACACGCACACTTGGCCCAGGATGACATATTATATACAAATAAGAAGCACAGGTTATTGATGGTAGACGGATTAAGAAGTACAGGTTCAACCAAATTTACTTATCCAATTTGATTTATAAACAACAACAACAACAACAACAATAATAACAATACTAATAAAAACCCTGGCCCTGGATGATGTAGTACGTACAAATAACTGCTATCAGAAGAAAAAGGTTATTGATGATAGATGGATAAAGAAGCACAGGTTCAACCAAATTTACCTCGTCCAACTTCTTTTCACGATCTCGTAGAGAGGATTTTGCCTGGATGAACTTCTCGTTCCAGCTTTCATACATATCAGAACTTAAATCTCTATAAGCCAAGCACAGTGTACGTAATCCAGAAGATCCAAATTGCTCCAAATGCTCCCTAGATACTTTCTTTATATCATCTTGACCAACAGCTAATCTCTCATAGATTACAGTATCAGCACCCTGTTAGACAGTTTCCTGACAGAATGTCAGCTTCCTGATCAACATGTTAATTCACCAGAGAAGCCTCAAGAAAGTATTACCTTGCAGTACAATACAAGCCTGCCATCTGGATAGCGACAAACAACAGACTGGCGCTTCCTCGTACTGTTTGTAAAACAGAGGTTTGCAACTAACGTTAGTGCTATGGATTAGAGTTTAATGTCTACTGTCTTGTATACAGTGATATGTCCCTACCTATTAAACTCGAGGACATTTAGGATCTCATATGAAACATCTTGGACTTTACCCATCTTCTCAATGTGAGACTCCCGAACATATATTGTTGTAGGTGTACGCCTGAGAATAAAGAGAACATCAATCCCATATTGGGTAAAATCTTTGACAACAGGAACTTTCTTTAAATAAACTTGCGAGAAACCCAAAACCAGAATCGAGAAGCCACATTCCAAATATCAGAAGGTCTATCAATATACTGAAAAACAATCAAAATTGCAAAGTAATTATTTTCTATGCCCAAACTGAAATTGCTCTCAGACATCATGGAAAATGCCCTCTTCCATCCCTCAGACTTTGACGAAAAAAGTTCAGGGGTAAATCTTGATGAGTTCAAAAACTGATTCCAACGGAATGATCACATCAGAATTGTACAAAATTGATATCAAAACAAAAAACTTAAAACCTTTTAGCCAATTCAAGCAAACAGAATCGGTGAACTGAATTCTAACCTGTAAAAGAAGAAACCAAAGTTTTTTGCAGCAGTTACCAAAGCAGCTTCATCCGGTGATGCAGCTTGATATGTAACTCTCTCTGGGGATTCATCACCCTCAGGAAGCACGGTATGACAGATAGCAAGGCATCTGAAAAATTCCTGAATAATAATAATTTAATTTGTCAGATTGAGCAAATTAAAAAGTTGACATATGCCATAACCAACTTGTAAATGAATTTATAAAAAAAGATGTTTAGTAACAATCTGCATACCAATCTCTCCCAAACAGCAAAGAAGACAGGAAGCACTTCCAAAACTACCAACAAGATTTATTGCCTTTATCTCAACCATAATTGTGGCTCACCCACTAGAGGAAGATTTAAAAATTTTAAAAAAAGGAGCGGACAAAGACTCCTTGTACTTGGAGTGATAACATTATAGATTTATAGTTGCACTTGTTCAGTATAATCAAGCAAAAGTCAACACTAGTTCCAACTGCAGATATTTCTACCTTGCAAAGATCAGGATTAGGCTCATTCCTCCAAGCTCCTCGCATAAGCCTGGCATCATCAAAGTTGAATCCCTTCTCGTGCACCACATTCGTTGACTCTTGACCCTGTAAGAAATAAATGAGATCGACGATTGCTTCAAGAGGACACATGCCCAATGCATGGGTGATTGTGAATAGGTGTACATGTATAAACATATGTAAATACTATATCTGTACATGTAAGTTTGTGTTACAATGTATGAGAGAGATAATTATACCTCGTCAATTTTAATGCCTCTCCGCTGTGCTACTCCCCTCTCTATTTCAGTGACACCAGTGCCATAAACCTCTCCTCCAATTGAACACTTGAAGAACTCCATTAAGTTTCTGGTTAGCGTTCCAGTTTTATCAGAAAAGATGTACTCCACCTGAGAAAAGTAGCAATGAAAAAAGATAGAGTCACTTACGATAGCATCGGTATGCTTACAATGGTGGAAAATATAATAACAATAACTTTGTCTAAAACAATTCAGAATAAAAAAAAAATCTACATTAATCAATGATCATAGTCGTATCATTTTCTCTGGCCTCGTAACAATCAAAATCATAGTTGAGTTTGATATGGCAGCAATTTACCTGTCCCAATTCCTCATTCAAATTTGAAGTCCTGGCCAACGCAGGGGTATTAGTTTCAACATGATACATATGCAAGTCCTTGTTGATAAATTGGGTAGACTGAATAAATTTGATCATCTGAGATTGCAAAAAGAAAAATAAATAAATAAATAAAACGTGAAGCCATCAAGAGGACTATTGGGCATTGCTAGAGCAACCAGCTATACAAGGTAAAGAGCTCACCTCAATGGAAACATAAAGAGAAATAGGTATGATGGTTGAATACAGAGTAATAAGAGTAAACATAGTAAGAATAGCAACCTGTACATCAGGAAAAGTAATTAGCAGGCTAAAATAAAACAATGGTTAATCAGAGAAGTAACTACAAACAAAAATTATCATGATCTAGAAGTTGTTCCACTTCAGTAAGAATATGTTACCACAAAAGGTTTATCGGGGTTGAACTGATTCTCAACATCTTCGAAAAGACCCAAGTAGAAGTACTTGCGATCTATGAATACACCGCTGCAAAAAATCAGAGGCATAAACATTATCATTCTGGAAACTCCAAAACAATGTCAGGGAAAATCTTTAAGTTAACAGACTAACAGTCATCAAACCTGCCAATTGCTCCGATTAGACACATGACAAAGAGAGTGCCAAACAGTGTAAGGATGAGTTTGTCAAGTTTTCGCTCTAGAGTACTTCTTTTGGAAGGAACATTCATTGCATTCATCATAACCTGCGAAAAATAAAATACATCGTCAAACTGCCACAAATCACAAGAGTGGCAGGCAACTGAAAAGGCAATGCAAGTTATGGAAAAAAAAAATCTACAAACAAGATCTGGTAGTAAAAGCAAAAGGTAAAAGCAAAAGAAAAAAGCACTTAATACCAGCAAACAGCAGCAGAAAAGAGAATGATTTATGTCAAATACCAGTGAAGGGAAGCATGAAATTCTTCAATCAAAAAGGTTTCTTTGGAGCTCATTAACCCAACCAAGCAATTGATATCCCAGTTGCAACTAAATTTACAGAAATGTCTTGAACTGAAAGGGTCCGAGATAAAAATAGGCAGTATAACTCACTGCATTTCATGAAAACAAACCTTTGTTTCGTGGCCTGAGAAAAGAACAGCTCCAACAATGTACTCGGTGTTTCTTAGACTACATCCCTGAAAATACAAAGTTCCCAATGTTATATGAGAGAAAAGCTAAATCAATCTATATTAGACCAAAGCCTACAAGATTACCAGGAGCAAAAACCAACAAGAAAGCAACTTCAGACTTACAGTTAAAAGTCATAAACCTTTAATCTCCCAATAAATATTTTCCAGATTTATCAAGCTATTCAAAGAACATTTTCGAGAAAAGTATATTATTCTATTTGTTTCCTTGTCTAGTATTCAGGTTCCAAAAGACATCTACATCAAACAAAGACGGAATTCTAGCAAAAAACAAGGATGACATTCTCAATTAACTCTAAACCTAAAATACAGAAAGATAAGTAAACAGAGATGTGAGGAGAAAAAGGTCATATATTACTCTCAGGAGAACTTGGTTTGGAGTTAGAGGTAATGTTTGCTTCTGAATAATGAGATTGCCTGCGAAAGTGTATAATGAATTGTTTGGTTGTTCACACTGCACTTCACCTGCAATTAGTAAGGTGCGCTTGTTAAAAATTTAAATGAAGATAAAGATGTTTCATATATGAGTCATAAGTAACACCCCAAATCCATTCCTTAACCCTTTTAAAATCTTGGTTGCTGGTAAAACATCTAGAAAGCTCAATAAAAACTCCAAAAAAAAAAAGGTGGGAAAAGAAATTAAATCGTGCTATATATGAATCAGTCACTGAAACTAAATGAACAAAATAGGGTAACCTTTAAATTCTGATGCTTTCTCGGGAGTTAAATAATCCCAAGTCTTTTCCAATGCCTTTCTGATCTTCAAATTGGTTTCCCCATCCAAATTTGCAGTCTGCAACCAAGCACCCACAAGCCAAACAAGATAAAAAAGAAAATTCAGTTTGGCCATGTTGACTATAAGAGCAATATTACACTTCTCTCGGGGGAAGAGCATTTAACAAAATTTAAAGAAAACTAAAAGGAGAGTGAAAGGCTGAAAGGAAATAAATAACCTCAATGTAGCAGACACCATCAGGGTTTGTGCTTGCAAGAAAAAGCAGATCCGCAGGGAAGAAACCATCCTGTTTGATCTGCAACCAAACCAAAATGTCCATTTCAATTTAGTACTAGTGTATCATGCCTATTTAGGAAAGGAATATAGAAACAACAGAAAACTCCTCATGTTTGGAAGACTGAGAAAGAATTTCAAAGAAATACGCATATATAGTTTCCAATTACTAAACATTTCTCCCAAATGCTGTATACTCACCCTTACAACATCCCCAACCTGCAGTTTTTTCCAGGGAATAGTTTCCCACTTTTGATCATGCAACACTTCCACGGGATTATTATTAATTGCCATATCATTCTGGAAACGCTTCTGTTTTACATAAGGAAAACAAGACGTACAAATATGAGGAATGTGCTTTAAGAATACAATTAACAAACATAATCCCAGAAATACACACACACACAATACACATAAAGTGTAGCACTCACCCAATCCTCAAATGCTTCTTTAACAAGAGAAACGATAAGCACCAGACTCAAAGGGAGCACATTCGTTATTGGACTCACGGGACTGCATTATTAGAAAGTACTTGAGTACATAGATTTGCCACAAACCAATCATGATTGGCATAAATCTAAAATAACTACCAGCTCAATTTATAAGTTGCACCAAAGCAATTACGGAAGCAGCAAGAAAGCAGAACAGCAAGGCTAATAGAAGTAAATACTACATACCTGATTGGTGTTGTTGAAAGAATCGATATTGTGAGAAAGTAAAGATTAGCTACCCGTCTGAACTGTCAGTTTAAGCAAAGAATTTTATCAGGGACATGTCCAAATAAAATCAACCAAACTCTAAAGTCATGTTTGAAGTTGTTTTTGCAGTCATTAACTATGAGAAAATCGTATAGAAATCCTATAGGGGCCTACCCGAGTAGCAAACATGCATCAAGTTAATTCAATCCATTTCACTTTCTTCAACAACATCTATCACACATTAACCTAGTAAGGATTTAAACACGGGGCAGCCTAAATCAAAACCGTGCCAAATTTTATCACTAAAATGGGGATAGAGAAATGAACGCCATAAACCCTAAGTCGACGATAAAAATGAGATAAATAGAGATATAAAACCAATTCATTTCCAGTAAATTACCTGTTCGAACAGTCCTTTTGGCAAAAAAGTAAAGAAGTTGTACTTCGTAGTTGATATAGAATTCCCCTGATACAAGAAATCGATACAAAGTCAAACAATGAACCAAACTATGTTTAATTATTCAACCAGATGAGCCAAATATACTCTTAACAGACATCACTATGTTCACCTTCAACCTTGTTTCTTCCAAAAAAAAAAAAAAAGCCTCAATTTCTAGCTTAATAGCGCTCGAAAATCAACTTCAAATCCTTACTTAACAATAAATTCTGAGATTTTTCAAGGCAAAAAAAAAAAACTATTATGTTAAGAAAGAACGGAAAAAAACTTATTTCAAGTCCAATACTTCTTATTTTCCTGCCTAAATTCTTGGAAACCAAACATCAAATAAAAGAATACGAAATTTTTGGAAAAAGAAAAAAGAAAAGAAAGAGGCGAAACCTTGAATTTGACGGGAAGATTGGCGTCGCGGTCGTTGCAGTAAATGGTGCGGTGACCAGGAGCCTGGGGCTGGACGCGGCCGAGTCTGACGGTCCGGCTGGAGGGAATGCGCTCGGTCATGCTGGAATAGGAATCGCGACCGAGCCTGGCCGTGGAAGGCCTGAGCCTCTCCCATCCGCTCATCTTCTTGGCGGAACTCGCCCGATCCGAACTCAGAACGAGTCCGTTGAACCGAATATCCTCCGATCGGATTCTCTGCTCCTCCTCCTGTAAATCTCTCTCGCCGGTGGTGGTTCTCGCTTTCGCGCTTCTGTTCGTTACGATGCAACAGAGAGAGAGAGAGGAAGGGAAGTGTGCGCATTCAACACCCCCTCCTTTGATTTTTCTTTTTCTTTTTTTTTTCTTTTCTTTTTTTTTTTGTTTTTGGGCTGCTTCGTAATGTTCTTAAGCCGCGTTTTTTCTGCGTTTCATTTCTTTTTTTTAGTCTCCTCTTTTCGCTTCTAATTTATTTAACCGCATGTTTTAACATTTCCCACGCTCGTCTAAGCGCGTGAATTTGAACTTCCTGTGGTGGGACCCAGTCGCGAAGGGTCAAAATGCAGATCGCCACCTCCCAAGGTGGCGACGCGCGAGTGGAGAGTGGGCGTTGTATCAGAAAAGCGCGAAAGAGGACTGGCTCAGAAAATATCATGACCACGATGGTAGTGGAGACGACGCCGTTCGGCGACTGATTTTGGTTGCTAAACTGCGCCGGAACATGTAGGATTTCGTTTTGTTTTTTACTTTTTTATGATTTTTTGTTAACGCAATTTATAAATTGAGAGATAATTGGAGTAACGAACAGGTCGTGGTGGTTTTCTTGCCGCCGTTGACTAACTTTTACTTTTTTTTTATGAATGTTACGGAGTAGAGTTTCAGGGACTGGACAGGTCGTGGTGGTTTTCTTGCCGCCGTTGACTAACTTTTACTTTTTTTTTATGAATGTTACGGAGTAGAGTTTCAGGGACTGGTCGAGCTATTGGATTGGAGTTGGGTTGAATTTTAAAAATATGTATCATGGGCAGCACTCTCTACACTAGTGTTGCCTTAATTTAAAATGAGTTTCCCTTCTTTAAAAAATTCTATATAATTTTAAAAATAATCATGTTATTTTAATTTGAAATAGTAAAATTATAAACTTTTAAAATTTAAGACTTTTTTTGATAATAAAATTTAACTGAAACTAAACTGTACTTTTTCATCTCAATTTTTATCCTTTTCTGAACGGTCAACAAAATTTATAACTATTTTTTAAAAAATCAACTCAACTCAAACTTAAAAATTTCATCTCAACTCAAACTCAACTCATTCACCAAACGGATCATAAATTTTTAAGAGATATTTTCATATATAAATAATGTTTTTGATTTAATTTTAAAGAAAAATATTTAATAACTCCCATAAATGACCACTTAATTATTGAAAGCTATTTGATTCTACAATTCTTGTTGTATTCTTCTTTTGCAGGACATACGAAGGATTTAGGGGGTGTTTGGTGTGTAAGTTTGAGTTAAAATTTATAAGTTTAAATAGTAAATTTTTTTGAATTTTCAGAAAAGACAAACAACTTTTTGAGGAAAAAGACAAAAAACATGATGAAAAAAGTACAGTTTAGTTTAAACAGAGCTTGTTGCCAAACAAGCCCTTAAATGTATAAACTTAAAATGAGTTTCGCTTTTTCTTAAAATAATATACAATTTTAAAAAATGATCATCTCATTTTGATTTGAAATAGTAAAGTTATGAACTTTTAAAATTTGAATTTTTAAGAGAGATTTTCATATATAAATAATGTTTTTGATTTAATTTTAAAGAAAAATATTTAATAACTCCCATAAATGACCCCTTAAATATTATTGAAAGCTATTTGGTTATACAATTCTTGTTGTATTCTTCTATTGCCGTACATACGAAGGAATATTTTTTCCCCTCTTCCTCTCCTTTACCTTTTCTTGCCAGTTTTGTTGTTCCGGGGTCAATTGGACATGACCTTGTCCCAATGGGTTTGTTTTCTCTGGGATTGGAAATAACACTAGATACATGTTGACCTCCCTGCTTGTGAAAATGCATATTTGACAATGATGAGAGGTGACCGTCAATTATAAGCTATCTTTTTCATTTTTTTTTTCCCTCCAAATTCCAATATCCATCTATTTCCGTTAAAATTTATTTGGAACATCAATTTGAACTAAAATTTTCAACTCTAATTTATCATTTCTAAAAGTCAATAAAAAAAAATTTTAACTAGTTTTTTAAAAATCAAACAATTACAACTCAAAAAACTCAATACAATCGATGAACCAAACACAAGCTAATTTTAATTTTGATCCCTTACATTACTTGAAGGTTTCATTGCATTTTAGTCATAAAATTAATTCTTAAACTATTAGGACGTATTTGTAACGCCGTATTGTATTGTATTATTTGGATTGTATTGTTATTATACAATATGATGTTTAGTTTTGCATTGCATTGCAATATTATACAACACATTACGTTGTTTGTTTGTCACTGTATTGTACGTATTAAGAATTGAGCTTTCAAGGTTACGGGGTCAGGATCGGATTACGGGACAGGAGCCGGGGTCGGTGTCGGTTTCAAGACGGGGGTTGAGGTCGGGGTCGGGTTTCGAGATGGGGGTCGAGGTCGGATTTTGGGACGGGGGTCAAGGTTGAATTTCAGGATTGAGGTTAGGGTTGGGTTTCGGTACGAGATCGGTATCGAGTTTTGAGTCAAGTTGGGTTTCGAAAACGGGGTGTGTGGTTGAGGTCTGGGTCAGGTTTCAGGATGGGGTCAGGGTCGAATTTCAAGATGGGGGTCAAGATTGAGATTGGGTTTTAGGACAGGGTCAAGATCGGGTTTCGGGGTCGAGTTCAGGGTCGTGGTTGAGGTTGGGTTTCAGAACGTGAGTTAGGGTCGGATTTCAGGATAGGGGTCGGGGTTAAGGTTGGGTTTCGGGACGGGGTTGGGATCGGGATTTAGGGTCGGGGTCGAGTTTCGGAACGGGTGTCAGACTCAGGTTTCGGGATGAGGGTTGGGGTCGAGTTTTGGGACTGGGGTCAATGTCAGGTTACGGGACAAGGGTCGGGCGGAGTTAGGTTTTGGGACGGGTTCGAGATCTGGTTTTGGTGTCGAGGTCAGGTTTCAGAACATATGTTAGGGTCGAGTTTCGAGTAGGGGTTTTGGGATCAGGTTTTGGGAATGGAGTTGGGTTTCGGGGACGAGGTCAAGGTCGGGTTAGGGGACGGGGTTAAAGTATTTCCAGGTAGGGGTCTGATTTGGTTTCGGAATGGGAGTCGGGTTTCAGGGTCGAGGTCGAGTTTCGGGACCGAGGGAATGGGCGAGTTTCATAGTCGAGGTCAGGTTTCAAAGTCTGGTTACGGGACAGGGGCTACCCAACCTCGACCCCGACCCCAAAACCCGACTCTAATCCCAAAACCCCGATCATAACCCCCAAAACCCGAACTCGAACTCGAACCCAAACCCATTCCTGAAGCCCGATCCCGACCCTAACCCCAAAATCCGACCCGACCCACGTCTTGAAACCCGATCCCGACACCTGTTCGGAAAATCAACCCCTACCGCCATTTTGAAACCCGACCCTCGTCCCGAAACTCAAACCTGACCCAATTTCGGAAACCCGACCTAACCCCGTCCCAAATCCCGACCCCGTCCTGTGACCTGACCTGACCCCAACCTCCATCTCGAAACTCGACATCGACCCTCGTCCCGAATCCCTACCCCGACCTCGACCTCGACCCCCATCCCAAAATTCGACCTTGAAACCTAACCTTGACCCTCAATGCCATATCGAAACCCGACCCGACTATTGTCCAGAAACCCGACCCAACCTCCATATTGAAATTCATTATATTTAATTTTTTGATATAATTATTTAGATTAAATTATACAATATACCCTAATACATAGGTTTTTTGTTATATAAGATATCACAGTCCGTATTGTATTAATTTTTGATTTCGTATTTAATTATACAATACAAAAATGTTGTCAAACATTGTATTATTTTAAATAATACATTAGGAAATGCTAATACGATATACCAAACATGCCCTTAGTTTATCCTATAATAATCCTTCCTTCTAAAATAATTATAAAAACTAGACTATAATTGCCTTAATCATGATTAATTTTATTTTTCATGTTCCAAATTTTAATTTTGGAAGTTATTAACTCTCAAAACACTTGTGTTAAAAAATTATAATGACAAATTTGACCTTAATTAAGACCCATTTGATCGTCACATGGTAATTATAATTCATTTTTTAATAATTTTTTAAGCAAGTGACTATTAGGTAACAAATTAATAGTCTGGGGATTGATTCTGAAACGCTTTAAAGTTTGGAGACAAATTAGATCCAACTCGTATTTTAAGAACCAAAAATAAAACTAAACCTTGTTTGACTAAAAAAAAAATCATTAAACATTAGAAAATAATGAAAATATTAGAAAATATTCTAAAAGTTAAAAGTTATAATATTTATACTATTTTCATTAAATAATGAAAAATTTATACTATTTCATTAAATAATGAAAAATTAGAAAATATTCTAAAAGTTAAAAGTTATAATATGAAATTTAAAAGTTATTATCACAACTATCACTTAATTATGTTATTTCTAAAATATTCTAAGAGTTACTATATCTTTTTTTTTTTTTTGATAAAACTTCATCAATTTACTAAATTTATTCTAAGTTATTCTAAGTAAAAATATTCTAACTTAGAATATTCTATGTTATTCTAAGTGTCACTATATCTCTTGTTTGAGGTAAAAATTTATCGTAGTTCACTTTCTTATGTATAAATATAAGAAAAAAGCACTTGAATAATGTAAATTTAGAAATCATTATAACAACATAATAAAAAATAATACTAATTTAATAGAACACAAAATTGAACTAAAGTTAATTAAAGTTAACCCAATCACTTTCTCTAAATCTTTTTTTTTTTATTTTATTTAAATATAATTATGTCATGTGGTCTATATAAAAAAAAAAAAATAATAAATAAACGATTGGATTGGGCCGACGAGTAGCCTAGCCCAAGAAAATTTTCCAAAACAAGGATAAGCCCCCAAGTTCTAATCTTCTGGTTCCCGAATGGCAGGAGCCACCATATTATCTCCCCCACCATTTCCCACCACAACCACCACCACCACCACCACAACCGATCATCTCCACAACTCAAGCGCACACAAGCTATGTGCAAAACTTTCATACCCTTCTCTTCACCACCCATTTCGCAGAAACCCCAGAATCAGCATCTGTTGTCGGCGTGGCAAGGTCTGTCTCTTCTTCTCTTCTTCCTCTGCCTTTTGTCCAAGACACGCTCACAAAAGTCGCCTCATTTTGTGCTGTTCTCAGCTGAACAACTCGACGAGAGAAGAAGCCCAGGAGATTGCTGACGATGGTTTCTTTTTCGACGGCGGTGGTGATCTGGTGGAGGAGGAGGACGAAGAGACCGATGAAGAAGACGGGGAAACGGAGGAGAGCAGTGTTGATTTGCTAGTGAGGTTTCTGCAGAGCATGGTCAAGAAGATCTCTAAGCGCGCGAAGAAAGCCTCTCGCTCCGTTTTGCCTCCGGCGATTTCGACCCAGTTGGTAATTCTCTTTGTTTTTTGCTCTGTCACTTTTGGTCGTGGTCGTTAACGAATACCCGTTTGATTTATAGGTTCGAACTCACAAATTCAAACTTTATTCTACGGTGTTTTGTTTCACTAAAGTTTAAATTTTCTAACGAAACTTACTGTTCAAACATATGAACCAAAGGGTCATTAATTACTTTTGATTTTGGCTTCAAAGGAACGAAATTTTGTCCATGAATGATGTTGTTGGTGAAAATGTTTGTTGCATAGTACAAGTTCAAACTTTGGACTTCAAAGAAAAAAACCAAACTATGCTAATTCTCTTGTTTCCTTTCTCATTCTTTGTTCATTTCTCACCCTTTACGAATGGAATTTATAGGTGTCTTTTGCAGTTGATGGGCTTATGCTATTGGCTTCACTCTCTATCGTTAAAGCACTTCTTGAGGTATTTGATTTTCCCGTGCTGATCTTTCCAATTGATGTTATTTTTACTTTCTTCTTTTACTGAATTGCATGCTGATATGACATTGGCAATAGCAAATAGCCAGCATCTCATTTCATTTTTAAGCTCATTCTGAGTGTTCAATGTGAAAGAAAACAAGCTATGATATGAACCTCCCTACTTAGGAATTGAGCTAATGCTAGCGGATAAAGTTATAGTGTTGGCTATTGAACAATAATGTATAAGGTCCATAAGCGCGGTTCTTCTTTCCATGAACCTAGTTCTCATGGTAAACCTTGTGTCATTTGGGTTTGTATCACTAGTTTAACTTCATTAAAGGAACAAACATGAGTAGTACTAGTAACTGAGTTGCGGGTTTTGATGTCGATTATCAGGTTGTCTGCACCCTTGGAGGAACGGTGTTCGTGGCAATCCTGCTCCTTCGTGTGATTTGGGCCACTGTTTCCTATTTCCAAACAAGTGGGAACAATTTTAATCAGGGAGGAAGTTCCTTTGGTACGGCACAACCAGTAACATAATTTTATTAGCGACTATGTCTAAAACTCCTCTTGGATCACCTTCATGTTGCATTAGATTTCTGTAGAAATATTTTCGATTTTTAGCTTTTATGTCACAGCTGTATGTAAACATGAAACTCTTTTTCTTACCATTTGCTTCTGTTGGAAGAGAATGTATAGCAACAGCTCATCTTAAACACATGACATGAGGAAAAGAATTTCAGTCAACTTTAGGATCGAAAACAATACACCAGAATGGATAATTTATTTAATGCAACTTCAGCTTTTAACAAATCCAATGTCAAAAATAAGGTTTTCATAGTATGTGAGAGTATCAGAAATCTAGAAACAAGGAACATTCTGTTTTACAAGAACAATAATCCTTCCAGCGTGTTATGCTTGGTACCGAAATGGATAAGAATATGAAGGAGCCTTCAAGGAGACGCGGGGACTGAAGATTAATTTTTCGTCGTAATGAACAACAAAGGGAGATATTCAGTTACTAACTTTTGCAGTCCTCCATGCCTGAAGTAGAAAATGTCTTTTTCTTCGATTTACCATAATGGGGTTTACTTTGTCGACAGCAACTGAAGGAGTAAGAACCGCCTCTTCATGTTTTTATTACCATTTGAAGAAGAATTTTCCTGGACTATGTTGTTCTTTCAAATCCACCACCAACCTGCATATGTAACCACTCTGGCGATGAACCGCGACTGAAATCCCTTGCGGGTTGTGAACCAAATGCCATTCCAGCATCCTCAAATGCTTGTTGACCATATTGAGAAGCTAAATTGATCTGCTAAAAGAATGAAAGTTCATGAAAAGGAAGAAACTCTACACGTCTCTCTGTGACCTAGTTAGTGAGCCTATGCCCAAAAATGGTATAATATATCAACTCTAAATCATATTTTTGAAGAGCTAGTCCAAAATTTTAAGGAAATAATTGAAGAAAAAGCAATGCAGTGAAGCAAATATAGGTGAGGGACATGTGAGCCTATTAAAGAAACTGTAGACGGCGATCCAGCATCATTGACAAAATCTCATCTCAAGCAAATATCCTTGTTTTCTCACAATAAATCAGACAAGAAAAGGATTTTTTGTTTTTTTTTTTTTAAGTTACCAACAGTCTGACATACATTGAGGAAATAATCAAGGATCTTAGAAGCAAAAGGAATTATGAGGGACAAATATAACTATTGGTGATAACATAAGAAACGTATTATATCTACTATACTATCCTGTAGAAGGACAAATACTGATGAACCGTGTTTTCGTCCTTGCTCTTGGGCTGCCACGTAGCGGGTCCATCAACAGCCACATGGCTTCTTTTTTATTCTTATTATTTATTTATTTATTTTGCGTGCTCATCAACTAGTGCTAACGAAAAGTGAGAATCTAATCTAAAAAGCTTAGCATATTGATAGGACTCACATCTTTAGAAGGAAGCACTTCAATCCCGGGATTCATTCTGGAATTAACTGCTTCAAGCTTCATAGATAGGAACTGCCGAATCCGGAAGATATCGTGAGGCTAAAGCTCAAGTCCATTGAAAGAGAAAAGCTAAAGTTAAAAAAATATGACAAGCAGCCTGAGATGATAATACATACCTCAACCTGACGCTGTAAAGATTGGATGTAATTAATAATCTCATCAAGAACCAGAGCTTTTCCAATAACCTAATTAAAAACGCCATCTTAAAAAACATTTTTCAAGAAAATATAAACTGGAAAATAATATCTGGCACCATAAGTATGACATGAAAGTACTGAATAATTCCAACCGTCAATTTTTCACCGTTCGGCGAAAAAAGGAAAAGGGACTCCAACTTTGGCAAAGATTAATCCTTTATCATCATGTTTGCAAGCAAAGAAAAACTACTGTACAGAATTCATAAGAAGATTATACCTTGTTACAACCAGGGACCAGATCTTGAAGAATTTTCATTCTCTCACTTATCTTTTCTCTTCTAGCCTGTCCACCGTATGGTTCCAATCAGCAATTCTCATTCAATAGATCTAGATTCAATCCACTGTCATTTAAATGATGATAACGTACAGAATGAAAGAAGTACTTCTACCTAAAGTTCAATACCCTTTATTAAGATAGTGATAGTTTAAACTATGGATAATATTTTACTCTGCCTAGATCTAAAGTCCGGTCTCCACGCCCTCCAAATTCCGGTTATTACTAACAAGTTAGCTGAATGCGAGCAAATATGATTTCACTACAGGTTGAAGAAGATTGAAGTAAATTACTCTTTCGGCGAGACTGTGGCTATCGGTAGCTTGACCCCTTCTCGCCCGTACATGGATGTAGTCCTGCTTGGGCGGATCAGGCGGCCGAGCGTTTTGTTCGACAGGCTTGCCTGAACTCGGTTCTGCTTCGGGTTTGGATTCGTGGTTCTCGTCTTTACATCCCGAAGTTTTAAGCCGTTTTCCATCACAATCATTCTGCCAAAAAAAAGGATGGAACATCATCGTGAGCATTCCAACTTTACCTCATTACTTGCACAGCAATTAACGTCAAATTCCAGCTATTCTAGAAAGCATTTGGGAATTAGTTGATATCAATAATAAAGTGTATATAGCATAACATTGTAAGGTCAACTTCACGCAAATATTAAGCAATTATTAAAGCTAATTAGCAAACAATTAGTAATAAGAAGCTAATTAGAGCTCAAACTAGAAGTTTAACGCGAAAATTATATATATATATATATATATATTTTAAAAGAAGGAAATACCACGCCATTGCCACTACTAGTGGAAACGCCCTTGGGGGAATCATCTTCCCCCCCCTCACGCCGCTTCCTGGTGGCGCCCCCATGATTCCCTCTGTGGTCCAAACTCATGGGATCATTGCCCGGAACGTCTCGATTGACGCCCGAAATGTCCCCGAACGGAGCCAAATTCTGGCCAAACTGCGGCCGCCGGAGCCCCAACCCGCCTCCGGCGTCTCCGACGCCTCCGCCGATCGGGAACGGCCAGATCTCGGCCAGGTTATACGGCGTGGCATTGGCGTTGGCGAACGAGTCCTCGTTCATCAGCGCCGGCGGATCCATGTCACGAACCCGTTTCTTCCGATCCGATCCGGAAAACAGGGCGCTTCGCATTCACCGGGATAGAAAAGAAGATTCTAGAAGCAAATCAAAAACTCAAATGTAGGGTGAGAGAAATGAGAAGCTTTTGGGATTTCAAAATGGCAGTCCAACACTAGCTCCAGTGTCCTTTAAAATACGGATACGAGGGAACGAGAGAGAGAGAGAGAGAGAGAAGGGGAAAGAGAAAGCTGAGCTTTTAAGTTGCTTCGAAAAGGAAGGTGAGAGAAAGAGATCGCATTTATGTTAGATAATGGAAAGCGAGACGTAGAGAGAGAGAGAGAGAGAGAGAGAGAGACAGAAGTGATGTTTGGTAATTGGTACGTGTGAGAGAGTGAGGTGAGTGTGTGATCTCCTTGGAAAGTGGAGATTGGTGCGCACTGTGCCCACTCAACTGGGCACTATTCCACAGACAAGAACCTCGGGACTCGCGAATCAAAGTCACTTCCCAGTTTAGCTTTTCTCTGAGCCTACAGCGGTTTCAGTGCCCCTCTCTTTTCCTCCGTCTCCCTTATATTTATCCACACATTCACCCCCCCACCGCATGAATCCAACTTCAATTTAAGCACAATTTATGGTACAATTAGTTGTTAACCATATATAAATATTCATTTACCAAAAAAAAAAAATCATATATAAATATTCACGTTAAATTTTTTTTTTAAAGAAGGATTTGAGGGTTATCCAATCATTTATAGGTTTTCAACTCTATAAATTGTAACCTCTTTTCCATGGCAAATACAGATTCTTTATACTACTTTATCTCAGTCGGCCACACGGGACCTACCCTGCCATTACCACACCATACTTCAACAGTCGAAGCTGGAGTGAGACCTAAAGGGAATCAATGGGAATCAAACCCGGATGGACGAATAGGAGAAGCCTAGCAAAGGCACCCACCTTTTTACCAACCCATCCGTCTCTGTGAGTGTCGTTAAAAATTTTTAGTTTCATACTTATAAATAATATGGGCCATCTATGATAGAGTCCTTCTAAGTAGCACTACCGTAAAGCTCATTTTTTCAGCTGTGCGATCGAAATTCAATGGTCCTGATGACGAAGATGCATTAAGTGCAACATAGATCTGGTTGTATGCGATAAGTCATTAAAAAAAAGAAATTAAAAAATAAAAAGATAACCTTGTTTACGGGCACAACATCACCGGAGGGAGGGTCCTCATCATCGGTTTCTAGGCCAGGGGGCCTCACACAAATCTGCCGCAAGGTGGGGGGGCTCATCGCCGGTGGGAGGGGCACATAGATCTAGCACGGGTTGGGGAACAGGGGTGGTCATCTCCAACGTCGGGGGGGGGGGGGGGGCATACAGATCTGGCACGGGCTGGGGGGAAGGGAGGGGTGGTCCTTGCCGATGTCAGGGGGAAAGGCGCACGGATTTGTTGCGGGGTGGTTGGGGGAAGGAAGGGGCACCCGGGTTTCGTGTTGGGTCGGGGGGGGAAGGCGGCTCGTCGTCGGGGGGAAGGGAGCCTGGGTTGCAGGTGGGCTTGTCTGGTGGGAGGGAGGACCTCGGGGGGGGGGGGGGGGGGATTCACCGATGGCCAGGATCGCCGGTGTTTTTTCTTTCTAAAATTTCTTTCATTGTTTTTTAAAATCTATTAGCATATTATTCCATAAACTAGGGTACATCATAATTTTTATACACAAGTAACATCTAAGCCGTTAAAATTAATCAAACGGTATATAAAATGAACTTTACCGGTAAGGTATATGAAAAGAGCTCTACCGATTGAAAAGTTTTTTTTTTAATTTTTTGAATGAAATATAGTTGAAAAGTTAATCTACTAATTAAAGTAATGATATTCAAAATTTGTATCATAAACTTTTTCTTTTTCTTTTTCTTATTATCAACAACATGTTTTTACTATTTTAAGATAAATATAAACTTGTATTAAAAAGTTAAAATTAGCAAACAAATCCAATCAAAAGAAAAATGGCAATTAATTCAGCCAATTCGAGATTTTTTTCCATCCCTAATACCTAAATTACTAGATAGCATTTTCACAAGAGATCACATTTATTAAAAAAAAAAAAAAAAAAAAAGGAGGGGGGTGGGAGATCAGAATTCAGCATCTTATAATAGAATTAGGTGTAAAATTAACATTATAGTATTATGTTAACAACTATAAATTATAATGTATGAACAATAAGCAAATTAAGTGCAAAGAACCTGCATACGCCACATGTCATATATCATGTTTCTATATTGGTGTTTTTGTAGCAGATAACTTTTTTTTTTTTTTTTTTCAATTTAAGATATTACCAAGTCGGTCAAAGTTTATATTTTATCACTTATTATAAAACGATTAATATCACGTGACTTGATACGAATTCACTGCCAACATAAAAAGATTGTATTAACTATTTTAATCACCACGAGTGACCTAGAATAAAACTCTATATTTAAAAAAAAATAATAATTGTAATAACTAAATATGTGATTAATCAGGTCCCGTGCTGCTACCTTTCTAGAAAACTCGTATTATAGCTTCTTTATTCTGTTAGTTTTACTTGTGATAAACGAGCGGTAGGCTTTTTTTCTTTTTTTCTTTTTGACTAAATAAACTAATCTCAATTGCCAGTCCTTAGTCTGCCCTTAATCTCCACCGTTTGATACTCATACTTCTTCGGTCAACCAAAGTTTCTTCATCGTCAACCGCAGAGTAGACAACGTTTGTCACACGTCCGATGTGACTGGGAAGTACTTTGGGTTGGAAAGCTACCTACTGGCTCCAACAAAGGAAAATACAAAATACAATGTACAAAATGGGAAAAAGCCGAGTTTATCGTTTCTTGAATCACTTTTTTTTTTTATTTTTTAATTTTTTTTCGAGTTGCGTACCGTATCAATTACTAAAGCGGGTCTTCAATAATTAAATGATTAGTTATGATTAATGTGTAATTAACTGTCTATTCAATAAAAGCTTTCATAGTAGTCGTTTCGATTTTGATTAGTGAATAACATTGATAGATGCACCAGATGTACGAGGTCTTTAACTAAGCAAAATCATTATGAATAATCTCTTTATCTAAATCATAATTGCTAAAATATTTTACTTTTAATAAATGTACTTTTTTTTAAAATTTTGTTCAAATATTCTTAATAAGAACATAAATGAACTATTTGCATTGGTAATTTCAAAGATCACAATTGTGACGTTTATGGATATTATTAGCCTCACTTGTGAAGTTATTAAAACTTTTATGCCTTTAAAAAAATATATGATACTAAATAACAGGGATAAGGTTGATGCTAATCTCCAACGTAATCCAGAGTATTGGGCACAAATTTTATCCACAAAATAAATATATGTATATAATAATAATAATAATAATAATAATGGAAGTATGCTTAAGCTAGGATATTCATTTTTCAAGTGCCTTCACATCGACGTGCTATCTGTAATTGTGCATCTGTTTGCCTATAAATAGATAATGCATTTCTATGACCAAACCTCCAATTAATCCCTTTTCATAATTTTCTAATTGCTCCACAAATACTTTAAGCTATGTTTGGAGTGTATACTCCAATCAAAAATTTTCAAAAGTTTTTTTTTATCTTTTTCTTCAAAAATAAACTAATTTCACTATTCACATTCCAAATCTATTTTAAAACTCAAAAAAATCCATAACTTTATTATTTCAAGTTGAAATGATATGTTTTTTTTTTAGTGCATAGAATAATGAGAGATAAAACAATATCCATATTGTTAACTTTTTTCTGAACACATTTTAAGTTTTTAACACTTTTTAACTCCAAATAATTCATTTTCAACCAAACGCAAAACTCCAAACATCAGCATTTCCAAAACTCAAATTGGAGTGTATGTTCCAAACACCACCTTAAAAAAATGATAGTTTACGAAAGAGGCCTTTAACATTTTATTCTGTCATTTAGCCTACTCAAAGCTAGAATTTCCTTTTATTTTCTTTCCCCCTTTTTCCCCCCTTTTCTGTCCATCAAAAACACAAATAGAACCAAAATTCCGTAACAATCTTTCACTGTAATCCAAAGAGAAAATACCCATGCGCCGAAGCAATCTCCCCAATTGGTTAATGACCACGTGCCCATTAGGAGTTTTGCTTGAAATGGGAATTGTTTTCTTTCGGGTAAAATAAGATTCCCAAATTGATGCTTACTGAAAGCAGCTGAGAGACTTGAGAGAGCAAGTGTCGTTGTCAGTTTTAGCCAAGTAAAATAACATTGGACAACCACATGAAAACTGAAAGCGACTTTTTTCTTTAATCTTTAGCTGTAGAACTAATAATATTATTTATTTTGTACAAGTATTTTCTCTCACGTGCTTAAAGAATTGCCCTGGCAAATGGTAATGTCGTTGCTTTTAATAATACTTAAGCTGGCCTTTTGAAGAATCTGTATGTGGCGTGGCATCTAAAACAGTCCGTTCTTATCTCATCCCCAATTCATGTGAAGCAAAACCAACCATACCCTGTTGAAAAGCCATATCGTACCTTTTATATATATATATATATATATATATTTTTTTTTTTAGATTTAAAACCGCACTATATCAAGTATCGCTATGTGTTTATTTCGTGTAAGTTAAATATTAATAATGACAATAACAATAAAGAATCTCTCAAGTGTTTTTATCGCACTGCTGCATTTCATCTTATGTTTTAAAAAATATTGCCTTTACTCTTTACAGTTTATAAATCGTGTTAATTGTTAAGTGTCATTTCGTTTTAAAAATTGTGTTAAGAAGCTAATCTTCCTACCTCCCACAAAAAATCATTTTAAGAATCTTCCTTAATTTGAAGAACGTAAGGGATAGGAGCAACCTTCTTTTAGATACCAAAATTGAGTCCGACGTGGAATAATCATAAGTTAATCAGTGGATTTATTAAGACCTTGAGGCCCCTCCCTTGCAAGCTGGTTTCTAAGGATATGTTCCACTCATAACTATTAGTATCAGAAGCACTCCACTACTTTTCAAGTGTCTACGATAAAATTAAATAAAATAAATCTGCAATAAAAAAAACCCCCACGTGACATTTTAAAATCCATGTATTACTACTTTAGAAGTCCCATTTGGAGTCTCATTTAGCTAAAAGATTTTAATTAGTTGGTTTCAGCCTTTGGAGAGGTTGTGCATGTCATCAATAGCTCTTTACCTAGTTTTGCAAATTGGAGCCAAGTGAGTCCCTTTTTGTCAAAAAGTTTGATGGGTGCGATTAATACTTAGAGCCGCTAGCAGAACGTACCTAACAATAATGCCAACCGTTGCCATTTTTGAATGTAAGTTATAGTTAGGCATAGATAAGCTCTGAAAAAGATAATCTTGCTTATTGCAGAATTTGAACGTTACTCTTATTCCATCACATGTATATGGAGATATAGTGATAAATTTGTTCCGTCCAGACTCATATATCCATATATATACTTAGATTTAGGTTACAGCAAAGGAATCTAGATAGCTTCATATCCTATGATTTTTGTTTTTCTTTATTTGGGGTGTGTTTTTTTAGCACGTGGTAAAATGTGTAGCTGTCTTATACCTGGTAAAATATTATTCGACATGTTCAAAATACTTTACGCGTGGAGAAATTCAGTTAGGTACTGTTACATCATACCGTATTCGAAGTGGGTTAATAATCGCCATGCATGCTAGGCATGCGGGAGAGGCCGAGAGGGAAAAATAAAAACAAAATAAAATAAAATAAAATAAAGGAAAGAAAGAAGAAAACTTGAAATATCAGTGTATTAAATTCGGTTGAATAAGAAGCCGCCCGGTCATTTATACAAACAGTTGGTATGCTATTGATTTTTCTGTCAGGAGAAAAGAATGCCATAAATATGATTAGTTTTATGGATGACTACACGAGATGGGATGCTCCTTCTGAAGATAATTCAGAGCTGGGCTCCAAAAAAAAAAAAAGATTGGCATTTAATTGCGAGTTTAATGAGAAAAAGGATAAATTTTCAGTAGTTATGAAAATATATTTTACCAAAAAGACATAGTTTTTAACCGTTAAAAAAGGATTTCTTAAATTAATTAAGAGACTTTCATTCAATTTGATCTCTATTCAAAATTTGTAAGTTACTAGTGGGACATATAGTTATATTTTTCATAAGCTACCCCTTCAAAGAGATCACAAAACTATACAGGCTATTCAAAATTTGTAAGTTACTAGTGGGACATATAGTTATATTTTTCATAAGCTACCCCTTCAAAGAGATCACAAAACTATACAAGCTAAATATCTTCTAGCATCTTCTAACAGTTATGCTTGTAAGAGTTGGTATTAATTTACTAGCAAGATCTATCACATTCAGTTGGTAGTTAGCATTCTCAAACTCATAATCTAATTAAACAAGCAACAAAAAAGGAAAATTAATGTTCCTCATCCGATGTAATTGAGTGGGGTTATCTCACAAAGGCGGGCTCTGTTTAACTCCGTCAAGACGAGGATTTGAATAAGGGTACTCATACAAAATAGCTTGTTATAGTTTTCATGTAAAATCTATAATATAAATTGTATTTTTATTCAATTGATATTTATTATTATTCTAGTTGTTTGATTAAAAATTTATAATATACGCATAATTTCTTCTAGTCACAAATTAAATTGGTGAAAGACATCAATACCTTTTTCTTTCTTTCTTTCTTTTTTTTTTTTTTTTGATGAATAAGAAAAATGGGACGTGAAGAGCAAGCAGCAGATGAAATCACCGATTGGATGTCAAAAATCATGTACTTGAATCTTTAATAGACCAGGAACTTACAGAGTTCATAAATAATGTTTGCCAAATCAACAAATCTGCGTAATGCAAGACTCGGATCCTTGATCTGGTTGAAACGAAAACTTCAAGTATAACATTTTTTATCATCATGTCACCACCACCAATGATGAAAAATATCGCTACTTATTGATAGATTAAAAATACAGTTACTAACCTAACTTTTTCATATATATACTTGTTAACTATATGTAGTTATTGCCCTTTAATTAGAATGTGCGATCAATTTTTATTGGGGTAAATAAAGAAGATGACAAAGACCAAAGTCTGGAATATGGATGCTGCAATGAAGCAAGTGATTGACAATAATAGGTGTCAGGTCCCTCTAATTGTGAGGCACCAGTTCAACTGGTTTTATGCTTATTTATTAAGGTCCATTTCAGTGTTACCTACTGACAGGGTTGGGTCCCTACTTCATTGATGATTGACATATAATTCAATTAGTTTGCTGCTGGATAGCTGGGTACTTAGTTGTCAGACACGAATATACACAATATACACATATCACAACCAATATTAACAAACGACACCAGCGCTTGTGCAACTTTTTTTTTTTTTTTTTTCTCCCTGAAGAAAATCTGTTCATGCAAACTAGTAAAAAAACATGGTGACCAATTTGTCATCTTTACATTTATTGGTCCTAGTCTGACGCGTTCCCATTCAGACTTTAGTTATGGAGCGGGAATACCAAAGTTGGCACTTGGTAGACAGTTTATTGATATGGGGCTAACTGAATTGATAGATGGAAAATCCTGTGTTCGAGTCTTAAAAAGAAGCTTAATCTACTTTTGGACTATCAAATCAAAATTTATTAACATTTAACGGGGTTGAGATCACTCTCTTCTACTTCCTGGTACAAATAATTATGATTTAATATAGACATTTCTTAACATGTGAAGTCATTTGAGGATTAGTTTGAATGTTGAGTTTAAACTCAAATATTTCAACTTAATTTTTTTCTTTTTTCCCAAAATTTTTTTGTCTTTTTTGAAAAAGTGAACCAAAATCACTATTTAAACTTACAATCTTAACTCAAATTTACACACCAAACACCCCATTAATCAACTCAAAAAATATTTTTGTCAAAAGTTTGGCAAAAAGTTTAATTTAAACTAAACTGTACTTTTTTCATCATGTTTTTATTTTTTTTTCCCAAAAAGTTGTTTGTCTTTTCTGAAAATTCAAAAAAATTCAAAAAAATTTACTATTTAAACTTATAAATCTTAATTCAAACTTACACACCAAACACCCCCATAATTATGATTAGTTATCCATTCCAATACTTTTTTACTTTAATTAAAAAAAAAAAGTTAAATCGCGTAAGCTTATATCGATGAGAACAATATATATATATATATTTCATAAACTAAACTATAAAAATACACTTTTAGGTGTATTTTAATTTTGAATAATTAGTCCAAATAATCCCTGAATTTTTTAAAAGATGACGATTTTATTCATATTTTTTAAATTTTAACCGAAATGATCATAAACTCTCTAAATATTGACAATTATAATCATTTCTATTAACTTTCTAACGAAATAAATTACATGACCCATCACATAAATTCATTAAACCACAAAAAGATAAAAAATACCCTTATTAAAAACAATATCTCACATCTATAACATTGAAGAGAGAGAGAGAGACATCTGAGAACTCAAAATCACCCCCCCCCATCCCCACCCAACCAAAGTCAAACCCAGCCACCGCCGTCCCCCACCAAACCGAACTCAAACCCAGGCCTCCCCTCCCCACCGAACTCAAACCAGTCACTGCCCTCCCCCACCGAACTCAAACCCACCCACCCCTCCCCCACCTCCCCGAACTCAAACCCAGGCCCCAAAAACAAAACAAGAGAGGATGGAGAAACATGCTTGTGGCTGGGCATGAGAAACATCGCAAGCAAGGAGGCAAAACGGTGGCTGGGCACGGTGGAGAAGCTCCAGGTGGCGCGGGACCTCCTGGGGGCGAAGAGCTGTGCAATCTGCATCCTCAATGCGTACCCAGGGCTCTTCGACTAGTCTGTTGCCGACGACATTGTTGCCGTTGCCCCTCACATATGCCGATTCAGTCATCGACGCCCAACCCTGCGCGAACTCCGCTGCCCCTCCCTTCATGCCCCTCCTCTCACGCCCCTCCGTGTTCGCCAGAAGCTTCGAGAGAGAAAAGGTTTTGGGACGAGGAGAGAGAGGGGGAGGGGAGAAAGAGGAGGTCAGCCCAGAAGAATAGGATTTTTTTTTGTTTATGAGGTTTTTTTTTTAATTAAATATACTGTTAAATTATTAAAATACCCTTCCAAATTAGATCACATATATTGCATGTGGTCTATTCCGTTAGAAATTTAGCGGACTTAGACGGAAATGACTATAATTACTAACATTTAGAGAATTTAGAGTCGTCTCGGTCAAAATTAAAATACGGGGACCGAATCGTCATCTTATAAAAAGTTCGGGGACCATTTGGGTCAATTACTTTTTAATTTTTGCGTTCTCTACTTGTAAAACCAACACATCATCTTACAGCCAGATAAACCCACGTTATCCTTAAGACAAAAGAGGAGAAGTTGGGATGAACTTTGATACAATACCAAATTAGTAGACATTTCTTCTCCTTAAAGAGTTAAAAGGTCATGATCTTATTGGTATTCCATGTGGAGGCTGTTAAGTATAGCAGAGTCTACCTATGAAACTTGAGCCAAATAATATTACACTCATTGACAGCAAATTTAGGTTAATGGAAAGCTAATATACTGCCACACTTTCTTGACTTCGTTGGGGGCAAATTGCTAGGATGTGGACCCTTAATAATATTGGTAACGAATAGTTTAAAAAAGGACTGGGATTTTCATGATATTTCATGAAATGGTCAGTTTCATCAAATTCGTAAAATTTTTCAATAATGACTTTGGTTGAATGAAAAGCTGTAAGGCAGATAGAGCTCTTGCGAGACAGCCTCAAAAAATAAAAAAAAAATAAAAAAAGACAGCTTCATAATAGCACAGATTAGTTGGGGAACACAAGTGAATTCTGAAACATGTTTTCCAATATTATTTATTTGTCACCTGCTGGACACCATTTTTGAATATGCAAAACGTTTTTAAATATTAAAAATTAAAAATTAAAAATTCCATTCACATCAATTTTCAACGTTTGGGCAAATAAATCATGAGAAGGTCAATGGCATGCCATTCCACACGCTTTTTCAAACAATAAATAACTTGTTGAATATGAAGAAGCTTTGGGGCTTCAAGAGAGATTCTCTAAACTTCAAGCCTAACTATTGCTCCATGTGTTGTTATATGGTAATGATTATTATTATTTTTCTTTAATGTAAAAAATTTATGATTTGTTAGATTGTGCTAAACAAATATGTTGAGAAAGAATAACAATACTTTTGTTTATCAACTTTTACATTTTAAAACCCATGTGAACTTGAATAAAACCGTTGGAGAGAAATGTAATTATCTCGATGGGATAGGAAATTTGTTGAGTACTGATTTTAGTATCACCTCTTAATTAAAAACTATGATGATTCAAAAAAAAAAAAAACTATTAACAATCAGGCAAGCATCTAATTTCTTTGTTTTGTTTTGTTTTAAAGTTTATGTTTTATGAACAATTTTCGTTCGAGTCTGAGAGTGTTCTCATCACAACTAAATAATTATTAAACTGTTGATCAGTCATCACGATCACGACTTACATGAAATCTCGAGCCGCCACCGCTCAAGTGAATTGCCAAGCAGCCCTGCATAAGTGAAAACCTAACGTGCCACTTAGGTGAAACATGCTTAAGCACCTTGTGGCCCAGCTCCAACTTGGCCATTGCCATTGGAAGTTGCATGTCAATTCAACCACCAACAATTATTGTGAGAGACAAATTCTCCCAATAACTCTTCCAGTAAGAGAGTGCACTCAATCAACATCAATAAAACAGATCCTCTCTTTTTTATGCGGATGTTAGGCCACTATTACCGGTTTTACAAATTTGCAATTCCAAATTTTGGTAATATTCTCTATGCAAGTTTGCTAAAACATCCGAGTCTCATCATTATGCCACAATTTCTAGTATTTTACTTAGGGATAAAGAAGCAAATAGCTTTTTTTACGACTAATAATTGAACTAAACAATATATTTTAAAACGTTTATAGTAACTAATAACTTATAACAAATTTACGAGGTAATCGAGATATCATTTAATCGATAATTGATTATTTATTACTTATTCATTAATTAAATAAAACTAATTTGTCAAGTTATTCTTTGTTTTTTTTTTTTTGGCCAAAATATTGAACTTAATATCGTGTACTGTGATTATACAAATATTACCTAATTATCAAGTTAAGAACTATGATTATTCTATAGATTTTTTTTAACCAAAATAAGTTCATGAATTTAAGTAGTCTTACTAAATAGAAATCATGGATCTATCCATTTTTGCAACCAACTAAATTTACATTTGTAAACATAATGCACTAGGAAAAGTTAGAGATGAGGTCCAAGGAGACATCAACTTCAAGAGGAAACAAGTAACATTGGAGTCATATTTTATATTATGCCTCCTGATTGAGTCATGAATGTTTATAATTTCGACACATTGGGAGATTATTAATTTATATGTCCAGTGGACCCATGTATAGTATCTTATAAATTTAGTGAATTATTGATTTATCACATTGGTCCCCAGTTAGGACCAGTCAAAAATATTATTTAATTGAGGTTATTAATTTCTTGAGTATAATTTATGGATGATGTATTGTAGATTTATTTGCATAAAGAAAGTAAAATTATCCAAATAGCTACCTTTTTTCATCTATTGACCAGCGTGACACAATTTCCTCACTCTTGACCAGTATGACACAAACTTCAGTTTTATTTTATGTCATATAAATCTAGTATACATTTTTGTGGCATATTATTATTTTCTTTTTGTAAGTGAAAATTACATAAATAAACCACATTTTTTTTCATCTATTGACTAACATGACATAAATTCCCCATTGTTGATCAACACGACACAAATTTTAGTTAACTTTAATTTAATTTTGTGTCATAGTCATATTAGTTTAGTGTTAATTTTTTGAATCATATTGGTGCGATGGTCTTTAAATTTATATTATTCAGGTGCTTTCCCTTGTATAATAGTCTTTGTTCGTAGACTCATAATTTATAATTATTTACTTTAACTATTTTAAAATCTTACTATTTGTTTTCTTTAGCTCTGTATTTATTGCAATTTCCGTTTTACTTATTTGTTCTGTAGTATTCATTGAGTTTATGAAAAATGTTCTTACAATGTTCACGTTGAAGTGTTCGTTTAATCCACTTTATATGTTCAACTGTGTAATTTTACTCCAACATTTTCTTGTTGTTTCTACTAAGAAGAAGCAGTATCCTAACTGGGTACGGGCTTACTAAACGCCTTCGGTCCAGGCCCGAGAAATCTTCTCTAAAAAAAAAAAAAAAAAAAAAAAAAATTCAGCCAATAGCCAATAGCCATTAGCCGTTGAATAGTGTATAATTTTCATAGCGGGAAAAGAAATGCGCGAAATCGTCTTCACCCAAAATTAACCGGCGTTCAGGGTATGAAAATTTCCATGGCGGACAAAGGTTAAGAAGCAGAAAATTAGGGTTCAGAGAGGTTCCATTGCCAAAAGAATAGCCATTGGTAAATTTTTCTGGAGCTTTCGAGCCATGGAGAACTTTGGTCCCAAAATGGAGCTGCTTCGACTTTCCAAATTCAAGCTTCAGCTCCAATCTCTGATCACCGACGTTCGAGAACTCAGAGTAAGGTTTCCGATCATCATCACCAAAATCTCTCTCTCTCTCTCTCTCTAACTGTTCTTTGTGGAAGCATTTCAGGAAAGAGAACGCTCGGCGACGGAGCAACTTCATTGCAGAATTCAGGTTTTCCTTTTCAATCGATTTGCGTTTTCTTTTTTCCTTTGTTTTCATCGCAATTTGTTTGCTCCTTTTAACGAAACAAATCCGATCGCGATGTTTGAGCGCAGAAACAGAAGCAAACAGAGGAAGAATACGCGAGGAAGTTACAGGAATTACAGATCGAATTATCGTCCTCCAATGAACTACGGCAGAAATTCGAAAGAAAGGTACGTGTGAAAAATTGTCTGATTTTCCGACCTACAGATTCTGATTTTCCGGGAAAAAGGCTTACAAGAATCAAAATGAACGTAGTTTAACTTATGCATATTGTTATGTAGGTTAATTACCTTCAGAATGACAATGCTTTGCTCGAAGCCAAGCAAACAGAATTGAAGGAAACCATACAGAACCTAATCCAGTCAAAAGAGCTTTTCGTGAATGCTTATGATGAATCTACTAGTGATATGAAGCGATCGATTCATGTCAGGGATAGAAAGCTCAGTGTTCTATCCGAGAAACTGAAATCTCATTTATTGTTATTTGATTCGATAGAAAAAGAGGCGTTTTTGATCAAGCAAGTTGTGGATAATGTGCAAAGAGTTATGTGCGAAAAAGAAGATATAGGCTAGTAACGCTTGAACTCTTGTTCTAGTTGTATAATTGTAATAATTTCGTAGAATTTGTTTAATGATTTTACCTTTCACTTTGCTGTGTTTAGTGGCTGACTTGAGGAGTAAATTGGATAAAGTCTCTTCATTCGAGAAAGCATTTGTTGGTAATTGTTTTTCTTACCTGGATTATTAGTTCTTTTTTGGCCTTAACAACTTGTGATTCGCTAATTATTTGCTCTCCTCCACGGTGATTCTTGTTGATCATTTTTAAGGTTGGTGCAAGTTGGGATTTTCTGAAGATTTAATTCGTTTCTTATGATCAATCAGTTTTACAGTTGTACCGGTCAGAATGATTAAAATTTAGTTGTTTGGATGCTGCTTCGATATATCATTGAAGCGAAAGTTGATGATCTTGCTCTATTTGATAGTATTAATGTTTTGTTATCTATTCAACATTGATTTTGTTCTTGAACTAATTTATGCAGAAAAGATCTCTGATCTGGAACAGAAACTGAAATGTAGTGAAGATCATATTCAGAGTAAGAATAAAGTAATCTCTGAGCTAGAAGCGCAGCTGGAGGCAGCAACAATTAGTACCGCCTGTCAAGCTCAGATAGATGAGATATCCATCCCATTACCTATGATTTGTGGGTCTTAATCTATTCTTTGTCAAGGACAATATATTTATACAGGCATCTTTTCTTAACCACCCCACCTTCAGAAAATTCTTTCATCGAAGGACATTGTCTTACAGAATCTAATTCTTGAGAAAGAGGTTTGGACATCAGAATGTCGATTACTCAGTTCTGTTTTCCAGTGTAAATTATTTTTCAAACTTCAATGAAAATATGGCCGATTAGGCGTTGCACTTGGAGCTTGGGAGTTTAAGAACTATCATAAAGAAAATCCAGGACAACTTGGCACATGTAAATGAAGAGGTAAGAGATGAATTTGACCTTTACTTCCAGATTCGAAGTTTCTTTAACTTCACAGATACAGGATATATGTACAGAGTAAAGTTTTAAACCTCATAATGAGAGTTCAACAACAACAATTGAAATAGTGAATTAAAAGGACTGATTTTGTGGATATAACCACATCCTGCTTGCAAGTGATGGAACATGGAAGGAGCGTACACTTTATAGTCTCACAGACCTTTACACAGTTGAAACTTTAGGTGCCGGGATGCCACTTGTTACTCTTATCTGATTTTCAGTTTCATTTAAATAGTATGTTTTTGGCACCTCGTTCCCCACAGAAATTTTTTCCTAACAATTTCTTGACGGAAACTTGTTTCTTTTATTTCAATCCCAGGCTAAGAGGAGCTTCTCCTTAATACTCGAATGCCAAGCAGGATGCAACACGGATTTGACGAAGGATAATAGGTAGGATGAGTGGATGGCCCGTTATAAGGGAGTATACTTTCCAGATTTTATCTTGTATTTTGACATATGATATTAAAATCTGAAGTGATTACATAGGAAAAAGGGAAAACAAAAGCACACTCATGATTATGAGATAGAAAAATTCCAATCTAGTTGTTTTTGTACAAGTCACAGCCTTGGAAAGGCAGCATAAAATTGTCAACTGATAAGTTCAAAAAACTGACTCCGACGTCAGATATTTGATTTTATCATTGTGCACGTGAAAATTCATATGGACAAAAGCAGTATCTTATTATTCTCCCCACTTATTTGAAATGTACGGACTAACATTAAAGTTTTGGTGAACAACAATGTTTTTTAGTTGCTATGCTTTCTTTGGGATGAGAATTTGATAGACCGGAATACCAGAGGAACTTTCCAATAGCAGATTATGAACAAATGCAATGACACAATGAAGTTTCCGTTGGTAGCTAGACCTTACTGTTAATGTGATGATACCATAATTATTCCAGGACAAAAAATTTGGTTCAAAACAGCCTGGGAAAATATCCAACCGAGAATTATGGGATAGGTGCTGCGGAATGTACAGGTTTTATCTTCCAGCTTTTGTCTGTTGATTTTAGCTAAAAACCAAAGATCCCTCTATATTTACTTGCAGTTTTTCAAATTAAATGGTACATTCGTTCACAAATAGAAAGTGAAGAAACAATTTTATGATTGCCGATAACCCTTTAAATAATACCCTCATGCAGCTTCATCTCTATCTCAAAAATCAGTTGGCAAACACTTGCTGGAAAGTGATTACATGGATTCATGTGTATCTGAGGCAAGTGGAACATGTTTCAGTTTGCCTGTCAAAAGACATACATTTCATTGGTGGTGGTAATCTGTTGAGAAGAATTTATCTCTCTCACAGTTTCAATGCAAAATCGAGAGTTTTATTTTTCTGTTTTCCCTCCACAGTCGGCTTCCTCAAAGCCTCAGTCAGGAGCTAATGCTCCACATATTTCCGCAAATGATGAGAATATGTAAGATATTACCTTTTAATCCCATGCTTTTTTCTGGCTAGTTGAATGCATTTTTGCTGCATGTTTTTTCCCCTAGTTTATCTGATTATGGTGGTAACTTGGTCACGGAATTTTTGTTTCAATATCAAATTACTCAAGAAAAGCCTCAATGGTAAGTTCTTCGGTTGAGGCCCAACAATAATCTCTACAACCCTTTCCATGCACAGGATAACCAGACAACATCACAACACGTTTTGAGTTCTGTGTTCTCATTCCTCAACAACCCAAGCAGAAGCTTCCATAGTTCCAGGTCAGATTCAACCTCCTTTATGGTTGAACCTGTCTTCGAGAAAACCTTAAATTCTATCAACATGGTGCAGCTTTCGCTTTACATAATTTTTTTTTTCTCCTTCTGTTAAGGAACAAAATGGTATCAGTGTTCAACACCCTACAGTACGAGGTCTATAGTTAGTTATGGAGTTTAACACCGCTGATATACCAAAGCGTCTTTCTTGCTTAAAACCATTGGCATTAACAAACCAAGAGGGATAACAAGCGAAGCTTTGATAGGTCCAGGATATATTAATAAAATATGTGAAACGAAAACTTCCAAAAGTACTTGAATCTGGTGACTCACTGGGATGTATGAACTTTACAGCCTGTGATAAAGTGAGATGGTAAGGTCAGATGTAGAATTAAGTCAGGTGACTATGATAGCAGTAATTCTTTTTTAAAGACATTTTGGATGTAAACTGGGATGGGCCGTGGGCTATAGACTGATGGCAACTCGGGCCCACCTGGTTGCAAATTTCTATAGCAAAATAGCCGTAAAATGACTGGGCTGCGCCATACCGACCTGAGTCGACTATGTCAACCCAGAATGTTTGTTTTTGAATTCATCGCCGCCCTTGGTTGAACACAAAAAAAATTCCTGTTTTCATTGGTTGCGAGTTTTCATAAAAGTCAGCCATATGAATACAAAAATCCGATGGGAAAAACTGCCAAGATAGTCAACCCAATCAATTTTTTACAGGATTCGGAGCCTGTTCGGAAAACGTCATTGATTGTGTTCTGGCCTGTTGTCTTACTTAACGTATAAAGGAAACTGCCCCCAACTCTTTTGGGACGTAGCATTTGGATGTATTGTGGACAACTGGACGCAGAATCACAAGCTGATTTTTACTTGCATCACAGACTGATGAGTGATGATAGCAAAAGAGATCCTACATTCTGGATGTTTTCTTGCCACATTGCTGGGCACTCATCATTCTCCTTTTTCTCTTTTTGGCTGGAAGCACATATATCATCGTACTTAAAAAAAAAAAAAAATGAAAGAAAGAAATTAGCATGCATTTCATTAATAGGTTTGACTTGAAATATTTAAATTGAAATAGTTTAACTTTTCAAAATTAGTTAAAAAACTTGTTGATTTTTAAGAAAAAGATAAAAATGAGTTGAAATTTTTGAGCTTGGATTGGTGAACCAAACGGGGGTTAAAATTGAGATTTGAACTCTACGATTCCATTTGGATCATGTATTGAAAATGAAAATTTTCTTATTTTAAATGAGAATGTCTTCATTTTGAGAATAAGATGATGTTTGAATGTGTAAAAAAATTTCTTTTTGAAAACAAAAGGATGTTTGGATTGGGAATAAATGGTGTTAGAAATTATACATTGTGAGAAGATTTCAAAAAAATATATTTTCTTTTTCTAAAAGAGAACTGTATAAAATAAGTTTGAAAATAAGATAGTTTTCTCCTTTCAGAATGAGAGAATGATGGAAAAAGTTAGAAAAATACTCTTTTGCAAAATTTTCTAATTTTGGAAATTTGGAGTAGATGCCCTCATATTACTATCTCTGTTTGTCTTTTTCTTTAAATAATTAAAAAGAGAACACAACTAATGTTAAATAAAATACTATTATGGGGTGTTTAATGTAATAACTCTAATTCATTTTTGTCTTTTTTTTAAAAATCAATAAAAATTTTAACTAATTTTTTAAAAATCAAATAACTCCAACTTAAGAAAACTCAACTCTAATATCTTCACCAAACTCATGCTAACAGCAACGCACTCCTAACTATTCTAATCTCACACCAACCACCCCACTCTATTTTTTTTTCTCTAATTTAATAAAGAAGAATAAACTCTTGATTTTTTTCCCTCTGAATATAAATTCTGATTCATCTGCTTCTTTTCCTTTTGTTAAAATTTCATAACAAAAGTACATGTGGGAAGCAAGTTTTAATTAATTAATTTATTTTTTTTCATTTAACAAAATCGAAGTACAAGCTCTTACTTAAATTTTTTTTTAAAAAAAAAAAAAAAATCGAAGTACAAATACAAGCTGGGTTGGCGTGCAGCTTTGCCTGGACGGCACGTGAGTCAATTACTGCTTTGATGCCATTTATTGTCCCCTTGACTCAAGAAATGCCATTTTAAAAAAATAAAAATAAAAAGTAACGTGGCCAACCAGAATTTACGCCCATCCGATGGCGTTGTGTTCATTCATCCATGGATTCGTTTTATTTTCTCCATCTTTTTGGGCGTAGGAAAACACATTAAAGACGAATAAGTGGGGCATGACTCACTATTAACTAATACATTCTCATAAGAAAACTTCAGTCTAGATGCTGATATTGTTTACAACAAAATTACATGTTAAAATGGTAGCAAGTACAGGGTGTTTGACAGAGTTTTTAAAAAGCTCGGTTTTTTTTTTTTTTCCTTCCTTCTTCTTCTTTTAAGACACAAACTCAGAAAATCAAAAACAGCTTTAAAAGTGTTTGAATAATTTAATGTTAAAGTCAGAAAATATAAGAGTTTAAGTATTTGATTTAACATTTTTGTTACTTATTAGGCATGAGATAACTTTAAAGTCATTTTGATTTCAAATTTTTTTAAAAAAATATGATTCTCATATTCTTACTAAAAAACTATAACTTTTGCTTATTTTTTTATGCGGACTAAAAGTAAAAACAAGAACTTTATCAAATTGGCCCATAGTCTATGCGATAAATTCACGTGTTACATTGAGATTTAGAATTCAAATATCATACTCTATTTAAAAATAAAAATAAAAAAATAAAAAAATAAACAATATAACATCAAAATGTTGCCGGTTGATGTGAAGGAATGTCAACTGTGAAATGAACTACTCTTGCTTGTACATGGTTTTGTCAACTAAGCTTGTGTTTGGTTTGTCTGTTAGAGATAAAATTTTTAAATCGAAATTGGTTAATTTATCAAAAATTAATTATGATTTTTGTTGATTTTTCAGAAAAAAAGATAAAAACTAAAATGAAAAAATTCAGTTTAGTTGATTATAAAATTGAAATATCAAACGAAACCTAAGTTGTGTTTGTCTCAAAAAAAAAAAAAAAAAAAAAAAAAGCGGTAAACACACCCCCTTTAGACTTTGATTTATTGTTCATGAATTAGCTCAAAAGCTTTGTCAAGTCGTCACAAGGCTATCAATTGGTTGGCGTGCATGCTTTCACATGTGTATAAATTTGCTAAAATGAATTAAATTAGTTGCGAATGATTCAAAAGGGTGTCCTTGTCCGGCCTATGGTGCTCTTCAATATAAGTTGAAGAATCGGCAGTCACCTTTACATTATTTCGGATTTTTTTAAGGCAATTAACTATTTCGGATTTTTTTGGGCAAAATTTTTTAATCGCTTGAATAGTGTTGATTTTGGTTGCGTGAAACATGAAGCTTCATGTTTAGTACCAGTAGCCGCAAAGCAGGTAGATCAGCCGTAGCGTTTTGAGTAAGACGCACTCCAACAATATAACCCTATTTCTAAACTAAATGATAGAACTAATTGACTCATTTAGAGCCACAACTAATACAATTGCTTTTAAAAAAAAAAAAAAAAAACTTTTTACTCGTTAAATTCATCTAAAATCAGCTTTAGGAGTAGTGTGCAGAAGTAGTTGTTGGGTCCAATCTCGAATTAGAAAATAAGAAAAAGAAATAAAAAATAAATAAACGAGGAATCTGACTTGAATATTTCAAGCTGTGCAAGGCACAGCCCATGGTCCACAGTCAGTAGACTCCTTGACGGATTTCCAGATTTCTTGTGAAGGGCATTTATCCTCAGCAAAAGTGGAAAACGGGTGCAACCAAATTAGCTTTCTCCGAATTTCTTTACCAAATTATTTCACTTATGGAAACTGTTTGATGTGAATTCCTTGCGCTGGATGATAACAACCGTGATTCTTTTGGTTTCTTGGATTGGTAATTGACTTGCACTAATATCTCACTTGTCAGCAGTTTTCCTATCTTCCACTTGAGAATCTTCTTTCCTTTTTTGGGTAACTAAGGCCTTGTTTGGCCATAGTTTAATTTAAACTAAGTTGTATTTTTTTTATCATATTTTTTGTTTTTTTCCCCAAAAAGTTGTTTGTCTTTTATGAAAATTCAAAAATATTCAAAAAAATTTACTATTTAAACTTACAAATCTTAACTCAAACTTACAAACCAAACACCCCCTAAGAATAGTCATGTCATTAGCTTAGAGTTAGACATTCTTTTTTATCTTAAAAAAAAAAAAACTTTTCATAAAAGTTATTTATCTTAAAAGATAATTTCACATGTGATACTATCATGATAAAATTTTTGGCTTTTCCTTCTTATTATTGTTTGCTTTTATTAGTTCTAGATCAAGATTTATAGAGAGTTAGTGAAATAACATAAGATTGAACATTGAATCATGTGGGATTAACTTAAATCATATCTTTTGATGAGATCAATAATATTTTCAATAATGATATGTGCATCAAATGACGAAATCAAAAATTTTTTTTGAGAAGAATTAATGACAATATAATAAGAAATTAAGAAAATAATCAATTTCCATTTTTAAAAGGAATCATTATTAAAAAAAAAAAAAAAAAAGGTGAGCCCCGTAGTTTTTAATTGACTCTGTCCATTTGTGCGTCTAAAGTCGCACAACAATGTTAAGAATTGGGACCGATAATTTTAGCCCCAAAAAAAAATTTGGGACACATAAAACGCCAAAATTAGCACTTTAATATATCTGATTTCTTAAGGGGCAATTGTGACATTTCCGAGATGAGGAATTGGACAAGAAAATCGCCATACCAAAATATATATACACACACATCTATATACATATGTATAAATATATATAGAGAAACGGGTCCCTCTAATGATGGAGCTCGTTTTTTAAAGGCAACACACCATTGAAACAGATGTAGCGGCATTTAAGGGCGTGCGATTCCCCGGACCCCAATAAGAAAGGGATGGTCCCAACGTCACAATCTCGTGAAAAAATATATTAACTTTTGAATAAAATTTTTTTTGATTTGTTTTGCTGATATCTGTATCTGTCCATGCCAGACCTAAATGAACTCTCCTCGTGGGGGTGAAGCTTTGACCAGTGTTTGTACTCGTGAAATTCACAAATTTGTGACAGGGCCTCTTTGGGAGTATTGGATTTTGGGATCCCAATTTTGTACTCCACTTACTATTTACTTCTAGCATTGGGCCCCACCTGCCATTTCACTTACACCACATAATTTAACTTATTGTCCCGTCAGCATTTATTATTGCTGTACCCTCAAAAAATTATTTTCATTGTCATGGGATCGATTTTTCTTTTTTTTTTTGGGGAAAAAAATAATTGTGTTGTTATGAGACATGACTCTTCTTAATCTTCTTTTGTCGTCAGAAAGTGGAGCAAGTACAGTTGTGAAATGTACTCTGATTTGTAATCTTAACAAGCAAACTAAAAGAAAAAGATAAGGTTTGAATAACTATTAGATACTAATGCTCCGTTTGATTCGTAAGTTTATTCTCAATTTTTTAACTCAAATTTTATATTTTTTCTTAAAAGTCTTTGTCTTTTTCTCAAAATTTTTTTTTATCTTTTTTGAAAAGTCAACAAAATTTACTATTTAAATTTCAAAATATCAACTTAAACTTGCGAACCAAACGAACCCTAAGGAGTGATGTACCCAACCATTTATTTTGCTCCTCTAATTGAGCCTTTTCATTTGTTTTGATGCGATTTTTTTAATTTTTTAATTTTTTGAAACTTTTCTTCTACTGTGGTTGTCTTGCATGTTCTGTAAGTGTTAAAGAAGTAAGGAATTATATTCAAATAAAAAGGAATGACATTAGTTGCATTGTTTTAGAGTAGAGTTATTAATATAAGTTGTATATTAGGTGCAATTTCCAGACGCACTTATTTTTTTTTTGGCATTATTAGTCCAAGTCATTTATTTAACACAAAATTATAATATGTAACTACGAAACATAAAAGAAATATCGGCCTCGTTGAAAAGAACTACTAAACTAATTACGGCGGGAAAAAAAAAAAAAAAAAAAAAGAAGCAATCGAGGTTCACGTGTTGAATCTTTCCTTATAACTTTCTTCATGAGTCACGACTAACATAAACATGAAGATAAGCACAGATCTATACATTAAAGTTTTTTGTTTTTTTTTTTTAATCATGGATATCCGCTGATTTTTTTTTTTGAATTTAACTATTTAGTCTTTAATTTCTTAAAAAAAACTATTTAGGTTTCGTTTCGAACATTGATTTGAGATGAAATTTTTATGTTAAAATCAATTGACTTTTTAAAAATTAATTAAAATTTTTATTGACTTAAAAAAAAAACTGAAATGAAAAACTCAATTTGAACTTGAAAGGCAAATACATGCTTAGCTTTTTTACTTTTTTTCTTCGCTATAAATCCCTGAACTTATGATTATTGATATCATCAATCTTTTTATTTATGTCTTATATTTGTTAAATTTTGGATAGTTTTTTACACGTTATTTGCACATTATAATATAAGGATATTGTTTCTAATTTTACTTAATTTCAATACAAATTTGTTTTAAATTTTATGTTCAATTTTTTTTTAAAATTTTTTAATAAGTAATGTATATTCACACGTCAAAAGCTGTCAAAATTTTAATGAACATGACCAGAGGATCAACAGCATCAAGAACTGTAAATCTTAAAGAGTTTATTATTAAGGAAAAATAGAAAATGAATTGTCAAATTTAAGAAATTTAAAAAAAAAAAAAAAAAGCCTATATGAAATCACGTATGTGTAAGATTGTGTGAGAATTTTCGAAAGAAAAAAAAAAAAAAAAAATATATATATATATATATATATATATATTGTGTGTGAACAAAAGTGTCTCAATCTAGGAAGAGCTTCACCGACGCCCTTGTTCTTACCGAGTCAAACGTCAAAACTTGAATACACGGTTCCGTTCAGTGTTTAGGTAGGGTGTGAAATCTAGTTCACGTAAGCCTTGTGTTCGTCATATCAGTATCAACTATCACCATTAAAGTTGTTACCAAATATATAGATTCAATTTATCAAAATATGTAAGCACAAAAAAAAGTTACTGTGCCCTTTTTCAACCAAAACCTCCGCTTTTTTATTTTTAAGTCCTTTGTTCTTGTTGTTGTTCTTGTTTTTGTTTTTGTTTTTGTTTTTGTTTTTTTTTCATTTTTTCCATTTTAGTCATTTTTTGTATTGATTTATTATTTTTTAATTTAGTCCTTTTTTTTTGTCTTCTTTTATCATGCATCCCTTTTTTATTTTTTAGTCCTTCCTTGTTTGCACCGAAATGAAAAACTTTTTATTTTTTTAGTCTTTTGATTTTCTTTAATTTTTGTTTTGGGCATCATTTTTTTTTTCTTTTTACAGTTTGGTCCTTTCTTTCCATATTTGTCAATTATTTTTTTTTCATTTTTGTAGGCATTATTTTCATGCCTTTCTTTTTATTTTTAGGTCCTTTTTTATGTTTTTTGGGTCTATTTTTTAACTTATAATTTAAAATTTTTTCATCGAGATAAATTTTCTCAAATATATTAAATTTATGTGCACAACACATGTTCTAAATTAGTGTGTTTATGCATATAAACTATCACCATTAAAGCTCCAAGAAAATCCCTCCACCTAAAAACAAAAAATCATCTTAAAGTTGCTCATTTTTCTTATTTCTTATTTCTTGTTTTTTTTTTTTTCTTTTTAATTATTGAGACAACATTAAACAGAGAAAAACAAAAACACAAAACAGAGAGGCTACAACGTATTCAAAAAACAAAAAATCATCTTAAAGTTGCTCATTTTTTTTTAATTTCTTGTTGTTTTTTTCTTTTTTTAATTATTGAGACAACATTAAACGGAGAAAAAGAAAAACACATAACAGAGAGGCAACAACATATTCAAATTCTTTATCTATTTTTTTTTAAATCTCAAACAATCATAACCAATAAAATAACTTGAATTTGGAACAGTAAAATTGGAGGGAAAATCTACCCCACCGCCTAAACAAACATAAAAAAAGAAAGAAAATATCCGATTGAGAACCCAACACAGCCTAATCATAAAAAGTTTGCTCCTTTTTTCCTAATTTATCGTTTCTTTTGACCTTGCATGCTCTCTTAAAATAATATTTTATCTTATGTTCTCAAAAGAATTATTAGGACCCGTTTGTGGGACATTTATATATAATGTTTTGAAAGTAGGGTTAAAAATATATGTTTGAAAGGAAAATTTTTAAAAAAGTTATGTGATATACATAATAGTCCAAAATTTTGAAATGTGTTTGGAAAAATAATACAAAATAGATCTTGTTTTATTTGTTTCATTGTTATAATTATTTTGACATAAAAATCATATTATTTCGATCTGAAATGAGAAAATTATGAACTTTTAAAATTTGAGTTTTTTAAAAATATTATAAAGAAAAATTTTGACGTAAAGTTAAAAATTTAAAATCTAAATGATGTCCCAAATTAATCCTCATAATTTCATAAAATCATTGCAGTAATAATTTTTTTATGAATTAAATATTTCTTTAGGAGTTCAGCCGACTTTATTGTAATTAACGAAAATTTCCATATTTAGTAGAGAAAAAAGAATGATGAACTGTACCGCAGGATTTCGTAGTTTATGACAAAAATTTGGACAGACGAGAGGAAAAGGCAAATTACAAAAAGGGTTTAAATAAACAAAACAGTTCAGAAAAACACACCTTAAAAAAAAAAAAAAAAAAACACATACACACACACGCGCACACAAGAACGTCAACTGTACACCAACACCGAACTCCATCACCAAACGACACCAACTACATTAACATCACCAAAAAGTTGAAAAAAAAAAATTAATCAACCCCACAAAAAAAAAAAATCCTTTAAAAAAAAATAAAAACAACAAGATATCACCAAATATCCCCACCACACGTCGCGACACCTGATCACGACACGTGGTATACTTTTGCCTTACTACGTGGGTCCCATGCACTCGTCTCGGCTCGCCTCGCTCGACTCATTTGGTGTTGTCCTCTTTTCCCTCAACTTGCCGTCATCTCCCCTCCACTGTTTTCTTTTTATTATTATTATTATTATTATTATTTTTTTTTTTTCCATTTGATAAAGAGTCTAATATGAAATAATTAATCGACAATAAAAAATAAATGTGAATAATTAAAAATAAAAAAGCTTTCGCGTCTGAAAGAGGCTTTGTGCAAACGCAAATACAATAGGACACAAGAACAACCGGCAAACAGTCATCAGCTATAACTTAAGCTCTCTCTTTTTCTCTCTTTCCTGTGTCTGAAACGTCGTCACTTTCTCTCTCTAAAATTATCTCTTGGTTGGTGGTGATACGGTGATGATGATCAACCTCTGAAAAGAGATAGAAACAGAGTGAGAGAGAGAGATGGGAGGGTGTTTTTCGGCGCCTAAGAATTGCATAGGAGGGGGACTGGACACGACAGGTCGTAGAAAGAAGAAGAAGAGAGGTCCCAGGGGAAGAGTTTCGTCTCGGTCGTCGGAGGTCTCGTCGGAGAGAACCGATAGACCCGCCCCAGCTGATCCCTCCACCGTCAACGACCCAACTGGGAAAGGTACATTCTTTATTCTCTCAGCTTCTCGGTCTGAATTGGTCTTGGAATTGTGGTTATTGAGCTTGCTCTTTTGGAATTTGGTTTTTCTGGGTTTGGTGGGTTTTGGTTAAATTTTGGTAGGTTCTTGAGTTTTTTTGAGTGTTTTCTTGTTGGTGGCATCTTTTTTTGTTTGGATTAGGGGAATAACAGAAAAGAAAATGAAAATGAAAAAGACCCTTTTGGATGTTTTGGTGGATTCTGGATTGTTTTAACTTCTTGGTGAGATTTTAGAGGTCAAAATCCTCGTGACAATTCTTGTTTGAATCTTGATGTGAAAGAGCTGTCCGTGTATTTTCTTGGAAAACATGGTAATCGTTCTTATGATGTGCCTTTAGCGGTTGATATATTCTCCAACGTATCTATCTTGATGATCTTTGTTTCCTCTGTTCATTAACTAGTCTAATTTTGTCATCATTTTGTAATCAAACATGTGCCTGAATTTGTTCATTAAATATATATATATATTTTTTTTTTTCCAAATAAAAATGGCCTTAATTCCACATCTTCTACAATGTGATGGCATCTCGGCAGGACGTACTGTACAAGTCTTTTATGATTCGGTTGCCCAGTTGGATTCTGACTGTGATGAAGATTACCTCAGTGTTCAAGAGGGTATGTAATATGTGTATATATATATATATATAGATATATATTGATGTTTTTGGTTATAAGATTGTTATCCATTAGCCATATTAGTTATAATCTTCTTTTGTTTATGTTGGTCCCGACAATGTTGACGTGTGCAGACCTGTCATCCGGTGACTCCGAAAATCCGTCATTACAAGGAAATTCTGCACGCAACTCTGTTAGTGAAGGTGCTCCAAATTCAAGGTTTCTGGTATTGAATTCAGATGATATTGAGTCCCAACCTAAAGGTGATGGACCTTCAGCGAATGAAGCAAATCAACCTGTATTCCTAGATGAAATGTCCTCCTCTGCGGATGAAAATTCCGGCAAGGAGGAAGGAATATTGGATAACTGTGGGATTCTTCCAAGTGCTTGCTTGCCTTGTCTTGCTTCGACGGTTCCCTCTATGGAAAAGAGAAGGTCATTGAGTTCTAGTCCGCCGAGTGCTAGAAAAAAGGCAGCTCTGAAACTTTCTTTCAAGTCGAAAGAAGGACATGCTACTTCTGCTCTATGTGTGTACTATGTCATTCAGCATCTTATGTTTTTCATGTCATTTTGGTATATTAACATATCATAGTTGCGTAGGACTTTCCTATCACCTTTATCTTTACATTCTATATTTCTTGAGCGTTAGATAATTTTCTTTTGCTGCTTTCTAGAGCATATACTTCCACCTCCATATTCAAGATATGGTCATCCATTGCTCACAAGAAATATTTTTAGCATCTGTTTCAATGCTTCCTCTAGTATTCATATTGATAGAACAATCTTATTTTCGCTTAAACTATTCCTTTCTGTTTGTAATTACAGTTTCCTCAAAGACACTTCTACAACAACCTGTGGCTGGTAGTCAAGTACCTTTTTGCCCCGTAGATAAGAAAATCCTAGACAGTTGGTCCCATGTTGAGCCAAATACTTTTAGAGTTCGGGCAGTGAATTATAACCGGTAAGACTCAGAGGATTATGCTGAATTGGTTTTATGCATATTAACAAATAAAGACTCGTGTTTTTTTTTTTTTTTTTCCTTTCCTTATCAATTTGCTTTCCTTTGTTATGGAGAGAATTATATCCGGTAAACTCAGAGGATTCTGCTGAATTGGTTTTATTGTGCATCACTATTTCATACACATCGATATGTTACACGATGCATTTTTAACAATAAATACTCGTGTTTTTTTCTTTCTTATCAACATGCTTTCCTTTGTTATACATTGATATGTTGCATGTGTGATGTTAAATTAAGTTATGTTAATATTGAGTATCCGTACATGATATAAATCAAAGTTGAGTTTTGCATGGTTGATCTCTTATTATCAGATCAGGGCTGTTTCCTTCTTAACTGTTTACTTCATTAAAAATTTTCTGCAGTGACAAGAAGAAAGAATTTGCCCCCAACTACGCTGCTTATTACCCATTTGGTGTAGATGTATTCTTCTGTCCTCGAAAAATCAATCATATTGCTCGATTTGTGAAACTCCCTGTTCATAATTCTTCTGGGAGACTACCTTCTATACTAGTTGTAAATGTACAGGTATCACTCTCTCTGTCTCTGTCTCTCTCTCTATATATATATATATATATGTGTGTGCGCGCGTGCGCGTGTGTGTGTATGCTGTTCAAACTTTGAGATGCTTGGCGCCTGATTTAGGAACAACAGTTACTAGACCTTGTGACATAGCTTGTGCTGGAAATTTGACAATTTAACATTCAAATCACTAGTTATACTGAGTACCTAGTATGAAACAACTCAAAAGATTATTTAACAAATCCGAATTGCAAGCTGCAATGCAAGCCATTCTTCTCTATGTGAAGACAGCATGTTTTCCTTGCTTTGGCCTTATTTAGCTTCTCCCTCTGCATTATATATATTTTTTGTTTCTTTTGTCTTTCGGAGGTTCTGATATTGCCTTTTTCTTGGTTTCCAGATTCCATTGTATCCTGCCGCAATTTTTGGTGAAACGGACGGTGAAGGAATGAGTTTTGTTTTATACTTTAGGCTCTCCGAAAGCTACTCTAAGGAACTTCCAACTCATTTTCAAGAAAGCATCAGGGTAAAGTTGAAGAGCCTTTTGAACTTGGCATAGTTTCTATTGGTTTATAGGCCTTTATTGTAGACTTTTAACCCATGCTTTGTTTCCTGAAAACAGAGGTTGATTGATGATGAAGTTGAGAAGGTCAAAGGTTTTCCTATGGATTCTATCGCGCCCTTTAGGGAAAGGCTGAAGATATTGGGACGTGTTGTTAACATAGAAGACCTTCATCTAAGTGCGCCGGAACGGAAGCTTATGCAAGCTTACAATGAGAAACCGGTTCTTTCGCGTCCTCAACATGAGTTCTACTCGGTGAGTTTTGAACTAGTTAAATCGACTTAATATCACTTCATGCCCTTCGTTTTTTCTATTTTTTCCTTTCTAGGTGACATGAAAATGGACACATATGCAGGGTGAAAATTACTTTGAGATTGATTTGGACATGCACAGATTTAGTTTCATCTCAAGGAAAGGATTTGAAGCTTTCTTGGACAGACTGAAGCTTTGCGTTTTGGATGTTGGCCTCACTATTCAGGCAAGTACACTTTGACAAATGTTTAATTAATTACATTTCTGAACAGATATATATGCGTATGTGTGTGTATGTGTGTGTGTGGTGGTGTTTGTTAATTTTTGTGTTACATCAAATATATTGACAGGGAAACAAAGCTGAGGAGTTGCCAGAGCAGATATTATGTTGTGTACGGTTAAATGGAATTGACTACAGAAATTACCAGCAACTTGGGATTGAATCATAAGCCCCCTCTAATATATATATATATATATATATATATATATTTAAGTGCTACACCTAAAATGTGAGGCCCAAAGATCAATAGACAACAATAATTGGAAAAAAAAAAAAAAAAAATCTAATTTCAATATATATCTTTTCCAATCTTGTAGGTATTAGGCAGTTGTATTACATCTTCTTTCTCCTCTCTCTCTGTCTCTCTCTTCAATTATATGGATGAGACCAGCCACACGGGTGTACTCCTTGCACGCCATTATTGAAATCAATAATCATATCATATTTAAGAAGGCCACGTTAACAAGTTGAGAAGTTTTATTCACAGAAGATTTTTTTTTTTTTTTTTTTTTTAAAAGAATGGGGAATTTAATAGGATTTAATAATGGGGGGTCTGAGAATCTCTTTTATTTGAAATTGGCGGTTAAGCATTACAACCAATTACAAAATGGAGTGGAGGTTATAGAAAATGGATGGCTTTGTCGTCTCTTTGTTTTGTTGTGTTGATACTTGATGTGCTACCTAAATATAATGATGTTAACCTTGTCCAATTGAATTAAGAACAAAATCTTTTCATACGCATGTCTTGAAAAAAAAAAAAGAGAGAATGTTTTCCAATCAAAGACTGCTAAATGCTTTACAATGAATGTACAATTATTCATTAAAAAAAAAAAAAAAAAAGACTATGAAGCACTATTAGCATTTAAAACGATACCAACAACTGATTAAAAAAAAAAACGATATCAAATAGAAACGACAATAAGCTGACAAACGACAGCAATCTGTAAACGACGATAATCTTGAGACCAACATTACTTTGCGGAGAACATCAAGGATACAAAATGTAATAATGACAACATCCTCAGAAACCGAGTACTTAAATAAACGACTTCAACTGGATAAACGACAGTAAAATATGAAGACAACGAGACGTAGAAAACCCCCAAAAAAAAAATCAACTAAACACAACAATCTAAAACGACAAAAACTGAAAAAACGAAAAATATCCTGAAGGTAAAACTGTTAGTACTTTTAATTACAAAAGTTGCCTTCCCATGTAAAATCCTTTTTTTTTTTTTTTTGGGATAGAAAATAGGTATGTTATGTTTTGTTTTGGCTCGTACTTAATTGAAAAACAAAATAAAACAATTAGTAAAAACAACATATCTCATTAATCTGGGGGGGGGGGGGGGGGGGGGGGGTGAGTGGAATGAGACCCATCAAAGGAAAAGGGTGAACACTTTTGAATGGTTCGCAGAGGAATATGACTAATGCCTCCAAAAGTCGAAACCTCGAGTCCCACATCAAATGCAGACAAAACACATTTTTTTTCTTTTTTAAATTTTAAATCTGAACTTGAGAAACCAAAGTCTTAAAAAAACATAAAAAGGAAAATGCACCGTGCTCCTATTCCAAAAAAAAAAATTTAAGTTGATTTTGTCAATGACTCCAATTTTTTATTTTTTTATTTATTTTTAAAGTTGATTAATAGATAAATTTTTAAGTTGACTGTGTTAATGGCTCCAGTTTTTTTTAATTAAAAAAAGAAAAAGAAAAAGAGTATTATATAAAAATCTAAAAAGTACATCCATCATTACAACGACAGCAAATAAATGGTCTCCATTGTATTAATAAATAAATAAAGAAAATGAAGTGAAAAAAAAAACGACAATAGCATTAAAATTGTCAAAATGACAATAAATAAACAATGACAGCCTTAAAAACGTTTAAACGACAACAAACATATGGAAACAACCAATATGAAAATAACCGTTAAAGGACAGAACCGTAATCAACGAGATACCAGCCAGGAAATAAAACACGAGAACCTAAAAAGGAACATGAATATGAAAAAAAGAAAAAGAAAAGAAAAGAAAAAAAAAGAAAAATCAAGTCAAGTTACAAAAAAGAAATGACGGGATAAAAGGTAAAATAAACTCAAACAAAGGCCAATCAAATAAACACCCGGCATAAAAAACAAAACAAAAAAAAAAAAAAAAAAAGGCGACAACAAAATCAATAACCGACATCAAATAGAAAAGAATTACAATTTGTAAAACGACATAAAATCAGACCAACAATGAAAAAAGACAATAGACATCGTTTGGGAAAAAGGTCAACAGTTTGATAAGTAGAACAAGCAGAAAACTACATCAGCAATGAAAAACGACAAATAGACTCAGTAACGACACAAACTTGGAGAAGAACCATAAAACGACATCATCATGTTTATGTAGTTTGGAAGCAAAACCATCCTAGTAATTTAGAAAAAAGTAAATGACAGTTTTTAACAAATGATAAAGTAAATACCAGATTTTTAAAATATTTACAGTAACTAATATGTTTATTAAATAAATAATGATTTACGTCTTTTAAATATATCATTTGCTTAATAATTTTTTCATTTATTACACCACAAATAAAGTCACCACCACCTCCTCTTGCGGCAACAGCCTGCTAAGTTGCTATTGGGTTTGGCATGTCGACGTCGTTTTTATCTCGTTTCCTGTCGTTTTCCGAGTCCACTATAATGCCAAGTTTATTTAAGTAGCACATTACAAAAAGAGGTACAAAATATATATATATATATATATATATTTAAAAAAAAAGGAAAGAAAAGAAATTGAAAAGCAAAAGAACACTCGTTCCTATCCTATATTTTGTTCTGGTTCAATCATACTTAACATACCGCCTAACTGCATGATGCCTCGTCCAATTGAATCAAAAACTAAACTAAAATAAAAAACATTTTTTTTTTTTTTTTCTTTTCAAAACACGAGGTTGGTAATCAATCGGACATGTGTTCTTAGTCCACGCATTGAAGTTGTCACTTGCCATTCTTTGCGAGACCGATAATTTCTCAATTAAATACACACACAGATAAACATACATATATATATATATGCATATATAATATTTTGATTTTAATAGACAATAATATTTTTTGAAATCAATTACATGATTTGAGAGGTTTCCCACATAACCCTTTGTTACCCTTGTAAGAGCTAGCGGGAAAATCACTCAAAGGTTCACCCTTGGGGATTTCACCAACCAGAAGATTATCTGACAAGTCCAATTCCTTGAGCTTTCTCAGCTCCAAAAATTCATTAGGAATTTCCCCACTAAACCTGTTCTTCTGCAGCTTCAGAGTCATTAAGGAGCCAAGACTTGCAATGGCTTCAGGCAGGCCAAAGCTCAGCTTGTTTGAGCTCAAATCCAAACTCTGCAATGACTTGAATTTCCCAATTGAAGTTGGCAATTTTCCTTGCAACAAGTTGTTGGACAGGTTGAGAAACCGAATCCGGGACTCTTCTTCGGAGTCTACTTCCTCAATTCTACCCGAAAAGCTGTTGTTAGAGAGGTCAACGTATGTCAATGACTCCATCTCAAGAACTCGGATTATCGAGCCGCTTAGATTGTTTGAGTGAAGATCAAGCACACCAAGATACTGCAAATTCGATATCGAATCTGGGATCCCCGAGTCGAGTGAATTCCTTGACAGGTTCAGTGAGTAGAGCAGAGAGAGTTTTCCCAGCCAAGTTGGTATTGAGCCACTGAGACTGTTGGATGACAAGTCCAGTTCCTGAATTGGGCTTGGAGTTCTTTGCAGAAACTCCGGAATTTCGCCTCCGACACGACAGCCTGCCAAGTACAACTTAGAGAGAGAGGGCAATTTGGCTATCCATTCGGGGATGGACAAGAGGCTCAGAGAATTGAAAGACAAGTCAAGCGTTTGAATGTTTTGGAGGGAGGACAGCCGAGGAAGTGGTCCTTCAATGAGATTATCGCGGAGACTCAACAAAATGAGCTCGGAGAGCTTACCAATTGATTCAGGAATCTGGCCTGATAATTGGTTTCCATCAAGATACAGCTCAGATAAAGACAGTAAATCACCCAAGCTAGAAGGGATTTCTCCTTCAAGCTTATTGTTTGCCAAAGAGAGTCTTTGCATAGACACAAGATTTCCAAAAGTCGGCGGTATTTTTCCGCTTAGACGGTTGTTTTGCAGCCTCAAGAATCCAAGTAGTGGCAGTTGTTCAGGACTAGCAGGGAAAAGAATTGGACCCTCAAGAGAGTTTTGGTCCAAATACATTACAGAAATGGAAGACAAGTTACCGATAGAGTTTGGAATTTCCCCGTTTAAAAGATTGTCCGAGAGATCAAGCTCTTTTAAGCCCTGCAAATCTCCGATCCTCTCGGGGATTTTCCCACTCAGAAAATTGGCATGAAGATCCAACTGTACTAAATTGGTCAGATTTGTAACCCCGTCAGGAATTACCCCAGAAAATTTGTTTGAGTAAAGGAATAATCTCTTGAGATTCTTTAGGCCTCCCAAGCTTGGAGGGAGTGAACCGGAAAAGTTGTTCTCATGAAGTGCAAGTTCTTCAAGGTTTGACAACTTACCTATACTCTCAGGGACTGGACCAGTGAGAATGTTGCTGAAGAGAATGAGCCTCTGGAGATTTGGGAGGCTTTGACCGATTAATGTGGGGATTGAGCCGGAAAGACCAAACTGCCCTCCAAGATCAAGGACTTGAAGGGATGACAAAAGGGTAAGTGAAGGAGATAACGAGCCTTGCATTTGTGTCTGCAGAACTAAGCCTTCTTGTGTGATGAGCCCGGGAAGGTTTATTTCCGTGACTCTACCGGTTGCGTTGTCACAAGAAATGCCTTCCCATTTGCAGCAACTGAGGCCAACCCACTCCGACAATCGACCCGAATTGTCGTATGAAATCGCTGACTTGAAACTGGTTAAGCCCTGAAGGTCATCTGAGTTACACTCTTCACTGATAATACTAGTAGTGCTCTGTCCCTTTCCAAAGGCCAGGGCAGTGAGGACTAAAATGCAAAGAAACTGAATTGTCATTTTGTTTTGAGCAAATGGTTGAGAGTTGAGACTATTTTTTGTTTTGGGATTTTTTTTTTTTTTTTGGAGAAAGTGAAGGCTTGAGATTGAGCTTGAACTTTGATATTCTTTTTAAGACATTCAAAACAGATGGAAAATAAATAAATAAATAAATAAATAGAAAAAGAAGAGAAAAGAGCCAGTGGATATGTCAAACATGTCAAATTTGTTTTTCTTCTTTTTTTGTCCTTTTGGCCCTTTACAGATTGTAGTTGCTGAAAAGCATATTTATGTTAAATCAAATGATGGCCCGCTCCCCTCGTCACGGTTATATATTTATTTACACGGAATATTTTGCTTCAACAAATTGCAAAAAAAATCTTCTACCAAAATTTGCAAAAGAATTATCTTCCTCAACAGTTCATAAATGATTAAAAACTTGTCCTTTAGCTTCAAAAGATCCAAACCATGTACAGGCACGCAGTAAACAGTAAATTGCAGTGATTTTTTTTTTTTTCAAAGAACATGAAATTCGTAAAAACGCTCAAGGCTTCAATTAAACAAATATCAGTGAATGAAAGCATAATTATCAAAAAATAAATGAAGGCATGGATTCTATACATGCATTCGATATTAAAGTTGTTCCAGCAATTACTTTCCCTATTTTCCTTTTGGAATTAAATGCTTTCCAATTTCCATGTTGAAAAAGAAAAAATAATCGGTGGAATTGAGGCATGTTGGTCATGCCTTAGTTGTGCTACTTTCCCGACCCACTTAGGCATGTCAATTATGTCAAATCCTATTAGATATGTAGTTACCAACTTACCAACAAAAAAAAAAAAAAAAAAAAAGATTCCTTGTTTGGATAAACTTTGCAATACAAATCATATTAAAAGATAATTTTGTTTTTCCACCATGGTTCAAACAAGTGATTCTAATTGTTCTGATTGTACGTGTAGTGTGACAGTAAATCTACATACGAGTATACTTTCTATGTATTTAGTTTGAAGAATAGCATGTTTTTTCATTCATCGAACGACGCATCAGACTAGTTTTCATTCAAAAAAGAGAGAGAGATTGAGAGAGAGAAACATAACGGAAGAAACAAACAGCATGTGAAGTTATAGCTTTACTCTGCTCTAAGAATATACGTTTTTATTAAAAGAAGAGAAATGGTAATAGATACAAGCAAAGTCTCGGGAGTGTAATTTTTCTAAGGGGGAAAAAAAATTGAACTTAGACAGGTTATGCTTGTGGGGCCGGAAAATTAATGCAGTGCTGAGAGTAGATGGATTTGAATAGGAGTTTCAAATTCGAAATCTAAGAACATTTACATTCCTCCTTAATAAGTGATACCATTTGAAAAAAAAAAAAAAAAAAAAAAAAGTTGAGCCGAAGAATTTCGAATCTAAACAATTACCAATTGACAACTTGAAGAGTTTGGAATAACTCCATAAGAGTGACCCCTTGGGACTTGAAATAATTATTTGAGGCATATATTCTTGGGGTATATTATGTTATTCAAGAACGAGACAAGATTTCTGCACATAAAACTATGCCATCGTTTTCCAACTGTTATACAGATTATCACTTGTCCTTTTTTGCCTCTGAAAATCCAAGCAATGTACAGTTTAGGACACAGTAAAAAGTAATTCATTAAGCTTTCTTTATTTAATAATATGCCTCTAGCGCAGCCCCTGACACTCAGACAAGTTCATGAATTGAGTATTGTCTAGTTGTACATATAAAAAGATCTAGCAGAGTCTCTTTCACGTTTCACCTTTCAAAGCAACTTTGACCAGTTCCCCCAAAAAAAAAAAAAAAAAAAAAAGAGGGAAAACTCATCATGTTCTGACGTTTAGAGGGCTTTCTAAATTTGTTAATGAACTTGAACAACTTATTTTGGCATGCCTTGGAAACTTTGGTAAGATTATGTTTACTTGGTTGTAATCCGAGTTAGTTACTCCCATGAGAGTAGATTGAAGATGCAGTGGGGCTGGTAACATCTCTTTCTACATCTCCAAAGTTGGTTGTCCCAGTCAACATCTTTATCGCTATTTGAGCCACTTCTGCAAACCAGTCACCCTCTGGCAAACTCCTGCCAAAAAAAAAAAAAAACACATAAATGTAATGGTAATGAGATTCGTCTCATATATTTCCTTATTTATATTTATTTCTTTATCTTTCTAATAATATCATGATCACTTTTTTCTCTGATATGTCATGATTTAATTAGATGTACACGAATAGAGACACATTCAACATAGAAATGCATACTTTCTTACTCAAACGCAGAATTTACTATCAAATATTTTGTTATTCCGTGACGTCATCTTTAAATTTGAACATCATAATAACAAAGTTAAACATAGAGGTTGTTAACCTGTATGATATTCCATTCCTACGGTTAAATGACCTGGCTTTCAAATGAAGATTTCATAAATTTGAAAAAAAATTAGATTTGTCAGTTCACTCACAAAAAAAAAAAAAAAAAAAAAAAAAACGCAGATGCCGAGTATTTGTACCTGTAAGGGTCTATTCCACTAGCTTCAACTGCCTCAACAGCTCTATCAATAATGTCTCTTATAACTTGATGTAGGTTCCGAGAAAGGAAACGACTTTGGGACGAGAAGAGCAACACAAACTCCATATCCAAATAGAACTGCAAAAAGGGATCAAATAGATGTATCAAATTAGATCAAGCAATTTAAATTTAGCATGTGATATTATGAATAAGGACATACTAATAGTAACGAAAGAAGTACCTGTTGAAGACCGAGAGGACCTAAAGGCTGCGGTCCTGCCTCTATTTCTTCCCAAAAGTTTTGATCATTAGAGAGCCACAGGATCACAGTCTCTAAGAGTCGTATTAAGAGAACAGTAGCAAATCTTTCCCTCCCGAAAAACATATCCGTTGCAATGCTTGCAATCCGTGTTAGTTTCACGAAAAGTGCCTGAGAAATTAAAGATTTTACATGTGAGTCTATACTATATTCAATTCTACTAGGTCCAAGACTAACTGAACTACCTGAAAAATTGGAGAAGGAAACCACTCAGGCTCATCTGCACTTAAATCAATATTGGTGTACATTTGTGCAGTGAGACGAGTATCCCCATCTTCTGTGAAGATGAGATCAAGGGCGTGTTGCCGGCAGAAGCTGTCGCGGAGGCGGTCAACAGAGCGCTGAAGGCGTCTCTTCCATTCCCGTTGCTCCGGGACACGGCTTTGCCTGTCTGCAGGAGATATTTTGGGAGTCTCCAACTTTCTGTTATTAGTCTGCTGCAAGGGCAAAAGCTTGAGAGCAGCGCGGGGGAGTATCTCATCTGCTAACAATGATGCATTAGCTAGCAAAGCTATCTGTTGGGCTTCGGTTTCGGCTATTCTCACAATTTTGTTCCCCAAACCTTCCAGGTTCTCCTCGTTCTCCATTGAACCAGGCAATGCATTTATCAGCAAGTTGACATATGAGTTGAACACTTGTTGAACACCTTCTAATGTTAGACTGTCCAATTGCAGGCTCTCAAGTGGGCCCACATCCTCAAGAAAGTCCTAAACATCAAACATAACATAAAGTTCTAAGTTGACACAAAATTATTCTTTGTTAGAATTAGACCAAATCTCACCTTTAGAAAGAGTTTAATAACCAAGTCAATGTTATCTAGTACGGTGGTGCTAATTTATGACAGTATTGTTCATGTTTTTAGTAATCTTGTACGGTGTAGCTTTTTAATTCTTCGGTGCTCTACGAAGTTATTACAGGTGGGCCTACTTATAAGGGTGGTGCCCATTATATATGGCACAGACTTCAGCAATGGAGTCAGCCTTCTACTTTAGTAGGAACGAACACTAAACTTTTTTGAAAATGAGGGCAGCAGTTCCCACTCGGGCTCATACAGCTCCGTTGCTGCCAGCCTCTCCGGGGAGTCAAATAGCATTGCCTTAGAGATGAGGGGGAAAAAATAATTTGAATTTCACCTGAACCATTGAGTTGAATTTGTGAGCACTGATTGAAAGTTTTGGCTGAGAAGCATTCAAACTTCCAAGAGAAGCGGTGGAACCAAAAGTGCGAGTACCAAGAGGGTGAACAAGAGACCAATCATCTGCAGCAGCCAGGGCAGCACTACTCTGCTCAATCCTTTTCAAATTGGCGCTCAACGCCTGTTCAATCAAGGGCCTAAAGAGCCTCAACAAGACCGAACAAAGCGCCAATCCGCGAGCCTCTAACAAGCAACAATGGCCTAAACATATATGGACACACTCGGCAGCTACTCTTAGACCACCTGAAGCTGCTGAGGAGACCAAGACGTGCCTCTTAAGGTGAAGAGCAAGAGTTTCAGTCTGTTTCACGGCCCAAGTCACGAGCTCAGATGCATAAGCAGGCTCTTCTCCAAAAGCGCCTAAAGAATCACTGGTTGCTTGTGCAATGGTTGAGAAGACAAGCTTTGAAAGCGCAGTGGTATAAGCTCCTCCACACAAAGTGGTTGGCGAGCGAAGACTTCGCATGTTCGTCTCCAGCTTCTTCTGGTGAGAATTTAGCAACAATGTGTGTGCTCGAGGGCCATCCCCGAGCTTTTTCAGGGCTAAAACAGCCGAACGGAGATCAGCACCTCGAGTCGAAGATTGAGACATCGTTTCAGCAAGTTGGTCAGCCAATTTCTGCCTCTGCTCCGTGATGGTAGTTTGTAGTGATAATAAGGTAGACTGGTTTAAAGTTTGCCTCAGATTGGCTTCTTCCACTATCTTTTCGCCTTCTTCCAAGGCAGTTAAAGCTTCCTCCACTCTTTTTTCCGCCAAGAGGACTTCCAGGGTGTCCAGAAACTCCACCAACCAAATTTCTATCTTTGAGAGTTCTTTGCTGTCGTTAGACGTGTCCTCTGAAGTTGAATCTTCCTGGTCATTTGATAGTAAATCTAGACTAACTCCTTCTGCTAAACTATGAACAAAAACTGCCTGACTTGATAGGAGATTTCTCATGGAAAGAAGCTGTCCTTCGAGCTCAGAAATTTGCTTTGATGTTCTGCAAATGAATAAAAATAACTCTTTCATTCAAGAGATCTTAAGCTTTAAAAGAAGGGCATAAAAGTACAAATCCAAGTTCACAGCTCTAATCCCAACATTTTTATGCCAAATGACGTGGCAATTTATTATCATCGTTTCATTAATAGATACAATCTCTCATCGTTACTTGACGCAATAATCTCTTAAGAACTACTTAATTAAAGAATATCAACTCACATGCAATTTCATTTGCTACATGATAGCATTATTAAATTACGAAGAAAGTCCAAACGAGTTTTTTTTGTTTTTTTTTTTCCCAATTTTTAATGACTTCTTGAAACTCATTTTACACTCTTTAAAATCAGAAGAAATTGAGCTCACCGGATGAAGGCCGAGTAATTAGCATAAACGCTTTTACGCATTTCCTCGGCAGAGGCCTTCTTCAGCTCCACAAGGTATGAGCACAAGTGCCTTATCTCCTGTCAAACAACCCATATCACATTGATTGTTAAAAATATCCTTTGTTTTCAAGAAAATTACCATGATTTTATATAACATCTTTAGCAATTTTAAAGTTCTGTAAAACATATGAACATATATATATAGTGTGCATTCAAAACCCAGATGGGGAAAAGCTTAAAAACCACATAAATGCATATACATGCAAACAAACACATATATATATATATATGCGTGTGTGTGTATAAATATGATGTTCAAGAAAAAAGGGAAAAGAAAAGAAAGAACAAAGAGACCTTCTCGTTCATGTTTCGACATTTGGAGGTAACGTAGGCGTCAGGATCGAATTGTGAGGTCTTGAAGGCCATGAGCGTATCGCTGAGAGTTAATGTGGCGTCAATCTCTGAGGAGTTTCCCATACTAGTATTTGATGAGAATGATCCTTTCGATAGAGATGACGTTGTCGCCGATTCCATGATTTTTTTTTTCTTTTTCTTTCTTCTTTTTTGTTTTTCTTCGGTGCACGTTCAATTAATTCCTGAATTTCACGATAAGTTGGATTTCGGTTTCAATCTGATTTTCCCAGGAAACAAGCAAATCAATCTGATTTTATTTTGGCCATGAGCGAATGAGACGCAGGCAGAAAAAAATCATGTAATTGGAACCATTACAAACACGTACGTAGGACTCAGTTTTCACTTTTTAGCCTTGTAATTAGGCTGAGCTGGGGAAGCAAATTCACCCTTTATTTTATTTTATTTTATTTTTAATTTTTTGCTCTGAAAATTTACCCTTTAATTTGTTTTCTTTCATTCCAACCTTCACTTATGCCAGATCCAACTCATATGTCCCTTTATTTTTATATTTTCATGTCTTTTTAATAATATCATAATATGTCAATTAAATATGTATATTTAATTATAATATTGTATCAAATTAATAAAAATATTATATTAATTATACATATATCATATTATTATTAGATATTATTATTAGAGGTACATGAATAAGAATACAAATAAAGGGGATACAAACTAAATCCCACTAATCCCCTCCTGCTGAATAATCACTCGGTTACTAAAATGGATTCCTTTTTAGATGAAAATGACATATTTTTAAACTTTTTTTTTTTAATTTTTAAGAAAAATGGTTGTGAGTTAGTTGATTACTCATCACCAGGTGATAAAATATTGAGAGATTGATCAGGATGTGAACTGATATCAGTCAACAATTTATTAGTTTATCAATGATAGAGCATCAAATTTATTAGTATTGAGCCTAATAATATATCAGTAATTGACCATCGTATAACCTTGTTAGAAAAAGAAAATGACTTTTTAATTTTAAAAAAATATATGTCATTTTTTAAAAAACGTGGCAAAAACCGATCACCTTATCTAATTTCCCTTTTTTCCTTTTTTTTTTTTTTTTTTTTTTTCTGTTCCCAATTTCTTGCTTCAAAAACTAAACTGTTTGTTGTCATTTTATACCCTAGATATTAGAGTTAACAAAACATAATACCTCATGCTTTGGAGGGTGCTTTGTAAAAAATAACTTAATAAGAAAGTATTGCCAAAAAAAAAAAAGAAAAAAAAGAAAAATCTAATAGGTTGCATAGTGATTTTTCAAAAATTCTATTTTGTCAAATGGCTTTGGCTCGTCTTGTTTTTCAAACTACGCATCTAACAAGACTCTTCATGTAAAACTGAGGGTGCATTTGGTGCACCAAATAATAACAAAATTTTTAGATTAAAGTTGATTAATTTTTTTAAAAATTAATTAAAATTTTAATTGATTTTTTAGAAAAAGAACAATAACTGAAATGAAATTTTTAGGTTCAAAATGAAGAGTCAAACAAAACCTGTAAAAGTTTATTATGTTAATTCCAATTTTTAAAGTTGCTATTTTAACAAATAATAAAATTATCTATGTTTGATATTCCATTTTATTTTCAACTAATTGTACTTTACAGCTTTTTTTTTTTTTTTTTTTTTGTCTTTTTTGAAAAAATTAACAAAATTTTAATTAGTTTTTTGAAAGTCAACCAACTGCAAATTAAAAATTTTATTTTATTTCAAACTCAATTTGAACATCAAACGCAATTATCATAATTTTTGTTTACTTTTCAAAAAAGACAAAAATTAATATAAAAAATTTTATGTTTAAACCTGAAAGTCAAATAAAACTTAAGGGCTGCTTGGGGAGACGTCTAGAGAAGATGTTTTGGAGATTAGGTTTGAAATGTATTTTTGGAGAAAGACTTTTGGAAAAACTCTGTCATATAAAACATATTACAAAAATTTAAAATGTATTTGGAAAAAATATGTAAAATGAACTATCATTGTCAAAATCAAAAGTTTAGGAATCAAAATAACATAATATTCATAGTTTAGGGACTAAACTAAACGGACAAATTACCTAGTTTACTTTGTCCCCTGAATTATCCAAACTATTTTTGGTGCTCTTCGTATATACAAAATCATTCAAATCACCTCCTATATCCACTTCTGTTTATAACTTTAACGGTTTTGCTGACATGGCATGAAATTAAAGACCAATGTATATTATTTTAAACTAAAACTATAATTATTAAAAAAATTTTAAGTAAAAAATAATAAAAAGTAAATTAATATATGATGTTTTTAAAAAATTAAAAAATTAAAAAAAAAATCGGAGAAAGATCCGATTAAAGGAATCCACCTATCAACTATTATTAGCAATATTTATCAATGGTCAGTTTTTTTTTTTTTTTTTTGGCGCGGGATAAGAATCAACGCATGGTTTTGTATCTTATAATTTTTGTCAGATCAGCAGATTTTATTCCATGTACGATTAATACGTAAGATCTGTTTTATAGCCAAATAGTTTTTTTTTTTTTTTTTTTAAGTTTTTTAATAAATAATCAAAATTTTTAAAAATTAATTAAAAAATTTTTTTTTCTTGAAAAGGTTAACTATTTTTTTAAATAATTAATTAGTAATTGACCACATGATAGTCAATTAGTGATTGATCAAGTCAATCACTGATTAATTATAATATAAATCATTAAATTTTATAGTCAATTATTGATTGACAATTAGTCAATCATCAATTTTCATAATCAATCACTGATTAATCAAATCTGAAAAATGACAAACGGTTATTTTTCTAAATAAGAAAAAAAATTAAGTATCTTATATTAGGTGATTAAAAAGAGGCCACTCAGCTTAAATTTTTTTTTTTTTTAAATATTATCCGTATTTCCTCCACAAAAAGATAAATATCAAAATACCCAAATTTTCATTTTCCTATATTAGCCATTACCGATCACGTTCTGTCACAAATCCACCACTATGTCGCCGCCTAAGCTAGAGCTGAACCTGTCGGTCGCCATCCATCTCTGTCCTGTGAAACCCACGCCCACCCATTCGACCTCTGATGTGCTGCAGAAATCTGGTTTCATCAAGCGTAAAAAAAAGCAGGAAGGAGGAAGAGAACGAGAGGTAAAGGGAGAGAGAATGTTTTGAATGAAGTCTCGCTTGATCCTTATAGAGTTTGAGACACTGAAAAGGCGGAGATGATGAATTTTTGAGCTTATGTTAATAATAAATTGATTTTTAGCTAATGTTTTTTTAATAGTCGGTGAATTTAATTAATATCTTTTAATACCTAGTGATTTTCTTCAAAATAATATTTATTAGTCTTTAATTTCATTTTATGTCAGCGAAATCATTAAGATTATAGATAAAAGTGGATAATAGACGTGATTTCACTTAAAAATATAGAGTTTAAATCCTACTATTCTCAAGTTCAAAAAAAGAAGTGGATAGAGAGGTCTATTTGAGTGACTTTGTATATACCATGAGACATAAATGATTTTAATAAATCATGAGATAAAATGAAATATGGTACATAATAATTTAGGGGTATTCATACAATTAGTACTTCTTTATTCTACTCAACTTGCTCTTATTGTCGTTGTTGTTTGGTTGTTGTTGTTGTGGCAATAATATGTGCCATCATTCTGAGGTCAGATATAAATACATATAATATATATATAAATAGGGTCCTTGTTCGGTGCTTCAGTAGGGAATGGAATAATGAAAACTCCCTTTATATGTCGGCCATTGAATTAAATCTGAATGGTTCAAAATGGTCCAAGGGTAAAAGGATATTTAGTAAGTAGTAACCGGCTCAGAAGGTGGTCCGGTGAAGTAGTAATATATATTTTTTGATAATTTATTTGAGGATGAAGCATGTAGAAGATAGGGGAGTCGTTTATTTGACCCCCCGAGCGAATTGGGGAAGATCATCTGTCGTATGCGCGTTGTGGGAAGCGAAAGAAATGGTGAGATGGAGTTTTCGTGATTGAAGAAAGGGGACTGAGTGCATGAAATCATATCAGCCTACTCCATTGATGAAAGGGGAAGACCATCTGTCGTATAAGCGTTGTCTATATAAATTTTCCTTGTATTTTTTATTTTATTATTATTTATTTATTTATTTTCCTGGAAAACATCATTTTATAAAGAAAACAAACAGTGGGGAGGCCAAACCCATACACAGCCGAAAATCAAGAGTCCGAAAGGACTGCCTGCTGGACAAGGGCAGGAGGCAGAAGAACCTCAATGCCAACAGAGAAAGCCTAACTAGCCAAGTTATGGGCCACAAAATTTGCAGTCCTAGGAATTTTAGCTGCAGACCAAGCCAGTAAAGACGAAGATAAAAACAAAAGAGTCCGAAATAACATTACTAAAAAATCTGGCTGAATTCTATTGAACACATGGTCATTTCGAAGCCTCCAAACTGAATCCAGAAACTTTTGAAGCATACAGCAGCGGATTGGAGGACTTTGAAGGTTGAATCTGCCACAAGCACTTGAACCAATCCACCATCGACGATATTGAGGATGGATCTGGTTCAAGGCCCCAAGGACTCGCAAACCAGATTCTGGAGGAAAAATCACAGAACCAGAAGAGATGGGATGAGGATTCAGCTTGCTTCTCCTCGTGCCATTTCCTTGCTTGGTTTTCCTCTCTCCCTCAAAACACACCTCCAGACTTTCCAAAAACCTCTCCTCTCTAATCTTCCTCTCTCCGCCCTAATCTTTCTCTCTCTCTAAATTGGACGCCCAAGTTTCCATCTCTCTCTCTCTCTAAAAAGTTCATCTTTCCTTCCTCAGATCCCTAAAACCCTCTTACTCCGATCAATTTCTCGTTGCGGTCAGTTCCTCCTCTACTCAAATTCAATTTCTCGGTTCGGTGAGTTCCTCCTCTTCTCAAATTTTTCTTTTTGGTTTTCATCAATCCGGTTGCCGTTCGTTTTCGGCCCCCAAAGATTCCTCCTCTTCTAGCCCTTGGCGTTTAAATTTGAGAATTTTTTTGTTAAATTTCTGTGATTTATGATCGGCTCATGTTTAGACTATTATAATATTAGGTTAATTGGTGGAATTTAGGGTTTTTCCTTTTTTTTTTTTTTTTTTTTTGGCAGATGCTGTTGGAATTGATTTAGGGTTTCGGGTTCGCATCCGTCGGTGAAATTTGGACGTTTGGGGTTATTCATGATAATAAGGTACATAAATTTTAGATTTTTTTTTCCAATTAAATTAGGGTTTTTTTATTTTTATTTTTTTTTCCTGTCATTTTTATTGTTATAATGTACCGGAAAAATTGCTGGGAATAATGTATTGATTAGAAAGAATAAGTGTATTCCAAATTGTAGTTCTTTTGGGTTTCTTTAAAATATCAGGTAATCCTATGGCTAAGAACTTTTTTCCCCCCTTGAATTTTCCCCTTTTGAAACAACTATATTTTACTTCATGTATGGAATAGGTATGTTTTTGAAAATTACAAGTAAATCTTATGGTAAATAGCTGAAATACATAATGAAACTGACAATCAGTTAAATAACGAAAGTGGCATATTCATCTTAACCGCAAGTATGTTGAATTGAACTTCCCATCTATTTACCTTTATATGTGTTTTCATTGGCTTGATCTTTGTTCTTGCCGGGTTTTTTTTTTTTTTTTTTTTTTTTTTTTTTGGCCTGTTACTTTTTCTTTGAATGTTGTCCATGTTATTGTTGGAGTGTTTGGTTCAAATTCTATAATTTTCTTTTAACTATTGAGGTGTCTATGGCCGCCAACCAACCTCCCCCCCCCCCCCCCCCCCCCCCCCTCTTTAGCTGCTTCTCTGTCCCGTGGATGTCTCTTGTTGTTGTTGATGTGGATGTCTCTTGTTGTTGTTGATGTTTTCCTAGGTTGCTTTACACAGAATACAAACATAAATTTATAAAAAGGAGAAAAAAGTGGTTCTCTTTTGCTCTGACCTGCTTGTGTGCTTCAGTTTTATATAGAAGCGAGAATGGAAGAGCAAAGGTACAACTGTTAAAATCTAACACCGTACACATCATTTTTTCCTTAAAAAAACCGTTACTTTAATTTTTTTATAGCTGTCTTTCCTTCAGAAAACCTTTTACACCTGTCTAGACACTTGTTACTTTGATAGAATCGTCGAGATTATTTAGACCTCCATCTGTCAAATTCTAAATTCAATTTTAATTCTCCTTTTTTTTTTTTTTCTCCCTTCGAGTTTGTTTTTCTTGCCTCTTGCTTTCTCTCGCTCTCTTAATTTTGCTTGCCGATCATAACTCCAAAGCGATTAGAATGGTTTTTGGAATGAAATGTTTCATGATCATAAGACTCATGCGATTAGAATGGTCCCACTTCTCCATGTATAAGACTCATGCGATTAGAATGGTCCCACTTCTCCATGTTTATTTTGTCATTAGTGAAATTTTTCTCGTTGAGAGGTGCAAGCTATTGTTCCCGAAGCGCAAGGTCAAGATTCATACAACTGAGAGCAATCATAACGTTCTCTTCCAATTCCTAAAGTTTGTGTCATTAAATACATGAATGGAATTTATATTGGCAGTTATTGTTGAAGCAGAAGCAGTATCTAAATTGAGAACAAGACAAAATAACATGCTCACAATCAATTATCATGTCACAATACCAGAATACTCAATTAATAAATCCATACATGATATGATTAAACAATTCATATAATGGTGGGTCCTAACATAAGATACCTAGCACAACATTGACATTTAGTCTTTGGACAGAAATATAAACTGTAAGTGGTACTCTTCGTGCAGTAAACAAATATTGACAATTAATCATGTTAAGCAATGAGCTTTTCTTTAGACCGACTCATTGTTCACATGGAAAAACCTAATAATCATCACATATCTATTACCACAGGTATATTTATTATTTGGTCAAAAAATAAGCTTCCTCTAGGTTGGTCATTATTGGCATAAATAATAAACATACACAGTTTAATATTCCAAAATAAAAAAAAAATTACATTATAGAGGTTACTTTGACAACATATAATTTCAATCAATTTATTTTGAAATATCAGACAAATAAAAAAAAAACGAGATGGGGAAAGTCAACGATCATAAAATAAAATGATCCCATAATCTAAACCCTAACTTAATAATGGTTTTCTTTAAAATGGTAGGCTGTAAATTGGAATGACAAATTACAGTAATCAAATAACTCATTCTAATAAAAAAATAGCCATTAATTAAGTGACATCGAAATGATTGCCTGACATTGACTGATTATTTTAAGAGTCCAATCGCGACCCCTCACATATAGATGTCGGTGCGGCGTCTCAGGTAGAGGAACCGGAGTTAACAGCAGAGGATTGGGCATAAAGAAGAGGGGTCATCGGAGGAAAGAGAGAGAATGGGATTGTCAAAAGGAGGATAAAGGGTTAGGGGAAGAAAGACAATAAGAATCTTGTTAATTTAATTTATTATGTCATAACTCATTTCATTATGATTTTTTTTTTTGTTAAAGTTTTTAAATTATGATAAAAATTAATCTACACTCAATTTTGTTTTTGTTTTTGTGTTTTGAGTTTTTATTTTTATTTTTGTTTTGTTTTGTTTTTATTTTTTGTTTTTGTTTTTGTTTTTGGTTTTTTGTTTTTTGTTTTGTTTTTTGTTTTTTTGCTGAGACCACACTCAATTTGTATGATATTTAACATCTCTTCCGCTTCTCCTACCCAAAGAATGTTATTTTTCAAAAAAAATATTTTAATAGTCAACCGGTTGCCCACCTTATCATTTTATGTATGCCCTTGGGTGCCCGCCACTTCCCTATCTAAATCTCATCCGTCCAATGTATTGTAGTTGCCACGCTATCAATTTAAACGGCCAAAACTAATTGGGAACTAGTCCCCCAGATTTGAACTGAGGGATTGTAGAGGGGTTTTTTTTTTTTTTTTTATACAAGTTTTTGGTAGAATCAGAAAGTTGTTTTTGGAAGTAATGAAATTAGAAAATAAAAGTCTATGTCTTCTCTCATTTCAAAAATTTTTTAAAAACCCAAATTCTGAGAAGAAAATGCCACGAAACTTTAAAAAAAAAATGCCAGGAAAGATAGTAAGAATTACGATTCCTGTTAAAAATCTTTTCTCTAATTGAGAGGTTAAAGTTAAATTACCAGCTAAACTTAGTCAGAATTGATGCCAAAAAACATTTATACAATTTGGGTCTGACTTGTCTCACCAAACAATTGGGCCCCTCAAGCCGGGCCTAACAAAGCGTAACAACATAAGCCCTTTTGCCGTAACGTGCTCTCTGTTGTCCTCCATTGTCGTCAATCATCATCATTATTCACTTATCAGAAGAACAGTTGGGATTTCTCACTCTGACGCTCAACGGCTTCACCATAATCTTCAATTCTCTGTTTTTTAGATGGATTACAGTCCACAAACTCAGTAGCGGTTCTTGTTGGCAACAAAGTATTTTTAATGTAAGATTGGAAAAATTAATGGTTTTCTTTCTAAAAAATCATATGATGTTAAAATACATATTGCTCTTCTTTGTAGGAAGAAAAGAGTGTCATATTTAATCATCTTTTCACGATGCATGAACCAAAGGGTTATCACTCATAAGATAAAAACAGGTGTATAATTTTGGTTGTATTGAGGTGTGTAATAATTTTGGATCTCTTGGATGATTTGGTCATTGGATCCATATTTCTAGAACACCAAAACATATAACATTAAAATTAAAAAAAGGAAAAAAAAAAAAAAAAAAGGTTTATTACACACCTCAATACATCCAAAATCATACATTTGTTTTTATCTGATAAGTGATAACTTCTTGGTTCATGTATCGTGAGAAGATGATTAAAGGTGACTTTCTTCTCTTCCTACAAAGAAGAGCAATATGTACTTTAAGATCATATGGTTTTTTAGAAAGAAAATCATTAATTTTTCAATCTTACATTAAAAAGACTGTTGCTAACAGGGACCGGTACTGAGTTTGCGGACTTAAAATCCACCTAGAAAACAAAGAATTGAAGATCATGGTGAAGGCCGTTGAGCGTCGGAGTGAGAAATGCCGCTTGTTTTTCTTTTGACTAGTGAATAGTGATGACAAGTGACGGTAATGGAGAAGAACAGAGAGCACGTTAGGGCAAAATGGCTATATCGTTAGGCATTGTTGGGCCCGGCTTGAGGGGCCCAAATTGTTTGGTGGGACAAGTCAGAACCCAAATTGTATAAAATGCTTTTTGTCATCAATTCTGACTATGCTTAGCTGGTAATTTAACTTTAACCTGTCAATTAGATAGAAGATTTTTAGCATGAATCGAAATTCTTACTATCTTACTTGGCATTTATTTAAAGTTACGTGGCATTTTCTTCTCGGAATTTGGGTTTTAAAAAAATTTTGAAATAAGAGAAGAAAAAGAGACTTTATTTTCTGATTTCATTACTTCCAAAAGAACTTTCTGATTCTACCAAAAACTTGTAGTAGAATAATAAAAAGAAAAAGGTCATTCTACAGTCCCTCAGTTCAAATCTAGGGGACTAGTTGCCAGTTAGTTTTGGCCGTTTAAATTGATAGCATGGCAACTACGATACACTGGATAAATAAGATTTAGAGAGAGAAGTGGAGGGCACCCAATGGCATATATAAAATGATAAGATGGGCAACCGGTTGACTGTTAAAACATTTTTTTGAAAAATAACGTACTTTGGGTAGGAGAAGTGGAAGAAATGTTAAATATCATATAATTTGAGAGTGGTTTCAGAAAAAAAAACAAAAACAAAACAAAAATAAAGACAAAAGCAAAAACAAATTTGAGTGTGGATTAATTTTTATCATAATTTAAAAACTTTTAACAAAAAAATATAATAAAATGAGTTATGATATAATAAATTAAATTAACAAGATTAATATTGTCTCTCTTCCCCAGTCCTCTATCACCCTTTTGATGATCCCGCTCTCTCTTTCCTTTGACGGCCCTTTTTCTTTACGCCCAGTCCTCTGCTGATAGCTCCGGTTCGTCTGCCTGAGACACGGCATCGACGTCTATCTGTGAGGCGTTGCAATTGGACTCTTAAAAAATGATCGGTCAATGTTAGGTAGTCATTTCGATGTCACTTAATTAATGGCTATTTTTAATTAGAATGGGTTATTTGATTACTGTAATTATTGGCAAACCTAGCATGAATGGTGTTACTGAGAAACAAAATAGAATGCTTAAGGATATGGTAAATCATTATGATTAATCATTTTTTTTTATCATAATCCCTTTGGGGAGAAGCTTTAAAGACTAGCATATATCCTCAACAGGGTTTCAAGCAAAGTAATAGCTAAAACCCCTTATGAACTATGAACATGCAAGAAACCTAGTGTTAAACATCTATACATTTGGGGTTGTCCAGCTGAGGCAAGGCCTTATAAGCCAAATAAAAAGAAACTGGACTTAAGAACTGTAAGCTGCTATTTTGTTAGGTACTCTGAATGGTCAATGAGTTTCAAATTTTACGATCCCACTACTAGGACATTTTTCAAGAAAGGAAATACGATATTTTTTTAGGAAGTTAAGTTTGTGGGGGGAGATATGGTTAAAAGATATTGTCTTTGAAGAGGAATTTGTTTGTCTTCTTGCTATTGCTATTGATAATGATCAGGCTCCTATTCCTGACATTGTTCAAGATGCAAATCCAGAATATCAAGACAATGTAGAACTCCCTTTGTAAAATGAAGAAATTATACATGAAGTGCAAACTCAGTAATCTCATGAGGATATGCCATTGAGAAGATCCATTAAAAAAAGGAGAAATGCATTCTGGATGACTGTTAATCTTTCTCCAAGAGCATGAGATTGAAATAGGTGTGGAGGAAGATAATTTAATCAACTTCCATCAAGCCAAAGAAAGTTATAATTCTCAAAAGTGGATACATGCCATGAATGATTAAATGAAATCCATGAAGGACAATGACGTTTGGGATCTCATCGAATTGCCTGAAGATAACGAAATTCATTGGTTGCAAATGGATATTTAAGACCAAAAGGGATTCCAAAGGCAATGTTGAGATATATAAGGCTCGTCTAGTTGCCAAGGGTTTCACTTAAAAGGAAGGCATTGATTACAAATAGACTTTCTCTTCGGTTTCAATGAAAGACTCTTTCAAGATTATATTGGCACTTGTGGCTCATTTTGATTTGGAGCTACATCAGATGGATGTAAAGACTGCGTTTCTCATTGGTGACATTGACGGAACGATATATATGATGCAGTCAGAAAACTTTGTATTCGGTGACCCAAAGAAAATGGTCTGCAAACTGAAGAAATCCATCTATGGTCTCAAACAAACTTCCCGCCAATGGTATTACAAGTTCATCAAGTCATTATCTCGTACGGTTTTGAGGTAAATAAGGTTGATGATTGTGTATATCATAAGTTCAGCGGGAGTAATTACATATTCCTGGTGTTATATGTTGACATACTGCTTGCTAGCAGTGATATAAAGCTTATTGCACGAAACTAAGAGATTTCTGATTAAGAATTTTGATATAAAAGATTTTAGGAACGCTTTTCTTGTATTAGGCATATAGATACATCGAGATTGCTCTTGAGGTATCATTGGGTTATCACAAAAGCGCTATATCGAAAGAGTTCTTAATAGATTTAGCATGAAAGGTTATGTACCAGGAGATATTCATGTTTCTATGGGAGATAAGTTCAGTCTCAGTCAGTGTCCTAAGAATGAGTTGGAACGGAAGGAAATACAAAAGGTTCCATTTGCGTCAGCTATAGGTAGTCTCATGTATACTCAAGTATGCACGCGTCCGGACGTTGCAATCATAGAGGGAATGTTAGGCAGATATTTAAGTAACCCAGGGATGGATCATTGGAAAGCAGCCAAACGGGTTATGCGGTATTTACAGAGAACAAAAGATTACATGCTCATTTATCGGAGATCAGATCATTTAGAGATTGTTGAATATTCTGATTCCGATTTTGCTGGATGCCAAGACAGTAAAAGATTCACGTCAGGTTATGTCTACATGTTAGCTATATGAGCTATTTCCTGGAAAACTGCTAAGCAGACACTCGTAGCTTTTTTCACTATGGCAGTTGAGTTTATAGCTTATTATGAGGTATCTAATCACAGGATATGGCTACAAAATTTTGTCATTGGAATGCGAATTGTGGATGGTATTGAAAGACCATTAAAGATATATTGTGACAATAATTTGACTGTGCTTTATTCCAATAACAGCAGAAGCTCTGCGAAGTCGAAACACATAGACCTCAAGTTTCTCGTTGTTAAAAAAACAGTTCAAAGTCATTAAGTGGCTATAGAACATATGGGGACAAATTCCATGATTGCGAATCTGCTTACTAAGGGTTTACTACCCAAGATCTTTCATGAGCACACTGCTCGTTTGGGTGTTGTTTTATTTGACGTTTAGTGCACGTTTAGTGGGAGTTTGAATTTTGATGTTTATTGTTACATACACGTTTCTGGAGAATAAAGTATATGGTTCATTTATAAACTCTAAATGTTATTCGTGTTTGATCTCATTAAAAAATAAAGCTGGACCAGTTGGAAATATGCATGTTTAAGATCATATTGCATGTAATTTCCTTGCTACGCATCCATACTCGATCTATGTCATTGAATATATTGGTATTTAAGACTTTGAACTGTCTAATTACAAATATATGTAACGAAAATCACTTTAATTTCATGCTAATTTAGTAGATGGATCATATTATAACTAAAGAGATATTTCAGAATAGATAACTTTTTAGTGCGCACTCAAGATTATATATAATATAAACGTTTCAGGAAACATATGTTGTCCAAGTGGGAGATTGTTGGGATTTGATTAATTTCCTATTATGGACTTACATATTAAATGACAATTATATTATAGGCTATCTAATTTAATAGGTTCAAATAAGTTATCTATTAGTTGGGATCTAGAGATATTTATTGGGTATGAGTTTTAATGTGTAGAATCTCAATACTAATTAAATTATGATTGATGTGAATCTAATTTAAGTTAGTATATAAGGATCATTATAAGGATTGTGGTCCCAAAGTCAAATCATAATACGTAACATTTGCTCTTCCCATCCTTTCCCATTAAGAGATAAAATCCACAGAGCATCTTAGGAACCTAAGAAGATTTAACTGTGGAAGACTACATCTTTCTCTAATTTATCTTCATGAATTCATATATGTTTCCGATTAATTTCTCTTGATGGTTTAATTTGAGATTCTGGACTTGGTGATAGTTTACATCAATTAAAGTTTTTCCTAACAAAATATAGTTGGATCAACAGGAACTCGAATTTGGCAGCTCATAATATGGTGAAATGGTCCAATTTTTACAAGTTGTATGTAACCCTTTGTTGGAACTCTATTCAGTCTGTTGTTTTTTCGGATGTTTTGGAGTGGGATCAGCCTTCCCTGGCTTAGTCCTCTCTCTCTCGGTGTAGTGCTTTCTTTGTTCTTGTGTGTTCCCCCCCGTGTTGTGTTTTTGGGCTGAGATCTGTCTCTGTTGGTTTTATTGGTCTTGTTGCTTTTTTTTTTTTTTGGGGATAAAGGTTGGTTTTGTTGTTTGTTTGTTTGTTTTGATGCTTTGCTTTTTTAACGAATATCGTTTTTTAGCCCAAAAAAAAAAAATGTCTTCACATGGAGAAGAATGGATTGCATTGCCAACCTCGCTTGGCAGATAAAGGAGTTGTTTAATGATCTTTCTAGTTGTTTCATCCTAGGTACTCATTATTACATGTAATTTAAATGTTAAATTGTTTATATGATTGATTTATCGAGGACATAAGATCACATCTACACTAAATGGATACAAGCAGATCATGGTTGGAGGCAATATCTTTCTTTTTGTCATTTTTTAATGAAGTAAACAGTTAGTAGAAAACAACCCTGATAATAAGAGATCAACCATGTAAAATTCTATTTTTGTTTGTATTATGTACGGACACCCAATGTTAACTTTACTTAATTTAACATCACTTGTCCATCATATCAATGTATAACCAAGGAACGCAAATTGACAAATAAGAGAGAAAAAAAAAGAGTATTTATTTGTTGAATATGCATAGTGCTCAAAGAGGAAGTACCTGACTGACACAAGAAAGTAATATTAGACTAATATGACACAAAATTATAACAAAGTAAATTAAAGTTTGTGTTATGTTGATGAAGATAGGGGAGTTTGTGTTATGTTGGTGGTCAATAGATGAAAAAAAAGGTGGTTGTTTGGATAATTTTCTCAATAAAAAAGTCACCGTTGAAGGGAAAGAATGATTGTATAAAATAAATAAAAATGAAAAATAATTTCCAGTTAAGAAAAAGTATAAACAACTTTCTACATATCATGAGCTAAAAACTTCTACTAACATTTGAGATGAAGTTTAAGAACAAAATTTGTAATGCTGTCAAAATATAAAAACAATACGTAATAATTATAACATGAAAAAAAAAAAGAAAAGTAAAATTCCTTTAGCATAAAAAAATATTAAACTTTTAATTTCTATAGTCACTATTTTACTCAAAATCTTATCTTCATATGTTTTCAACTCAAATAAATTTATAGATCCGTCATTTTCTGGGTTTGTAACCTAAGATCATTTTTCTCTTTGTCGTTTGTCTATTTGATAATTTCTCAAATTGCTTTTGGAACTTTTTTGTTTTCCCCTTTTCTTCATTTCATGACGTTAGTGTAGTTAATCTATCTGTGTCGGTGTCTTCTTCAGTTTCTAGAAAATGCATGCTTTGGATCTTTGGTTTTGTTGATGTATTTGATGTGTGAGGAATTTTTTTTTTTTTTTTCTGCAGATGATTTTTTATTTCTAGGCTCAAATTTGATAATAACGCAAGAAATTGGCAACTTGTGTCTGAACTTTTTTTTTGAGCATAAAATTTAGAGTAAATTGCTAGAGTGGTCCCTTTTCTACAAGTTTGCAAGAAAGAACCGCACAGATATGGGAGGAAAGGGAAAAATATTGAAAAGTATAGGATAAAAAAACATTGAAAAACTTTCATTCAAAAAATATTACATTGTTTGATTTTTCAATTTTCTGGTTATATCTTTCTTATTCTTTTCTTATTTTTCTTATTAATTTTTGCTTTTTTAAATTTGACAATCACTATATCGTTGATTTGCTTTTTTAATTTTGCTTTTTTTTTAAACATAATAATAAATAGTATAATCAAATTTATGATTACATAATATCAAAAAAAATCCGTCTTTCCTTATTCTTCTATCTTTAACATAAAACTATATATATAAATATGTTATTAAATATTAATCATAAATCTGAAATTTTTTATAAAGTACAAAGAAATCTAACAGTTTACCAAAAAAAAAAAAAAAAGAAGAAGTTATAATCTATCACTTTTTTAAAAAATATATCATAAATTTCAAAGGTACTTATAAAATATGTCATTTGTTTTAATTTTCAAAAAAAAAAAAAAACACACAGATGATCCTAGATACCTAATCAGCCGCCGCCCTTGTTCTCGGTGCCGCCATCTTCTCTCTGTCTCTGTTTCTCTCTAATTTTTCCTGATTTTGATCACATTGTGTTACTGCTCGGAATCTCGCTCATAGGCATAAATTAGTTGGGATCCCTCCAACGACAACAACATGTTTAGTAAATCAAGTTCTATTGGCCGAAGAATTCTGGTAAACACTTACCTCCTTTTTCTACTAATCCATTATTGGCAACCCTTGTTTTTGTCAAAATTATGTGATGTAAATCAACCGAGCTCAAATTTTTAAATCAAAATCCTATAATTTTAGGACTTTTTGACCTTCTTGACCAGTTTCTCCGACGAAGATCCTCCTTTCTATCGATTGTTGTGGCAACCCTAGTTTTTATCATGACTTATGTGATGTGAATTAACCAAGTTCATTTTTTTTTAATCTCTGATTCCATAATTTAAGCCTTAAGGCATCTTACTTTACTTCCTCGGCTAGTTTCACCGTGAAAGATCAAAGTTTTTTTTTTTTTTTTTTTTTTGTTGACTGTTGTAGAAACCGTAGATTTTATCAAAATTATGGCATGTAAATTGACCAAGCTCGGAGTTTTAACTCAAATTATAAAATTTTAGGTATAAAGGCTCTTACTTTATGACCTTCTTGACCTGTTTGTCTAAAAAGCATCTAACCTCTTTTTCGTTGATTGTTGTTACATCCTGGCTTTATCAAAATTAGGCTGGTAAATAGACTTTGCTCTAATTCTTTAAGTTTAGGCATAAGGGATCTTACTTAATGATGTTCCTGACTACTTTCTCTGAAAAGATCAAACCTTTTTTAGTATATCAAGTTTTATTGGCCGAAGAATTCCGGAAAACAATTACCTTCCTTTTTGTACTAATCAATTCATTGATTCATTATTGTGGCAACCCTTGTTTTTATCAAAGTTATGTGGTGTAAATCGACCAAGCTCAAATGTGCAAGTCAAATCCTATAATTTTAGGACTAAAGGATCTTATTTATGACCTTCTTGACCAGTTTCTCCGATAAAGGTCGTACTTCTTTTTGTTGATTGTTGTGGAAACCCGTGTTTTTATCATGATTTTGTGATGTAAATTGACCAAGCTCAAATTTTTAAGTCAAATCGTTTAATTTTAGGACTAAAGGACCTTGTTTATGACCTTCTTGACCAGTTTCTCTGATAAAGATCCCAGTTTTTGTCAATTGCTGTGGCATCCCCTGTTTTAATCATGATGATGTGATGTAAATCGATCAAGCTCAAATTAAGTCAAACCATTTTAGGGCTAAAGTATCTTGTATATGACCTTCTGACCAGTTTCTCTGATAAAGATCCTACTTTTTGTCAATTGTTGTGGCAACCCTAGTTTTTATCATGATTATGCAATGTCTATTGACCAAGTTCATTTTTTTCAATTTGCGATTCTATATTTAACGCTTAAAAGGATATTACTTTATGACTTTCTTGACTAGTTTCTCTGTGAAAGAACAAACCTTTTCTTGTTGAATGTTGTGGAAACCGTAGATTTTAGGAAAATTACGGGATGTAAATTGAACAATCTTGAAGTTTTAACTGAAATCCTAAAATTTCATGTATAAAGGGTCTTACTTTATGACGTTCTTGACTTGTTCCCTAAAAAGCTTCTAACCTTTTTTTGTTGATTGTTGTCACATCCTCGCTTCCCTTAGGGATCTTAGTTAATGACGTTCTTGACCACTTTCTCTAAAAAGATGAAACTGTTTTTTAGTAGATCAAGTTGTATTTGCCCTTGGTAAACTATTACCTTCCTTTTGTGTTGATCCATTATTTATTGATTCACTATTGTGGCAACCCTTATTTTTATCAAAACTATTATGAGTTGACCAAGCTCAAATTTTTTAGTCAAATCCTATAATTTTAGGACTAAAGGATCTTATTTATGACCTTCTTGACCAATTTCTCTAATAAAGATCCTACTTTTTGTATATTGTTGTATTTTTTTATCATGATTATGCAACGGAAATTGGCCAAGTTAATTTTTTTAAAAGGAAAATTAGGTTGAGTGGCCTATTTTTGTCACCCAATCTAATATATGACCGAACTTTTTTTTATCTAACAAAGTGGCCGTATTCCGTTTTTCTAGATTTGATCAATCTGGGGTTGACTTGAAAACTGGTGATTTACGTTATTGTGAATCACTAATTTACCAAATTGGCAATATTACGTGGTCAATATCTGATTGACCAGTTAATAAAATTGATTGACCATTTTTAAAAAAAGGGCTTTTTAACTAATTATTAAAAACTTCGGTCATTTGTTAAAAGTCTTTAAAAAAAAAGGCTATTTATATCAAAATCTCTGATTCTATATATATATGGTGTAAAGGATCTTATTATATGACTTCGTCAGCTCGTTTCTTCATGAAAGATCAAAACTTTTTTTGTTGACTTTTGTGGAAATCGTAGATTTTATCAAAATTATGGGATGTAATTGACCAAGCTCGAAGTTTTAGCTCAAATTCTAAAATTTTAGGTATAAAGGTTCTTACTTTATTACGGTCTTGACTTGACACTCTAAAAACCATCTAACCTCTTTTTCATTGATTGTTGTCATATCATGGCTTTATCAAAATTAGGCATGTAAATAGACCAGGCTCTAATTCTTTAAGTTTAGGCATAAGCGATCTTATTTAATGCTGTTCTTGACCACTTTCTCTAAAAACATCAAATCTTTTTTAGTTGATTGTTGTGATAACTGTAGTGTGTATGGTTTTTTTTTTAAATCAAAGTTGCAATTCAAATATACAACTACTCAAGTTCTAATTATGTTCTTGATCAATTTTTCTAAATGAAATCATCCTTTTTTTTTTTAATTTCTCTTTCTCTCTCTCTCTCTGTCACACTAGTTAAATGTTAATTTTCATGCTAAAAAAAATCAGTAAAAGAGTACGTAAAAAATCCAGCAAAAGATTGTTACTATTAATATAAGGAAAAAAAAACTTTTAGGGGGTTAAGGATATTTAAGTACACCAGCAGGATTTGCAAATTTCCTGCATCCTACAACAACTCTTGCTTTTCCTCTTATTTATTTTTTATCCTCTTTCAGCAAATAGGAGCCAGGAATCCCACCTTTAAGCAGCAGGTTCAACAACTTAAACTTTTTTTTTTTTTTTTCCCCCTTTTCCCTTATAGCAATCAATCTGTTCAATTTTTTAAGCTTTTGTTGTTGTTTATTTATTTAATTAATTTTTTTCCTGATCCTCTCATAGGTGCTAGGCTGTCGGCATTTCAACTCTAGTAGATACTATGATATATGCACCTTGCATGATTTTACTCATTCGCCGTCCTCTTATGATGAGGCAATATTTGGTGGTCAGCATTCAATACGAACAGCAAAGGGCAAAGTATCTGTGGAATTATTGGAGGCAATGAGGTAGGTTATTAACTTCTGTGTTACTAGTTTTAAGGTGTATACTCAGTTTGTTGAATTTTTTTATATGTGGATTTAAATTTTTTACAAAAACTTTTTTTTTTTTTTTTGGTTAAACGTTGGGTTAAAAAAAAAAAAAAAAAAGAAGTAAAGGAGAACACATTTTAGAAAAAGAAAGATTTATAGTAAGACAGTAAATTACATAGGGAGTACACATGAAAAAATACTATTTGATAGAGTTGCAAGAAAAGAAGTGTTTTAATTACTATTTCAGGACATTTTAGAGGAATTAAATGATTCAGTGGATCGTTCCGGCTAATGAAGATACTTACTCCAGTCTTCCCATTTATTTCCAGTGGATCCTTCTTCTCCCTAAAAATTGAACAAACCAAGTTCACCTATTTGAGAGTGAGGAATAAAAACCAACAATCATCTTATCACTTTCTTTTGACAGACAAATTAGAAGAAAAAGAAATTTCATTTGAACTACAAATATATAAGATTTTAAGGTTAATAAAAGCAAAAGAAAAGGTATTAAAAAAATCACAAACGGTCAAGATAACTTAACCAAACTTTTGAATAGTGAAAAGGGAACTCTCATTTGTATAAGAGTAATAGATACCCCACGTTAAGATATGGCAGCTAATACTGGTAATTAGGTTTAAGTTGTATCATCAATTTATCATAAATTGGTGCCACTAGCTATTGGGTGAAATTGTACTTCTCGTAGTTGTAGCAGGCATAGTGTAGTGTGTACTTGATCTTCACTAGCTATTGGGTGAAATTGAAAAGGTAGTGGCTTTTAGCTTTCCTCTTTGAATAGGATTTGAATATGTTGAAAAATAAGACCTTTGTCGGCCTACTTCCTAATAGCTTAAGTTTTTGAGAGAATTGGTAAACTAACAGAATATATCAATGAAACCCTGGTTTGGAGGGGCTGTTTTTCTATCGCATGCCTGGAGTTAGATTATTTTTGTTTGTTTGTTTTTGTTTTTATTTATTTATTTTAGTTGAAACTGAATTTTTTGGACTAAACTGAATATGTGTTGGTCTTTTTCAAAATGAAAAACTTAATAAATAGAATCCCGAATCAAAAAGTTGTCCTTTGAAGAAGCTAACTACTTCTGTATGCCAGTGTCGTGGATGTGATGAGAACAAAGTAAAAGATATCGTTTGGAACTTAAATGAGGGGATGCATCTTTTGTGTTGTGAGGTTACATATATATTACCAGGATTATTAAACCCAAATAAAAAATTCACAGTAGAATTCCCAACCAAATCAGCGGACACATTCAAATAGACTGAGCGGTAACTGACATTCTGTTTGTAAATACATTTTGCACCATTCCATTAGGTCACTTGTTTAATTATTTGAAAATATTGGAAATTATCATTTAGGCTAAAATTCATATTGACCCTCCCAAAATTTGAGGAAAAACATTTGAGGTCTTTCATGATATCAAATTTTTCTGTCCCAATTTTGAACATCAAAACGTTAGCTCCGATGATAATTCAGATATTTTAGTTAAAAAATATTATCTGTCAATTATGTACATCTGCAGTGTTGTTATTCAAATATTTTTCTCAGATGATTAGTAACATTTAGTATCCAAACTAAGCCAAACTGCATGGTTTATAATGATCGGTATATGTCACTTTAGCTTTTGATATAAAATTATGTCATTTAATTTTGTCCTTTTTGCACCTTTTATTTTTGGCACCGTTTTAGAAAATTTTGAATTAACTTTCTTCTAATTATAAATAAATTAAAAGACTCTTTAACTAACGACTCTTGCAAGTCACATGTCACATGTCACATGTCAATTTTATAATAGAAATTGACAACATTATCAATGGCAGGTAGTTTGATATGGATTTGTAAATTCAGTATGTAAATTGTAAAAACTAAAAGTTTAGGGGGGCAAATTATAACTGTGCAGGAAAAAAATAATTCTAGATTTTATGGGTTAAGTTGAGGCTTATGGCTCCTGTTCTGCTTTTGACATTTACTGCTTATATTATATTTGGCTTGATATTTTATATTGTCCTTTTTACGCATATTCTCCAGGGGTATGGCTTTTAGTATTTTTAGCGGCCGATTTCAAGGAAATTTAAATCCTAGAAACATGTGGATATGTGTTGAGAATGGTTCAATTGGGGGACATATAGCTAAATTAACCAGTAAGTTTTCCCATTCCATTACGTTTACTATAAGCTTATGCATGGAATTTCTCGAATCAAACACACACACACACATATATGTTTATATATTAGGTATTAAGTAACTGCATACTTGTAGTTGACACTTCATTACAGTTTGTTGTTCTTGGTCTAATTGTAGACCGCACATTGGATTGCAATTGGAATGCACCAGAACAACATCTTGGTGGGGAGCTAACTTCGAAAACGGATTTGTTTACATTAGGTTGTATCATCTTTTACTGCATTACTGGCGGTATTCATCCGTTCGGCGAGAATCTTGATCAACGTCGCAAGAATGTTATACAAAATAATCCAGTGAACTTGTCTCAGTTGAAGGATATGCCGGAGGCATATCATCTTATATCTAGTTTATTAAACCCTAAACCTAAACTGAGGTAAGATCCTTAATTCTTGAATATGTTGAGGCCACTTGGTCAAGACATGTAGGTTGAATGCTTATAATTAACATTACAATTATGAGAAAAGACCAATAGGAGTTAAAAATCCCAAAGCCTTGTATGTTTGTGTATATATGGATAGATATATTTATAGAGATCCAAATGGCCTCTAGTTTCTATGGATCTTCTTTCTTGGAGTTTTTGGCTACTCCTAGTTTAACCTCTAGGCAGATTAAGCGCCATTTTTAGGAATGCCTCCAAAATTTTCCTAAAAAGTGGGCTATCCTTAAGCTACTATCATATTTTAAAAATTAACTAGTTCACAACAATATTCTAATGAGGCTTTTTTCGCACTAAAATTGCCGGTTTTTTTAGGCCCCCATTTTGGGAAGGCCCTCGAATAGCATATTTTCTATTTAGACTTTTTTCCCCATTGAACTGCCTGTTTTGTTTTCTGTTTTCTTTCTTTCTTTCTTTCTTTCTTTCTTTTCTCTCTCTCTCTCTCTCTTTTTTGGGCCTTAAACTGCAATTAAGAGTGAGACTTTTGGGGAACCACAGCGCAAAAAAACGTGAAAAATAGAAAACTGAAATGTCATCTTTTGAAAATAAATAAATAAATAAATAAATAAAACTTTGAATCGTGATCTCTCTTTTAAAAAAAAATAGAAAACTGTATCTATTTAATATTTTCTTCTTCATCTTTACATATTATCTATTCAATTTCTCAAAATAAAAATCTCACCCTCTGTAAATTTTACAAACTCTCTTCTCAATAAAATTTCTAGGTTTTGTCTTTCTTATTCATTTCTAATCTACTTGCTAATATTGCTTTTCCTTTAAAAAAAAATGCTTTTTAAATTTCGTGTTAGTTATTTTATTTTTTGTTATTGCTGTGTTTGTGTTTATTTGAATTTTTTTCTGGGCAAGATCCCAATCCTTTTCTTATTAACCAAAAAAAAAAAAAAAAAAAAAGGAAAGAAAAGAAAAGGAAAATTTAGACGTTTCGTTTTGGGACTTGGAGAAACTGAGGAATCGTTTTCTGACAAGTTGTAATGGGGCAGAGTCACGTGAAGGTAGAAACGGTTGTTTTGCGATCTGGGTTTTGGGTATTTCGTGATGGCTTGGTGGCGGATATGGCTGAATCATGCCTCTTATATGTAAAATATTAGGGAGCAAACGATGGTACCTATAATCAGAGTATCAGATTGCCCCGCTGAAATGCATTCTCGATGGTGGAGATGTGACGAGCTACTATTTATCGTCAGCTACGGACCGCTTCCCGTCAGTCGTTCTTTTCCACGTGATGGGAGAGTGGTTTGCGGTGGAAGTTGCCTCGGCAACTGTCGTTGCTTCTTTGTTGACATCGTGGTTCAATATTGGGCGACACGTAAGAAGTATACGGCCAGATTTGCTGTTGGTCAAGCCCAAGGATAGGCTTCGCGAAAGGGAGGAGCCGGCAACTACTAAGCCAAGCCTTTTGGGTGGTGCCCACCACTAGTTAAATTGAACCTTTAGAAAAGGTTTTTCAAGGCATGATGAAGGTGGATGGCGGTCTAGGTACTGCACAGAAATGGATGAAAGAGGGAGTGGTTGGGCGCAAATCGAACTAGAAATGGACTGATCTCGCGGATAGGGTGGGAAAGGGCCTTGGATTACATAGGGTTTGAGCTTGGTCGCCCTCGACAGAGGGGACTTTTGCCCTTTGTAGGAGGGGGTGGAGGCCGGTTTGTGTTTTTCAGAGGTTTTAATTTGTTTTTAATCTTTTGGTTTGGAATTTTGCATAACTTTTTTAATAATCCATTTTTCAGCTTGATTATAGTTTATTAATTTTAAATGAGTTCCACGTCTGCAAAGCTGTTAGATTTTAGAGATAGAAGTGGATGGAGGGGGCATTTTGATTTGTTGTGTAGTGATCTAGCGGCATTTTGAGTATTTTTGAAAGTTTGGGGGGCAAACCGAACGAAGGTGCATAATTCAGGGCAAAGTTATGAGATGAATCCGTATTCATTTAGTATAATAGAGGATTATGATTGTTTAATTTTAATATTCTGAATTTATTTACCTCTTCAGGTTTTTTTTTTTTTAATATTGAAAATTAGATTTGCTTTAAGATTTGTATTTAAAATTGCTTTAGGATTTTGCTCCTACAATTAGGACTCCTATGTTATGCTTATTTTCAGAGTTGATATTAATGAGTTTTAAGATTTCTGGTTTCCTTATTCTTGAGTTCATGTTGTTTTCTTGAATCCTCTGATTTATGTTTTGGTGGTTCTGCTGTCTATATCTCTTTTGATTCTACTTCTACCTCTCTAGCGATTTTATTCTCTCCTTGATTCTATTTATTTTTCTTTTTTAAATTATTTCGTGTCTTTCTTTGTTCTTCATCCCTCTATTTCCTTCACGATTTTAACTGAGCATCTGCGTATTTCTTACGAGAGTCATTTTCTAGCTGTTCAGGGATTCAACAAGCTCTTTGGAGATGGCTCTTTCTTACTATATTTGTGCATTGATAAATTAATTATTTTGTTTCCTTATAAAATTTTCTGTTGATGTTTCCAAGGCCAAGTGTAAGTGTGGTGGAGAATCATCCGCTATTCTGGTCTCCCCTAAAGAGGCTTCAATTTCTTGTGAGAATTTGTGAAAACGCTTTTTCAAAAGACATCCTGATGGATGAAGATGATAGAGAGCTATTATTAGAAACGTTAAAGAAAAAAACACCATCAATTACAGATCCAAAGTGGGGTGTGAAAGCTCAATGCATCGAAGAGAGGTGCAACTACTTGGTGCCATTGTTTTATGACAGGTGCCCGCGTTCCGACGACGAAAACTGGATCCTCAACTCTTTTCCTCCTTTACTCGATTTGCAGGTACTTTTTTTCCTTTTGTATTTATTAGGTGTGTGTAATCTTAGAGCCCCGTTTGGGGGAGTTTTTGGGAGATGTAGTTTTGGTTAACCCCAAGTGTGTTGTCACGTATTCTGATAATGATAATTTTTCTTTTTGGTGACAATAAGTTGATACTAATTAAAGCAATGTTGTATTCAATGGTATCATATATATATATATATATATATATATATATATTTATTTGGGGTTTGATACGGCTTCTAATAGTAAGCATTTAAGTGGTTTGTTAATGATGGCTTGAGTTGTTTTGGTGATATAGAGTAGTACAAAGTAGGTGTATCTATACACCATTTACATGCCTAATATTTGTGTGTGTTACAGGATGTTGTTGGACCACGGCGTAGTCGTACAAGTGGATACTACCAAAGGCTCTTAGTTAACACATATGAAGCTGTACTTAAGGTCGACGGAGTACACGGATGGTATGAAAACTTTTGGTGGGTATAGATTGGCAGGATATTGTTGTTTTTCGAGGACGACGTAGATCTATCTATGAGTGGAACATAATTTGAGGTTACGTCCTTATGTACGTACGAGATAAGTTAATTCTACTAATATTATTATAATTTTTATTGTTATTGTTTTTTTGAATAAACAGATAGTAGTTCTTTTTTCTTTTCAACTTCCTCTTGTTGTCGTTGTTCGGTTGTTCGGCTGTCGTCAGATATAAATATATATATATATATAGAGGTAATTACATTGACACCCCATATGTTTTATTGAAATTATAGACATCCCCTTGGTTAAAACAAATAACATTAACACCCCTGACTTCTAAACAAATTACAGAGACACCCTATCTATTAGTTGACTCTTAGTTTAACCGTTAAATATAGATAAAGTACCAAAAATACCCCTCCTTATGTTAGAAAATATTTTCAATCATTTTCAATCATATTGAAAATTTTAACTGGCATTTTGCCCTTATTTAGCATAAAAAATTATTTTAATTATTTTTTGTGGCACATTTATAATCATAATTTAGGTTCTAATGAAGAATTTTTTGATATTTAGTTTTTTTCAAAAGTCCTTTTTAATAGCAATTTTGTTTTATTAACTTGAATATTATATTTGTTGGATAACATACACATATACCATTTGAAAATTAGAGGGACATTAATTAGAGAGTTATACGATCAAGTATTGTTGTATGCTTTTCTAATATAGAAAATAGTAAAAAAAAATTTGAAATGTGTTCGGAAAAAAAAATAAAAAATGGATATTGACTTGTTTGTCTTGTCGTTGCAAGTATTTGATCTAAGAATCATCTCATTCGATTTAAAGTGAGAAAGTTGTGTATTTTTTTAAATTTGAGTCTTTTAAAACTGGAAGAAAGAGAAAGTTTGATACAAAGTTGGAAGTTTTAGATTCATATGATAAAATATCATATGGAGTTATTGCCCCAAACAAGAACTTACTTTAAAGACGAAGGTCACGGCCCTGACTCCAAAGGAAAGAGGGACTAAAATCTATCAATTTTTGATATGCTTAACCAAGTATATTATGTAATGTTATTTTAGAAAGTGCTTTGTAACTGATTTTCTATGAGAAAATTATCCAACTAGCCACATTTTTCATACATTGATCAACATGACATAACTTCTACTTTTTTTACGAGCCAGCGACATTCAATCATTCGTGTTCAAAATTGAAAATATTCTAATAGCATATTCTATTAGAATATCAAAAATATGCTAGTCGAGTATATAGTGTCCTTTACTAGAATATTCTGGCGATTGACATTGGCGATCGGAGCCTGAGACATTTGATCATCCAGGTTGAAAATTAAAAATATTCTAACAGTGTATGCGGTATAATATTACGATGATTGGAGTCGAAGACATCCGACCATTCATGTTGAAAAACTGAGAATATTCTAAATAAAATATCTAAAATGTTTTAGTAGAGTATGTAATATACTCTACTAGAATATTTCAGCGACCGGTGCCGGCGGCCTGAGTCGGAGACATCCGACTATCCTTTGTGCAAACTAAAATTATTCTAGTAAAATATCCAAAATATTTTAATAGAATATGCAATATACCTATTAGAATATTCCAACGACCGGTAGTCGGAATCAGAATATATATGATATTAGAGTAGATTTTGTAAGTAATATGAACAATTTAGGTAAAACATCTTAGGTTGATTTTTAACTTTGTAAAACATAATATACTGAACTTTGACCAGAATTCTTTTGTGTCAACATGGTCAAATGTCAAAAGTTTGTGTTACATTAGTGAAGAGGTCTTCAAACCTGTGTGATTTAGGTACTTTCTCATTTTTCTATACTTTGAGATCTAATTCTATTTAATGATGTTTTATAATATTAATTGTTAGATGTCATTTATGACACAAAAGTTGGACAAGTGATCTCAATTCCCAAAGGAATAAGAAAAGCTGTATTAACCAGAATGTTGGAAGGAGCGCTGCTACTTGACCCTAGTTGAATTCCTCACAATCCGAATGGAGAAAGTTAAAAGGAGCAAGTATTTGAATGATACAAAATTAATATACCGATATAACTCAAAAATCTGTCTAAAATAATAACATAAAATTAAACTAAAATTTATGTCATATTAACTAGATGAGAAAATTAATGTCATGTTTGTCACTAAAAAAATTAGTATTTGGTAATTTTCTCCTACCAATTAGTGTCATGTGGTCAAAACACTAAGTCACTTAAAACGTTTATTATCCTTTTTTTTTTTTTTGTTACTTAGCCCTCATTTGAATAACGGATTGAGTTTGAAATAAAATGAAATTTTTATGTTAAAATTGGTTGATTTTTCAAAAATTAATTATAATTTTTGTTGACTTTTTTAGAAAAAGACAAAAGTAAATATAAAAACTTAGGTCGGCACTCGTGATCCAAACGAGGGCTTATTTTTGTAATAGTCCTATACGAGCAGGTTTAAACTCCATACAGGTATCCTTTAATGACAGACGTAATGTGTCCCTAATGAGCAGTTCTATCACCCCCATGTTGTTCTTGCTTCGTACGCCCTTTCCCTTTTTCCACAAAACTCGCTAAATTTCCTCGATGTATATGTAGGGGAGTTCGTGATTGGTTTGGTGGTTGTTTTTCTGTTTTCTCTTTCTCTTCTTCTTCCTTTTTTTTTTTTTTTTTTTTTTTTTTTTTTTTTTTTTGGAGTCACTGACCGAGTCTAAAGCATTTTTCTTTTTAAGTAGTTTGGACGGCTTGATATTAAAAAAATCTATATATAGACCAAATCATATATAATATCTTAACAAGTTTTTAAGATTCCACAAATATTATAAGTAATCAACTATAAAGACAAAAATAATAATCAAAGTCACAGATATATAAAATTATCTGTACGTAAAGACTCAAAGAAAACATACAAATTTGCAATCTAGTTACAAAATAGCAATTGCCAGAAATTAATCGGTCAAAATTTTAAAGCAAACTAACAAATAAATCACTATGAAAAATTACATAGATACATTTTTGGTCGGATTATTTGTCGATTTGTTGGGTTTAGATTTCAAAATTACTAATCCAAAAGACCTATCAAACAGACCATTAATCCAAAAGCCATTATCGATTTGGTTTGCTGTAATTTATATCGGCCCGTTTTTACGGTTCAAAAAACACCCCTATTGCATATATAAAGAGTCAAGGGTTGATAACAAATTATAACTTTTATTTTTAATAATTTCGCCTTCTATCCTTGTGCTTTTAGAAACTATAAGGTACACTTTAAGGTTCAAACACTTTCTTTAATTTCATCTCTATTACATTATTAATGGAAAATACCAGGAAAAAAAATTACAAAAATACATTTACTTAGATCACGTTTATTTTTTAAATATTTTTTCTTGAGAAAAAATCTGTAAAATACTTTAAACATTTAAAAATTCAAGATTTTTTTTTTATCCGTGTTTTGTTTTAGGGTTTTTAATAAACTATTTACGGTTTCGTCTTCTTTTTTTTTTTTTCCTTTTACCAAAAAAAATGTAAGGGATGAATTGAAATATGTTTTTTAACTTCAAAAACACCTTTATAGTTTATTATAATGAAGGGATTGGTTAAGAAATAATTAGAGCTAAAAGTTTTAAATATGTAATCAATCCATAAAATCGACATGCATAGATTATTTAATTATGGGTAAGGCAGAGGAAGCCTTTTTTTTTTTTTTTTTTTAAATAGAGGGAGCAAAACTTTGATAATTTATTAGCAATAGATTCATTGGCAAATAATGAATAATCTTAAAAATGGTTTCCATTAGCTCAATGGCAATTGTTTGGGTTGGGGGTGGGGGTGGTTTTACGTTGTCAAGAATGAAAATATCGATAGTCCAGTTTTATGAAAATTTTGGAGATCTTGTGATACTGATGAAAATATCGAGAAAAAAAATTGCAAAAATTCACTTTAAAAAACATATTTCTAACGTTTAATGATAGTATAAAATTAGAAACATATATAAATACACAAGTTTATGTAAGATACATCTTATATGTTACATATCTTAATACCAAAACTTTTAAAGTTCAAATATTGTTGAGCTGTCATTCCCATTTAAGCACAATTAGTGTCATAACATGTAATTTGAACAGTGATGAATGTAGTAACAAACATGTCACATATAGGTTTATTGATCTCTTCTCGCTGTATTTCATGAGTAGGAAATTATGTATTCACCCAATTCCCTGCTCGAGATGGGTGGGTATGTTTGAACGAGGATAATTGAAAATTTCATGGACTTCATAATTACTCTCGTAAATATATGGATAATAAAGATGAGAAGAGTCCACTAAACAATCACAAGCTGGGCCCAACAACACCAATGAGCCCAACAGCACCAAACAAGAAGCTGAGTCCTAACTGTCAGCAAGAGCCATTGCCCCCACCGCCGTCAATCACAAGCGCCCAAACAATCACAAGCGCCCCGACTGTCAGCAAGAGCCATCGCCCCCACCGCCGTCAGCAAGAACCATCGTCCCCATCGCCAAGCTCAGTCAAGTCCAGTCCGAAAGCCTTTATCATAATGTTCAACAATATATCATAATGTTCAACAATATATTTTCTAGGTCAATAAAAGTCCGGAAACTCGGTACCAATCCCCATTGGCGACAAAGCTTTATTCATGTAAGATTGAAAAATTAATTTTCTTTCTAAATAATCATATGATTTTAAGGTATATATTTATCTTCTTAGGAGGAGCGGTTGGATGCTCTTCTCTCTTCGATGCATAAAATAAAAGGTTGTCATTCATCAGATAAAGATAGGTGTAAAATTTTGGATATATTGAGGTATGTAATAAACCTTTTGCATACTAATCTAAATTCTAACTTTTGCTGAATCAAAATTCCATTATTTTTTTTTCCTAATTTTTAATTTCATGTACTTTTCCCCCTTATTTTTTCCAGCTTGGATTCAGTTTCTTGTAACTATTTTCTTCATATATATATATATCCTTTCATATCCTATTTAGCCACCTTATTTAGAAATAATACCACATCACAATATTAAACCCATGACCGAGTTTATAACTAACAAGATTAAAAACTCTCTTCACATTCATTTATATCAGTACTGTGTTTTTTTTCCTGCTCTTCTTTTCTTGTCTAAAAAATGCTAGGATCTTTTCTTTTCTATCTGGAGTTGCAAGCCCAAAAATTTTCTAAAGCAATTTATTTAGTTTCCAGAACAAAAATGCTTTTCTTTTCTGATGAGACCGTATCTCTATAATTAACAAACGAGAGTGCAACAAGTCACGAAAATTAACAAATAATAAGGCAAACCTAAAACATCTCTATAAGAAACAAAAGGCCACAAGAATAGAGGCAGACATTAATTTGATTTAACTACTCATGCCCTTTGGAATTATCGCTTAATGATCTTCAATTATGTTTGGCAAATGATTATAAAAAATCCATCAAACTAAAAGTTTGGTGACTATGTATGTATGTATATATGTATGTATGTATGTATGTATGTGTTAATGAGGTCTATCAAAGAGTATGGTTTTCAAAACATGATTTCCACTGTTTCTTGTAGTGGAAGATTCCGCTTGTTCTTGATTTCATGATCAATTTGTTGTTTTCAGTTGTTTGGGTATTTTCATTGTAAGTGGTTACTGTTTATTTCAGTTTCAGATATTTACGTAATTTTTTCTCTTTTCTAATTAATAATATGAGTTATGAGCTTAAAGTGGAATGCGGTTGTATGTGGGTGTCAATCAAACTGAGATGCTAAGATGTGTTAAATCTTTTCTGATGCTAGTTGTTCCACCGTTTTTCCTTGTTTAATGTTTGTTTTTAATGTTTATTATCGGTTGAATGTTTTGCATTCTCCTTTTCTTTTTCCTATATGTATTTCTTTATTATCTCATTATCATTTATATTACAATTACAGGGATGTTCTTGAAGAATTATCACATTTTCACGAGCATAATTATTTTCATGGTCATATATCTACTCGTAGTATTTTGATCATGGAAGGGAGCAGATCCTATGGCAGATTTGTTTGTCCAAGTATATGTAAGTTTTGTTATTATTTGTGTCTTTTAATTGTGTCACTTGGTTTTACAAAGATACTATCTTTTTTTTAATGATCTTATAGATAGGGATATGAGGGTCCAAAATAGACATGGATGTGCTGAAGACATGGCTGATTTCGGCCATACACTGTTCTATTCCCTTACTAAAATAGTGTATAAAGATCAGAGTCAGTTGAGCAAATTGGATCGAAACGCTGAAGCAAAGCATCTTTTGCAGTTAGTTCTGCAAAAAAATCCGAGACATAGGTAATGTTTATTTAAGTTGTTTTCTAAATTTTGTAAAGAGTTTTGTGATGAATAATTATAATTTTTACATAATGACGTGCCTTTTTTTAGAATCCTGTTGTGAATCTATTCAATTTGCTTCATAACCTAAACATCAGTATGTATTTTGACTATTCAATTTGAAACTTAAAAATACCTTTTTAGAAATTCGAATGTAGTTTTATATCAATGGTATTTATTTATAACATTTTCTTTTTTACTTTTGAAGGCCCACTGCAAAAATGCTACTTAATCATCCTTTGTTTTGGACGGGACATTTTAAACTTCTATTCATTCGAGATGTTTATGAGCTTTTGAGGAAGAGGATTGTCACAAGAGATCAGTCCCTAAATCATTTGGCATTTTGTAAGTTAGGAAAGGAAATTTTACAGTCAACTCCTTGGGATGCAAACGTGAATTTTCTAGTTATGGATAGGATGATCAGACATAGAGGTGAATATAACACAAGAAAGTTGTTGGATCTACTAGCACTTGTACGGAATATCGATGCCGATTTCAACGACCTACCTGATCCGATTCAGGTATTCATTATAGATTGAATACAAATGTCTATTTTTAAAAGAAATTTACTTCCAACTGAAATATTCTATGACAATTTTCTCGTAATTTTGCAGATGATACTTGGGAAAAAACGTGAGCTCTTGTACGCGTATTTCTCTAATTGTTTTCTACGATTATTCATGAAATTGTACTCTTATGTGAAGGCCGAACATTCAAATGAACCTATGATGGAGCCATACATGTGATGGATTACATGTTTGATTTTTATCCACGACACAATCTGTGTATGTGAGTTTGCGAAAATTTCACCCTGCATATGTTCATATTTACGTAAGCTACAGGGGGGGGCAAAAAGAAAAAAAGATGGACTCTGTGCTGCAATAAGCCAAAAACGAAGGATATTAATTGATATTAAATCGATTTAACTAGTTTAAAATTCTCCAAGTAGAACTCGTATTTAGGACGCAAAAAAAACCAGTTTTTCAATGTAAGTCTGCATGGTGACTTCATCAACCAGCCTCTTTTTTTTTTCATGGGGAAAAAAAAGCGTCGGTTAAAATTTTATAATAAAGGCATACAAACAATACCTTGATGCTTTCTTGAAAACGAGCTTTTCGAGAGCCTAAAGTACAGTACAATCAGATAAAGGAATTGTTTAATGATCATTTCAGTTGTTTCAAGCTAGGAACTCATTTTAACTAGTAATTTAAATGTTAAATTGTCAAAATGATTGATTTTTCGAGGACATAAGAACACGTTTACACCAAATGGATAATAAGCAGCATGGTTGGGGGCAAATTCTTTTTTTTTTGTTACTTAGCCCTCGTTTGATTAACGGGTTGAGTTTAAAATGAAATGAAAATTTTATGTTGAAATTGATTGATTTTTCAAAAACTAATTATAATTTTTGTTGATTTTTTCAGAAAAAGACAAAAGTAAACCTAAAAACTTAGGTCGACACCCGTGATCCAAACGAGGGCTTATTTTTGTAGTGGTTCTATATGAGCAGGTTTAAACTCCATACATGTATCCTTTAATGACAGATGTAATGTGTCCCTAATGAGCAGCTCCATCACCCCCACGTCGTTCTTGCTTTGTACGCCCTTTCCCTTTTTCCACAAAACTCGCTAAATTTCCTCGATGTATATGTAGGGATGTTCGTGATTGGTTTTGGTGGTTGTTTTTTTTTTCTTTTTTCTCTTTCTCTTCTTCTTCTTTTTTTTTTTTTTTTTTTGGTCACTGACCGAGCCTAAAGCATTTTTCTTCTTTAAGTAGTTTGGACGGCTTGATATTAAAAAATATCTATATATAGACCAAATCATATATAATATCTTAACAAGTTTTTAAGATTCTACAAATATTATAAGTAATCAACTATAAAGACAAAAATAATAATCAAAGTCACAGATATATAAAATTATATGTACGTAAAGACTCAAAGAAAACATACAAATTTGCAATCTAATTACAAAATAGCAATTGCCAGAAATTAATCAGCCAAAATTTTAAAGCAAACTAACAAATAAATTACTATGAAAAATTACATAGATACATTTTTCGTCGGATTATTTGTCTATTTGTTCGGTTTAGATTTCAAAATTACTAATCCAAAAGACCTATCAAACAGATCATTAATCCAAAAGCCATTATCGATTTGGTTTGCTGACATTTATATTGGCCCGTTTTTACGGTTCAAAAAACACCCCTATTGCATATATAAAGAATCAAGGGTTGATAACAAATTATAACTTTTATTTTTAATAATTTCGCCGTCTATCCTTGTGCTTTTAGAAACTATAAGGTATACTTTAAAGTTCAAACACTTTCTTTAATTTCATCTCTATTACATTATTAATGGAAAATACAAGGAAAAAAAATTACAAAAATACATTTACTTAGATCACGTTTATTTTTAAAATATTTTTTCTTGAGAAAAAATCTGTAAAATACTTTAAACATTTAAAAATTCAAGATTTTTTTTAATCAATGTTTTGTTTTAGGGTTTTTAATAAACTATTTACGGCTTCGTCTTTCCTCCCCCCCCCCCCCCCCCCCCCCCCCCCCCCCCCCCCCCCCCCATTTACCAAAAAAAATGTAAGGGATGAATTGAAATATGTTTTTTAACTTCAAAAATACCTTTATAGTTTATTATAATGAAGGGATTGGTTAAGAAATAATTAGAACTAAAAGTTTTAAATATGTAATCAATCCATAAAATCGATATGCATAGATTATTTAATTATGGGTAAGGCAGAGGAAGCCATTTTTTTTTTTTTTTTTTTCAATAAAGGGAGCAAAACTTTGATAATTTATTAGCAATAGATTCATTGTCAAATAATGAATAATCTTAAAAATGGTTTCCATGAGCTCAGTGGCGATTGTTTGGGTGGGGGTGGGAGTGGGGGTGGTTTGACGTTGTCAAGAATGAAAATATCGATAGTCCAGTTTTATGAAAATTTTGGAGATCTTGTGATATTGATGAAAATATCGAAAAAAAAAATACAGAAATTCACTTTAAAAGCATATTTCTAACGTTTAATGATAGTATAAAATTAGAAACATATATAAATACACAAGTTTATGTAAGATACATCTTTTATGTTACATATCTTAATATCAAAACTTTTAAAGTTCAAATATAGTTGAGATGTCATTCCGATTTAAACACAATTAGTGCCATGACATGTAATTTGAATAGTGATGAATGTAGTAACAAACATGTCACATATAGGTTTATTGATCTCTTCTCACTGTATTTCATGAATAGGAAATTATGTATTCACCCAATTCCTTCCTAGAGATGGGTGGGTATGTTTGAATGAGGATAATTGAAAATTTCATGGACATCATAATCACTCTCGTAAATATATGGATAATAAAGATGAGGAGACTCATTAGGGAATTAGATCTTAAATTCATCAAAGCAAAAATTTTAACCAAATTGTTCACTGAAATTTCTGAAATTTGTCAATGTTTGGTAAAAAAATACAATGATTTTACCGATCCTTCTTTGGTTTTGAGAGAAACAATTTTATCTTTAAAAGATATTTTGATACTTTTCAAAAATGGAAATTTCAGAAGAAATTTAAGAAATTAATGAATATTTACGACCATGGATGTTATCATAAAATAACTATGTTATTCCCTGTAGTTAGATGCCCTTATCAAAATGTCTAGGCGACATCTATAAAAAAATCCAAATCCCCAAGCCTGTTGCCTCTCATGAAATTGTAAATTGCAAAATATTAAACTAATGGAGTAAAATAACATTGTAATAAAACTTAAAAATAGGGATTTTCTCATTTTTTCCTTCGACAACTTAAAATATAAAACTAATACTCTTATTTATTGTTTGTTGAAACTTTGATATAATTTCTTCGTTCAAACAAAAAAAATTTAATACTTTTAAGTTTGTTATCATATAAAAGTCATGTGACTGACCAACAAGGGTACGTTTTTAAAAATACTTTATTCATGTGTTGGTAACTTGATAATCTCATGCAATACAAACCGTTTAAAAATAAATATTTTAAAGATGAAAGTACTAGAATTGTATTGTGATATATATAAAGAGGATTTTTGTTACAATTAAAATTATAGGGATAAAGTGAGACAAGCATAATTATTTGAAGGATAAATTTGAAATTAACCTAAAATATTTTTTTAAAAAAATCTTAACCCTGCGTACTTTCTGTGGTAATAAAATAATACTTTGCTTCAGGCGGTAGCTCCCCCGTAAACAATTTTTATGCTCCTTCTATGCCTTCTTGCCCTCATTGCACGTGAGTCCACCAAACAATCACAAGCTGGGCCCAACGACACCAAACAATCACAAGAGCCCTAACTGTGCTCCATCGTTCCCATCGCCAAGCTCAGCCAATTCCAGTCCGAAAACCTTCATCATAATGTTCAATAATATGTTTTCTAGATCGATAAAAGTCCACAAACTCAGTACTGGTCCCAGTTGGCAGCAAAGTTTTTTTAATGTAAGATTGAAAAATTAATGATTTTCTTCATAAATAATTATATCATTTTAAAGTGTATATTTCTCTTCTTTGTAGGAGGAGCGGAAAGTGACTTTGAATATTCTTTTCTCTTCGATGTATGAACGAACATGTTATCATTCATCAGATAAAAAAAGGTGTGTAATTTTGGATATATTGAGGTATGTGATAAACCTTTTTTTTTTTTTTGTTCCTTTTTTCATGTTTTCTGTTTTTGTGTTCCCATACACTTACAACAAACAAATATTACTTTTGGATTATCATTCATCCGCGTTGTCTCCAACAGCATAAAATAATAAAAAATAAAAAAACTACACGTCCTATCTCCAAGTTCTAAAAAAATATTGTTCTTTTATCGTTCTCCACTTATTTTGTTCTGTTCGTTTTTTGAAAGTTATTTGTTTATCTTCTTTTGACGGTAAATTTATTATTATTATTTTTTTTTTTTTGTAATGGTGATTTTGTTTTGTGACTGTTTTGTTAGTCTTGATTTTGTTGGGATAAAAGTCTATCTTGGATGATTTTTGGCGAAACCAGTCGATCCTTATGTTTCAATATCAAGTGTGTGCTTGTGCACTTGCAGGTCGTGTCTAGTGTTTTCCAGTTTCTTCAAATTCAGGTAGGAAACAAATATTTCATTCTCGGTTGAATGTTTTGCATTCTCTTTTTCTTTTTCCTATATGTATTTCTTTATCATCTCATTACCATTTACATAACAGTTACAAGGATGTTCTTGAAGAAGTATCACATTTTTCACCATCATAATTCTTTTCATGGTCATATATCTACTTATAGTATTTTCATCATGGAAGGGAGCAGATCTTGTGACAGACTTGTTTGTCCAAGTATATGTAAGTTTTGTTATTATTTGTCTCTTTTAATTGTGCCACTTGGTTTTACAAAGATACTATCTTTTTTTTTAATGATCTTGTAGATGGGGATATGAGAGCTCAAAATATACATGATGAGCTGTAGACATGGCTGATTTCGGCCATAAACTGTTCTATTCTCTTACTAAAACAGTGTATAAAGATCAGAGTAAGTTGAGCAAATTGGATCGAAACGCTGAAGCGAAGCATCTTTTGCAGTTAGTTCTGTAAAAAAATCCGAGACATTTGTAATATTTATTTAAGTTGTTTTCTAAATTTTGTAAAGAGTTTTGTGGTGAATAATTATAATTTTTACATAATGACGTGCTTTTTTTTAAAATCCTTTTGTGAATCTATTCAATTTGCTTCATAACCTAAACATCAGTATGTATTTTGACTGTTCAATTTGGAAACTTGAAAATACCTTTTTAGAAATTTGAATGTAGTTTTATATCAATGGTATTTCTTTTTAACATTTTCTTTTTTACTTTTGAAGGCTCACTGTAAAAATGCAACTTGATCATCCTTTGTTTTGGACGGTACATGTTAAACTTCTATTCATTCGAGATGTTTATGAGCTTTTGAGGAGGAGGATTATCACAAGAGATCAGTCCCTAAATCGTTTGGCATTTTGTAAGTTAGGAAGGGAAATTTTACAGTCAACTCCTTGGGATGCAAATGTGGACTTTCTAGTTATGGATAAGATGATCATACATAGAGGTGAATATAACGTAAGAAAGTTCTTGGACCTATTAGCATTTGTACGGAATATCCATGCCGATTTCAACGATCTACCTGATACGATTCAGGTATTGATTATAGATTGAATACAAATGTCTATTTTTAAAAGAATTTTACTTCCAACTGAAAATATTCTATAACAATTTTCTCGTAATTTTGCAGAGGATACTTGGGAAAAAACGTGAGCTCTTGTACGCGTATTTCTCTAATTGTTTTCCATGATTATTCATGAAATTGTACTCTTATGTGAAGGCCGAACATTCGAAGAAACCTATGATGTAGCCATACATGTGATGGATTACATGTTTGATTTTTATATATGACATCATCTATGTATGTGAGTTTGACTCGGTTCAATGCCTTGATCTTTATCTTTTATCTCACATAACTGTTAATTTTGGTCAAATCTTTTCATTCCAATTTATACCCATACACTTTCAACAAACAAAGATTACTTTTGGATTATCATTCTTCCACGTTGTCTCCAACAGCATAAAATAATAAAAAATAAAAAAACCACGCGTCCTGTCTCCAAGTTCTAATAAAATATTCCTCTAAAGTTTATTGGTTATTTCATCGTTCTCCACTTATTTGTTCTGTTCATTTTTTGAAATTTATTTGTTCATCTTATTTTGACAGTAAACTTATTATTATTATTATTATTATTATTATTTTGGTAATGGTGATTTTGTTTTGTGACTGTTTTGTTAGTCTTGATTTTATTGGGATAAAAGTCTGTCTTGAATGATTTTTGGCGAAATCAATCGATCCTTGTGTTTCAATATCAAGTGTGTGCTTGTGTGTTTCTATGTTGTGTCTAGTTTTTTCCAGTTTCTTCAAATTAAGGTAGGAAACAAATATTTTGCTTTTAAATGGAATATTCCAAAATATTGAATATTTTGCTTTTAGATGGAATATTCCAAAATATGGAATATTTTGATTTCAACCGAGTCTTGACCTTCTGCTTTTGTGTTTGTTCTATTTAACGGTTATATATGTTTATCTTTATCTCTCATTTTGACCTATTTTCCTTATTTAATAGCTGCCTTAATTGTCTTAATATTTAATGGTTGTCGGTTGACTCGGTTTAATGCCTTGATCTTTATCTTTTATCTCACATAACTGTTAATTTTGGTCAAATCTTTTCATTCCAATTTATTCCCATACACATTCAACAAACAAAAATTTCTTTTGGATTCACATTCTTCCTCGTTGTCTCCAACAGCATAAAATAATAAAAAATAATAAATAAAAGAACCACGCGTCCTGTCTCCAATTTCTAATAAAATATTCCTCTAAAGTTTATTGGTTCTTTTATCGTTATCTACTTATTTTGTTATGTTCGTTTGTTTAAAGTTATTTGTTTATCTTATTTTGGGAATAAACTTATTATAAAAGTTTTTCTTGGATGATTTTTGGCAAAACCAGTCGATCCTTATGTTTCAATATCAAGTGTGTGCTTGTGGGTTGTGTCTAGTGTTTTCCAGTTTCTTCAAATTAAGGTAGGAAACAAATATTTTGATTTTAGATGGAATATGAAAGAGTAGCTGACTTGTTCTAGTAAATTCGATTGAGCATAAAGTGAGATTTCTTCTCTCCTTTTTTAAATAAGCCTGATATAGTTTAATCTTGACCTTTTTTTCCCCCTACAATTTAGAGGCTAAAAATAGTGGCCAAACATGTTGTATTAGTTTCATGTTAACCATGTTTCCTTGTTTAATGGTTGTTTTTAATGTTTATTCTCGATTGAATGTTTTGCATTCTCCTTTTCTTTTTCCTATATGTATTTCTTTATTATCTCATTACCATTTACATTACAGTTACAGGGATGTTCTTGAAGAAGTATCACATTTTCACCATCATAATTCTTTCCATGGTTATATATCTACTTATAGTATTTTGATCATGGAAGGGAGCAGATCCTGTGGCAGACTTGTTTGTCCAAGTATATGTAAGTTTTGTTATTATTTGTCTCTTTTAATTGTGCCACTTGGTTTTACAAAGATACTATCTTTTTTTTTTTTTTAATGATCTTGTAGATGGGGATATGAGAGCTCAAAATATACATGAATGAGTTGTAGACATGGCTGATTTCGGCCATAAACTGTTCTATTCTCTTACTAAAACAGTGTATAAAGATCAGAGTCAGTTGAGTAAATTGGATCGAAACGCTGAAGCGAAGCATCTTTTGTAGTTAGTTCTGCAAAAAAATCCGAGACATATGTAATGTTTATTTAAGTTGTTTTCTAAATTTTGTAAAGAGTTTTGTGGTGAATAATTATAATTTTTACATAATGACGTGCCTTTTTTTAGAATCCTTTTGTGAATCTATTCAATTTGCTTCATAACCTAAACATCAGTATGTATTTTGACTGTTCAATTTGGAAACTTGAAAATACCTTTTTAGAAATTCGAATGTAGTTTTATATCAATGGTATTTCTTTTTAACATTTTCCTTTTTACTTTTGAAGGCCCACTACAAAAATGTTACTTGATCATCCTTTGTTTTGGACGGTACATGTTAAACTTCTATTCATTCGAGATGTTTATGAGCTTTTGAGGAGGAGGATTGTCACAAGAGATCAGTCCCTAAATCGTTTGGCATTTTGTAAGTTAGGAAGGGAAATTTTACAGTCAACTTCTTAGGATGCAAATGTGGACTTTCTAGTTATGGATATGATGATCAAACATAGAGGTGAATATAACATAAGAAAGTTCTTGGACCTACTAGCATTTGTACGGAATATCAATGCCGATCTCAACGATCTACCTGATACGATTTAGGTATTGATTATAGATTGAATACAAATGTCTATTTTTAAAAGAATTTTACTTCCAACTGAAAATATTCTATAACAATTTTCTCGTAATTTTGCAGAGGATACTTGGGAAAAAACGTGAGCCCTTGTACGCGTATTTCTCTAATTGTTTTCCATGATTATTCATGAAATTGTACTCTTATGTGAAGGCCGAACATTCGAAGAAACCTATGATGTAGCCATACATGTGATGGATTACATGTTTGATTTTTATATATGACATCATCTGTGTATGTGAGTTTGACTCGGTTCAATGCTTTGATCTTTATCTTTTATCTCACATAACTGTTAATTTTGGTCAAATCTTTTCATTCCAATTTATACCCGTACGCTTTCAACAAACAAAGATTACTTTTGGATTATCATTCTTCCACGTTGTCTCCAACAGCATAAAATAATAAAAAATAAAAAAACCACGTGTCTTATCTCCAAGTTCTAATAAAATATTCCTCTAAAGTTTATTGGTTATTTCATCGTTCTCCACTTATTTGTTCTGTTCATTTTTTGAAATTTATTTGTTCATCTTATTTTGACCGTAAACTTATGATTATTATTATTATTATTATTATTATTTTGGTAATGGTGATTTTGTTTTGTAACTGTTTTGTTAGTCTTGATTTTATTGGGATAAAAGTCTGTCTTGAATGATTTTTGGCGAAATCAATCGATCCTTGTGTTTCAATATCAAGTGTGTGCTTGTGTGTTTCTATGTTGTGTCTAGTGTTTTCCAGTTTCTTCAAATTAAGGTAGGAAACAAATATTTTGCTTTTAGATAGAATATTCCAAAATATGGAATATTTTGCTTTTAGATGGAATATTCCAAAATATGGAATATTTTGATTTTAACCGAGTCTTGACCTTTTGCTTTGTTTTTGTTCTATTTAACGGTTATATGTGTTTATCTTGATCTCTCATTTTGACCTATTTTCCTTATTTAATAGCTGCCTTAATTGTCTTAATATTTAATGGTTGTCGGTTGACTCGGTTCAATGCCTTGATCTTTATCTTTTATCTCACATAACTGTTAATTTTGGTCAAATCTTTTCATTCCTATTTATTCCCATACACATTCAACAAACAAAGATTTCTTTTGGATTCACATTCTTCCTCATTGTCTCCAACAGCATAAAATAATAAAAAATAACAAAAAAACCATGCGTCCTGTCTCCAACTTCTAATAAAATATTCCTCTAAAGTTTATTGGTTCTTTTATCGTTATCTACTTATTTTGTTATGTTCGTTTGTTTAAAGTTATTTGTTTATCTTATTTTGGCAATAAACTTATTATAAAAGTTTTTCTTGGATGATTTTTGGCGAAATTAGTCGATCCTTATGTTTCAATACCAAGTGTGTGCTTGTGGGTTGTGTCTAGTGTTTTCTAGTTTCTTCAAATTAAGATAGGAAACAAATATTTTGATTTTAGATGGAATATGAAAGAGTAGCTGACTTGTTTAAGTAAATTCGATTAAGCATAAAGTGAGATTTCTTCTCTCCTTTTTTAAATAAGCCTGATTTAGTTTAATGTTTACCTTTTTTCCTCCTACTATTTAGAGGCTAAAAGCAGTGGTCAAACATTTTGTATTAGTTTCATGTTAACCGTGTTTCCTTGTTTAATGGTTGTTTTTAATGTTTATTCTCGGTTGAATGTTTTGCATTCTCCTTTTCTTTTTCCTATATGTATTTCTTTATTATCTCATTACCATTTACATTACAGTTACAGGGATGTTCTTGAAGAAGTATCACATTTTCACCATCATAATTCTTTCCATGGTTATATATCTACTTATAGTATTTTGATCATGGAAGGGAGCATATCCTGTGGCAGACTTGTTTGTCCAAGTATATGTAAGTTTTGTTATTATTTGTCTCTTTTAATTGTGCCACTTGGTTTTACAAAGATACTATCTTTTTTTTTTTTTAAATGATCTTGTAGATGGGGATATGAGAGCCCAAAATATACATGGATGAGCTGTAGACATGGCTGATTTTGGCCATAAACTGTTCTATTCTTTTACTAAAACAGTGTATAAAGATCAGAGTCAGTTGAGCAAATTGGATCGAAACGCTGAAGCGAAGCATCTTTTTCAGTTAGTTCTGCAAAAAAATCCGAGACATAGGTAATGTTTATTTAAGTTGTTTTCTAAATTTTGTAAAGAGTTTTGTGGTGAGTAATTATAATTTTTACATAATGAAGTGCCGTTTTTAAAAATCCTTTTGTGAATCTATTCAATTTGCTTCGTAACCTAAACATCAGTATATATTTTGACTGTTCAATTTGGAAACTTGAAAATACCTTTTTAGAAATTCGAATGTAGTTTTATATCAATGGTATTTATTTTTAACATTTTCTTTTTTACTTTTGAAGGCCCACTGCAAAAATACTACTTGATCATCCTTTGTTTTGGACGGCACATGTTAAACTTCTATTCATTCGAGATGTTTATGAGCTTTTGAGGAGGAGGATTGTCACAAGAGATCAGTCCCTAAATCGTTTGGCATTTTGTAAGTTAGGAAGGGAAATTTTGCAGTCAACTCTTTGGGATGAAAATGTGGACTTACTAGTTATGGATAGGATGATCAGACATAGAGGTGAATATAACATAAGAAAGTTCTTGGATATACTAGCATTTGTACGGAATATCCATGCCGATTTCAACGATCTACCTGATACGATTCAAGTATTGATTATAGATTGAATACAAATGTCTATTTTTAAATGAATTTTACTTCCAACTGAAAATATTCTATAACAATTTTCTCGTAATTTTGCAGAGGATACTTGGGAAAAAACATGAGCTCTTGTACGCATATTTCTCTAATTGTTTTCCACGATTATTCATGAAATTGTACTCTTATGTGAAGGCCGAACATTCGAAGAAACCTATGATGGAGCCATACATGTGATGGATTACATGTTTGATTTTTATGTATGACCTCATCTGTGTATGTGAGTTTGACTCGGTTCAATGCCTTGATCTTTATCTTTTATCTCGCATAACTGTTAATTTTGGTCAAATCTTTTCATTCTAAGTTATACCCGTACACTTTCAACAAACAAATATTACTTTTGGATTATTATTCTTCCACGTTGTCTCCAACAGCATAAAATAATAAAAAATAAAAAAATCACGTGTCATGTCTCCAAGTTCTAATAAAATATTCCTCTAAAGTTTATTGGTTCTTTTATCGTTCTCCACTTATTTGTTCTGTTCATTTTTTGAAATTTATTTATTCATCTTATTTTGACCGTAAACTTATGATTATTATTCTTGTTTTGGTAATGGTGATTTTGTATATATATTTTACTCTCTCTCTCTAATGGCCGTATAATGTCAAAAGGGCAAAACCGGTAAGTCACTGTGCAGTTGGGAAAATGCAGGGGAATTGAAGGGCAAAAGGTCATTTTATTGTATCGTACTGTAGCGTACTGTAGAACAATGTAGCAGAAACAGAAAAAATGAAGAAAAAAAAAAAAAAAAACCCCAAAAATTACTGTTTTTAACTGTGCAATGAACAGTAACTCAGTCCATCCCTTTAGTATATGTATAATGTTAAGTCATTACACAGTAACGAACAAGAAGGCCTATGTAACATGTACATAGTGCTATCTTGACCATTTTTTTTTTTTTTTCTCGTCAAAGTGATGCACATTGTGGATTGGATCCTAAGAATTTTATTTGTCGTTAAAGTTTAGGATCAGCATTATTTATGGGCTTTATCAAATTTACAATAGATCTATGGGCCCAAAGGTGTAAATTGCAATAGAGAAATTAATAGTTATCACAAATTACTTTTGAAAAAATAGTAAACTACAATTTTACAGTAAAAAAAAAAATTTGTTTAAAAATAGTTTAAGTGGTAAATGGAGCAGGTAGATAGACAATTTTTTAGGTGAACAATAAATTTATAAACCTCTATTTGGAACTCGAGTTTGAGATGAAATTTTTACGTTGAAGTTGATTGACTTTTCAAAAATTAATAATAATTTTTATTGACTTTTTAAAGAAAAAAAAAAACTAGAATGAAAAATCTAGGTTCATACATGCAATCCAAACAGAGATTAAGTAAATAACACATTTATGAAAAATAAATAAATAATTTAGTTGATAAATTTGTTATTTACTGATATTTATTCTAATTTTATAATTGTTCTGATAAGTTTGCATTAAGCCACTATGTAATATTGTGGAACATCACAATGGGTAATAATTTGAGACATATTCAATAAATAGATTGGTTAGATAATGGTTACAAGGCTTAACAATGCCAGAGAAAGAAAAGACAAAAAAGAACTACTACAATCCAATTAAATATAGTGTACTAGTAGTAGAAATAGTAGTAGACAAACATGATAAATAGAAAAATTGATGTTGGAGCTTGGATGAAGGTGGAAAACTCCTTAAACTTGGTAACTGCGAGTGAAGTGCTCAATATGTCAAAATTTTGCCATGGGAAAACCCACAAAAAAAAAAAAAAAAAACACCGAAGTGAGAAGATGAATATTTTATTTGATCGATGTACCTGTTGTGGACGGAAATGGTTAGGCATTTCTGTAGTTGGAAAAAGGGTAGTTATTGTCATCATTATATGGATGGGAGAAGTGTTCATGGTATTGTGACGCCTCTCCTAACAAAACCCCTTTCGATTTTCTCATCTTTTTTTTTTTTTCCTCCTCTGAACGGAACCCATATATATATATATATATATATATATATATATAAAGACAGAAACCTTTTGTTAATTAGCCGGTTGCAACCGGTCACATTTTTTCGATACCCCTCATTACCCTTACATGCCCTTGATCAATATAAACCATTGGATCATTTTCTTGTTATTAAATATGCCATATGATCTAATCTAATGGTTAATATATTGTGTGGGAAATTTCCCCCATTTTGAAAGTGGGGGTTAGTAGAAGACCCCATGTTATAGAGTTAAAATAAAATGGGTGTCATCATAGTAAAATTTAGTAATGTACATTAATATATGTTAGGAGTGTGAATGTTAATATTCTTTTTCTAATTACGGTTAATATTTTTTTACATTTTATCAATAAGTACTATTGAGTTTAAAAAGATAAATATTAAGATGTACGTTGTACTAAATAAGTTTCATATAAATAATAATTATTTTAATTAATAGTTAACATTAATGCACGTGCCTTGTACGTGTATTTCTTTCCTAGTTTGTCTTAAAAGCAAAATCTAACAGCACAAATGCAATATATAATAATATTATTATTATTATTTCCCTCATTTGCCGAAATAGCCACAAACGAACTTTTGTCTTATCCTGGCCATATTTAACCCCCTCCAAAACATCTTCATCTTTTTTTTTTTTTTTTTTCAAAAAACCACACAAAAAAAAAAAAAAAAAATCACAAGCACAACAGAATAAAAAACATAAAAAAACAAAAACAAAATACTAGCAGCCCATCACTTTTTTAGCTTGGACAAAATCAGGCTTCTTCTGATCAACCGGCACAGTCCCATCATTCCCAGCAAGAGCCCTATACTTGTCCTTCCTAGTGAAACTCGTGCACTCATAAGAAAGCGTCGCCGCAATAACTCTCTGTATATAATTCGCCACCTCATGGCTGGTTTTCCCGGCCCCACAGGTGAGCTCGACGGGCAACTTGTTGAGGAACGTGACTTCGTAAGCCGGGGACGGGTTCATGAAGAAGTAAAACGGGTCCATCCCTTTCCAGCCCCTCGCCGTGGTGCCGTGAAACATGCTCATTCTGTTCACCATCGCCACCGGGACGAGCTCGTCGGTGAGCTCGGCGAATAGGGCGGAGAATCTCAGCAGAAACGGCTCACGGCACGTCGTCCCCTCGGGGCAAATGGCCAGGTCTCCCTCCTGGAGGAGCTTCTTGATCATGGCTGCGTCGGTGGCGCGGTCGCGGCTGAGGCGGACGGTCTTTATCGGGGAGATGATCTCCGAGAGGCGCGACACGGAGTAGGTCACGGCGGGGATCGGCCTGCCGAGGGCGGTGGAGAGGAAGATGGGGTCGAGGAGGGATCGGTGGGAGCAGATGAATAGGACGCCTGAGGAGGAGGAGGAGGAGTCGCCGGTGCCCGATTTTTTGACCGGCGGCGGAGGGATGCCCTTGACGCGGACGCGGACGCCGAGGGAGCGGAAGGCGTAGTAGACGAGGGGCATGGGGAGGAGGGAGCCGGCGGCGATGCGGAGGCAGGCGAGGGGGAAGGCGATGGGAAGCCAGAGGATGATGAGGAGTGACATGAGGGGAGTTGGTTTGCAGACGAGGCGGCCGTCGTGGAAGATGATCGGCTTCAGAAGCTTGTCGCTATCCACTGCTTTCACCTTTGGTTTGGCTGGCACCATGTATCCTTCCTGCAAAAATTTTTTTTTGTTGAGCCATGTAAATTAGATGTCATCAAACTTGGTTAATCATGTAATGGGAAAATCTGTCAACTAATGAACTCTTTAAGTAACGATAATCTCTACTACATAGCATAATTGGTGTTTATTAATTTCTCTTTTTACTGTAAACAGACACAATTACTACTTATAATATTGGTCTCCAAATCTTCTCGCATTAGTCCCTACAATTTGTCACCCCTTGTTGATGCCTTTACAGTTACATAGCTGTGGTGTTTAGTATTTCTCAAGTTGAACCTATGTTTTGTACTCGAAAAAAGTTTGAAACTAATTTTTTTTTAAAAAAAAAAACACAAACAAAACAAACACTGTTTATTAGTATGCAGTGTTAAATATGATTGTATCATTAATATTGTTATACTAGTGCTCTTTAGTATTTTTCATGTTAATTCTCGACATAACTAATTTGCTTGGAAAAAAAGTTGAACCCAAGAATAATTTTAGACTTTAACAAAAGATGTAAAATCGATCAACTGATCACGTCTTCAAAAGAGCTCCAATTAATTGTTTATTACTCATTTTTAAATAAGCATTGAACAACTATTATTAATATTTTTTTCACATGTATACATATAAATAAATATATATACCTTGCATAGTGTCATGTAAGGAACATCAGTGATCCTATCGCCAAGCCCAATATCCGGCCTCGCCTCTCCAAAGGCCTTCTTAAGCGCATCAGCCTTGTTCTTCCCAACAAGTATCCCCGGCTTGCGAACAAAACCCGTCGCTCGACCTTTGTAAGTCTCAATCTCCGTCCCCAAAACCACATCAGCACCAAGATACTCCTTCAAAAACGCCTCCACCATGATCCTCGGATTCGCGGTGAGCACGCATCGCCTCCCACACGACGAGAACACGCGCCACGACTCCGAATGCACGTCCTCCGAGTAGAACTTAGGCAGAACCGCCCTCGCCACGGACTCAATATCCGAAACTCTCATGCCAACAAACGTCACAAAGATAAGGACTTGGATCCCCGCGGTTTCGGAGATGAAGTAGTAGAGAAACCCCGCCAACGGAGAAGCCAAGAGCAAGAGGAGCAGCCGGAGAACGCCGCCGACTTCGAAAGCGACGAGGGCAAAGTAAGGGAAAGAGCTTCTCCCTCTAAGCAAAGTTCCGTCCATGTCACTCACCACACTCTGGTTTTCTCGACCGGTTGATGAACATTTGTCCACGTTTGGAAATGGAGATAAAGAAGCCATTTTTTCTTCTTCCTCCTTTTTTTTTTTTTTTTTTCTTCCTTTTTTTGTTATTGAATGTGAATAAAGGAGAGTAATTTAAAAAACTACTTAATATTGTTAATGGTTTTTTTTCAAGAAGAGGTTAAGTATATAAAGAGAATAGTTAGGAGGGGACAAATATATGGTTGGTGTATAAACTAAGGGAAGGGTGTAAAAAGGGACAAAAAAAAAGTTTTATGAGACCAAGGAAATGTAACGCCGAGATTTCCAAAAGCACTTTTGACGTAAAGAACTTTTATGGAATATTCAATTATAGATTTTCCTCGTTTTCATAGAAGCTATAGATTTTGCTTCAACTTTTTCATGTCTTTGCATGTATCGACTATATCGCCCCAACTTGTCTTTCTATGGTTTGTTTTTGGTTTAACTAAGCTCTTGGAGTTTCACTAGTACAAGAAAATGGTATCCCCCATGTTTGAATTTTATTGCAAGAAATTAACAACCACTTGATTTGGTAAGTGTTCTTAATCAGTGTCGTATTAAGTATTAATTAAACACATAGCAGCCATGTTTGAAATTTGGGGTGGTTTAAAGAAGTTGTTGTGCCTTAACAAATGGGGGGGGGGGGGGGGGTAAACATCATCTTAGTATTTTGTTGTTTTTTGTTTTTTGTTTTTTCCGTCAATTATTATGAAAGTATTTTCAGTTTTTAATAAGCATAATGCTAGACACACAATTGTTAATCTCAACTTTTGAGTATTAATTCACGTGGTAATGAATTGTTAATTATCTTCTAATTGATAGATATAGTCAATTTATATGATAATCTGCTGATAAGAAAATGAGAATTCACACACAATATATGTTGATACTCAATAATTAGGATTTAAGTTAGCATCTCTAATATTTTTCTTTTAGTAATATTAAAGTAATATTCTAACATTTCTAAAAATGATAGAAATAAATGGCACTTTTTTAGAGAGGGAATGATCTTCCTGATACTCCCATATCCTTTATCCTTTTGTAGGGATTAAAAAATATCCTCTATACATTTAAGTTAATCTACTCTTAATTAATTTCACTAATTATTAATTTTTAAATCATACTAAAATACATTCAAAAAACAAAATGAACAAAAATTAGAATCTATTTGAGAGAGAGATATATAGAGGAAAGGAAAGTTGGGTCCCGCGGGCCTAGGCGCAACAGGGCTAAGAACAAAAATTAGTTTATTTTTGTGTCTAATGAGTAAACTAAACTAGTGGTGCTTTCTCTACCTTGAAATTTGTATGACTTCAGTGAGAGATTCTATCGAAAAACCCTGATACTTTTCGGGATTCAAATCCTCAAGTCTAATTTTTGGTATCCTAAATGATGTATAACCAATAATATCATGTCAGCTCATAATAAAAAGTTTGATATATTTTGTAACTGATTTTCATACCTTAAAATCTAACTTTTTTTTTAATAATATGTCAAGATATTATTGATTAGACACCATTTGAGATATCAAAATTAAACAAAAGATGTCAATCCTATGTTTCCTGCATGTTAGGTTTGGGTTATTTCAAATCTAAGGTGAAATTCTTAAATTGAAAATAGGTAGATAATATTTTTGGATATTAAATGATATATCATAATTATATATGTCTTTATATTTGTGTCATAATTTATTTTCAGTTTAGCCTTTTGATATGCTGAACAAATTCTGTAACAGAAATTTTACGCTTCAAAACCCACGGCAAAAATCAAAAAGTGGTTTTTTTTTTTTTTTTTTTAATGTCTTTAACTAACATGTCTTAATTTTTGTGTCTCTGATATATTGACCAAATCCATTTATGTAATAGATATTTTGAGCTTCAAAATGCGGCAAATCTAATGTTATGTTTGGTATGAGTGAAAAGTGAAATGAAAGAAGACATGGGAGGGCTTTTAGAATGAAAATTGGTCATTTGGGGTGCTTAGTTGGATAGAATTTGGATAAGAAAAGTGGGTGGAAGAATTTAAATATGGGTCTCCCCAAAACTTATCTTCCTAAATTTGTAAGGATTTTGTGAGGGAAAAATTTGACACCAATATAAAAAAGTAAATTACCCAATTGTTCTTCTTGTTCATCAAAATTCCAACAAAAATATGATTGATTGTATTAGGGTAAAATAGTAATTGTCCTAATAGTGTTAGGGAAAATAAGGTAAATCATTTTCTTTCCACCTTTTCATACCAAAGAACTAAAAGGAAAAACAAAATATTTTTTATTTTCTTTAAATTTTTTTTCATTACAGTTTTTCTTTCCCTTTTATTTTCTTTCCTTCATACCAAACAGAGTGTAAAAGTGAAAGTATTTTTTAACCTTCCCAAAAAATTCTCATTAGTTTTTCAAAAAGTTGCCTTTCCCAAATTATCTCTTATAGAGATGTCAAAATGGATCGGAGCTGTGGTCAATATGTGCACGCCACGTTAAAAAAATATCACGACATGCCATGATACAATTATTACATGGGTCTAACCCGGCACATTTAATTAAATGGGCTGTTTTGATGCGATTTTTTAGCACGAAGCATACTAAGGGCATGTCATGTTAAGTACCCATACAAGCACGAGCACATGCACGAAAATGGCACGCACTGTTACTATTTTTTTAAGGTATTTTTAATAATTTTCATATAAAACTTATGGTATGTTTTATTTTCTTATGAAGATTTCTTATAATTTCAGTTTTCTACTACATAAGGTTTCAATATTGTAGCCTAGTTTTAATAATATATTCTCGTTTTTGTTAAAAATATACTTTATATTGTATTCAAAACTTATTTTTCTTTTTTATTTAAAACTATTGTTGTTGGACACGAGTTTATTAAGAGTACAACATATTTATAAATAAATCGTGAGTGGGGCTTGATATTATAAATGAATACAGTCATGACACGAATATTAATGGGCTCAAAATAAATGGGCTGGACAGGACGGGCCCATTTGACATCTACTCCCTTATGATGCCTCAGCATAGTGTGCAGACTTGGGCCGGCCATCTCTCAAAAAATGACGGACCCACGGCCCACTTGAACATATAGAGTTCTTCATTGGTATTAAGATCAGAAAGCAAGTGGTTCTAAAATTTTCAGTCATTGCCATTAAATACTAGACCCATGTCATTGTCAATCAACTCTTTAAAAGTACCTTATTATTATTATTCAAAGTTCTCTTTAAAAGTACTTCATTATCAAGGAAAACAGAAAACTCACTGATGCTCCTTGTGGACCTATCATTAAATTGAAGAACTAGCCAATCAAATTCAATCGTGCATAATTAGTATAGTTTTCTTAGGTGGTTGCTGTAGATTAGTTAATTAAGTTGGACGAAATATTGGTTGAGGTCGATTTTATTTAAATAGTTTAGATATATAGAAAGGAAACATACTTATTTACCCAATTTTCACCATAAGTAGTTGTAGTTAATTATATGCTTAACGACAAGCTTTTCTGGTGACAATATTCCTCTTATCTGATATTGGTTATGAATATTCTATTTAGTTCCGTGATTGAGTTATTTTCTATATAGATAGAGACAATTTATTTATTCTTTATGAACAGTTAAGGAATAAAACTTTGCTAACTACATTTAAAATTCTTAATCCCTCTACAAAAGTACTGTGGAGAGCTTGCTTAAACTTTAGTTGGATTCACTTTCAGCACTTAGCTGTAGTGTTTTTCTTTTACAAAAGTTTTTTTTTTTTTTTCCAAAGTATTTCTGCATCTTCCCTTTTCCTTTTGGCAGGACATACAGACCATGCAATACTATTACCAAAGTACGTTTTCTTTATCTTGGTGGGACTATTTCTTTGCTTCTTTTTTATTTTATTTTATTTTATTACGCAACTATATGGATAAAAGTTAAAAGAAAAATACTTGGATAAAATACTTAGAAGAATTCATCTGTGAGTGTTTCTATGTTAAAAATTTACACTCATGATACATAATTGCTTTATTTATAGATCAATTTGTTGAAAATTAATCTAATAATTAAAATAATAATTCTTAACAATAATAAAGAATAGGAGATGTTATCATAAAAACTAATAATTATATACATAAATGCATTACTTATAGATCAAATTCTTGAAAATTAATGTAATAAGTAAAATAATAATTCTTAACAATAATAAATAATAGGCGGTCTTATTATAGAAACTCAATTTTTTGGGTTTAAAAATAACAAAGAAGTTCGAGTTTAGAAGTTCCACTTCCTGCGCCTTAAATTCCACTCCTTGCAGTTATCAGCCATCTTCCTCCTCTTCATCCTTTTTTTTTTTTTTTTTTTTTCCTTTTTTTTTTTTAAACAAAGTTATTAGCCATCTATTGTTGACTTCTTCTTCATTTGTTTCCCCGAGACATCTTTATATTCTTTGCTTTCTCCCCAAAAAATGGTCCCAAACAACACCCCGGCAATATCATATATGTATTTCAACTTTTAAAACTTTTTTAGAATTATATTTTAAAACATTTATTGCATTTTTTTCCCTGAAAAAACATTTATTGCATTATATTTAAAATTATTTGATTTGTTATTTTTTAATAATTGTTTGATTTATTGCTGTTTGGAAGGAAAAGTGGCACACAATATAGCCGACACACGGCAGATATACGAATATTTTATATTTGAAAATAACTTCCACCGATTAAATACGCCACCTACCAATCAAGCCCACCAAAGACCCGGTTTTTATTTAGTTATGCTTAATTTTTAACCAGGACAGCTTTGGGAAGTTTTTCCTATTGAAAAACGGTTATAGACTCACTCACTTACCCGTCCTTGTCCTCCCATAAATAAAAAGGACTAAAATCCAAATAACACACAATCCACGGGTGTAACAGCAATAGTTTCAATTAAACCTGTGCTATCTTTTATTTTATCTTTTTAACTACCGGTGTTCGTTTGGTATTCGGATTGAGTTTAAAATAAAATGAAATTTTAATATTGAAATTTATTAACTTTTTAAAAACTATTTATAATTTTTATTGGCTTTTTCAAAAAAAGACAAAAAACCAACCGTAAAGTACAGTTAAGTTCAAAATGAACTCAAACACCAAACATATGATTATTTAAAGAGAATCAATTAAGAATTTGATTAATTTTAATAATCCATCTTAATTGTAGATCGATATTGCAATACACTCATGATTGTGCAAAAACATTCGTTTTGGTATATTATGAATCTGTCTTATATCATTAAGTTGCAATATTGATGGAATATTTATATGTGGATTGATCACCCACTTTCTTTGAAATAGTTTTTAGAATGAATTTTGACTAAGCTCATTTAATATGATATTAGAGCCAGATTTTATAGACGATGGTAAGTTTGTAATTGTTAGATTGTGATTTGTCATGACTCACTAAATTATTGGATCATTATACCGTTAAAATGTGTATTAGGCACCCTTAGCTCACTTTAGTCTATATTCCTAACGAATTTGCTGATTAATGAAAGTCGCTTTAGAATATGAATCTTAATTAAAAAAAATCAATAAAAATACAAGATTATTAATGTAAATAACAAAATTTTGAAAAAATTTCTCTCTCTCAAACCTAATTAGTTAGATAAATAAATAAAATAAATAAATAATCCGAACATTTGCTAGCTAAAGGAGGGGAAAAATTTTCCGTTGGATTTATAAAAGGAAGTGGAGGAAGGACTCATTCGAACAATTTTGCGTGGACAATGGGGGTGAAACGAATAGTTGTGAACAATTAGGGGCATACTTGAAATCAATCTATCTAGTCAAGGGGGATTTTTGAATTTTTTTTTCTATTAGTCGTTGAGAATGTTTTTTTTGGTAAATATTCCAAGAGAATTTGGAGCCTTCTGTTTCTAGGCAAATCTTGAAGAGAATAAAAGAACTTGACCACACGATCTCAGGTGCTGACCAAATGCCTTATTATATATCGTTAAGGAATTTTTCCTGCGAATTAAAAATTCAATTTAATTAAAAAATAATAATCAACCGAATAAGGAAGAAAAAAAACTATAATTTAGTATTTACCACGTCCACTCGACGCCGTTTTTGGAAACGTTTTTATTTTATTTTATTTTACTTACGTTAATTTATTTTTGTTTTCATCTATAAAAAAAATTTTAATTTCAAAAATTGGGTCGTTTTCCTTTGGATCTTGCCTTTTCCATACCGGCTCCAGCCAAGTAGAAAGAGCTTGGCAGCTATGGCGGTTATTATCCTTTTAGGTTCCTTTTAAGGAATTTTTTTTTTAATTTTATTTTTCAAAATTTTCCATTTTCCCAAATACCAAGCAAAGCAGGTCCCTTTTTCTCTTCGTTCTTCGCCATTTTTGCTTCGAATCTAGGGTTAGGGTTTGGAGAATCAGAGAGCTTCACTGAAGCCAAACCATTGGGTTTTTTTGGAAGAACATTGTGGAGAGAGGAGGTGATGAAGCGAGGGAAGTTCGACTCGCTGATGTCTCCGAGTCGACTCAAGCTTCTCCAGATTCTCATGGCGGTGGTATTCTTCTACATGCTCTTCATGAGCTTTGAGATCCCTCTCGTCCTCAGAACCGGCCTCGGCTCGGCCTCCGGCGACGAAATGAACAGTTTCATCAGCGACGCTTTGCCCAGGCCTCTCGCGCTCGAGAGCGAAGGGGATTTCGCCGACAAAGACACTCCGGCTCGACCCGCCGACGATACTCTCCGGTCCTTAGGCGGCGCGCCGCGCCGGACTCCGACGCGGGAGTTCAAGAAAGTCTCCGGTTTGGCGTTCAACGACACCGTTTTCGACGCCAATGTCGGTGGGGGCAAATCCTCCGAGCTTCACAAGGCAGCCAAGCACGCCTGGGCGGTGGGAAGGAAGCTCTGGGACGAGCTCGAGTCCGGAAGAATCCAGAAGTATACGATCGGCAAGCCGGAGAAAATGTCCGAGCAGTGTCCGCATTCGATTACGCTTTCGGGGTCCGATTTCAAGGCTCGGAATCGGGTTCTGGTCCTTCCTTGTGGCTTGACGCTGTGGTCCCACATCACGGTGGTCGGTACGCCGCGCTGGGCTCACCAGGAGTATGATCCGAAGATTGCTGTGTTGAAAGAAGGAGACGAGTCGGTGATGGTGTCGCAGTTCATGATGGAGTTGCAGGGATTGAAGATCGTTGATGGGGAAGACCCGCCAAGGATATTGCATTTTAATCCGAGGTTGAAAGGGGATTGGAGCGGGAAGCCCGTGATTGAGCAGAACACTTGTTACCGGATGCAATGGGGATCGGCGCTCCGTTGCGAAGGATGGAAATCCAGGGCTGACGAAGAAACCAGTAGGTGATTTTGCCCCTAGAGAAATGGTTCTTGTTTCACCTGGAATTAGTTTAGTTTAAGACATTTTGTTTTTTTTTTTTTTTTGTGCTTGAAATTTTAGATAGAATTCGATTACGAATATGTTTCTCGCTGCTGTTTGTTTGATTTCCTGATGCAAATTGGAGTAATAATTTCTGTGATCGGACCTTTTAGGAAAATGTCCAGATGTTGACAGTGTGGATTTGGATTTTTGCTTAATTCGGAATACTGAACGTCTTCTTCTGTAAAACTAGTTTATTTTTATTTTTCCTTTCATCCAATAGCAGGAAATTTCGACTTTGGAGTGTTTTTGTCGATACTTTTTTACCATAAAGGGTGGGTGCTTTCGTGGTGTTTGCCGTTGGCAGAGGTCTTTTGCATTGAAATAAGTTTAGTCTACGCTCTAAGGTAGATAACAGAATGTATTTTGAGCTATTCATAGCTAGATTTGATAAATTGTTCCCGGGCATAATGCAGATTGGGGCACTGATTCCGTGACAAGACATTTAGGAAAATGCCAAAACTTTGAGATTTTGACCGTTTTACACTTTAATTTGAAATTTGAAATTCTTGTTTTAGAAACAGTAAATTTGCAAGTTCTTTGTGGGCTCTATCATCGAGTGAATTTCCGACCTTCATTTATGTTAGTTTATAGTTCATCTTTCTTTTCCTCGATCTGATAAAAGGGAGATGTGCTCACCAGTGCTTATTCTTTTGATTTTATGAAGTTGATGGGCAGGTGAAATGTGAGAAGTGGATTCGCGATGATGACAATCGCTCAGAAGAATCAAAGGCCTTATGGTGGTTGAACAGGTTGATTGGCCGAACCAAGAAGGTGACTATAGACTGGCCGTATCCTTTTGCAGAGGGCAGGCTGTTTGTGCTTACTGTGAGTGCTGGGTTGGAAGGTTACCACGTCAACATTGATGGTCGGCATGTCACTTCGTTCCCATATCGCACGGTGGGCATCCTTTTAACATGTCTTTATCACCGTGATAAATGCAGTGCATACTTAAAGATTTTTTGATGTCAGGGATTTGTTCTTGAGGATGCCACTGGACTTTTTGTGAATGGTGACGTTGATGTGCACTCGGTATTTGCTGCTTCTTTACCCACATCACATCCTAGTTTTGCACCACAGATGCATCTTGAGATGTCTACTAGATGGAAAGCTCCACCTCTTCCCAATGGTCGTGTGGGGCTTTTCATTGGCATCCTGTCTGCAGGCAACCATTTTGCCGAGCGGATGGCTGTGAGGAAGTCATGGATGCAACATAAGTTGATCAAATCTTCACAAGTTGTGGCTCGTTTTTTTGTGGCACTGGTAAGTCAGAATGTGGAAGGCATGTCTTTTATAAAAACTATATATACATAAGTCTTCTGCGGTTCAGGTTGTTAGAGCTTTGAATATTATATTTTGACAGCATGGAAGAAAGGAAGTGAACGTGGAGCTAAAAAAGGAAGCAGATTATTTTGGTGATATCGTAATAGTCCCTTACATGGATAACTATGATCTTGTTGTATTGAAGACAATTGCAATTTGCGAGTATGGGGTGAGTAGTGTGATAAGAATTGAAAGTCTTTATATCTAAGATGTTTATATTTATGACTGGTTTATTTTTATATTTCTCGTTACAGCATCGGACGGCTGCTGCAAAGCATATAATGAAGTGTGATGATGACACATTTGTCAGGGTGGATACTGTACTTAAGGAGGCACACAAAGTAAACGAAGATAAAAGTCTATACATCGGAAATATCAACTACCACCATAAACCTCTTCGTTATGGTAAATGGGCTGTAACATATGAGGTAACAATTTTTCCCACTTCACCAATCACCATCATTGATTTTCGTCCTTTGCTTGTTCGTTCTAATTCTAGATGAAAAATGTCTACCAACCGTTTCTACTACTTCCTTTTTAAAGTTATTAGGACTAGTTTGAAAAACTCTGATCAGGAATTGATCATTATTGCTATTGGAAATAGTCTGCTGATTTTTGTGATAGTTTGACCACCACATATTCCTCGTACCTAAAAGTATTGCTTTGTTTACTTTTTCTGACATTTTAGTTTTTCTATCGACAAGTTTATAGTAAGTATTGCCATGAAAGTAATCAGCTTCTATGGTATTGCTCGCGTGTCTAAACCAGTATTAAAAAAAAAAAAATTGCTTTATGGTACCATATTCCAATTCATTTTGCTGCTTACCATATCGGGTGTTGATGCGCTGTTAATATGTTCATTGATCTCCTCATATGTATGTTAATTTTTGGCTGCGTTGCAGGAATGGCCAGAAGAAGATTATCCAGCGTATGCGAATGGTCCAGGTTACATCATATCCAGTGACATTGCAGAGTTCATCATATCTGAGTTTGAAATGCAGAAGTTGAGAGTGAGTCTTAATCTCATTGATCTTCTCTCTCTTTCTGTATGCTTGTTTTACCGGTTTGTCAAAGTTAGAGGGTATCGATGGTTACAATCAAACCATCTTATGGTGCAGTTATTCAAGATGGAAGACGTGAGCATGGGAATGTGGGTGGAGCAATTTAACAGTTCAAAGCCAGTGGAATACGTGCACAGCGTCCGGTTTTGCCAGTTTGGTTGCATTGATGAATATTACACTGCTCATTATCAGTCCCCGAGACAGATGATGTGCATGTGGGGAAAATTGCAGCAACATGGAAGACCCCAGTGCTGCAACATGAGATGACAAAAAGGCCTACAACAAACTGAATATAGTGTTTCCTCACCCCAAAAAAAAAAAAAAAAAAAAAAAAAAACAGGGTAACTAGTTTTTGCAGTCGAATAGTAATATATTATCGGTGTAAATATCTGGAAGGTATTCTTTTAAGTTAAAATGGGGCTGCAATGCTCATGCCCCACAATTCCAATTCCATTTATTATTTCACCTATGTAGCTTCCTATTTCTTGCAATGAAATTCATCTTTCTGTCTATCCATGTATAGACAGCATATCAAACAAATGCTCAAATGTAACCTCTGGTGGTTATCAACTTGACACTGAATTTTGAAAAATGTCACATGCATCAGATAGTTCCCATAGGGGTTATCAATTAGAGTTGTATATATAGGTCGGGTGAAATGTGTCGGACAGTGCCGGCCCTTGCATGACTGGTGGGTTGGACTGTGCTATAGGATCGAGGTTGGGCTGGGCTGGCTTGGCTTGGCAGCCAGCCTTTTCACCTCTAATCGTCTTTCACTTTTGATCTATTCTTCAGATTATATTGATTTTTGGGTGATTTGTAGGGTTACTCTTCAAAAATGACATGTAGTGATAATAGTTTTAGATTTTTTTGATTTTCAATTAAATAAGTATAAAAGGTCAAAAATCCGAATAAGTGGATAAAAAGTAAAAATTATATATATTTATTTTTTAATTTGAGGCGGGGGATTTGAACTTTACATATATGATAGAGTCAAGTGTGAAATTATCGTTAGGTTATGTTTGCAATCACCTTTTCACAATTTTCTCTTACTTTTTTAGGTATCCAAGTTGTGACTTAGAGAGACAAAATATTACTAAGAAGCATTTCAACCTGCAAAGAGTATCAAGTCATACAATACAAGTCGATTGTCACGAAAGGACCGAAACAACAAAAGGTTTTTCAATAGCAAAAAAGAAAAAACGAGGACAAAAAAAAAGTATTTCTAATAAACAATGTACTGTAATGGTTGGGCGGCCTAAGAAGTTTATATTTGGGAGGACTGTCTTTTAGAGTTTCGTCATAATTTAGCATCTAGCAGAAATAATTGGTTGATTAACGGCTACTATGATAATATAATAATAAGTCACTATCTTACTTTTTTTTCTTTTTTTCTTTTTTTTTACTTTTTGCCTGCATCTCTAAATGTGCTTTTTAAGCTGGCGAATAAAGTGACAATGAGGAAAGTGATTCTCATGTAGCGGCAATAATGCTTCCAAGAAGATAGGGAATCCAATTCTAGAATATTATTATATCATATCTTGCACTGTTTAACACAATTATTCAGATGGTGATCCCAAAAGCCCAGTTCAATTTTAGCCTGTCCTAGATGGAGAAAGCTTTCACCTCGTTTTTCATTTACTTTTTTTTTTCCTACAATGTTTTTTCTTATAAAATATAAATTTACTATTTGATCGATGAGGTTTTTTTTTTTAGTATTTATTATTTTTTATTTTTAAAGTAACATGAATTGAGAGTTAACAACTTGAAACATTAATTTATATATTAGAAGATAACATTTAGTCGCAACACTGGCATCCCAGCTAAATTTGCTCCGGCGCACAAATTACTTTATTTACTCGGAAAATATTCGGAACATCTCAAAGAAATCTCAACCCAAAAGAAGGACCAAACCAAAGCAACATGAATTTTCTCTTCCAAGTTCACTCCACAAAAGTTTCACCATCTACAAAACACAAACTAATAGCCATGCCACAGAAAAGACCAGCCACGCCAACCCTGCCAAAAAAAAAATCAAAATCAAAACCATCAACTTTCTGTTTCTTTTTTCACAATCTTGAAAAGAACGAAAAGATTGAAATATATATAATTTTGAAATATATATATATATATTTATATATAATTAATCATACCAATTTTCCGTGGAAGAAGCCTTGAACCAAAACTGTAAAAGAAGCAATCAGTGGTGGCGTTAAATCCAGAAGGGCAATTACATATGAATGAATTATAAGCTCCAGTGTATCCACAATACCCAAAACTCTTCTCACAGTTAGCACAATAAGTCGGAAACTCATTATACACACTAAACTTATACTTCAACGCTATACCATACTTCCAACTATCTGGGTCAGATTCTCTCCCATTAAAGCTGTAAAACCCGGAGTAAGAACCGCACTTCAGCTTCTCCAAGTCCATATCAAACGCCGGCCCGAGATCGACGGGCGTGTAAACACAACACGTCGAAATCGGAAGGTTGAGAGTACTAATAGCCCTGCAAGAGTACAAGAAACTGCAAATGGGCAATGCCTGTCCGTCACAAGGAGGAACTCTAACGCTTAAATTGTAATTATTGTTCGTAGTACTAAATTCATTAGGCCTGTAGATAGGCGAGTCGTCGAGCGAGCAACCGAGCAAGGCGAAGATCGTGTCGTCGGCGAAGGCGAAAGGCGCGTCCCAGTCGAGGCCGAAGCCTTTGCTAGGCTGGCTACAGCCACAAGTTGAGATGGAAGGGTCCGAGATGTAGAGGACTTGGTTGGAGTAGTCTATGGCTGTGACAGGGTATGAGCCGGTGTGAGTTGTGAAGGTGAGTTGTTGTTGGTCGTTGTTGCATGTCACGTAGCGTTGGAACCGCGGGTCGCCGCAGCCCGGCCCGCTTCCGAACGGGTACTTGAGAGGGAGTTTGCCACAAGCTCTTTGGCAGGTTTGGGAGGAGATCAAAGAGGGAAGGAAGATGGTGATTGTGGAGAAAAAAATGATAGTGGTTGTGATTGATGGAGAATAAAATGGCTTGTAAAGTCGCTTCATTGTTTTTGGGATTTGGGATACTATAGTGGAAGAGGAGAATGTTAGAAGATATGTCATTTGCTAGTGTGGTATGTAAGTGTGTATTTATTGGTATATTTATGTATGTTTTTTTTTTTTTTTTTTTTTAAAGTTTTTTTACCCTACATTTGAGTTTATCACAAACTCACCCTTTCTACTTTAGATTGTATCAAATTAATACCTTCTGATTTCGAATTATTTATGCTTCATTGTTGTCTTTTCTCGATAAGGGTTAATTTTGATCCCAGAAAAAAGCTAAATACCTTTAATTAAAAAAAGAGAGAGAGAGAGAGAGAGAGAATAAGAAAAAAGATTAAAATAAAAAATCCAAAATGCGAGGGATTTATTTAGGTTATTTTTATAATCAAGATCAACATTTAATTGCTCGATAAAAGATAAGGATTGAACATGAATTTAAAATATGTGAAGATGTGGGAAAATGACTTTTTTTACCATTTCACAGTCAACTAATGATTTTTTAATAGCCATACAAAATGTAAGATATATTAAAAAAACAAAAACAAAAAACCAATGTATTATGTATGGTGGAAGCTGCCAGCCAATGAATTTCCGCTTTTTGATGGGGAAGCTGGATTACTCTTACAATAGGGTAAAGTTGTAGTAAATCCTTTTTTATATCTCCTATCGGTAGAGTTTATTTTTAAACCATCCCGATTTAATCGAATGTTTGAGATGTTGGTTATGCATGATAAGTATAATGTACCTTAACCCATAATATTATATACTAAAAACAAAGAAATAATAATAAAAAAAAACTAGCTTCTTAACTAGTCAACCGGCGGCCCCCCCGATGCCGGCCAAAAAGCCGAGGAGCCCCCCTCCCCCGACCCCCCCCCCAAATGCTGACCTGATTTGGCTTCGGGGGGAGGAGGGGGAGTGGGGCTTGTCGGCGTCATTGGGGGGGGGGGGGGTCGCATGGGCTCGAGAGCGGGAGGGTGGGGGGGGGGCTCATTGGCATCCGGAGGGGGAGGCGCCTGGGCTTGAGCGCCGGGAAGGGGGGGGTTTCGTTGGCGTCGGGAGGGGCCTGGCTTGTCGGCGGGGGGTCATCAGCTGAGGAGTGTCGCCGGCGGCCGAGGAGGGAATGAATGTTTTACTCATTTCTTTTTAATATATTTTTTATGTATTATTTTAAAAATTTTTAGTTTATATTAGTATGAAAAAAGGTACATTATAATTATCATACACAAACAACATATCAGTCGTTTGATTACATCTTAACGGTTTAAAGTATATAAATGAGACTTTACCCCTTATAATAATATGGTGGTTTTTTTTTTTTTCAAAAACTTTACTTTCGGTGTTGGGTTGGCTAACTTTTTGGTTTGTGCTTTATTCTTCTGTTAGATAGACGCTTAAGGAAAAAAAAAAAAAAAACACACACACACACACACACACATTACACGTGTAGTTAAATTAATGATATTACAAAGTTTGGTTTTTTTCTTTGTTATAAAAAAATGAATTATTGATGCCATTACATCTCACATTTTCATTATTTATTAAAAAAATATTGAGAAAATTATCTAAATAATTATTTTTTTTCATTTATTGATCAATATGACATAAAATTTTCATTCTTGACTAACATGACACAAATTTTAACTAATTTTAGTTTAACTTTATGTCATATTAGTCTAGAGTTAATTTTTCGTATCATATTAGTATAATAATTTTTAAATTTGTGTCGTTTATGTGTTTTTCTCTAAAAAAACTTCGTGATCATCCATGACCAAAATTCTATAAGCCCATTATTCTTATCCACCAAAAAAAAAAAAAAAAACAAATCTAAACCCATTAAACTACTTAAGTTTTTTTTTTTTTTTTTTGTCAAATTGCCATCAGTCATAAAATAAGCCGTGGCACTGAAAAGCGTATGATTTGCATTTGCTATAAGCTACAGAACTTTCTTTTACACTGCAATAATTTATACATTAATTTGTTTTCTCTGCTAATGGATATTCAACCAAAAAAAAAAAAAAATCTTGAACAATCTACTTCTTCTTTCGAACTGCCTTTCTAATTTTTTCCTTTCCAAACGTATCAGATCCTTCAAAAATGTTTGGGACTCGGAGATGACACACAAATAACACAACCAAACGGCGAAAGGAAATTATTTTCGTCATGCAATCCACTATGCAATTGCATGAGAACTGAGATATGTACTTGACATAGAAAATACTTGCCGGGCTCTGGTTGAGAAAGCGGAGCCCGACTCCCCTGAAAAGGGTGTTCCATCTCTTTCCTAAAAGGGAGCCCAAGCTTCGTTTATAATGGGAGCCACGACCATCTTTTAAGGATACGTGCTCGTGAATAGCTTTAGAGTCAGCCTATTGTTTCAGTGAGAATAAATATTGAATGATAAAATTTTTAGAGATGATTTATACAAGAATATTGAATTTTTATTGTTGACACTTTGAAACTGTCAGAAATCGAAGCCAAGAACCACCAACGGTGATCGGTGAACCGACCGATCACCTCTCTTTCAGATTGGTGTTTGATTCCACCCTCCCAGAAACTGTGGTGGCCGGTCGATGAATCAAACTGACGAAAATCATCGGTGTCAACAATTGTTCACCCTATACTAATTGGATTTACTTGCCTTGTTTATAACGTTGGTCCGTTAATTACATTGAAATACTTCATATGTACATTGATATAGAGCGGCAAGTAAATAATATTCTTTTTTTTAACTAATGAAATAAAAATATATATTCATAAATTTATTTATTTAATCCTTAATTATGTATATAGAGTAATACTAGGGATACCAATTTTAATCCTAATTTTTTGAGTACCAATTCATGTGTCATATTTTCATTGATAAATACAATCAATTGATGTGACAATACTTTAAAATTTACTATTAAAAAACTGACAATTCATATACCACATAGGTTGGTACTCAAAAGTTGAGATTAAAGTTGATATCCGTAGCATTTTTCTAATCATATTTCTATATCCTTCGAACTTTTAATTTTTAATAAATTAATCCCTGATTTTTTATGGGTTACAATATTACAATTAATAAAAGATTTTTAAATTTGAACATATTTATATATAAATATTCAATCATGTATGAATTCTGTAATTACGTTTTAGTAAATTTTAGGGTAACACGAAATTTTGTAAAAGTTGTTCAAATCTCTCAATATTTGAAAAATTAGTTAAAGATTATTTTTCAATAGGTTTACTATTAGCATTGTGATTATATTAAGAGAAAAACACTTTCTAAATTATATAAAGAGATTGATTTAAAATCATTTCATTTATAATCTATGTGGCACGTCTGTTATTCAGAACCGTGCCTCGAGTTGTAGATTGACTTGAGGGACTTTCATAAGAGCTGCCTATGTACTTTCGATGTGTATATCTATATTATATGGAAAAAAAAAAAAAAAAAAAAAAGTGTGTATATATATCTTTTCTATATCCCTGAAACAAGGGCATCCACACCTTTTGCAGTGAAGTTCTAATCAAATTCCTTTAATGATTGCGCACTAACTGCTACCCCTTAAAAACAGGCCAAAAATAGAGTATTGTTATTAAAGACCCTAAGATTAAAATTAAACTATTATCTTCTTCTAATATTCACTCATCACATCACCACCCCAATATCATAATAAAATAAAGTAAAGCTCATATAATTTATATAAATCAAGAGAAATTAATCAATGAATTGGGTATACTACGTTATCGTGCTTATGTGGTACATCCGTACAATTAAAATTGTGCTTATGTGGTACACCCGTATAATAAAAGTTGTTTGTGCACAAAAGACGAAAAAACAAAAAAACAAAAACTTGTGGGTGAACTGTGAAGGTAGAAAATCGTCTGCACATTTTGTTAAGAATAGAAGCTTTGCCGACCTAAATGATATGAAAATTCATTTGAGTATATTTCTGAGTGAATAACTCATGCAAAATGTTGTTCTTGATTCTTATTATTGTCTTTTTGTTTAGATACGATTTTTCCGTCGTGGATTTCATGTGTGATGCAACCCATTATCTCAATACGGCATGTCGTTTTCCTTAAAACGACGTATTCTTCTACATGCATCAACGACAAATCGTTTGATGTCGATATTGTTTCTTCTTCTTTTAATATTGTTGTTATATGGAGAGTGACATATCAATAGCAGCATATATTGTCACAGGAACGATTTGTCAGTTATAAACGAACAACAGGTTGCAAAATATCATCATACAACACGTGTTGGTCAGTTACGTTTCGTCTTTTTTTTTTTTTTTTGAAATATTGTTTCTTTAAAACATAAACGACATGTAGTTCAATTTCAATAGCGTTTATCCTTCACAACAAACGAAATAAACTTTCATTTGCAAAGATGGTATATGCTTCAATTACGATATTGTCTACACCAACAAATAAAAACATTCTTCTTCTTCTGAAAACGATATCCATACTTGAAAACAACACTTTTTTTTTTCCCCTTCAAATGTCAGTTATAATAAAACGCATCTCGTTTTCAATGTCGTTTATAATAGAAAACAACATTAACTGCCGGCCTACTAACGGCATTTTTTTTTTTTTTTTTTAATTTTTTGAAGTCACAGAAACCCGTGAACTGAAATTGAACAATGGTTGTAAAGTTTCCACTATGGTCGGGACTTTCCTTAGTTGCTCATATAGCACTTCCATGCAAATCTCCATACAAGTAACTACAAATAACATGGCAATAAAGATTTTGAGCACTCTTTCAAATAACTTGAAAAAAAAAAAAAAAAAAAAACCCCCTACCAATTAGGCAAAATTTTGAATCTTGAGATCACATGAGAATCATATCAGATTAATAAAAGTGTCATAATTTGATAGGGAAAAAAAACACACTACCAATCACGCACAAATTTAAATCATGAAATCATATCATAATCATATTAAATTTTAAAAAAAAAGATGACATTTTATCGGAACTTGAGGGGATAAAAGAAAAAAGCTCTACCAATTGAGAACAGTTTTTTGAACTCATATCAAAATTACATCGAATTAAGATAAGTGTGACAATTCAATTAGAGAAAGTATATATCATCCCATATATAGAATTAATGCTTAAATCATGAAAGCAAACGGCAACATATGGTACATGCTAGGGCTTGACACACTACTCATTCCCAACATTGCAATTATCTCATCGTCCACACACGAACGAAAGTTCAAGTTTACTCAACCACACGACCCTACGTGTGAGTCAGTACTTGTCGTGTTTATTTCTCAGTCACTCGATAAAAACCAACCTGTTACTTCCCATCCCACAATCTTCCACGTTTTTAATTTATCTACTCTCTTCCACCGACCTATCTTTCATTTATCCATTTTTTCAATTACTCACTTTATCGATCAACAAGCCCGCATGAATTTCGCCTATTCATTTTTTTTTTTTTTCGTTTGGCTGTTTAATTTGGAGAGCTCTTAAGTTTTAAAAAAAAAATATGGCAGAGAGTGATTTGACGCTTATCGGGGCATGGTCGAGCCCGTTTGTGCTGAGGGCTCAGATCGCACTTAACATCAAGAACTTGCAATACGTGTTTGTCTAATATTAATATGTATTTTCACTGATTGATTATGATCAATCACGATTAACAATGATTTTTTTTAAAAAAAATAGTCATTTATTTAAATAAGTGTTTAAAAAACTTTATATTTATCTAATTTTTCCTTAATATTATTGTTTTGATCTGCTTTTTTTTTTAAAGGAAAATTATCATTTAAATTAAAATGGATACAAACACCAATATCAAAGATAAAACAATCATGTAGTACAAGAGACACAACCCTTGACTAAGACCGATCCCATTAGTAAAATCTGATAAAACTCAGTGAGGAGGACATAAGCCGAGACCCGGTGACTAGAAAATTTCTTGAATTTTTCGACAATCTTATAATTGAGCATGTACAAAGCTCTTTTTGAAAAAACATCTGTAATCGATGGAATATTCTGATCAATCGAGGGACAGTCATTCGCAACACATAGATTGTAACAAACTCCGCCTAGCTATAGTACTAACGGAACTATTAGACATATACATCTAAAAAACAACTCTAGCAGAATACACACATAAAAACAAACCGGAGGTGAGGGAACTACCTCCTTTATTAGAAAATTAAAACTAAAACTAAAAAACAAAGCATGAATATAAAATAACATCAACTATAAAATTCTCGCCCCACGTGGAACAACCACTCAGGCGCACGTTACAACTCAAGAGAAATCAATTGGCTCGATTAGATGTAAGAGATCGTGCACCAACCATCAGATCACCAAGGCTTCGCTGGATCCCAAACCACCAGAAACTCATCGAGTTAGATGTGGTCAACTAACTCCCAACTAGGACCATCCAACTCTATCCCCGTCGATACCACCGAACCGTCGATCACCCTCGCCAGCTATTGCGGTGGCGGCCGCGGAAGTCCCACTCAAAGCGAACCCCTAATGTATGAGAGATATGAAAAAGAAAGAAAGAAAAAGGAAAACCCTAACACGACGAAGGGGACCTTTTTTTATTATGTTTTGATATGCTCTTGGTTTCGTTGTTTTACATAATTTAAAGATTATAAAGATATCTTATGAAAAAGTTTTCTAATTTCATTCATCGCATAGTGTGTGGACGAAAACAAAGAGAGAGAGAAAGATATTTTTCATTTGATGCCAGATTTGTTTATGAAAACTTTTTTCTTGAGAAAAATACTTGAAGCTATTTTTAATATTTAAAAATATATATATAAGATACAAGTTTTTATCCCTGAAGTTACATTTTTTACTTTTTAGGATTTTTCAATGTTTCTATAAAAATATCTATCATAAACAATTTTATGAATATTTATGTTATCTCACCATATTTTTTCTATTCTTCAAGTATCCACATAAAGGTAATCATATCATTAACTACTTCATTTATGAATTTGATAATAATAGAGACAGATTTTGAGATGAAATTTAGAATTATTTTTCAAAATTCAAAAGATAACGTTGTAACTTCAAAAACCAGAGGAATATATTAAAAAATAAGTTAAAAAAACATAATTAAGTAATCAATCATTTAAATTAATTGGTGAGACATTCTGCAATAAAATGCAGTTCTTCCCATCCCTGAAAAGCATTGCAGCTTCTCCAGACGAAGACGTAGAGAAAGCGGCTGTGGAGCAGGTCATAACAGGGCTATCACTCTTGGAGAAAGCCCATGGTGAAATCAGCAAAGGAAAGTCCTTCTTCGGCAGAGCCCACATTGGGTTCTTTCACATTGTATTTGGGACTTGTTGGGCTGGATCAAGGTGATCGAGAAATTAAATGGGCTCAATCTGATTAGCCCAGAAAGGACACCCCAGTTAGCCCATTGGGCCGAGAAGTTCAGTCCAGACCCCCGCTGTCAGTGGGGTTTAGCCCGACAATGAGAAGCTCTTTGAGTTTGCCGAGTCTTTCTGCCCTAAATATAGGGGAGCTCCATAGTTTGATTTGTGGGTGTTTTTCAATGTAAAAGTGGATGATGGGGAAGTGCTACTTTTGTCATGTGATTGTGGTTGAAGAAATGAAGCTTCCGTTTGGTTTGACATCTCCTATTCAAATTTTCATTTCAGTTTTTGTCTTTTTTTTCTGAAAAGTCAACAAAAATCAAAAATAATTTTTGAAAAATTAACCAACTCCAACTTAAAAATTTCATTTCCAACCGGTGAATTAAACGCACCTGAAATGCAAAATGTATTGAGTATTGTTTTTTAATTTAGTGATACTTCTTGTTTTTGCATTAGAAATATCATATGAATATAAATATAAATAAACATGTTTACATGTGTGATCATTACGGTTACAAGATTCACATGCAATCCTCCCTTCCAAAAAAAAAAAAAAAAAAAAGCAATCTTAAACCAAATCATGTTTTCAGAACACCCATGAAAGCTTAGAAATCAATTATTAACAAAAATATCCATAAATGGAATTAAAAGACCATAAAAACCAAAAACGTGGAAAGAAAGAGCAGAAATTGGTTCTTGCACGCAGAAGAAGGTAGACTTGAAAAATCTGCCACATTTTTTTAGAACATTTGTAGCTGCATCTACTCGGATCAACTATTCTATAAACACCAGTGCTTGCTAAAATGAAAACATCTTTCCTATTATCCTCCCCAAAAGAGTAAATGTAGCCCAAATCCGGCTGAGAAGTTCCCGTTGTGGTACTACAATGCATTGGAGAGTCATGAGCACACCTGAAAGGAACTTTGGTCGTTGTAAAGTTACCACTATGGTTGGGACTTTCACTAGCTGCCCATATAGCACTTCCATACAAATCTCCATACAAATAACTGCAAAGAAAATGGCAACGATGATTGTGAAAACGTCAATTGGGTACAGTTTTGAACGGTGAAATCACGTCAGAATCATATTAAATTGAGAAAAGTATGATAATTTACCGGAACTTGATGATAATCTTATTGTTAAGAAATGTATTTGTATCTGTCCTAATGGAAAAATTGTTGGCTTACCTTCCAAACATGCAAGGATCGGTCATGGAACGATAAAAGTACCCACCAGATATGGCGGCAGACCCGATACCACTATTTTTATCAACATCAGAATGAGTGTATCCTAGTACAGGAAAAATTATATCAGTGGATTTAACAGAGAGATTTGCTTCTGGAGGTCTAAAGGGAAGTGGGCCTTCATAAATAGGCCAACCATAGTTGCCACCCTTGGATATAATATCCACCTCTTCATATAGGTCCTGTAAAAATTTGAAAAAAAAAAAAAAAAATTTGTTTGTTTGTTAGTATTAATAGTATAATCAAGAATAGTAATGACTGAAGTTTAAAAAACAGCTTTATATCCTCAAACCTGGCCTGTGTCTGCGCAGATAAAGTAAAGAGGTCTTTGTGAATCAAAGCTGCAACGCCACGGGTTTCTTAGTCCCAGAGCCCAGATTTCCGGCAACAAATCTTCGTCTTCTTTGTAAGGATTATCTTGAGGGAGGGAATAGTTTCCCCATAGTCCAAGTTCACATATTTCTTCTGTGGCTGTAATACCATTATGAGTGACCAAAGTTAAACATATGAAGAAAAGGCTATAGATTTTTGTAACTTTATTATTATTATTTTTTTTTGGCCAAAGAAAATCTCACTCACTTGGCATGTTATCAATGTCAAGCCTTAAAATTTTTCCTAGCAAGGATTTCTTGTTCTGGGAAAAATTCAAAGGATCTCCTCCATGTCCACTATCCCCAGTCATTACATATAAATATCCGTCCCTCGGTCCAAACAAAATCTGACCCCCATGACTGAATGGAAATGGAAGGCCCAATGTAAAAATTCTTCCGACTTCTAATGGTTTAGCATGTTTTGCCTAGTGGGATCATATAAAAAGGCCAATAAATCAGTTAAAAAAAAAAAACAAAAAAACAAAAACAAAAACAAAAACACAAACATTAGCAAATTTATAATTATGGGAAGCTTCTATAGTGGGATCACCTAACTATAGGGTCTTATAGGACTATTTATTAGGATTTAAATCAGGTAGAGCATATTGAATAGGATTGGATATACTGATTATAGGCAGCACTGATATGCTCATTTCACAAGCGCCATCTGATTTAAATTCTACGGTTTAGGTTAATTGCCTCGACAAACATATGGTGTCCCATAGTTGTTATGGTTAAAACAATCTGATAGGCTTAAAGGTGAATACCAAGGGAGGTTCTGATATGGTTTCAGTAGCAGAGAACTCTGCTACAACCTTGTGAAACCGGCATGGCTGAGCTGTACTTGAAGAAGCAAGCTGCAAAGGATCACAGTTCACTTCTGTGTTACATGAACACTTGCCCGAACACCCCGGGGTTTTGACCTTATCACAGATGAACGAAGCGAAAAAAACGACCGTTCTGGGCGAAGTTGGGATGAAAAGCCATTCCCATCATCCCAAAGCTGTTACCATCATAATAAACATGGCCTGTAAGATCCACAAAGGGTCTTGACTCATCTTCTAGTCCTAAAGCGTCTCCTGAGCCGTGTTCGGGAACGCTTGCTAGCCAAATTTTGCCAGATTGTTCGGAGAAGAAAGCGCGGTTTGAGCCATCAGGATGAGCAACCATGTTAAGGTAAGATCCATTGCCAATTTTCTCAAGACACAAACCATGTGGATGAAGAGTGGTTTCAGTATTTCCAAGGGAAACAGGTTCGCCGTCGAAACACAACGATGTCTCATTGAAGGAACCGCCAAATTCATCGCAGAAGAAGCTTTTAGTCTGCCAAAAATCACTTAGTTTGGAAGAAGTGGAATCAGCTGGTACTTTGACTCTAACTTGCCTTGAAGGAGGAACAAAGGGAGAGTTTAGTATAGGCACATTTTCGCATGTGTCCCAGACAGTTGAGCAAAAGTTGCCGCCGGAGTTGTTTGGTTGCGTCGAGTTGATCAATGCAGTGTTGCAAAGAACAGGAACTTGTATAGATCCTGATTCCACCTTATATAACTCGGCTGCAAATTGGTCGCATTTCTGCAAATGATGCAAAAATTAACCTTCCACACTTGAAATATTCTAATAACAAAAGTTTCAATTATTTAATTTTTAGGCTGCAACAAGCTCTTACCGCGCATAAGATAGACTTCACCAAAGAGCCACAGCCAAAATCAGAGATGTTCATGGATTCAAACTGCTTCTGCTGTTGAAAATCCTCGGCCGAGTTGCAGCAGGCTCTTCCATGGTGGGGACAAAATGCCAGAGGCTTGTTTGGGATGTTAGGGGCTCCTGTCACAAGAAGAACCAAAATGGTCATAGGAAGCTCAACAAACTAACAAATATACATATATATACATAAATATATATATATATGTGGGAAAACTAAGAGAACGAGATAAATACTTGAGTTGGTGCACAAAGGAAGTGAAGAAGAAGGGTAAGAAAGAAGAAGGAAGTGACAAAGCAGAAGGAAGACGAGAAAAATCATTTCTAAGAACAGAGAGGATGACAACAAGAAACAAAATATGTTCTTGCCACCATAGTCATGAGACTCTATAAAGAAGTTCATGGACAAAGAAGAGGATTCTTTAATGGAGCTCCTTTAGTTAGTGGGACTCAAAAGCGAAATTAGATATTAGGTATTGTACGTTAACATGTATTATTTTTCGGAGCTACTTGGATTATAAAATGCAGTGAAATTTGGTTTTATAAAAGTATATACCGTACAATAGAATTGATGCTCTAATCATGAATGTAAAGTTGGTCTGACTTCAGGATGAGCACTATATATGTGCATACATATACATATATATATATATATATATGCATTTGTCGAATATTTGAATGGCATTTTATCTCGTGTTTCTTAGCGGGCTTAAAGTTAAAGGATGACATGACTGTCTAGACAATAAACGAGGCAACATACACTTGGAAGCACGACATGTCGTTAAAGATGAAAGAAAACATGTTGTTCCGAGGCAACCGAAAGTAAGCAGAATTTATTACATTAACAAAAAGAAGTTGATCCAATAATCTTAAATCAGCCATAAAATTATTTGTGGTTGGGCACGTCAAACAAGAAGCACCAGTGGTCTAGTGGTAGAATAGTACCCTGCCACGGTACAGACCCGGGTTCGATTCCCGGCTGGTGCAATTGTCTTGTCTTTCTCTTTTAAATTTTGTTTCTCTTTTTCGGTAATGTCAGCTCTATACTAAATGAAAAATGCTAATGACACCACTAATACTAAATATTACTATTAATAAAATGTTGATCCTTATCGATAGATCACATTTCTTGAAATAAGACTCACATTCTATTAGTAGTTGGTCTTCAATAATATGAGAGTCTCGTAATATTATTCATCCTAAATTTCTAATAAACATGAACTTTTTTAATAAATTTTATCTTTATTTATAGCTTGTTTGGTTCACAAACTCAAACTCAAATTTTCAAGCTCAAGTTTTGTCTTTTTTCTCAAAAGTCTTTGTCTTTTTCTCAAAATTTTTTTTGTCTTTTCTGAAAAGTTAACAAAATTAACTATTTAAACTTCAAAAACTCAACCCAAACTCACGAACCAAACAAACCATTAGATTAATATATAGAGTTGATATTTATAAATTACGTAAAAATCAATTATTTATTATGTAAAAGTATCATTTAAATAAGATGATAACTAGATACATCCAATTTATCAAATAATTTCTTAAATAGTGAAAGACTCAAAGTCGATAGTAAAATAAAAACTAGGGGAAATGAATATATTTTCAAAACCTAAATGGAATAATGGAGAGATAGGGATTGTTTGACGGAGCTTTTGTTTTTGCTTCTAGCCAGTAAAAGAATAGAGACAAAATATGTGACTTCTCAATAACTGTTTGAAACCAAAAAGCTTTTGAAGTCAAAATAATCTCTAAAATATTCTAATAAGTATTAAAAATGTTAAATGAATTTTATAATATCTAGTTTAAATTTTGTTAAAGATTTAAAATCTACTTAAAAGAGCTTTTGCTAGAAACCACATTTTTTGATTTTGACATGAAGTACTTATGAAAACTGAAAGTTATTCTAACAGATCATCCAAATACTTTCAAAAACTGTTTTTAGACTTGAAAAATCAAAAATAATTTTTAAAAAACTCTGCTAAATAAACCTATGGACAAGGATTTTTTTTTTTTTTTTTTTTGCAAGCAATAGACATGGACATTTTTTTTGTTTTTTTGTTTTTGTTTTTTTGTGCTCAAGTAATGGACATGGACATTAATATTTGAGTGCATATGCCATGAAATATCCCATCTTCTACGCACGACAAATATTTAATGTTCACACTATGTACCGCATGGCCCTACATGTGAGTCACTTGTCGTGTTTCAATTTTCAGCCACTTGATAATACCCAACCTACTTTCTTCCACGTTTTTCATCCCGCCTTCCTACTAATAATTTTTCTTATCCCCTTCCACCGCCAGACTATTCACTCATTAAATGTATTTGACCATTGGTGTTAGTTAATTTTTTAAAATTTAAATATAATTCTTTTAATATAAAAATAAATAAAAAATAGATTAAAATTTTGAATTTAAATTGTAATAGGAGAAGCTAATTGTTTTCAACCATACCCTTTATTGGTCAACTTACCCACATAAATTTCGCCTATTTATTTTCATTTTCATCTCATCATTCTCATCCCTGAAAAAAAAAACTCTCATTTTTGCCTTTTTACCCATTTTTCTTCACAAGCCAAAACCATGGCCGAGACCGAGAGTGATCTGACCCTTATCGGAGCATGGCCGAGCCCGTTTGTGCTGAGGGCTCGGATCGCTCTGAACATCAAGAACTTGCAGTACGTGTTTCATGAAGAGAAGCTCGGGACCAAGAGCGAGCTTCTCCTGAAATCGAACCCTGTCCACAAGAAAGTCCCGGTTCTCATCCATGGCGGCAAACCCATTTGCGAGTCTCTGATAATCGTTGAGTACATCGACGAGAACTGGTCCTCCTCTGGCCCCCCCATCCTCCCTTCAGATCCTTATGACCGAGCCATTGCCCGCTTCTGGGCTGCCTACGTTGATGACAAGGTTGTGCTTTGTTAGATTTTTGTTCTTCTGTCTTGTTATTTAATAGATCTTTCTTTTTTTTGTTGTTGCTGTTTTTTCTCTTTCTGTTACTTGATTTTCAGTTGGTTTGTTTGTTATATGAATTTGATAGTTGACAGTACTGTTTCAATGAAAGATCTCACGTAGCGTTAAGGAAAACAAAAAATTGGGGGGGGGGGGGGGGGGGGGGGGGGGGGGGGGTGCGCCATAGAGAGAAAGAGAGAGAAAGAAAGAGAAAAAGTTAGCTTTGTTGTTTTCTAACTAGATCTTGACCTACAAGCAAAACACTTCAGTTTGGGATACAATAGAGATCTACGGTGTGTTTGGTAGGAAAAAATCATCTCAAAGAAAAAGTAAAAAAACAAAAATTGTTTATAAAAATGACTATTTATTCTATGTAAGATAAGATCAACTTGAGAGAGATTAGAGTGCTTTGAATGATTTCAAATTCCTTCACTAGTCCTTTGCTTTCTATTTTCTCTCCTACCAAACAATCTGAATATCAAATTCTTTGCACAAATCCATGTCCCTAATTTTGAAGCCAACTAATTTAATATCCCAAAAAAAAAACCATTACTAAATTAGGAATCTTATCTTATCCCTATCAAAACCTTTGAAAAAAAAATGATACAAATCATAAAATTATTGTTTTTGTGTACTAGTTTCATTTCCTGATACATTTTGCGATATATGCAGTTCTTCCCATCCATGAAAAACATTGCAGCTTCTCCAGCCGAGGAGGGAAAGAAAGCGGCTGTGGAGCAGGTCATGACAGGGCTATCACTCTTGGAAAAGGCCCATGGTGAAATCAGCAAAGGAAAGCCCTTCTTCGGAGGAGACCATATTGGTTATCTTGATATTGCATTTGGGGGCTTGTTGGGTTGGCTCAGGGTGACCCAGAACTTTAGTGGGCTCAAACTGATTGACCCAGAAAGTACACCTAATTTGGCCCATTGGGCCGAGAAGTTCAGTCAAGACCCCGCTGTCAGTGGAGTTTTGCCCGACACTGAGATGCTCTCTGAGTTTGCTAAGTCAATCTTCTCCAAATTCAAACCAGCTCAGTAGTTTGATTTTTGGGTGTTTTTTCAATTTAGAAGTGGATGATGGGGAAAGTGGAACTTTGGTTATGTGTGATTGTGGTTATGGAATAAAGTGTGAGCTGTCTTGAGTTTTGTTCTTAATTTGTGATATTTCTTGTTATTTTTGTTTCTCCTTTTTGGTAAAAAGAAAGTCCACTTCAATCTAAATACTAGACCATTCAAAAGAAAGAATCTATCGAGTATGAATCCTCAAAAATGAAATGAAATAAAATAAACTATTCGGATAAATGTATCACATCATCGTATTTATGTTTCATGAATTTATTAAATAATTGACATTTAAATGATTTGATAATGTTAACTCTATCCTAAATAAAAAAAAATATTTATGATGCCATTAATACTAAACACCACTTCTAATAAAAATGTGATCCTTATCTATATATCACACATCATGAAATATAACTCACTTTTTATTAGTGGACAGTTCTCAACAATATCTGAACCTCTTAACATTATTCATTCTAAATTCCTAATAAACATTATCTTTTCCAACAAATTTTTTCTTATTTAGATGAATATGTAGAGTTGACATTTACAAATCATTTAAATATCAATCTTTTATTACATAAATATGTTATATAAATACGAGGATAACTAGATACATTCAATTCACCAACTAATTTCTAGCCGATATTAAACACCGAAAAAAAAAAAAAAAAACCCCCTAGGAAAACGGATAAATTTCCAAAACCTACGTATGAACATGTTCACACTGCCACATGGTGTTTCAATTGTCAGCCAATTGATAAAACCCAGCCTACTTTCTTCCCCGTTTTATAGCATGCCTTGTCACTAGTTGTTTATTTCACCACTTCCACCGCCAGCCTTTTCAATTCATTAGATTGTTGTCAACCTTCATTATTGGTCTACTTGCCCACATAAATTTCGTCTATTTATCTTTATTTTTCCTCTCATCTTTCCCATTCCTAAAAAATCTTCCATTTTTGCCTTTTATTGCCATTTTTCTTCACAAACCAAAACCATGGCCGAGACAAAGAGTGAGGTGACGCTTATCGGAGCATGGCAGAGCCCGTTTGTTCTGAGGCCTCGGATCGCTCTGAACGTCAAGAACTTGCAGCACGTGTTTCGTGAAGAGAAGTTCGGGACCAAGAGCGAGTTTCTCCTGAAATCGAACCCTGTCCACAAGAAAGTCCCAGTTCTCATTCATGGTGACAAACCCATTTGGGAGCTTGTTGGGCTGGATCAAGTGATCGAGAAATTTTATGGGCTCAGTCTGATTCGCCCAGAAAGGACACCCCCAGTTGCCCCATTGGGCCGACAAGTTCAGTCCAGACCCCCGCTGTCAGTGGGGTTTTGCTCGACACTGAGAAGCTCTCTGAGTTTGCCTTGTCTTTCTTCCCTAAATATAGAGGAGCTCCATAGCTTGATTTGTGGGTGTTTTTCAATGTAAAAGTGGTACTTTTGTTTTTTTGATTGTGGTTTAAGAAATGAAGCTTCCATTTGGTTTGACATCTCCAATTTAAAATTTTTATCTCAATTTTTATCTTTTTCTGAAAAGTCTAACAAAAATTAAAAATAATTTTTGAAAAGTTAATTAACTCTAATTTAAAAATTAGATAGAATTTTGGAGAAGGATGGCATTTTCTCCTGAGGAAATGGAGATCCACCTCTAATAAGATGGAAATAGGGATGGGAACAACTAAAGGTTCACAGGTTGGAGTTAGGAGAAAGTCCCGGCCCCAACATAGATATGTTTTTAATTCTTCAAGGTATATTTAGTATTAACCCAAATTCTAATATCGTTTTATTATTATTTATTTTTTGTTGGAATTTGATTTTTTTTTTTTTTGTTGAATAAAGGATCTAGGGGTGACTCCATTATTTACAGGTTTTCAGCCCTACAGTCAGAAATTTATTTCCCTAGATATGACAGGGAGACATATTTTTTTAATTAATTTCTCTCAATCGATCATCCGGGATCTACCAAGTAATCATCAAAATCACGCTTCAACAACCGAACCTAGAGCGAGGCCTAAGGACACCACGGGAATTTAACCCGGGTGGACGTAAGGGAGAAACCAGCAAAGACACCCACCCTTGTCAACCTATTCACCCATGCGAGTGTTGAATTTGGTTTGTTTTATGCTACGAAGAAAATACATTTGGATTGAATTTAAGATTGAATTCTACAAAGTCAAGTAAAGATCCTAATATAATTCAAATTCATAGGAGAAAGTATGTACTAAGTATAAATGTAACAATGATGGTCAACAAGTACATGTAGTATTCATGTTAAATTAATTTTTAATGGTTTAATCTATGATTAGAAGTAATTTCATATCGCGCGCTATAAGTTCCTAATATACATTTATATATTAGACCATTAAAAAGTTAAGTCATCGATTAAACAACAATGCCTCTTTATAGGATAAAAAACAGTTTCTACAACAAAAAAAAATTTCCTCTTTTTTTTTTTTTTTTTTGACAAGTTCGGAAAAATTTTACTAGTGATTAAACAACAATCCTATTAATAGGGAAAAATACAGGCTCTCCTCTACTATAATTTTTTTCCTTTTTTTTTTTTATAATTTTGTTTTAGAAGTTCAAAAAGATTTTCATCTACGCGAGACCAAATACTTAGGGGGGTGTTTGGCAAAAGGTTTAGTTTAAGCTAAACTGGACTTTTTTCATCATGTTTTTTGTCTTTTTCCCCAAAAAAGTTATTTGTCTTTTCTGAAAATTCAAAAAAATTCAAAAAAATTTATTATTTAAACTTACAAATCTTAACTTAAACTTACACACCAAACACCCCCTTAATACATTAAAAACAATTTACACACAATTTATCAAAAAAAAAAAAAAAAAACAATTTACACACAACTCAATTGAGGAGCTAGGCCTCAATTTGCTAAATTCACCAAATAAAAGAATTATAAAAGAATAAAAATAAATCACCAAATAAAAATTCACAGTGTGATCTTCAGCCTGTTGATCAGCCGATCAACAACACCATGCGAGTCCCCCGTCAACGCCAAATTCGGAAAGGCCGAACATAAGAGTGGAATCCAATCCAAAAATAGCATAATCCAACGGCCCAAGTATTTGAGATTTGGACCGAAAACGACGAATGCGACGTCCGTCGAATGGCGGTGGCCTTACGCAAAACGATCCATTTGCAAACGACAAAACAACAACATTAAAAATAATAATTTACATACATTTATATATAGTTTATATATATATATATGTATATATATCCAACCCAGTTTCAACCGATGGAGTTGCTTGTTTCTGACACCGTTTAGCTAAACAAAAATTAGTTAAACTCTAGAGTTACAAAGAAATCAAGAGAGAGAGATGGAGGGAGGAGTGAGAAGAGACCAATGGGGTTACGAAGTGACGACATCTTCAGACGCTTGCGTCTCTGCCATTAACGACTACTATCATCAGGTTTTTTTATTTTTTTTCTCTTACCAGAATTTTCTTTTCCGTTGTTTTCATTAACTCTGAATTGGGTTTTGGGATTTTGTACCAACAAATTAAAAAAGGTACTGATTTATGGGAGAGAGAGGTTTGTGATATTGAAAGCGACGGAAAACGACAAAGACTGTGTGTTGGCCAACATTTTGGCTGCCCATTTCCTTTCCTCCTCCGACCCTTCCCTGGCTCCTTCCTATCTCCACGCTGCTAAATCCCGACTCGTAAGTTCGTCCTTTTTCAGCTTCTTGGATTAAATTTTTTTTTCCCCTTACCTTATTTGGGGTAGTGGACAATTTTGTTTGTGCGCAGAAACAAGCTACCTCGTACGAGAAAGCGGTTTTCGATGCTGTCAATAGTTTGATGTGTGAAAATAGAGATGATGATGTTGCTCTTGAGTTGCATTTCAAGGTGAGCAAGCAAATAATTGAAATTCAGGGGAAAAAGAAAAAAGAAAAAAGAAAAAAAAAACACACACACACACACACACCCTCATAATTGAGATTTATGTTATAATTTGTTGCGTTTTATTTTTATTTCTTCAAGTATTTAATTTTGATGCGTAAATTGATTTTTTTTTTTAATCATGGTTTAATGTTTTCCTTCCTTAATCCCTATTGATCATCAAGCTTTTGTATATATATAATGCGCTTTCTATGACTATGACTGCCCAATGATTTCTCTGGTGAACTAACTGAACCTATCTTAGTAATACAGACATACGTTCTTACCCATAATGTGCATAATTTGATCACATTCTAAATAACCTTACATTGGCCAAAAAGTTCTGCGGGATCAAGAACTGCGGGTAATTTTAATGCTTTGAAGAAATAATCACCAGCAACAGCAAATATCATAAGTGTGTATACTAGCTCATAATTGAATGATGTGTATTTTCGAGGAAGAAGAAATTTTTTGATTACTCCTTGAATTCCATTTTGGCCTTTCCATAGATTCAATTAGGAGAGCTAAGCGGTGATGACTATTGGAAAATGTACTGTAAACAAAAAAGTGGGGGAAATGTTTACTTTTATTAATTGGGCTACAATCTCTATCTGGGGTTGCTATGGAGTCACTTTTAGTTGGGATAGCAATATTCCCCGCAAGAACGAGGTCCCGCAGGGATCTGTTGCGAACGGGGCGGGGATGGGGGACAAAGTTCGGGGACGGGGATGAAATCTTATCCCCAAAAATTAGTGGGGTGAGGATGGGGAAAGCACTCCCCACCCACCCCCACCCCCGCCCCCGTCCTCATATATATATGTACATATATGTGTGATTTCATATCCATTTATAAGTATGTAATATACTTTGAAAATTATTTTTGAAAGTGTGTGCATCCATGAAATGAATATTTAAACTATGAGGAATAGACAAAAAAGCATAATTTTATATGTATTTTTTATGGTTTCAAGTTTTTTTTTAGCTCAAGTGTTTTATAATTAAGTGTTTGTAACATTTTGATGAGATTTTTAATATTTTTATTTTTTAAGATTTTATATACATATATTTAGAAGTTGGTTTGTTTATGAAATCTTTGGTTTTGAACTAAATTTCTGGTGCATTTCTACTTTATTGTTTGCTTTTATGTTGTTATATTTTCAAATTTATATTTATAATAGATGGGGAACGGGGGTGGGTATGGGGGAAGCCCCTCCGACGGGGAATCCCCGTCCCCGGCCCCACGTTTACTTAAGCGGGGATGGGGACGGGGACGGGGACGGGAAAGCATTCCCCGGCCCCGCCCTGCCCTGCCCCGTTGCCATCCCTACTTATTAGTTGTTCATCTCATAGCTATTCGTTTTGCAGCTCTTGAAAGATTTCCCAAGAGATTTGGCCTCTGTTAAAAGAGCCCAAGTTCTCTGCTTCTACATGGGACGACCAGATTTGTCTCTGAATCTTATTCAGCAGGTTCATTTCTACTCAGGGAACACTTTAATTTTATTTTATTTCTTCCTTTTTGGTCAAAATGAACCTTCTTCGTGAGGTCAGAATGGTTACTTTTTATCTCATCAGCATCTTCTTGCATGGTATTAAGCATGCTATAAATCTCCTTGATCGATCTTTCAATGATTTTCACGCTCGACAGGTTCAACCCCAAAATCAAGAACAAAGTTACCTCTATGGTATGCTTGCTTTTCCATTGCTGGAGCTAGGCCGAATGGAAGAGGCTGAGAAAGCTGCAAAAAAGGCATTAGAGATCAACAAGCAAGACAGTTGGGCACAACATAACGTGAGTTGTAATTGTTAACTGCTGTTCTACATTTAAATCTCCAGAGAATCTTTAGAGCCAATGACAAATATGTACACTCCATTACTGTGCTTCTGCTTCATTACCCTTAGATGTTGCATCAAGAAGCTTATGTAGAAAGAAGTTATACTCGTGTTCTGATATTTGAATTCTTGTACAGATGTGCCATGTTCTTCAGAATGAGTGCCGATTTAAAGAAGCTGTTGAGTTCATGGAAGCTTGCTCTTCGACGTGGGATCCTTTGTCATCATTTATGTAATATGCCAAATCAGTTAAAGTGGAATCCCTGTGAGTTTTAGTATTTTTAGCATAGACAGGGGGCTGAAACTTTTACAATCTCAGGATCACGCACAACTGGTGGCATGTAGCGCTTTGTTACTTGGAAGGCCATTCGCGTATTCAAAATATCCTAGAGGTTTATGATCAACGTATTTGGAAGGAGTTAGAAAAAACTGATGCTGCTCATCCAGAGGTATATTATCTCAAGTTTCAACGACATAACCAAGTGGTATTTTCAGCATAACCTATCTTATTCTCGGTTTCTTCTGCAATAAGGTTTACTTGAATTCTCTGGGTTTGTTATTGCGGCTATACGTTCACGGCGAAATTGATGTCTTTGAGGACCGTCTGAAGATCTTAACAAGTTGCATAACGGATCAAGTGAGTTGCAGAATGTGATTCTCATTGTCCTCATTAGCAGTTTATGTGATGTTATAGATACTTTTCTTACAATTACCTTTTGTTTTCCCACAATATCTGTAAATGAAACTCTATGTTCAGCGAAACTGGTTTTTGGAGCTGCACTTGGATGTTTTGATATTATGGGCATTGGCTCATGCCAGTGAGTTTTCTAAAGCTGAAGATTTGCTCAAAGGCCTAAAATCCAGGTTAGAGGGATCCTCCTCCTCCTCACTTTTTCTGTACTTGATTTTGCGCTTACTAAAATAAAAATCTCTCTCTCGTGAAGAGTTGCAAAGATGAACAACAAGAAGCAACAGTTGATGCAGAAAGGACTATCGGTTGGTTTAATCAAACTTCCTTTTCCCCTTATCTTGACCTCCTTTTTTCCTTTTTAGTTTTTTGAACTTGCATATTTTATCTGAAGAGGTATAGAGCTTTGTTCTTATCAAGGTCCAAGTTTCACTGCTTTTAGGCTCTCTTTATGTCGTCGGGGCTTCTGCATTAATATTTTCCGGAGCAATTAAATCCTGTTCTTTTAATACGATATACAGAGACTTCTGTATCCTCGAGGCAGAGAGAAGAGATTTGGTCATTAGTTAGGATCTTCGTATTCTAAAATTGATGTTACTCATCTCAAGCCAGAACTAATTTCTCACAAGTGTTTATCTTTGTATCAGCTAGCAGAAGCCATGTACGAGTATGGGAGGGGTAACGAAGAACAAGCATTGGAATTACTTGGGCCAGACTTTGATGCTAAAAGCTATAAGGTATTAGCATTTTGTTCTGCTTCATTCAAGCAAACATCGCTGCATTTTTCACATATATCAGAACCTATAACTTTAATTTTCATGCCAGATAATCGGGGCATCAGACGAGCAACTTGATGTGTTCATTGAAGTCTGGTACTCCATGCTGTTGAACGCCGGACAAGCTACTAAAGGTATGGCCTGCCGTGCTTTCCTACATGTTGAAAACGTCACCGTACTAATGATATTTGCGCTTTCCTTCTGATCTATAATTGATTTCGCAGCTATTGAAGCACTTGAAAAGAGTATCAAAAAGAGGGAAGGGGTCCCTTTCTTGTGGCGTCTGCTGGTAACGTCTCGAATTTTATGAGCATTTAGTTACATTGAGGCTTTAGTTTTCTACATTCGTTTAGCGCCTTTTTTAAGGCGATTGTCTCACTATCTATGTCACATGTGGAAAATATGGTTTTTTTTTTGGGTCTAGGAGAGAGCATATAGCATGATTGGCAGTAAAGAAGCTACAATTGCTGGTGAGAAGGCCAAGGTTTTGGAGTCCAAGTATTTTAAGTAGCCGGTAAGATCACACGGCCGAAATCTCTAGCTTCCCGCTTTTGATGAGCCGTTCTCTTGGGATCACTGTTGTGATGTCTTATGTCTAGCACAGGAGCACTCACTACTCAACGGTGAGTGTATGTATACACAACGCAAATAAAAAACGTAGTTCATTCGACTTAAAGTGTCTCGGAACGTTGTATCTAATTAAAATAACATAAAGACTAGAAAAGCAAAAACAAAAACAAAATTTGACAGTCCGAAATAATAACTTTCTAGTTTTTTATTTATTTGTTTACTCTATCAAAGAATTCTCAAAGTTCTATTCGGTTTCACTTATACAACAAATAATGCATATATTATTTGGATCATAGGTTGCCTTCCTTGAATTTTTTTTGAATGTTGCCATCAAATTACATGTATGAATCTAAATGTAGAATTAATTGTGTGTTCAAATAGAATATGTGTTTGAATAGTTTTGTTAAAAGTAACATTTGAAAAGTGTAAAAGTAAAAGATAAGTGATACGGATTTTTTAAAAGTGAATTTGGATTAAGATTTGAGTTGAATTATTATAAATAATGAAATCATTCGAATGTTTCATCACTAACCAAACACACATTGTGTTTAGATGTAATAAATTTAAATTGAGAGGGTCTTTTTATCTTTTTTCTTTTGTGTTTCGTTGAGAATTGAGACGGTGATTCAAACAAAAGCTCATGTTTTTGCCAATTTGTCAAAGTAGAGTGATCCACTACGAAGTGGTGGTGGGCGCGTGTTTAGTTTATCGTTGAAAAAAATCAGGCAAAAGGTAAAGCAAATAGCGAATCATTAAGGTTGTATGATAATATCTTCATCGTTGGCTCTCAAATTCAAACCATTATTCAAACCATTTATAGGCAAAAGGTGTGGTAAAGGTCCTAGTCGGTCCAACACCCCAATAAAAGACGTGCTCAAGTCTCCTTCAGATTCAGATGACATTATTATTAGCCTGCACGTTTGCTCAGAGCTTAAATTAGAGCAACTCATTCACATATCATTAGAGAAGACAAATTTAAGAAAACAGTTTGGATTTGAAAAACAAAAAAATAAAATTTGAGCTGTCTTTATAAGACAAGACTCAAAATTAAAATAATAATAATAATAATAATAATTTCAACGAATCAATTTTTTTTAAAACTATCATTCAAAGTTTGAAAAAGCATTGCTCTTTACGATTAGATTTGATTTACCGTAATCTCTTGTATTTTGCTAATCGTTTCATGATTCATACATTATAAATCAATTAATCGATTCAATCAACCAAAGTATAGTAAAGACCTTGAAGCAGTGTATGTTTTGGAGAGGTATAACACGTTGTTTGACATTGTGAACCCCATAGTGAAACCTAGGAACGTCCCAAACAAAAAAAAACAGAGGATCAACAATCCGAAAGTTTGGCAACAAGACACCATATTCTTTTAACATTTTCTACATTAATTCGCGTCCCAAAAAAAAAGGAGAAAAGAAAATGTTTTCTACACGTGAAACGTCCAAAAACACTGTCTGACACAAAAGGGTCCACTTCATCAGTCAAAACCCACACATGTGCATTTCGACCCCACCACCAATCAGATCAAACTCCAACCAAATAAAAAATCGGTAAATCACGCTTAGCCACGCCACTACCGGACTCAACGGTCGTGTTGGACGATCAGATCAAGGTCGACCCCACTTCGGCCCCCACGTGTACGGCTCCTGATCAGCCTCAGCTCCTCCACCACCTCCCTCGCGTCTGGTCTGTCGTCTTTATCCGCCGCCACGCACCGGAACGCCAGCTCCGCCATCGAATCCACTCCCTCCACGGCGTCTCCACCGCCGTCGTCGTCGACGGCCAGCTCCGGGTCCACCACCTGGTGGAGCAAGCCCAGGTGGATCTTCGAAACGACCAAATCCGCCAACGACATCTCCCTCTTGTCCCGGCTCTGATCCACGGCCTTCATCCCCGAGATCAGCTCCAGCAAAACGACGCCGAAGCTGTACACGTCGCTCTTCTCCGTCAACCGGAACGACCGGTGGTAATCCGGGTCAAGATACCCCGGCGTCCCCTGCGGCCCGGTCCACACGCCACCTGACCGCACCGTCGCCGTCGACGAATTCTCCGGCGGCGCGAGGAGCCTCGAGAGCCCGAAATCTCCGACCTTGACTCTCATATCCCTCTCGATGAAGATGTTAGACGAGGTTATGTCTCTGTGAACCACCGGAGGCACGACGGAGAAGTGAAGGTACTCCATTGCCATGGCGGTTTGCAGAGCAATGTCGACTCTGACCTGCCACGTCAGCGATCCCTTCCGGTACGGCGATTTGGGGCCGTGGAGGTGGTCGGCTAGGGTTCCGTTCGGGACGTAGTCGTAGACGAGAAGAAGCCCCCTCGGGTCGCTGCAGTAGCCGTGAAGCTTGACAAGATTAGGATGATCAATGGACGAGAGGATGAGGATTTCGTTGCAGAAGGATTTGCTCGTGAAGGCGCGGCCATGGTGGTTCTGCTTGTGAAGGTACTTCACGGCGACAATCCGGCCGTCGCGAAGCTGACCTAGGTAAACCGACCCGAACCCGCCGTCGCCGATTTTCCTCTTCGGGTCGAACCGGTTCGTCGAGGCCTCGAGCTCCTCGAAGGTGAAAACCGGCGGGAGGAGATTCGCCGACCGGTGTCGGTGGAGGAACAGAGCCGTCGGATCTTCGCCGGCGACGGACGATCTGAACCTTCCAGAACGGAAAACCGATAAACCAATCAGAGCGAAGAGTAAAACACAGGCCAAACCGAAGACAGAGCACAAGACCGCGATTCTCCTAGGGTTGTCCTCGCTAATCCACGGCGGAGAGAATCTCGCTCGAGAGCGGAAGCAGACAAAGTGTTTACTGGGATCGGAGGAGTTGAAACCACAGACGCCATTTTTGGAGCGACAATCTGTGCAGTTCGTAAAGTAAGTGTCTTTAACTTCGTCCCACTCGAAGTTGATCCCAAATCCCATCAACTCATCAAGATACTCCAAAACATCCTTTTGGCAACCTTGCTGTTCCGAATCGTGACGGTGAACAGATCCACAGCCGCGAAGAAGATGAACCGGGTTTTTCACGAGCTTGCATTGCCACGGACAGAAGCTGCAGTTAGGCAAGACCGGAGGCGAGCAAGATCGGAGAACAGAGAGCCGCGAACAGCCAGCCTCGGAGACGCGAAACGGCGATCCTGTGAGGTTGATGGGCCGGCGAGGGATCGATCGGAAGCCGAGCGAAGAGCAGTTTTCTGGGTCGGAGGGATTTGGGGAGAGGAGAAGAGAAGAGGAGTTGGGTTCGTAGCTAAGAACAGAGAAAGAGAGGTCGTTAATGGAGATTGTGGAGTGCGGGGTTGAGCATTTGACTTGGAAAGCTGGGTGGCCGCAACCAGGGGAAGAAGAGAAAGGGAAAGAAGGAGAGGAAATGAAAGGAGGACAAGGAGAGGGAGATTTTGAGGTGTCTGATTTGGAAGAACAAGCGTTGACGGGTGTTGAAGAAGAAGAGAAGTTTGGGCAGAGTGTGGTAAGGAGTACAACAATGGCGGCAGCAAAGAGAGACATTGATGTTGAAAAAATGGGAAAGGGTTGGGGTTCTCACGTAAAAAGATGGAGATCTGAGAAACCCATCTGGGCAAAAAATCTGATCTTGGAACTTTAGGAATTCAGATTCTGTGCCTAGCTTCCTGGAGTTGCGCAGAGAAGAGAGAGAGAGAGAATAGAGAAGGGCCTCCCTCGTGGTTGGGGAAAACTGGGCTCTGAGGGAGTCTCAGAAGGGTCACGTGAAGTCAGTTGGGAGAGAAGAGAAGACGAGAGAAAACTTCGACAGGTTTAAGGTGGGACCCGCTGTCTTTTCTACCCTTCATGGTGGGCGCTGTAGCCAAGTAAGTAATAGCCCTGTGTCCGTCTGTGACTGTGTTTATGCATTTGTTATGTGAATTGTGAAAGTCTCGACCTTTTTACTTTAGCTTACCTTACCTCCCCATTTGGTTTCTCTTCTTCCACAAATTTCCCTTTCTTTTAAAAAAGCGACACACCTTGAATTTGACTTTTTAAGTTTTTTTTTTTTTTTTTTTTTTTGGGCGCATTTATGGGTTCTCTGTTTGAGATACTGAGAGGGTGGGTAAATCTATGGTGCGATTAGTTTTTCATGAGTAGTCAAAGTTTGGCAAGTTTCTTTAAATGGGGAAAACGAAGTTTGGTACCACAAACAAATCCACACTATGGAACTTTCACAGGCGCAGACGAAGAAGTGTATGAAACCAGAGCTAAAGAGAAACTAAAAAGTGTGATTTGTTGTTTTTTTTTTTTTTTTTTTGGCTGAGTAAGTGTGATTTGTTGTTGTTGTTTACCAAGAGGGATTTTGGACATAATTAGGACAGGAAGATTGAAAAAATAAGTGTATTCCTTTTATTTATTTATTTATTTGGAGGAAAAAAAAAAGTATGACCTTTTTTTTTTTTTTTTTTGCTTGTTGTATGTCCTACTCCTTTGCTTGACGTAGGTGTGGGCTTGTAGGGCACAAGTCTGTGTGTCAAATAAACTTTATTTGATTTTCTTGAGCTCCCCGTCCACTGTTTAACAGTCTTCTTGTATTGTGTTGTGGCCTGTGGTGGGTGCATCTCTTTCTGACAACAGTTAAATGAAAAGAGACTGTTTTTTTCTTTCTTCCTTCCTTAATAGTTAAAGTCGTTTGGCAACCTAACATGTTTACAGGACAATGCTTAATTAAAAAATTAAAAAATTAAAAAATAATAATATTTATGATAAAAATTTTATTTTTTAATAAATTATGTTTAGTGAATTTTTTTTTGAGAATACGTGATAAAATCTTTTTTATATATCATATAATAGAGCTTCGTTTAAGGTCATTAAAATTTAATTTAATGAATGAGATGTTGAGGGTGCATGATAACTAAAAAGAAACACACATCTAATGTATCCTAGAAAAAGAATAAAAAATTAAATTCCTTCTTTTATAAATATTTTTTAATTAAAAATTAAAAATTGAAAAAAAAATTAAATTGAAAGAGAGCCGTCGGGGACAGCTAAACGATGCCGGGAAGGGGGCGCTTGTGGGTGCTTTGAGGTCGCGAGACAGGCAATTTTGTCGGCGGGGGCGATTCGCGAATGGGTGATTGGGGGGGCAAACCCAGATTGAAAACGGCGGGGGGGCAATTTCGTCGGCCTGGGGTGTGGGGTGGTCACCTGGGAGGAGATTTCTAGGGGGAAGGGTGGTCGCCTGCCGGGGGGGGGCGGGGGGCTCGCCTGAGTTGGGTTTTTTTTTTGTTGGGGGGTGGGGGTGGATTTCTCTTGAGAGAAGGTGATTTTAGGCGGGGAGAGGTCGCGAGTCCGAGACCGGTGGGTACCAAGAGGTCATCGGAGGCAGGGGTGCGGGGACGACTATGGGAGGTCCGCAGGGATGGGGTTTTCTAGCCTTCTCCAGTTAGTTTTTTTTTTATTTTTTTCAGTTGCTCTATAATACTATGTAGTTGTACATATAATAACTCATATACACCCTATTTTCAATACCATCAGATAAAATCATAACAGCCTAAAAAAAGAACTTTATGATAATGACCAGTAATGACTTTCAATTAGTCTCTACCACAGTCTTATCATTTTATTTTATTTTATTTTTTGCTAGAAAAATTATATTTAGTGATTTATTATCAATCCTAAACGACTGCATCATTCTAGTCACAATCACGTATAATATTTTTTGCTTTAATACTTTTTCTTTTAAGAAAGTAAAAGTAAGCAATCATTTTGTTTCTCTATTAATTATGTGTTAGTTATTAAACGGAAAATAAGAACTTAATAATCCCCACACAGATAAGGAATGAAGAAGATGAATTACAATATTTGCACCTCATTGATATTGATTTCTTATCAAATAAAATTTTATATCAAATTTATTTATATACTTCTAATAAGATGATTTTTTTAATCATGTAAAATGATATTTTAGTAATTATATTAATGAAATTAATATTACTAAATTTGGTAAACAATAGAAAGTAAAGAGATGTTTCTCTTTACATCATTAAAGTAAGTAAATAGTATAAAAAATAAAATCAATGATCTTCATTCACTTTCAATCCCAATACCGTTTAATAAACACATCTTTCAAGTAATATTGTTGTGAATGAGTTTTGTTTCCATAAGGAGAAAAAAGGAAAAAGAAAGGAAAAGTTTATGAGTTGTTATTGTTTATTTCATAATTGATGTTATGTACAAACAGATAAACAAGAAAAAATTATATATATTTATGTATACATTTAAATACGTTTCCCTTTTGAAAAATTGGAAGTTTGAGTTAAGATTTGTAAGTTTAAATAGTAAATTTTTTTGAATTTTTTTGAATTTTCAGAAAAGACAAACAACTTTTTGGGGAAAAAGATAAAAAACATGATGAAAAAAGTACAGTTTAATTTAAACTAAACTTTTTGCCAAACAAGGCCTTAAAAACTTTATTATTATACTTTGACTTAAGAGTATCTGCAGTGCCAAATTAATCTCTTTTTTTTTTTTCAGTAATTTGAATATCAAAATTTAGTCATTCATATTTTTGATGTTAAATTTAACAGTCTATTTTTTATGTTAAATTTCGTACTAAAAATAGTATACTATTAGATTTTGACATTTTTGTTTGTTATTATTTGATGTGTTACAGTCTGCGATAGAGACTTTTTTAGAGTAACTACCGATATAGTTTAAGCTAATGATGAAAAATAATGAAATTATGTATCGGACGATTATGAAATAAGGTGTAATTTAACTAAATCTGAAGTCATCTATATACAAATAATGCGGGTCTCACTGATATTTATTATATAAAAATCAAATCATCCTTTTTTTACTCTGAATTTTAAAATGAAAATGAGGAAAAAAAAAAGGTAAAAAATTATGGAAAAGTATTCTCCGCTGAGACTACATTCTCTCTCCTACTCCTCCTCCCTCACAATTACACACTCTCTCTCCTCACTGGACTGTAAATGTCAATTAACTACCGAGCCTCACATAAGAAATTTCTGGAAGCAATTCATAGTCATGCTAGAGGTTTCCTTGGTTGCATGAAAAGGAAAAATGGATCCCCAATAATTAAACAGCATTTTTAAATAGGATTGCAAAGTGGAAACTCATGCTTCCACCTGAGTTAGAGGTTGGGTTTCTCGCCTCATGATAAAAATGGACAAATATGATAGACGGCTGAGTTAATTAGTGTATTTCTTCCTCATAATCGAGTTATTGTTTTTTCTTACTTCAATTTTACGATTTTTTTTTTTTTTCACAAACGTTAAAAACCACATGTTTCTCTTCACGAGGAAGGCCATTGGGTCCGATTTGGGAAGGGTGTGGGTACTGTCGGCTTGGAGATGGCCCGTTGTGGTGGAAGAGGAGGCCCGTCGCGGTGGTTTCTGGGTTTTACAGTGGGTCAGGTGATCTAGGTTGTTCGCAGTAGCGTGCGAGGGGGTGATGGTGGGTGTGGCTTGCTGGGCTCGCGAGGGATGAAGAAGATGGTGGCGCTCAATCCTGAGGAAGAGAAACTTCGGCGACAAAAATCAAGAAATGTTGACTATTAAGGAAAAGAAAAGCTACCATAGCAAATGTTGGAAGGGAAGCCATCAAAAAAAAAAAAGTTGATCATCAAAAAAAAAAAAAAAAAAAAAAAGAAAAGAAGAATAATGAACCCACAAAGCAACAAATTCCTTGATTTAAATGAAAGAATCTTGTTCTCTCTTCCTCAATCAACAAATTCTGGCGACGGACAAGAAGAAGGAGAAGATGGGGCTGGGGCATTTGAGTTTTTCATTTTGTTAATAAAAAATTATATTTTTAAAAGAGAAAAAAGAAATGTTGAGGTTATCCTATATGGTAATGTACATTTTGGATTATGTACTAATCAAATGCTTGACACCAATTGATATATAATCTTGATTGTTTAAAAAATGAGTCATATCGATAGTTATTTTAAAAGAGTCTCTATCACAGTCTTTTCCTTTTATCGTAGGTTATAAATTATTTGAGTCAAACTTTGTCCGTCAATTTCTATCAAACGCATGTTGAGTGGGTCGAAACGAAGCAACCAAGAAAATCCAGAATTGACGAAGCAACGGTTAATATATAGAGCAAAATGACTCCATTTGTTGGAGTCAAGTAGTTTATGGCTGACTCTTCTTTCATAAGGAGAAGTCAAGGTGAGCCCTAGCACTCCAAGATGACAACGACACTTTCACCTCTCGGAGTTGACGATGATGTCTCCAACTAATAGATAAGACTAGCTTATGGATGCCTTCACCTCTTGGAGCCATCCACACCTCACGAAGTCGTCACCTCCTCATCGAGCCGAATCCGCCTTATCGACCCGTCTCCACCTTGACCCTTTTTTATTTTTTATTTTAAATTCCACCTTTTTCGGTTCTATGTTTGTCCTTCCTCTTTTTTTCTAATATGTTATTTGTCAAAATGACAACATTAATAAGTGAAATTAGCAAATTAACCTTTTTTTCATTTGAACATGAGAACGACCGTCTAAAAAATCAGTTGTTCTGAAATCATTTTGCTAATAAATTTTTTTGAAAGATTATTTTTTTTTTAAAAAAGTGTTTGAATCATTTTACTAATTGACTCTTTTCTTTTTTATATTTAGTTTATCTTTTTATAAAAAAAACAATTTATTTTTGGCAGGTTTTTTTTTTTTTTTTTTAACATTCGGATTTTATATGCTTAAACTAATTACATTTTTTTTTTCTAAAGAATATATAAAAAAAAAAGAATTACATTTTTAGTTTAAATATCAATTTTTTTAGATTACTTAAATTGGCTACCCATTGCTAAAACCAACATTTGAATAATTGGGCCAAGATTTACTTGTCATATCCAGACCCTGTTCTTTTTTGGTAAGGGGTTTTTTATTTATTTACATAAATGTCTAAATTAAATATTATAATTTAAAAAATATTCATTTTTTTTATTTTCATAAATATCTAAATTGATACTTATAAATACCACATTACCCTTTTATCAAGAATTAAAAATAAATAATTAATAAAAAATGAAAGAAAAAAAAATCTCCAAAACATTTCAAATTAAGCAAATATTTCATTAAAGGAAAAAAAAAAAAGATCATTTTACTTGATTTATTATAAAGAAAAAAGAAATATTAGTTGTATGACATATTAAAAACATTCGTCATGATAAATAATTGATCATTAAGATAAATTCACATTAAACAAATTAAAAAAGATATTATTAAGAAATATTAAACACTTTATTAAAATCTAAAAAATACATCATAATGATATACTAATTATCAGAAAGAGAGAACATCATAATAAAATAGTAATATCATAAAGAAAAAAACATAGCACATTTAAAAAAAAAAAACATAATGATCTAGTAATTATCATAAAGAAATAAAAAATTTCATATCACCTTTAAACTTTAAAAACTATATCTTTATAAAAAAAATAAAAATAAAAACTTTAGAAACTATCTATTAAAACAATATCAATAATAATATAAATAATAAATTATCAAAATAACGTAATAATTATCACAAAGAAGTTAAATCATAGTAAAAATATTGTTTTTAAGAAACCTAAATCATACTTAATAAATATGATTGTAAAATATATATATATATATATATCATACTAATAAGCAACAATTGTAATAAAGAACTAGTAATTAAAATAAAGATTAAAAAATGATGAACAAATAAGGAAAAAAAATAACGAATCTAACGAGAAAAAATGATGTTAAATATGATAAAAGAAAAAAATGAGTAGTACAAGCAATTGTTTTTTTCAAAATGAATATTTACGTAAATATTATCAAAAAAATTGAACATATTTTAAAATGAAGTTATAAAAATGGAATTTTTGTATAATTATTATTATTTTTTCAACATTCGGATTTAGCTGCTTAAAGTGATTACATTTTTGTTAAAAAAAATGGCATCTTTTAGTTTAAATATCAATTTTAGATTACTTCAATTGGCTACCCCATTGCTAAAACAAACACTTGAATAATTAGGCCAATATTTAGTTGCACTATGTAGGCCCACCCATATCAATCTAAAAGACCGAGGAAGACAAAATCTGTGTCTGGCCCATTACATCGTGTACACAACGCACATGGTCACGAAATTCTCCGGCATGTTGATTTTGGATAAAGAAAGGGAGATTTGCAAGAATACCATTAATTTAATACCTCTTTATTATTTTATCATTTATAAGAGTAAAGTTGATAATTTTACTATTTTATAATATTTAATTAAATAATTAAATTAAAAATAAAAATTAGACAAAAATACTCATATCCCTTTATTTCATTCTCAAATTTTTTTTATTTATTGGAAGATTTTTTATATATTAACCGAAAACACCCACATTAAACATTTGCCGTTTACCCGTTTACAGGTCCTTCGTTTTAGTTGTAATTATTTAAACTGTTGTCATTTTTTTGATGAAAGTTTATATGACGCCTACTATTCTATATTATTGATAAATAGTGGCGGAGCAAGAAGTATTTTTTTTTCATTACTCAAACTAAATTTTAAATTAAAAAATATTCGACTTTATATACCTTTTTTCTTATTTTATAAATTTTGTAGTCTAATTTAGCTAACTTCAAAAAGCCCAAGATATGAATTTAAATAGTAGTGTAATTGATTTTTTGTTTATTTAGAGTTTTAAATGTAAAACAATTTATATTCATAAACCAAATCTTGGAACGTAATTGAAATATTTTTAAAAAATCTAAGTAAATTTTATAATTTTAAAATTTCGGAGGGTGCAAATTAGGAACTTAATTGAAATAAATTAATATAATGGGGGTATAAAAACAAATGAGTCTATTGGACTAGTGGGCAGCTGCCCCCGACCCAATGTCACTTCGTCACTGTTGATAAGAATCGGTATTTTAATTATTAGATTAATTTATAATTGAAACAATTTTATATTGCGTTTTGTAAATTTTTAATACGAATATTCATAAATTAACACATTAAAAATTAATATACCACTTAAAAAGCAGTTTCTACAAGCAGTGTATGCAAAATAAAAGATCGTCCTTGAACTCCAAAGTTTGAAGTTTGAACTGGCCTTCTGCGGATTCTTGTTGTATATTTTACTGCTCTCAGTTCTAAATTACTAAAAAATATAATACAATCATGAACCGTGTGCTTAATTAACGATATTTACTAGCAATAAATACTGGTAACCACGCTGTTATAGAAAGCCTACGAGGTAGTCACACACACGTATATATACATACATACATACATACATACATATATATATATATATATATTATGAAAAGCATTACGTTGGAATCATGAATACAATACAAGAAATGCTGTGGAAATGGTGTAGCAAGTTCAAGGTAAAAGGATTATCAAGACTTGTTTTTCTTCCAATTAATTTTTCTTGTCACGCTAATTAAGAGATTAAGGACGTGAAAATCACAGTCGAAGTGTTTGAATACTCTCTTGGAAGCATTGGCCAATTAATTAACCTACAGACTCTGCGTCTTAGCAATCGCACCTTCTAGATGCCAATTTCGCAAAGACTTTCTTCTTCCCTTCACACGAAGAAGATTCCACGCACTACCATAATAGTTATGATCCCAAGTCTACAGTCTATATAAATACACCACCCTGCAATGCGTACACTGAACCACGCGTTTATTTAAGCGCGTACGTGGACATCTCTCTCCATCTTAAACACCAAAGAAATGGAAAGTCCACAATGGACATTTCCTTCCCATTTCCTTTTTTTTTATTTAATTTATTTATTTGTATACAAGACTTTCATACGCTTGTCGACTAAGAAACGAAAAAGGAATTTTATACGAGTGGCAGTACAGTAATTTTAACACTTTTACGCCCAAATTTATTTCCCAATCCAACAAGCATTACAAAACACAGTCCACCTTTTCTTCTCCTCAGATATAAATTCAATAATAAAGCCATCAAGCTCTCTTATTAATTTATTAATCCACCACACAAAGGGAATCAAGCTTTTTTTTTTTTTTTTTTTTTGGGTTCACTTCCAATCCAATGGAGTTCTTCAACAAAGGCAAGGCCGTGAAGCTCCGGAGCCACCTGGACAAGTACCTAGTCGCCGACGACGACCACGAGACCGTCCGGCAGAGCCGCAACGGCGCGTCGTGGAAGGCCCGGTGGACGGTTGAGCCCGTGGAGAACAAGAGCCAGGCGATACGGCTGAAGAGCTGCCACGGCCACTACCTGACGGCGACGGACGTGCCGTTCCTGCTGGGGATGACGGGGAGCAAGGTCGTCCAGAGGGACATGGACCCAAACGACATCGCGTCGGACTGGAAGTACGAGTGGGAGCCGATACGCGACGGGTTTCAGGTGAAGCTGAAGAGCTGGTGCGGCAAGTTCCTCCGCGGAAACGGCGGGACGCTGCCGTGGAGGAACTCCGTCACCCACGACGACCCCCACACCTCCTCCACGCAGAACTGGATCCTCTGGGACGTCCTCGAGGCCGAGGAGCTTCCCCAATCGGACTCCGTCGCCGAGTACTTGTCGTCCTTGTCCGGACTTTCTTCCGTCTCCGACGAGGTTCTCAGCGAGCTCGGATCGCCGGTGTCGATTAAATCGGTCAACTCCCCGAAAGTTTCTTCCCCGAGGTTTTCTTTCAAACTGGTACGTTCTGAACCATCAAATTTTCATTATATTAAATTTCATTCCGTATTTGATATAATATTCAAATCGAATATGCAAACTTTAGTTTTACCGTCTTGGCTGGGAAATAGATGGCCGATCATAGGGCGAGTTATTATTAAATGGTCATAAAAAAAAAGAAGACAAAAGTATGAGATTATAGCCCATCTGGTTTTACCATATATACAACTATTATCTAGGAAAGGAAAACATAGGTTTTGACATTTGAGGAATAACTTTTTCGTAAACTTTGAATGATCATATAGTGCAAGTGCTATTTTTGCGTGGATCATGCACACTCGGATTTCCACAACTAATAATTTGTGTGAATCAGAATTAAGTTTGCATTTCTTTATGGTGCCATTTGTTGTTGGTTGGAAAGTGGTAGCACTTTGGAGTGTGTGGCACGCCCATAACTTTGTTTTATTACATTTAATAATTATATCGAAAAAAAAAAAGTTAATGAATAATTTAAAAATGTTGAAATTAGGATTGAGTGGGGGATAACACTTTAATGATCCTAACGCAAATAAGTTATTAATGGATTGTTTATATTTTCCAACTTAATTCCAATATAAATCCTCACCAACTGTTGTGCACTATTTCTTATATATAAAAGTGGTGTTACATAATATGACATTACTAGACAGTGGAAAGGCATGCATTTACACTCGTGCCCTTTTGCCAAAATTCCATATTCCATTTAGTGATTTTCATTGTCTCTCGTCCGCATAATTAGACATCTCTTTCACGAAATTAGGTAGTTACGTTTAAGGAACAACTCTATCCGTACTTTCATTCTAATTCTTTGCGTACACAACTTTGAGCCTTAAAGAAGTTTGATAGACAGAGAATTGTGGCCAATAGAAGTGCATTGTTGATTTATCGACATGGTTTTAGATAAGAATTTCTTTTAACTTCTAGGCCTAATAAACCAGCCAATTTCAGTATTTACCACCGACTCCAAAATAAGTAAAATATCCTGTCATGAAATTTGGGTGTGTATATGAATTTGGCTATTTGTGTCCGTCTAATATATAGTGATTTCTTAATTTTGAATCTCTTATATACATATAGTTTATCACAAATTCAAATATGCGTAAAAGTAAACAAATATTGTTACAGAGAAAGTGATATGTGCATCATCATCATCATAAATGTACTATTTACTTTAACAGTTTGATAAATATATATATTTTTTAGCTGTCTCATAATATATGTTGATAAATATTCCATTTCCCTTTTAGAAAGTAGCATATTTTTTATTTAAAAATAAATAAATAACAGGATTTTAAAACTATTAACATAAATAACGTATTTACTAATAAATACTTTATACAATCAAACAAATAAGTTCATTTATTCTATTACTTCTAACAAATAACTTACTTACTCTTAAGTATCCTATTTATTTCCATAAAACCTATTTATTTCAATAATGTTGTAAGTGTATTTGCTTATTTTAACCTCCATCAATATACTATTTACTAACTCAAATATAAACATGCTATACATCTCTTTCTTTCAAATTTTTTTTTTAAAATTTATTTACACGGGCTTTGGCAATCTTCCTTTTCACCTTTAGACACAAAAAAAGATGACAACTAGTCATAAAAATATCACTAAAAAACAAGTTGATTGGGCAACAGGATATGCATACATTTTTTTTTTTTTTTTATAACTTTTATGAGTTGCATCAAACCGAATATCCAACCCGGATAACAATCATAACAAGTGGAATCTTCCCCCTTGTTTGGTTTCCTTTTGAAAAACTGTTATATATGAATATGAATATGATCAGTGCTAGAGCTAACATTTATTGGTAGGGAGGCCAAAAATTATTATTATTATTTTTTTCATAATTTGGAATAGATGATTGACCATCTTCTCTAAATTATTGATCTTAAACATTTTTGCTTTTAAATAATGTATCAATTGTTAACTTCCCCCATGAAAAATAGTAATTCACACCTGAAAATAAAATTTTAAGACTTCATAAATTATACTATATAAATCTAGTAAACTATAGAAATATTCAAATCTAGTAAACGAATTATTATCATTATAAATATTATTATTTTGGTTATTTTAAGAAGAAACAAAATTTTACTAAAGAAAAAGTTATAATAAAAGTAACACTTTACGATAAGAAGTTCTAAAGGAGAATGTATAAAAGAAGACTGGTATCAATGTTCTATCTCCTCGAAAATCTTTCCTTTCTATTCTATACAAATGACCCAACTAAATCATAAAAAATTATTCCCTCATTTTTTTCCAACTTAACTATTTGAAATAGAACTAGAATACATAAATTAGACATTGAAGTGGGGGGGGGGGGGGGGGGGGAGATTATAAAGGGAAAGTAAAGGAAGCGTTGAGCTCAAATTCCTTCAATATACAATATCAACACCATTACAGCCCAAAATTCTTCACAAAAAAAGACATGTTTAAATTTTTCACAAACTAAATTAAAATTAAAAATAAATAAAATTGTATTTAAATCTAGGATATTAAGTAAGGTTATTTCAAATTTTATCAGCTAAAATTCACAATAAAAACTAAAAATACTAATTTCTAGAGAGATATTTCCGATTTTCTAACCCAAATTAGCATATTATCATCAATACATACGAACAAAAAAAATCCATAAAAAATAGTAGCATCATAGCTCACAAATTCCACATTAAGACAAGTAAAAAAAATCACAATTAAATTAGAAAAAGAAAAGAAAAGAATCAGAACAATAAGCAAGAAAAAAAATATATATACAAACCTAAAATAGAAACGAGACTACGAGAGATTGAAGAAGAACAAATTGACAACCAACACGAAGTTGAGAAGAAATCCAGTGTAAACCAAAGAAAAAAATAGAAATGTCTCCTTGAATAATAGAGCGAATTTTCAAATTTGTTTGGGTATGATGTAATAGGAAAGTGAAAAATTGTCTTTCTTAGAAGCTTTTAGTTTATATGGACTAGTCTTTTAAAATACTTGGACTAATAAAATTATAATTCAGATCTAAATTTTAGGTCATTAATATTTATAGATTTAATAAAATCATTTTATTTTTTAAAATTCAAATTATTTGTCTACTAAAATATATATAAAAAAATAATTTAAGTGAGATTAAGATTAATTATATATATTTTTTTAAATTAAGAAAAATCCCCGGACCCCCACTAATTAAAATAAAAAAAAATAGTTTTGTGGGGGGGGGGTGTGGGGCGCGGCCATGGTCCCCCTGGCCCCGCTCCCTCTGTCATTGAATACGACCAGAATCAGATTATATTTATTATGAAGAGGCAGCAATATTATCCCTTCCCCGACTCGTCAATCCTGCCTAAGTCCAATACACGTAACCTTAAAAAGTTACAAAATTACAAAATATTTATTAAAAAAAAAAAAAACACATGCCACGTAAGCGCCGCGTGCCCCCATAACGTGTCGCCCCTGTTAGCTGACTGGCTGGCGCCGACTACCCTTTGATCATCATGAACAAATCCAACTATCTATCTCTCTTTAAAAAATATATATATATATATGTTAAAAAAGGCAAAAAAAATTTCACTCTACCATTATTATATAGATAAGAACCAATCAAGACAGTCTTCAATTTTCATAGTTTAACATCGGAAACCAGTTTTTTCTTAGATTGGTTGTCGTCTTCATTTGCAGAAGAAGCATTCGAGTCTATCCAATCTCTCGACCGTCGACTCGAAAAAGAACCACTTCCGAAGCGGGATGGACCTCTTCCACAGCGCCAAGGCCGTACGTCTTCGGAGCCACCACGATAAGTACCTCCTGGCGGAGGAGGACGAGGAGTCGGTGACCCAGGACCGGAACGGATCCTCCAAGAACGCCAAATGGACCGTCGAGTTCGTCTCCGGATCCGACTCCATCGTCCGCCTCAAGAGCTGCTACGGCAAGTACCTCACCGCCTCCAACCAGCCCTTCCTCCTCGGCATGACCGGCCGGAAAGTCGTCCAGACCCTCCCCCGCCGCCTCGACTCCTCCCTTGAGTGGGAGCCCTTCAGGGATGGCTCCCACGTCAAGTTCAAGACCCGCTACGGCAACTTCCTCCGCGCCAATGGCGGTCTCCCGCCGTGGCGGAACTCCGTCACCCACGATGTCCCCCATCGGACCTCCACACAGGACTGGGTCCTCTGGAGCGTCGACGTCGTCGAAATCGAGGTCAGATCTCCCGGCACGAAACCCTCGGCTCCTCCTTCAGATACCCTCCCCCACTCCGATTCTCTCGACTTCGAATCGAGCTCGCCGTCCTCCGTTTCTATCAAATCCGCAAACTTTTCGAGACAAGAGGTTCGAAATTCTCGCTGATGTCTTCAAATTGTGTGTAAAAATGGAAGATTTTCGATTTTGATCTTGAATTTTGTTTCAATTTTTTTGTTTGCAGTCGAGTGATTCGTATGCGGGATCGCCGCCGAAATTGGAGGGAAGGACGATATACTACCACATAGCGAATGATAATGGGGAAGTGGACGACGAATCTGTGAAGGGATACTCATTTACTTTTAGGGGAAATGGAGTTGATGAGTTGACTCGGACGTTTGAGGAAGAGACTGGGATTGAAGGGATTATTATGTGCTCCAGAAGCCCTTTGAATGGAAAATTGTATCCTCTTCGTTTGCAGCTTCCTCCCAACAACGTCACCATGCATGTTATTGTCGTCTTGTCTTCCTCAAAAGGTCAGCTCTTGTTCCATTTTTTTCGCATGTTTGTATCCTTTTAGATGTTTTGGTTCATTGAATTAGCAAGTCAAGCTAACCTCAACCCAAGAAAAAAGGTTTAGGTTAAAACTTTGGTCATTTCCGATTTTATAGGAAAATTGTTTATGTTTTGTGTTAATTAGAATTTTGGTAAGGCATTGTTTGTGAATATACTTGGAGATTTGCGGGAAAAGTTTTAGTACTTTTCTTGCGTGTTTTTGAAAAAACACTTGACTCCAACATGTTTCATTTTCTTTTTGATCTTTTTGTTGTCGACTCAGCTTCTTTCTTTGGTTTTAGATTATTGTTTTGCACTTCTGGTCTAACATGTTTCCTTTTCACCTTTTTTTTTCCTTAACCAGCGGCCCAAGAAATCAAGAAACAAGGTTTCTTATAGGATATGCATCCAGTAGAGACCATCAGTATCAGACATCACTGCAAAGACCATCAGTATCAGACATCACTGCAAAACTTGTTTTGTACATTCTCATCTGTGCCCTGTTAATATACTATCTCAAAGTGTTTGAAGCGACTATAAAATTGTTATGGACTGCCCCGACGATGAAGTCCATTTGATCCATAGAGGCTCGAGTTTTCGCGGATAGCGGATAAGAGGAAATGTGCTTCCATGGAAGAGGATTTGTATCGAACATGGTTGGAAGCTTAGTCATGAATAACAAAATTTTCGGGAGCCTGCTAAAACGATTTTGTTGCAACATTTTTCTTATTTTATTTTTTCGTCTTCTTTACAAATGGTAGGGATATGTGGCTTTTTGTGGTTCTTTTATTGCTCTGTATGTCCTGCAGCAATCCAGTTTTCTTTTACTAGGCTTGTTTCATCTGATTTTGCTGCACAAACTATTTGCAGGACAGTTTTATATTCTATATAGATTATTTGATTGCTTAAGATATCTTTGCTATGATTGTATGATTCCCATTTTGGGGATATTTTGTTGTATAATAGAGGTAATATCATTGAATTGGTGCTAAATTGCAGCATTAAAATATGAAAACATCTTTGAGAAACTTCTGTTTCAGTGTCAGCTCTCTTTTTTATTTCATTCTAATGGCATTGCTCAAGAAAAAAGAACCCAAAAGACAAGCGTGGTGCCACACTTCACCGAGTGGTAGCTTCCACCTTTGATAATTTTTATCTTTAAAGATTTTAGATTTTTCTCATTTTGTCCCATTAAAAAATTCACTATATCTATATAAAATACTAAGCTGTTTTGGAACACTTTGACCATTCACTTCCAGCAATTATTCTAGCATCATCGTCATCCATTTCTAGCTGTTTTGGAACGCCATTCTCTCTTGGGCAATCCTGTATGCCGTTACTTACATGGTGATACTGCTTCCTAGTAGTTTTTTATTTTTTATTTTTTAAAATCTAATTGGTTGGCCATGTTAAATTATTGAGTTAATAATTTAACATGTAGTATTTTTTTTGAAAGGACATATAGTATATTTATGTAATACAATGTTGTGAAAGTCGGTGATCCTATCCAAACTAAGAAATGAGTCACTATCTGTGTGTATATATTTATATTATGTACTTTAAAATACAAATCTCGATCACTGAAATTATTGTAAAATCACAATTATATTATTAGACAAGCCCGCTGAAATTAAAAAAAAAAAAAAAAAAAAAAGAATCGTAAGGTTAAGATTCTTTGACACATTTTGTTGACCTACAACAAGACACCGTTGTACTTGACCAAGAAATCCGGAAGGTATTGTTGGTTTCAAAGTAGTTCATTGCATTTAAATAAAATTAATAGCGTGATTTGATTTCATTAAGAACGAGGAAACATCGTTAGAATCAAAAAGAGATCATGTGCACGCATTCCAAAGTAAGTGATAAGGTGACACGTGTGAAGAACTAAAAGATAGAAAATGATTCCTATTACATGCAAAAGAAAATAACTCCGATGTTTCACACCTAGAAACCTGCTAATCTATTGCATCAGATTGCCTATGTATGAGTTGGTTTCAGCAGATGAGCTATTTCACTTTCTTTGTAGTTGTATGATTTAATTGCGGCAGGAGATATTTGCCACCACATTGCAGTGATCTGCATAAATTCAGATATTATCTGTAGCTAACGGTAATCGAATAAGAGGGCTGTCTATGGTTTCTTTCAACATAATTTCTAGAAATGAGACGTGTAATATAATATAATTCTAATGTAGAATAAAAAGTTTTAGTAATCACATATTATTATTGCCCTCTTTTCAGTGTCAGTGTTATATTTAATAAATTTCATGTTATCTTTTTTGCTTTTATGTGTTATGTTGGAAGTATGGTTTTTCCGGAAGGACCGTAGTAAAAGCTTAAAATAATAAATGAATCCTCCAAAAAGAAGATGTTGGATCGATTTCATGTTACCCTTCTTGCTGTTAGTCTTTATGCTGGAAGTATGCAATGACCGCAGCAAAAGCCAAAGTCTAAAACAGGGGATAAATATATGAGTTATTTCCCAAGTAAAATATCGGTACTTTCTAGAAGAAAAGAAAAAGAAAACAGAGAGCATTATTCATTGACAAGGGCAGATATCATTAACAAGTTTGAACGCTCCTGGTTAGTTTTCCAATTGGGAACAAGGAAATAATCAACTAGTAATCAAGGACCAAATAAGAACATAGTTTCAGGCGGAAGATCGTTCAAGAATCTACATTGAATATATAAACAAGTAACTCAAATCTAAATACAGGTTTTTTAATCAATAATTACAACTTACAAGTACGTTTAATTACTCTTTGAGCCATAGAACGGCAAAGAATCACCAATAATCCATGCAGGAGCAAGTGCCATGTTTGAAGTGATGGAATCTTGCACGATCTCTCATGATAATCTCCACGTCGAATGCAGTGGAGATCAATTTGAACACCTTGTGGCAGTCATTGCATACTCTAAGGTTCTTAAAAATGCGTATTGGTACGCTGGGATTCTTGCTCAGAAGCCCAAAAGCAAGGGCAATTCTCTCACTATGCAAGCCAAGAGAGTGTTGCTTTGTATCACCATGCTCATTAACAAGAGGCGCCTGTGAATAGTCAGGCAAGTATCCCATCACCATAAGTCGATCTTTAATCACATCCAGGAACCGATATATCTCTCTACTTCGAGGATGAGAAGTGTCTCCAGCAAAAAATTCATGAGTAATACCATCCACCTCTATTAAACTACAGCCCGGCTCTTTTGCTATGCCTTCATTTGTCATCAATTTCCTCACCAACCCAACGTCATCCCACCGAGAAGCTGAAGCATAGACTCTTGATAGAAGTACATAAACACCGCTGGAAGCAGTGTCTCCTTCAGACACCAGGATCTGTCTAGCTACTTCTTCACTTAGCTCAACACTTTCTTCTTGCTTGGTACAAGCATCAAGTAAACTCCTCCATATTACAATGTCGGGTTTCATTGGCATGTTTGTCACCAAATTCAGAGCTTCGTCAAAGAAACCAGCACGAGCCAGAAGATCAACCAGGCAACCGTAATGCTCTAACCGGGGTTCAACCTTGTACTCGTTTATCATCATCTCAAAATAGTTACGGCCCTCACTGATCATGCCTCTATGATTACATGCACTCAAAACACCGACAAACGTGATAGAATTGGGCATAAAACTCTCCGTCATGAGCAAACGAGAAAAGCATTCCAATGCAGCATCAGCCCGTCCATGCATAGCAAATCCGAGAATCATAGAATTCCACATGGTTATATCACGCTTAGGCATTCTTTCAAAGACCTGCTTAGCAATTTCCAAGGACCCACATTTGAAATACATATCTATCAACGATGAGCCAACCAAAACATCACTAGCAACAGCTGTGTCAAGCATCCTCAAAACATAAGCATGAGCCCACATCCCCAAAGTCAATGTACCAAGTCCGGCACAGGCGTTTATGATGCTTTGCATTGTATACCCATCAGGCTCAAACATCTTCTGCATCTCACTAAAGAATCTCAGCGCAGTCTCGAATTCACCATACTGAACAAACGCATCGATCATAGCATTCCACGACACCAGAGTTCTTTCAGACATTTCGTCAAACACCTTCCGCGCTAAGTCCAAGCGCCCACATGAAGCATAGAAATGAATCAAACTATTGCAAATATAAACATCCGAACCAAACCCAAGTTTCAAAACATGGGCATGTCCCTGTTGCCCCTCGGAAAGATTAAACAAGTACGCACAAGCTCTAAGAACAAACGGAAAAGTGTATTTATCGGGCAAAACAACCCCCTCCTCTAACATTTTACAGTAGAGAAACATGGCCTGCTCTTTTCGCTCAGCGCTTCGCGCACATGCCCTGATGAGAGTGTTCCACATGAACGAATTTGGGCTTTCAATCTGACCAAATACGCGAAAAGCGTAGTCCGTATCTGCCAAGGAGGAGAAATGGAGGATCCGACTGTAGAGGAAAAGGGCGTGGGGGTTATAACTGGTCGACAATGTGCGCAGAGTACGAGCGTGTATCTGTTTGAGCTGAGACATGTCTTTACATTCGTTTAGGAATCGGAGAAGACGAGTTTGATGGGCAGTTGGGAACCCACCATAACCATTGTTGTCAATGGCGATTGGGGAAGGTGGCTGGCTCTGTGTGATTGCCAGAACCATTGCCCGATTGCCGCGCTGTGATTCAGATTGCGAGAAGAGGGACGTGGACGTGAGCTTTGTTTATCTTTTTAGGTTTAGATTAGTCAGACTCGGACAGAACTTGTAAGACTCTGTCAAAAACAAACACGCCCTATGTGCAAGTTTCCATAGGGATTAGGGTTAAAAGTTATCAATTAAATATGAGCCAGTTTGATAATATTGTAGATTTAGAAAGAATTATTGTTAGCTCTACTAAAGGAAAAATGTCAATTGAGTGTCAGAAACTGTAATTTTAAAAGTAGTGTTAGTTTTGAAAACACTATTGGAGGGTTTAGTGATGTATAAAATTAAAAATTGTTGTGTTTGTCTAAAGCAACTATGATTAACATGATAAGAGAACCTTGATTATATATATAATTTCTTTTTAATCTTAATTTTGAAAAACAAATTTTCTTCAACATAGAATTGTTAAATTTGTGAATTTGCTCCTCTGTCAAATTATTTTGTTGTCATGAATATTTTTTTAAGGTCTAGTTATGAGCTAAGCAGAGGGTTAATTGATATAAATTTTCTATTAATTATGTATCCATTAATTTCGTGACATAATATATAAGCACTAACAAACTGGCCTCCATCACAACTTCATAGGTTATTATATTTCATCCAAACATGTATCATGTTACATGTACGTAATATTACATGAAAATATCTATCTTGCAATTGTTCTAAATTTTAACGCCAGAAAAAACCAAAAGATATCTCGAGCGAACAGAAATTCTGACCCTTGTTCACTCCGTTACATTGGGACAATAAAGACACCAAAAACAAAACAAAACAAAATTTTGTGCCTCGAAACATTCGGAAACCAAACAAATAATGTCATGGTAACTCTATTTCCGTACGGCTGTCTTGTCGATTCTTCATTATAGTGGGCCCAAATTGGCCCATTAGGGCCCATGGTTGAAAAGCCCTTTATCAGACACGATAATACTTGGGCCAAAGTGGGCCCAATAATAACAAGTGGTAACACGTGTCGGTTTTTCATAAGTTTTCGTACGCTAGTGCTCTAGTGCTGGACCAAATAATTGAGGTGTGGAAAGGGACAACGAATACGAAAGGGAAGATTTTAAATTAAGGAAAGGTAAGGGAGAAACGGTGTCGTATTTTAGATTCGTATTGCAGCGACTCACCAGATTCCATATTTTTAATATTTTAATCCTATATTATTATTGTATATAACTGAATTTCGAAACTCTTGCGCAAAGCAACATACTTGGCCCATCACATCACTACTTGGCTGCACGTTCTCGTTATAATATCAAGGGAAAATGTGTGTCGGTAACCTCACATCCCCGTCACCAAATTCATCACAAAAATATCCTAACTAACATAATCATTTATTCTATTCTAGTCGAAAAAGAAAAAAAATAAGAATTGAAATCCCAAATTTTGATTTTTTTACATACAAAGGGAAAATAAAAAAGAAGGTAAGGAAGAGAACAAAGCAAACTACAAATTGTCTGAGTCTGTATTTTGTATCATTTAATAACAAAGAACAAAGGAACATGGAAAGGATCAAATGCTGTATATTCCCTCTAGCAATTTGTCCAAAGTGTTGGAGGAAACGACAAGAGTTGTGACAAATTTCACCTGCATAGTTGTTATTAGTCACCCATATAAGGAAGTGAAGAAGATTTTCACCCACCCATATAAGAAAGTGAAGAAGATTTTCTTTTTTAAATAACATTTAATTACATAACTACATCAACCTAAGCCAATATAATAACATTCATTAACAAGAATTTTGAAGTGATTTGATAGATAAGAGATCTCAAATTTAAATGTTATAAAAAGTTATTCAAACATTTTATAGTACCAACAATACAATTGTCCACTGGCCTTTCATGGGCAAAGAGGATACACTTCGCCTTTCTGATATAGTTTAATGCAAACATTTCTTAACATGTGAAGACTCCTATAATCATAACTTTGGCTTCGTTTGGGGTTTCAACTCAAACTGTACTTTTTCATCTCAGTTTTTATTTTTTTTTTAAAAAGTTTTTGTTTTTTCTGAAAAGTCAACAAAAATTTTCAATTCAAACTGTACTTTTTTAACTCAAACTCATTCACCAAACGGACCATTTGTTCAATAAAATGGTAATTAATATTGGTTATATTTCACCAAAGAAAAAAAAGTATCTTTTATAGGTAACTAACAATTATGTTGACATTCAATATTTTATTTATAAATTAACATTCCTTAATACGTAGAGACCCATAAATCACGGGTCTAAAATAGGTTATTAAGGCTAATTGTTTCACACCACACATTATTATGAAAAATTGAATAATATAGCATATCTTATAAGTACTTTTGAAAACTACAGCAGGTTTTTAAAAAGATATTAAATTATAACATATTTCTATTTCTTTTTTTAAAATTAATTATGTACTTCCAATTTTACTCCTCCCTCCTATTATTTTCATGTCTCTCTCTCTCTTCTTTGCCGGTGGTTTCCTGACTACGGTAGATGATCTCGACGACGGCGGTGGTGATGGCTGCTACTCTGCTGGTTTTTGTGAATGCGGTGGAGGATCTCGGCTACGCGACTGCTACGGATGGGTTGTTATGGGCTTCTGAGAACTGGCGAACTCGCGAGTCACGGCGAAGACGGTGACGGTTGAGCTTCTGCAGTGATGGTGTGATGACAACCCAGATCTTCGACATTGGACAATGACGGCATTGGGCTTGGGGTGGGAGCTCCATCAGCGAGTTCGGGTGATGGCGATCATGAAGCTTTGGAGATCGTGATCTCCTTCCTCGGCGAGCTCTAGCAGGGACTCCGGCGACACGCAATCTCCGTCTTCATCGCGATCTCCATCTTCGATGAGATCTGACGGTGTCTCCGACAGCACGCGACCTCATTTTCCGAGCTCTAGCGATGCCATCATAGATCTAGATCTAAATTTAGGGTTCGTTTTGAAAATTTTAAAAGTTTAAGGGTTTTTCTATAAATTCGTATAAGTTATTATTAATTAACTTAAAATAGACAATTTAGAAGAAAAAAAATGCAATGTATTTATATAAAGTAAATGTGACAGTCCTCAGTCTCTGCAAGGAAATGATAAGCTGTGTAGTCTCACATTACTTGAGAATGGATACATGTGATGGTTCATAAGTAAAGAGACCATCTCTTAATGGTATGAGGTTTTTTAGGGTGAGTCTAAGAACAAAACCGTAGGGGCACAAAGCCCAAAGCGGACAATATCATACCAAATGGATGTATGAGTCGTTATAGTAAATAACCGTAAATCCCTGTAAATTCTTTTATTTACTTGTAAATACACATTAATATAATACTGTAATACTTTCATAAATTGATAATTTTCAAAACAACGTAGTAAATACTAAGATTAACTAGTATATATTTGATTTACTTGATAATTTATTAATTTTTAGAAATTATAAATATTGGTAAATACTAGATTTACTAGTAAATACAAAGATTTACATGATAAATTTATATTTTTAAAAATAAATTAAATTCTAGATTTACTAGTAAAATTTTTTATTTACTTGATAAATTGATAATTTTTAAAGCAACATGAATTCTAAATTTACAAGCAAATATTAAGATTTACTAGTAAATATTTTGATTTACTTAATAAATTAATTTTTAAAATAGCACATTGATTTACTTGATAAAATTGATAAATATCGGATTTTACAGTAAACACTAGTATTTACATATAAATATCGGTATTTACATGTAAGACTTGTTAATTTTTGTTTGAGTTTTTGAGTTTTTATAGCGTTTATTGAAAAATATTAGGAAAAAAATGAGAAAAATATTAGTAAATCCTAATATTTACATGTAAATATCAGAATTTACTAATTAATATTTGATTTGCATGTAAATATCAGTATCTACATGTAAATTACATGTAATTATTAGTATTTACTCCAAAAACAAAAACAAAAAAACACTAAATCCCAAAATCAGACCACCCCCAAATTCAAAACCCTAGATCTAGGCGCTACTCCGACGCCGCCTGCCAAAGAAGTTGTGACTGTTGACGCGATCTCGATTCGACAGCGGCGGTCTGTTGCGACAGGGACGACGAATGGGAGAAGGGCGACGAGATCCGGAAACTTCGTGCTCGTGACTGTGAAACCTGCAAAAAAAATTATTTAGAAAAAGAACAACAACCAATCTAGACCGTCGCCGGCTTCGTGATTTTCCGATCATAGTGCAATCTACTGGAGATTGCGACGGGGCACATCTATTATCTCTCCAATGGAGGTCGCGAGAGCCGGTTAGGGATTTTGCGATTTCGCTGATAGTGGAGTCGCGACGACATTCCTCCTGAGTCACGGCGGCCGACCGATGCTGAAGATCACTACGCCGGTGTGATCCCAGTTCATGTCGTTGTTCTGATCCTGGCGCCGTCGACTGTTGTGGCCGACGGGGAGTGACTGAAACTGACGAACATGGAAGAGAGAGGGAAAAAAAAAGAGAGATTCTCATGGGGTATTTTTGGGTTTTTATAATACTATTTATTCTGGTTATGCTATTAAATATGAATATTTTAGATTATGCTATAATTTTAAAGTTATGTAATATATTATGCTATTATTATTTTTAATTTAGAGACCAGAATTTAAACTTTATATCTTAATTGTGTACAACACACATCTCATCATTTATTAAAAAAAAAACAATAAACAAATATGTGGACATAGAAATCTAATAGTACAATTAGAGGATCCTCAATTAATTTGAGACACGTAAATTGTCCAAAAAAAATTCGTATTGGGCATTAACCAACCCAACTCGTGCAGTAGCTGTCACCGGAGCTTTATCCACAATAGCTCAGAAAAATACCCGAAATAAACGCGCAAACGAGGTTGGAAAAGTTTGAATAATGGCGGAGACGTTTTGAGTGAGTGTAGCTCTGCGTATCCCTTGGGCAGAAAGAAAGAAAGAGAGAGAGGGAGAGGAAGAGAGAGAAAGTCTTGGTCTTTAGTCTCTAGTTTTTACTCCTTCCATTTGCTTCCCAAACCGCCATACTCGCCGGAGCTCTCGTTTTCTCTCTCCTCAATTCGAATACATCACAACAGAGAGAAGAGAAGGTTCTAGAAGGTTCGACGGGCGGGGCGAAGATGGGGGTCGATTACTACGAGGTGTTGAAGGTGAGGCGCGACGCGACGGAGGAGGACCTGAAGAAGGCGTACAAGAGGCTGGCGATGAAGTATCACCCGGACAAGAACCCGATCAACGAGAAGGAGGCCGAGGCTCGCTTCAAGCTCGTCTCCGAGGCCTACGACGTCCTCTCCGATCCCAACCGCCGCCAGATCTACGACCTTTACGGCGACGAGGCTCTCAAGTTCGTCGAATTCCCTCCTTCTCCGAGCTCCGCCGACAGCGCCTCTAGATTCCGATTCGACACCGACGACATCTTTGCCGAGTTCTTAGCCGGATCTGGCGGCGTAAGTGGCACAGGAAACCGTAATGGCGGTGGTAATGGAGAGGTCCGGCGACAGAAGAGCCGGAAAGCTCCGGCGATCGAGACGAAGCTTGTTTGCAGCTTGGAGGAGCTCTATAAAGGCACCAGGAAGAAAATGACTGTTTCGAGAATGGTTTTTGATGATTTCGGGTAATTCTTTTCTTTTTTTTTTTTGGTTCATATGTATATGCATTATATTTCTTTTTTTTTTTTTTAAGTAATTATATGAACACATTTTTCAGAATTGATGTGATAATGCAGAATAAAATGGATTTTTGGAATGATTTGATTGATAATTTAGGCCTCAATTTTGTTTCTTTGTAGAGGATAGGATGAATATTTCTTGAATTTCAAGGGTTACTAAGAGAGGGGGAAAAAAAAAAAAAGGTTGTGCCTGCAACAATGATGCTTTTTCAATAAATTAAAGCGGATGGGAAAGAATTTTGATAGTAGGACGCGAAAAAATATTTCGTCGGTGGGTCTAATTATATCATAGTTTTAACGAAAGTTGACGAAAATCAAACAGATTGTGTCAATACTGGTAGGTCACACAGTACCAAAAAATTCTGATCTTTTAGGCTTTAAATGAGACTGTACAGATAATTATAGGTCATTCTTTCTTGAAAAAACAGGTAATAGGTCATTTAATGTTGATTTAGATCTCTGATGACTGTTAGATCTACAATTTGAAATGAAGCAATGATTTTTTTTTTTTCTCTTTTTCACAATTTGATTGCTTTTGCAACCATGTGACCTTTGAAACTCGTATTTAAGATTTGAAATGAAGCAATGACCTTTAAAACTATTATCATTGACCCACCTTCCGATAATTTAAGATTTTGGGACGAATGACACTCTTTATCCTCTTTAATAGCCATCACGTGTGCTTAAACTTTTGGGACGAATTTTTTATAGTTCGGTTTCTCTTCTTTGGCCACAATATTACCAATGCTTGATTCTCTTGCAGTAAGCCGAAGACGGTTGATGAAGTGTTGAAGATAAGCATCAAGCCCGGTTGGAAAAAGGGAACCAAAATAACTTTCCCAGAGAAAGGTGATGAAGAACCAGGAGTGACACCGGCAGATGTCATATTTGTGATTGAAGAGAAACCGCATACTGTTTTCAGAAGAGACGGGAACGATCTTGTGACGAAACAGAAGATATCTTTGGTTGATGCTCTTACAGGGAAGACCCTGAACCTGAAAACATTGGACGGGAGAGATCTCACCATCCCGATCACAAATGTGGTCAAGCCCGGTCATGATGTTGTGATCGAAAACGAGGGAATGCCGGTCTCTAAAGATCCGACCAAGAAGGGAAATCTCATAATCAAGTTTGATGTGGTGTTTCCCTCCAGGCTCAATGCAGAACAGAAATCTGATTTGAGAAGGGTTCTTGGCAGAGCTGATAATAACTAGCTGGTGGTGAAGAGTTTATGAGGTACTTGACACTAATATATTGACTGTTTAAGATCAATAAAATGTTGTAAATATATGAATATATATATATATATTTATATATATAACGTTTCTGATGTTTAAGAGTAAGATTGTGCATATATAGTTGAAGGGAGAGAGGCTGAAGAAGTGGATTAATGGGGTCTTACAACTTTAGCTGTCAGAGAATTAATTATAATTTTGGTCTTTAATTTAAAAACTTTGTAATTTGTTCTAGGTTGAAGTAATTATTAGCAGCAGTTCTTTGCGTTTATGTAATTTTAAACACGGCTGGATTTCAGCTAAAAAGTATTTGGTTCCATGTTTAACTGGTTTTAGTTAAAGTGTAGTTTAAAATAATATTTGTTCTATTCTCTTCTTGGGATTCTTCTTTAGTGGTTGAGTATTCATTATTTCGTGCTAGCCCACATTGATTTGAAGTATTTTATGGTGCTTAAATAATTAGGAATTTATATTCCATTTCCCCAATTAACTTCACCAGTTGGCGAAAAAGCCGTAGCCATTTGTTTTTTCCTGGAATCGCAAAATACTGAGGCCACCAACGAAGCATATTAATATTCTATTACTTGTCAAAGAAAGATTTTTTTTTTTTTAATTAGGAAGTCTATGATGGGACAGATACTTTTCCCCATGGTGGGGTATGATCTAAAGGCCATTCGTTTAATCTGAAGTGAGGGTGTAGGTTCACTCTATCGCACAGATTATGACCCAACTAGAATAGAAAGAATAGAAAGAATAGAAATATTATTTAGCTCTACTCATACATGATTCCTATCCTGAACTTTTTGAAAAAAATTAATGTCTTTCATTGGAATATTTCAATGGAAAGTGATAGTATTCACGGAAAATAATCAACTCCAAAATCACGAATTGATGAGGTGGAGTTAAACAGCCCTATTTCATCTTCTTCCATGGCGGAAGAAAATTCCACCAACATTAAAATCCCTAAATCTAGTATTCAACACCATTGATATTTCTAAAGGATGAGAGATGTAATAAATTGATAAAGTTTAATAATATGATGGAATTGGAAACTTCGATGCGATGGTTGTGAGTATCGTATGAACAACAGTTACAGAGTCTGCCTTATTAGGAAGGAAGAACTTGGAGTTGGAGCCCAAAAGATTTAAATGGGGTTCAAGGAAGGTGGAAAACTCTTGCAGGCGTTGGAGAGAGACAGAGAAGCCAATTAAGAGAAGTAAAGTCTGGACATCTTTGGTAATTTTAGTATTTAGATGAAAGGGGCTCTTGTTGACGTGGCCTCATCTCATAATTTGGTGATGGGAATCACGAATCAAATTCGTCCAAGTGTTAGTGCATTTCATTTCTTTATCTTGTAATTCGGTCATAATCTTGTGCGATAGAGAACACCTACACCCTCCAGTAGGGTGTAGGATGGCTGGCGTTCCGAGGCGGTTGGGGGCCTAATTGCCGTTGCAAGGGGTGGCGTTGGGCCCCATCGTCGACAATTAGGAAGGTTTGGGTGTCGTTGCAAGGTGGGGATGGTCGGCATCGTAGGTGAAGAGTACTGGTCGCCGGAGGCTGGAGTTGCCCCGGTCGGGAGCTTGGTGACCGGTCTAGGTAGGAGAGGGTTAGCTGCCATGGGAGATGCCATACTTGGATTTTTTTTTTTTTTTGGTTCAAAAAATTGAGGGAAAATCTAATATTTTAATAAGAGGAAAGTACTTATACGACACAAATATAAAAATCATTGTATTAACATGATACAAAAGATTTGATACTAGACCAATATGACCAAAATTAGACATTAGTAAGTAATAAAAACAAAAATTTGTGTCATATTGATCAAAAATGGAGAATTTGTGTCATGTTGGTAAATAGATAGAAAAATATGGTTATTTAGGTAATTTTTTATTTTAATAATAGGTATTTTTTCGATTATTAGACGGGTTTGATCACATGCAATTGTCCCTATCTTAGGGCTCATTTGGAACAATAGTTGGAGTTGAAGTTTTATAGGTTGAATTAAAATATGTGTTTAATTAAAGTGTGAATTGAAAATGAATTATGATATAAAAAATAATGTAAAAGTTTGAAATATATTCGAAAAAATATACCATATAGATCTTGTTTAATTCCTCTAGTCATTTGGTGCGATTTAAAAAAGAAAAAAAAAATCTTATTTCGACTTAAAATAAGAAAGTTATGAATTTTTAAATTTTGAGTTTTTGAAAAAGTAAGGAAAAAAAAAAAGATGTAAATGAGAGAGTTTTGGAGTTGAATTAGAAAATTTTAATGGGAATCAATATTCCAAACGACACCATAGTTTTTTTTTTTTTGGTGAATAGAAAAAGATCTGTGGGTAGTCCCATTATTTTCAGGTTTTCAGTTCCACAGACAGGAACCCATTGCCCTAGGTATGTCAAGGAGATATGTTCTTTATACTAGTTTCTTTTAGTCGATCATCCGGGATCTACCTTACCATCACCAAATTATGTTTCAACAGTCGAAATTGGAGCGATACTTAAGGAAAGACAAATAAAAATCGAACCCAGATAGACGAAGAGGAGAAACTAACAAAGTCACTCACTGTTACCAACTCATTCACCCATTTGGGTGTCCTAACGGCACCATAGTTTCAACAAGCAACATCATCTGGAGCTATTTATTTATTATCAAAGGGTCCAAATATGTACCTATTAGTAGAGAAAAATAGTCATCCCCCATTATAATATTCCTCTATTTTGTTTTATTCTTAATTTTTGTGTGTGACTCATGAGTGCCAACTTGGAACATTAAGCGGTATTTTGACATCATTCTTACGTGGAAAACATTATTTGTAAAGATTGAACTTTTTTCAGTTGATCGAGATAGGGCTATTTCATTTCAATAGGAGTACGGACAATATGCCTTTAGACACAATATCTACATACGGTACAGATCTATTTAAGAATCTGGTTGGGGATTTTCGATATTTATAGAAAAATTGGGTTCATTGCCTGCACACATGATTTACATAACGAATAAAGTTTTCTACTTTTACATGTAAAGCGTTTCTCTTCCGGCATTGTTAGTAGGCTCCGCGAATCTAACTCTAGGGGTCCGTTTGGTGAGATTTTAGAGATATAGTTTTATATTAAAAATGAGAATAGTTTTAAAAAATATGCGTTTGATTAAAAAAATTATTTACAGTAAAAAGGGTAAAATTTTAAAATAAGTCTAAAAAACAAATATCAATATGGATTTTGTTTCATTTTTCTCGAAACTTTATGTAACTTAAAAAAAATTATCTCATTTGAACTTGAAATAATAAAATTATGGACGTTTAAAGTTTGAGTTTATTGTAGATATTTAAAGATGTGAATAGTAAAAAATAGTTTTGAGTTGTAAAAAAAAAAAAAAAAAGATAAAATTTTGAAACTAGATGTTCAAATTTATCCCCAGACGAACTCTAACATCACTCTCTAATAACAAGTAGGATCCACATGCTATTTCTTGCTGTGGTGAGATGATTAGTACACAAAAGTGCATTTTCTTTGGTGTTTATTTTTATGTAAATGCTAAATTATTTAAATTTAAATTATACATTATCATAATTTTTATTCAAAATGATTTTAATTGGAAAATGTATAGTTTTAGCTTAATTATTTGCATATTTAAAAGAAGTGCAAAAAAATCATATACAAAGAGCCATGTAATTGAGCCATCGAAGCCACCCAATTTAGTCACAAAATGCAACCCACGTCAGTCACCAGCTCGAAGCCAAGCCGGAGCCCAAGCTGCGGCTCCTTTCTACCAGTCAGAGCACGCCACACTGGCGTCTACAGTGGCCCAAGTCAGTCGATGGGCCCCAGCGTAAAACGCATTCCAATGCACCTTCAGCGCGTTGCCAAAAAGCGCACCCAGCAGCCAATCTCAGCCGTCCGATCAAATGAATCCCTAGGTTCTCCCACTGCGCTTAAGCTTCCTCAGCACCCGATGGGCCCCGCCTACATCAGTGACTCGGCCTAGCTGTCAGCCACTCTCTCCTGCGCCACATGATCTCGTCAACATCTTCTTCCAATCCGAGATCGCCACGTGAAAATCCATTTGTTTTCTTATTTCTTCATTAGCAGATCGTTTTTTGTGCTCTAATCAAGCTAATTTGATATCAGTGGGATCCGGATTTCTACATCAATTAATCAATTTAGTTTAGTTTCCTTTTCTCATAGGAATTTATTTATTTTAGTATTTTTATTTGTAATGTTTAGTTTCTCATTTTACTTTGTTTCCCTATTTGACCGAGCCTCTAAAACTCTATAAATATAGGGCTATGTCTCTTGTATTAGCTATTCAAGAATTGTGATGTTGGAATATTTAATATATTTTAGTTCATTTTCAATTCTTATTTCCTTTTTTTCTTATTAGTGTGAGGTGAGTGATATACCTTTTGTAAGTGAGACATCGCTAGTGGAAGGCTAAGTCTTGAGTGGATTTTATTTGTTTGCATTTTTCTTTTTGTTTGAGTTCAATTTGTTATTCAACGTTTATAAATTTGTTTCATTTTATTCTCTTATGCTGTGTTTATAATAATTATTTCTATAATGACAGCAGTTCTAGTTATTATATTCGGTGAATTAAATTACTAGTGACATGTGGTTTTCTTTCAGTTATTTTATATGAACATCCCTCACTGCATTCTGTCATGGGGAATTTGATGCTTTCGGATAACATATAACATATAGTTGTGCTTACTTTAATGAGAAGAGATTAATTTGGTCAAATACTTTTTCTATTATTTGATCTTTCAAATCATATCTTTCGACTGCATGTTTGGGATGTGAAACATATAGTTGAGTTATAGAATTGAAATATTGAGTTTGAACAAAAGCATTCAAGATTCCTCACCTATCTTTTCTTTATTTTATTTTTATTTATTTCATTTTATTATCAAAAATCCTAAAAACATTTATCTTTTATTTTCTTTATTAGCTTATCTCTCTAATGTTTATTTTTCATTAATCTTTCTTGTTTTTTATTTTTATTGCCTTCTCATGGGATCGACCAACCTCATTGTGGTACAATTAACCACTTTATCGATACACAATTTGAGCGTAATCACGGGGCCTCTCAGAGCCCTTCGTCTTTTCTATATCTTTTTATCAGGCTGTTGAAGATAAGAAAAGAATCCATACTTTGGAATCCACTTTGGTTAAGCAATCCATTGATCATCCCACTAGAAAACCAACAATTATTGCAAATCCTCTGTCGTCTGGTCTCTCAAGTTTGCTTTATTAATAATTAAAATAGGAAAGTAATAGAGATACAATATTTTCTCTTGCCCATTTCATAAACATGAAAAGAGTGGTAAATAAGCACACTTGCATAAAGTAAACAAAATAAAATGGTTAAAAATAATAATAATAATAGTAAAGTTGCCACCTTATTAGTTTAGCTTTATTCTTAATAATACTCTCTTCTTATGCCGTGAATGAAACGACAACAACATGTGTTGGAGGGACTTGTTTAATCAAAACATGATCAAGTGCTTTCACGAAAAGTGTAAATAAATTAATTTGACTTCCTGTGCTTCTCAATCTTCATCTCCAAGTCAGCTTTCTTTGCTCCAACAACCTTATCAACCTGGTTTCCTTTCTTCATCAGTAAATACGTAGGCATTGCTTGAACCCCATATTCCGCAGCCACATCCTGTTTTCATGTGTAACATGATTATGATCATCATAAATATAAATAAAATAAAATAAAAGACATATGGAGAATAAATTTGTAACTCATGATATACCGGAAGTTCATCGACGTCGATCTTGACAATACAAATGTCTTTGTATTTCGTAGCAAGCTCTTCAAGGGTTGGCTCCATGGACTGACAAGGTTTGCACCATGCTGCCGTGAAGTCAATCACCACCTTTCGGAACCAAAAAAATGTCAAAAAGTTAAAATCACCATTTGTTAGTTTATCAATCCATCTCAAAAGCTTAAGCTGATAGAAGAAGAAATTCGGAACATATTAAAAGACCAACACAAGATAATAGTATTTAACGGGAATAAAAAGTGCAATTATAGCAGTTCAAACTCATGACTTACTGCTCTGATATCGTGTTAGTTTACCAATCCCTCCCAAAAGCTTAAGCTGATAGGAGGTGGATCAATAACAATTTTTATGTTCTAACACCTTTGATCACACCGAGCAAGTGAAACCATTGATCTACTAATTAGAAATAACACACACACACATATATATATATATAATTACCAGCTTGTTAGTATCCTTGCAAGAATTGAAAAAAGCCTTCCATTGGTCCTTTTTACGCAGAGATTGGATGGAAGATTCTGACGGTGCTTTAATAGCATTTTCTTGGCATGATTTGCTTTTGGTCTCGACGGCTGATTGTGCTTTAATAGCATTTACTTGGCATGGTTTGCTTTTGATCTGGACGTCTGCAGACAGATTGGATCCCATTTCTTCTTCTTCTTCTTCGGAAAAAGGAAAACAAACGAGCTTCGTGTTAGAACTCTAGTGGAATATTGGTGGGCTTGTTTGGCTTGAATGTTGGGATTGACAAACAAGAGGGCGGTTTATATAGAGCTGAATTGTGGTGGGAAATTTTTTGAAATAACATTATTGTTGGTGAAGAATCTGATTCTGGACCTTGATATAATCTGTGGACCGTAGAACAGTTACGGAAAGGTTTAAAGCATAAAAGTGTGAATAATGGGGACCAATGCAATTGCATATTTATCATACAAAAACATCTTTTGTGGCAACATTTCATGAAAAATGCTTGGCCACTAATTGTTTGTTTATGAGGTTTGAGTACCAAATGGTCGATCTGCATTAACTTGTTCGATAGCGATTATGATTTAATAAATGATAGTTGAACTAATTATACATATTTTTGTTTAAGTAATTTAGTACTCAAAATTAGTAAATTAACAAGTTAGTATCGGAAACATCACTCGCATTTCGATATTGGCATTTCATCACACCTTTGTTTCTTTTATGTTTTAGTGAGTTTGTAAAATCCAATATCTCTACATCTATGCATGCAGTTTGTTTGTTTGTTTGTTTTTTTTTTTTTTTTTCAAGGATTACAAACTCGTTTTGAACTACTTGTCCTATGACGTTAAAGCATATTAATGCAATTTTTAGCACTGGTCGTGAGAACTTTTTGAAACAAATTGGATACTCTTTTTCTAGGAATAATGTCACTGTAGCATCCCTAGAAAAAAAGCGAGAATTAATTAAGTAACAAATCACTTGGAATCAGAAAACTATGAGCTGCCTTTAAAATTGTTTTGCGGCGCAATATAGTGGGCATCTCTTTTTGCTGTGTTTGTCCCCAAAGTTTCAACTTTCATTTCCATTTCCACCCTTCACAAGAAAAAAAATATATATATACAAATACTCATACATGATGGGTAGTACTATCATGATAATGATATTTCAATAAGCGCAAAAAAATATGAGAAAAAAAAGTATATAATTGGCTATGCCTCAAATTACTTCAAAACGACATCATATGCAAATTGTTAAGGTGCATGTAGTGATGAAGCCATAAATTATTATGAGGGAGAGTATATGTAAATGTGTACAAACATATAAAAGCTAAACAAATAAAAATAATTAAAAAAAAAAAGTTGAAGGGGGTTTTGAAGAGGGTTACGTGTAAATTTATATAACAAATTATAGGCTAAAATTTAACAAAGAGAGTTGACGGGGCCTTAAGTCTCCACTTGGGCCTTCATTGACTACGTCATTGCGTGCATGTGATTGAGTTTGGTTCTCCTCTCAATAATGTAGTTTCTTATCAACTGCACGTTGTAATCAAATTTATAGTTGTTGAATGATGGTAAAATTAATTTAGACTGTTGAAATTCTTTTCATTATCGAGTCTTACTGGACAAAAGGTAGCTTAAATTTCAGTAATTCAAATTAATTTGACCATTTATTTAACGACTGAAAAATTACATGCATATTATTACGTATAATGGAATATATTGTGATAATGTAAACGCGTGTTTTGAGTGGACGCAGCTATAAAAGGTGCCGTGTAAGCATGCAAGGAGAATAAAACTCATATGACACATTCGTGGACCCGCATTTGGAATTGTGTTTTACAGCAAGGTAAAATTCTGTCAAATGTAAACACCAGTAGGAAGGAAGTTGCGTGAGAAGCTTTGAATAGTGAGAGATTATTCCCTTTAAAGTACCCGTTTCTTTTGTAAAGTCAAAAGCAAAAAAAAAGTACCCGTTTCTCACGAGAATGATCGCAATCTCGTCGGGTACCCTCCAACGAGTGATTTTGTGGCTGGAGGACGTCCTAACCCAAACCCTCCGCAAAGGAGGCCGTCGCCGGAGACGACGACGAACTCGGGGTGCCGACGACCAAGTCGTTCTAAATCTAACCCCACAGGACTCCCTTTTAGCAATGCATCATAGGTTTCCATTTTCGATCTCATTTTGAACTTCACTTTAGTTTGCGTTGTTGATATATATGGAGTGTTTGGTTCGTAAGAAAGCATGAGAAGATTTTCATGGAATTCATGATCATCCTTGTTGGTATATGTTGGATATCAAACCCATAACTCATACCCATCCAACTCTAAAAACCCAATTGAAAATGACAGTGAAAGAAATTAAGAAGAACAATGCATACTCATTAAAAAAAAAAAAAAAAAAAAAAATTCTAGAAATTTTTAAGAACTACCTCAAAAAGCTTAGGTGTGGATGCCATAAAATGAGTTTCAGATGTGCCAATGAAATTTTAATCACATATTTTCTTCATCTGTAATTGTTGACCCACAAATATTTAATTTCAAATGTTTGAGAGTTCCTGCCCTTCATATGTTTCTTTCCCCCCCCCCCCCCCCCCCCCCCCCCCCCCCCCCTCCCTTTTTTTGTCTGCCATTGTCGCCAGAATACCTCTGTGGCCTTTTTTATGATTTTTTTTTTTTAATATTTCTTACACTACAATCTTATGAGGTAGTGCATACTACAATTATGATGTACACTCAACATCTCAGCCCACCGATTAGATCGTAATGGCCTAAAAACAAGCTCTATGGATAGTTACTCTCAAAGAGTCTCTACCACAGCTACTCCCTATTAATCAAGAGGATAAAAGAAAAAGGGTAAAGAGGAAGGCTCCTTTATTCTTCCTTTCTGAATGATCGGCTAAGATCATCTCCAATATATGGATCTATACCAATACTATATTTGTTACAAAGAAGTGTGAAAAAGATAAAAATTAAGATAAAAACTTGGGTTCAAACCTAAATTTCAAACAAGACATTATTATTATTATTATTTTTTTCCGCTTTCGTTTTCTGTGTGGCTAGAAATGAGGTCCAATGTTATTTGGCATGTGCAGTTCATTGATTCTCTAGGAGTGCAGCCATTGGAGTAAACTAATACAGTGAACAGAGTTTGGAATTGGAATTTGGCATTCGTCTCTGAAACGTTTCATGTCGGCTGTGCGGATCATATATCCTCTTCTTTGTCTAGTAGTGCGTTCAATTGCAAAAAGCATCTATTCGATCTTAACGAAATTGTTTGTCAATTAGGTGTGTTCATTTGCATGGTGGCTATATTTGGGAGAGTTTTTTCTTACACTAGTTTACTTCCGTACGGTAGTTAAAATTATGATATAAGTTTTGGACTCTAATCAAAGTACTTTTTATAGAAGTTATTTTTTTTATGAAATTGTCTGGAAGTTTTTTCTAATAATTTAAACTCCTTTAGTTGAACAGTTATATATTTTTTAGAAACAGTTTTTAGACTCAGAAAGTCAAAAATAAATTCCAACATGCTTTGTTAAATAGGTTTAGGTGACCCGTCATTTGAATCAAGGTCAAGAAATTTTGTACTTTCAAACACGACGGTGGTCACTGAAAAGCATGTTGGTATCAAATTGCATAATCGCACTTGGGACTTGTTAGTCGGCCTATAAAATACAACGAACCTAAACTGCCCATTTTACATACTTTTTTTTTTTTTTTTTTTGGTGGGTGGTAAATGCTGTCCGAAGCATCTCATTACAATTTGCAAGAGAAAGCAACTATTTTGCACACAATAAAAACACTAAACACATGAAACTCTCACTCTGAAAAAGAAAAAGGGTCCTTCAATCATCGATTCACTCAGCCCGCTTTTAAAGGTGCTTTTCCGAATAGAATCAACCGTTGAGACACTATCAAAGGAACCTGTGGAGGGAAAAGACGAAGTTGCTGAGAGAACCATCTTACACTTCCCAGAACGCATACACGTGCGTGTGTGTGTGTGTATATGAATATTCTTCTTGCTAGCTGCTAAACTAGAAAAAAAAAAAAAATAATAGATAAAAATCGTCCGTTGTGCCTAAGAAATTTGTAATACTCGGTTTATCAAACCATGTGCGGCAACGCTAGTATGACTGGAATCCATAACATGAAATGCCCCAAACTGTTCTACTTATGACCAACATTCGAATAATATCCTCATGAATTACAAAGTCATTGGAGCTTTCTACCGCTAGTGCACGCTATCAAAATCACATAAAAAAAAAAAAAAAAAAAGTATGCAAAACTATTAGAATTCTTCATATTTAATGATGCAACGAGGGTAACCAGAGCAAAAAAGGACCAAAAAGAGACGATCAAATATATTTCCTTCCGCATCATAGTTTCTGATTGGCATCCTTAATTTAACTGAACTACAAAAGAGAGTCCTGGATGGCGAGTTCGTTAAAAGCAACCCACATTTAAGATCATCTTTCACACGAAGCAACAATAGATTCACCACCCGCACAAAACGAGAAAGCTAAGTAACAATCATCCCTATCAACAATTTACGGGTAAATCATGACCCAACCCCAACACTGGTGGCAGACATTTGGCTGCCTTGAACTACTGAGCCATGATTGTTGTAAGAGGACCCGCCACCTCTGCCGCCCCTTCCCCTATTGTTATAGTAACCCCTCTGATAATAACCTCCAGGCTGGTCGTAATACTGGTTCCGACCATTCTGGTAAGGTCCACCTCCTCTGCTACTGCCTCGGCTTCCACGGCCGTTAGTGTAACCCCTACGGCCACCCCCGCTGCCGCCACGACCACCACCTCTTTGGTTCTGATAGGGTCTTCGCAGAACATACTGCTGCTCTTTGGATTCAACATCTCTCTGGTTGTACTCTATTTCTGTCTCTGGTCTGATTTGTTCATGTTCAACTGGGACAGCCTCTGCAGGGTTCTCGGTCTCTGGTTCATCATCCTGTATGCAAGGCAGAAAAACTTGTTATTATCTTTAATTAAATAGGAAAGTAGTGCAGGGTTGTATCAAAGCTAAAATGACAGCACCTTTTGAACTTCCTCTACAGTACTTGATTGATGCTCACTTATTTCATGTCCTTGAAAATCTGCCGTGCCTTCATCCTACAGAATTTTCGAAGTTAAGTAAACACGCACAACTTGGAAAACAATCTCTTGCTCAGATAACATAGAAAAATATATATGTATATATATATAACAAGTATATCATGTATCAGACAGACTTCATAATCAAGTAGTCATGTCGACCCCAAATACAGATTCTCTCACATGAAAAGAAAGAGCTGAGCTTCAGCCTTGCAAAAGTGTTCCGCGCCACTGCCTATACACAGAACTTCAACTAGAGTTAGGATAACCAATGATCCCTGAACAGTTGGTAAATAAAAACTATCTAGTCCAAGATGACTAGTAGGGATTGTTGGAAACCAAATCCCACAAATCTTCGGTTTGATAGAATAGGGAAACTTGTATATTTGACTTTACTAGAATCTTGGGAAATCGTTATAAATATCCCATTAATTTAGAATTCTAACTTCTAGGGTTACTTTCTTTTTTAGTTAGTTTCCTATTTTTCTCCTTGTAATTAGCATAATTAGTTGGGCAGCTTATGTATAAAACTGTGCATAATCTTCCTTGAATAATATAATTCAAATTCTGAAATTTCACAGGGATACTTCAAATTTTCCATGTAGGAAAATAGATGCCCAGAATCTGCAAGAGACCCCTATCTATCCATGGAATTTCAATTGAGGATGGGGAAGAATCAGATATGCAAAAGATCTGGCTGGGAATCTACATATGTACACAATTTTGAGAGAATAAAAGAATCTGTTGGCCAGAAAAAAAAAAAAAAAAAAAAAAGGCTCCTCACTAAAGAGTTGAAATGGATGATGCATTGCAGGTTCACCAATACATGGGCTATTTTATCTCATAATTACACTATATGGTGATCACCAATTAATTCACCTACGTATCCTATAACGCGACCCCTATTCCCGATGATCTTCTAACCTGCTGTATCTTATAACAGAGCCAAATAAACAACCTAATATATAAGGATAGAAACCAACAGAAAAAATAAAGGCGGCTCCCTATTTCATGCTTTCCTCATTATGTTCTAGATATCATCCCACAAGTAACAAGGACAAGAAAGCACACTAATTATGAAAAGCAGGATTGTCTAGCATTGCGAATCACAAATCAATATGGTAAAAGTTCAACCTACAAAATCCTAAGTTCAACTTACCATAACAAAAATGCTGAACTTCCTAAGATCTGGACTAAAAGGCAATTGAAAAGCAAGTTCCAGAATATAGAGCATAGAGCATAGAGCATAGAGCAAAGCCCATAATCTTCGATAAAGTCCAGATTATGAAGATGTTGCATAATCATAGCATATAATTGACTAATTGAGTACTTAGTAGTTTGTTCAATCAGAAGCTTATTAGTTTAGTGCATCCACTCCCTTAAATTCTTGCCAGAATAAATAATAAACCACAATGACACTATCATTCCTTGCCCAATCAACATTTGACTGTCATTCCTTTTCTCATTAATCTTAGTACAAAGTCTTGAACATGTACACGTTCAGCCAAAAGTAAACTCAACATCAACAACAACTTTGTTATTTACAGAATAATTGAGTACTCCTCTCCCTAAAATTCTAAGCCTAATGCATCACGAATCAACATTGAGACTGTCATGCCTTTTCTCCACATCCCAAAGTCTAAACTCTAAAGATACACCAACTTTAATGCTATGTTTAGTAAGAGGGATGGAAAATAGAAAGGAAAGAATAGTAAAATCCCTAGGTGATAGAAAGGAGGGAGGTTTTCCATCATGTTGTTTGGTAGATGAGAAAGAAAACAAGAAAATGCCTAATCAAATGCATTTTACAATTATAACCTCATATAAACTAGGGGATGATGACAGATTAAGGTCAAAATAGGTTTTTTTACCCACGTTTGCATTGTCAAAGATTTTCCATCCGCTTTTCTTCCCAAAGTTGGAAGGATTAAAAAGTGGTGAGGTGTATGGATATCTACCAACCCCCCCTCCCTCTCTCCGCCTCTCTCTCGTCCAAAAATAAAAAATAAAAAAAATAAATAAACAGACCCCCACCACAAATAAAACACCAAGTACAAATCTCGTAAAAGGAAAGCAAACAAGGGAAATTCCTTATGTTGCAACAGATTGAAGAATATCGCTTTGGATGAAAACATAATAAAGCTTTAGTAAACTTTACACATGAAGCAATAAAAGTTAAATGAACTAAATCTGAGGATACTTCGTATATTTTACAACACAAGATGAATTGTCTTGAATTAGAGTGATGTAGTCGTGATAAGACTTTATTTTTCTATAATGAGAATGAAAAGGTTTTCAACTAAGTACTTCATCCCATTACCAACAAGAATTTACAGTTTCGAGCACCACCACGTACTTGAACCGTCAATTCTACGATAGCAATTCTTTAGAAAAAGAACGCACTTTTTGATTTCTACTCTTTCCTTAACCAGTTAACACCCGAAAACTCATAGCTAACAACAAATTCTTCCCTGCCATTGCTAATTTGTAAACATTATAGAATGCCTACATACGCTCGAGTCTCAAGCACCTCGTAAGCTTGTACCAACTACTCTTATGTTAACTGATACCACACAAAAGTAACTCCTGAAGGTTGCAACAATTTACAATTTCTCAGCACTCACCACAAACAGATCGTTAACGAAAATACAAAGCAAGTTGGCATAGAATAATCATCTACATTGTTGTCATTAATACTCGAGAAAACAAACATAAATGATATAAAAATTAAAATGAACTAAACAAAGTTAGACCTGCTCGAAATGCGAAACAGAGCCTTCGACCTGAACCGATGAAACGGAGCTGTGAATTGGCACCTGGAAAGGCGCATAATTCCCAGCAGCAGCAGCAGCAGCAGCAACTTCCACAGTAGCTTTCATCTCAGGCGTGGTGGTGAAATAGTCCGACGACATTATCTTGTTCAGCCTCTCTCTCAAGCCCGAGTCTAAAGCAAAAACACAAACAGTTAAAGCACAACAACATCAATCTCCACAAATCACCCAAAAAAATTTTTAAAAAAAAATTAAAGAGGAAAAAGATTTTACAAGTGATATTAGCATTAGGCTCAATGAGCTGGTCGGAGTCGGAGAGCCAAAGACGGGCGTGCTCCAAGCACCTCTGTAGGGCGTTCTTGTGCGACAAGCTCGAATCCATCGGCCGGGAGATCAACAACCCTCCCAATTTGGAGATCAATTCCAAGTCCCTCTCACCAAGCAGATCCGTGGCGTCATCGGTGACGTAATCGTAGGTCAGGCAACACCCACGCTCGTGAGTTCTCGTCAGCATCGTCGACGTGAAATCGCTCTGCGGCTTGACGTCGAACAGCGACCCAAAGTAGAGCAGATTCAGGAGGTCCTCGACTTCGGTCTCGCGGCAATCGGGCTCCTGAAAGGCCGCGGCCACGGCCTCTTCGGGCCTATCCTGATGATCGGTGCCGCTGGAGAGGGAGGAGACCTGGTGGCTCTGGACGGCGAGGTTGACCTCCTCGGCGACGGCTTCGGAGAGAGGCTGTCGGAGCTTCTCAAGCTCGTCGATTAGGGCGGAGACGCCAGGCTTGGAGCGTAGGACCTCCTCTTGCTCCTTGTTGATCGGCTTGCCCTGGGAGATGGCCTCCTCCATCTGGATGATGCGGTTGAGCTTCTTGCGGAGGGCTCGGAGGCGCTTGTTGATGAGGCTGAGGACGGGTCCGTCCGAGACTTCCGAGGCCGCAGTGGCCGCCATTGCCGTGGTGAGAAGAGGTTTTAGGGTTTTAAGCTGATCGCCGGAGCACCACCTGGAGGCGGTGGTGGTGAAGCGAGGTGTTTTGTGGCGGTGGGTTTTCTGTGGAGAGAGAGAGAGAGAGCAGAGAGAGATTTGGGTGATTGGAGGGAGAGACTCGGGAGAGTGCAGAGGCAAAAAGAGAGAGGGAGAAGGGAAGACTTCAGGGTCGTGTATATATATTTCACTACACAAATAGGGTTGATTTGGGAAGTCTAAAGAGACCAACTTTAAAAAATTATTTTTTCATTTTTTCTTTGTGTAAATAATGATGAAGAATATCGTTGTAAAAAAAAAAAAAAAAAAAGATAAAGAAGGTAAAAGAAGTCCTACTTATAAATGAAATTACTAAATCATATCTATAAATTTAAAAAGTAAAAAATAAAAAATAAAATTTGACGATTTTATCCCAAAGGGAAAAAAATGTGTTTTAGTATACACGAGAGGTTTGGGATTAAAAATAGCATTTTTCTTTTACATAAGTTTTATATATATATTTTCCTCCAAAAAAAAAAAAAAAAAGTTTTGTATATATATATAAGCATGGAATGGATGTGGGGAATGGGCCATCTCTTTCTTCGGGGGTAACGTTTTTTGTGGGGAGGCAAGGCCTAATTCCTTGCATATTATTGGCTTCATTTCTCCTTCCTATCTGTATTGCTTACATTTTTTGTTTTTGTTTTTGTTTTTTTCATTTAATTTTTTTTTTTTGTTGGTACATGCTCACATTTTTGTTAAGTTATAAATAAAGTTTTCCAAAAAATAAAAATCTAAGTGCTTTGGTCGGTGGAGTTCGGTTGAATTCAGTGTTTTTTTTTTTTTTTTTTAATGCAGGATAATTCAGTGTTCTAAAGATGCAAAAGTTTTTTTTTTTTTTTTTTTTTTCCCTTTCTTTCTTTTCTTTTTGAAAAAAGAATTGGTCACAAATGTAAAGCATCCCAATAAGTGTGTTCCTTTTTCTTTCAGATTGGAATCATTCCCATAAGATTAAGACCATCTCCTTTGAGGAGAAAAGGAGTAATTTTCAGTATATTACTGTACTATCACTGTCTTATAGAGAATGAATTTGATTAGGATTTCCGACTTATTATAAAAAAATAAAAATAAAAGGAAAAGGGAAAGCTAAGATCAGTCACCAGGATACTTTCCTCCGTGGCCAAGACACGAAAGGTGAGGCAAAGGCCCTGACTTTATTGGTTAAAAGGTGTGCAAATAAGAAATATTGCCTCTACTTTCTCTATGAACTAAAGCAGTATACTGAAAAAGCATTTAGGCTACACACACATATATATACACACATTGGTGTATATTTGATATCACTATGAACTTACTGTGGGATGAAGTGGAAATAAACAATTGGAAAAGAAGCTTAACCAAACATTTCCAATCCATTCCCACATAATTTACTCTTGACTGTGAAAGAGACCAGGCTATGGGAGCACCTTTTTATGGGGGGCATTCAGTAAGATGAGATGAAAAAGATTGATTAAAAGCAAGATTTCATATCAGATCAGATCACAGAGTATCTAATCAGAATCCACATGTTATAAAAGATATTACTGTGCCGTGGATTAGTAGAATCATTTTTTCGAAAAAAACTCTCTCCTAAGAATCTTCCTCATTTCATAAGCATAATGCTCAAAATTGAGAGGTTAAAAAACACCCAAGTCCTACAGATTCTGTAAGCCTTGGGGTGTTTTTTTTCAGTACCAATGAATATGACCTGCAAGAGCAAATCCCATTCTCGCTCGGCTTCAATGAAGAACAGTATGATAAATGTTTAGTTTACGAGTCTACTTCTTCAGGAAACCTCGCTTTTCCAGAATAAACATACTGCATCTCCTCTTTCCAAGTCTGCAAAATCACTAGATGATTAGCTTCAAAAGAAAAATCATCATTTTTCTTCTCAAGTCAATCAGGAAAACAAAAAAAAAAAACCAAAAAAAAAAAGGCGCTCACCTCGTGTCGGAAGGCAATCCTTAAACCTGGCACATTTGTCTTATGAATATCATTTCCTTCGGGGCCTTGCAAGAAATATTTACCACCAAGCCAATGCACCTGCAAGAGGAAGGAAGCACCAACAATGACAAGAAAAGTCGTGCCATTAAGTAAATCAGACCTATGTACCAGAATTTTTGTATTAAAAAAAGAAATATATATATATATATATCAGGCAAAGATAGTTGTTAAATTCTCCCTCTCTTTTCCAAACATGTAGATAATAAATAACCTAAACCAAATAGGTGGAAGGAAAAAATAAATAAATAAATAAATCGATGTCATATATCTTCTCAAGTCTCATTGCCTCAAAACAGAGTGGAGCTGTGCACACGGCAATTCCTAATTCATATATCCTGAACATGCTTTTCTTGGTTTCTTGTTAACAAAGACAGCCTTTAGATAAACTGGTGGGGTGTGCAACACTTAGAAGGACTGGTCTGTACTTCTCAAATTTTCCATTCTTCCTTATGTCATAGAATTGGATATCTCAGCATAATTAACCAAGGGCCAGATTCATCAAGTTCTACATGGGATCTTTCTTATCACAAACAAACTTAAGTTTATCTTCTTGAAGAGTTGGTAAAGGTTTTTACCTTGGCTGCACGTGAAAATCCAGACTGATAAACAGAATTTCTTGCTATTTCACAAAGGTCACATGAGCTGAGCTTCCACACCTGTATCAAACAGATTAATGAGATGGGTGATATGTACGTAGCCATCAAGTATCATTATCAACTATCACAAAAGTAAGAAAATTATACCTTTGCTGCAACACTATATTCTTCCACCAATGCCTCTTTCGTTAAGTGAATTTGCAAAGGATCATCACTAGAGAGGGAGACATTCAGGCCTCGCTGGAAGAACATGGGAAATGGGTTGCGGTGGTAGTCCAAGAAAAGGGAATTGTTGCTCAAAGGTGACATCGCCAATCCAACCTGGATAGAGGAGAAAAATTGCTAGTGATTTTGGTATAAACTAAGAAGCAGCTTTGGCAAGGTTCGATGAAAACAGTAGGAAAATAAAAATAAACGATACTTGACAATAACATCATGAAAGAACGAAAAAATTTCTTGGTGAAATAAAGTAACGGGTTCCACTTCAACCTGAGCCAGGTAATAAAGATACTGCAAAACAGGAGATTTTCGAAGATTAATCCCATGAGAAATATTGTGGCATAGAAGGAATCCAGCAGCCAAATGGTCAATTTCACCCGCCTGTCAAGACAATGAAAACTTATCTCAGTCACCATATAATGAAAATCAAAGCTAAAACATGGGTTGCAGAATACTACCTCTCCACAGTGAGGCCGAAATTTTATTGTTGTCATTCCTTTAGATTCACGAAGCTGAAAGAAGAGTGCACAATTAGTTTCACATATTAGTAACTAAAGTAATGCAACAAGAAATTATGTAGTTGACAAGAAAAAGTTAAAAAACAGTAGGTGCTACAAACCTTGTTAAGAGTGTACAAGTTTGCATAGCAATAATAAGCATAATAAGAAAAAGCAGGGTTGAATTCATTGGTCCATTCAGCTGGCGTTGGCATGTGTTTAGTTGGACGCCTTTCTGGTTTACTCTCATCGTCTACAATATCAAAACCCACCACCTGCATATTTACAGATAACCTCAGTCCTAATGCATAAGGTTTGATAGCATGTATTAAAAGAGTTTACACATGATCGTCAGTTCTTCACTTTCATCATCATATACAAGAATTTACGTACAAGTTTATTTCTCTATCTATGTTTTGTGACTATTGTAATACACAAAGCAGACCACATCATACCTTATTGACACATAAAGGAAGATAGCTTAAGATCATAAAACTTCAGAGATCAACCAACCCACCTGCTTCAGGAACACATGTAACTGAGGATGAGAATTTGGATTGATTGTAACTTCAAAGAGCGGAATAAACACATTATCCAAAATATTCTGGAAAGAGGTGACAATTCCCATAGTCTTGTACACATTGTATAGCCGTGGCAGCTGCAAATGAATTTCAAATAAAAGCCATGTAAGTAGAAAAGAGGATGAAAAGAGTTAAAAGGGAAGTGCGTGCAGGAGCACAGCAAAAAACACCGAATCAAGCTTTATGCAAGTTGATACATGAGGCACAAGGAGATCACGATTGATACAGCGTGCATTTGCACAGTTCCCAGACAAAAATTTTCAACTACCAAAAATATATCTTTGGAATTAAAATAAAGTCTGCGCCTGTACTCTCTCCAAACCAGTTTGTCTCACTCATCTCCCACTTGCAACCACGTGTATAGATTAATTAGATGAATAACATTCCTCCCTTTGAGCAATTTATTTTGCCATTCATCTTCCATCTGTAAGAACACGGATCATGTAACTATAAACAAAATCTATATGTAGGATCAGGGATCATACTAAAAGGTTAAAACGTCACCTTGACTATTTCTGATCACTTTGATTTAACTATCATTATATAAAAATAAAAAATAAAAAGAAAGACAGACAAAAAACTACAGGGGAAAAGACAAGAACAAAAACTCGCTGTCAGGGGTAATATGCTTTATAATCCCAATGACCCAATAGAATGACGAGCATGAGGTCCCCAAAAATGAAAGAAAGTAATCCACTGTCATATCACGTTTAACATAGAAAGAAAGAAAAATCAAATTAAACTAAATTAAATTTTAAAAAAAAGGACATCACAAGGTACCTGGATCAACCATACAGCATTATCGCTGCATATTGCATTGTTGACAAACCAGCTGGCCAATTGATCCCATTCACTTTGCTTTCTTCCATAAACCGAAATCCTATACTCTGCCATCTGAAAAAATAAATTAATTAAAAGAACTAAAAAAATAACTCGGACAAGCCTACAACTTAATGAATTCTGTCAACTGGTAAGCTCAATTTCACTTAGGTGCAAAGCAATCAATTATGATAGTTTGAAACTAACATCAGGATTTGCACAGAGAGCGGGAATGGTACAGAAGACATTATTGCATCTTTGAATTTTCTAACACCATATCTATGATAAGGTGTCCATAAAAAATAACCTGATATTTGCTGGCTTCTAGATCTGAAAGAACTTCTTTAGTCACTTCTGCCAAAAACCGTCCTGTAAATTCACATGAACAATCAAATTGCAGTAAAATAGAAAAACATCGGTTAAAAGAGCATGGATATAAAAAAGACAAGAATGCTGCCAAAAAATCTGATGCTTGACAGCTTTCACATGCTAAATTGGAAGGTCAAAAATTATAAATTTTATTACAGTTTTCATTTCTGCAACCATGCGGCTATTAATATCTTTTACTGTTTGTCTGCAACGCCATACCTTGGATGAGATTGTCCTGCTTCAAGAATATCTCTCTGAGCCTGCTCTGACCACACGGATTATACTTAAGGTTGAATTTGTCAAATCGATGAAAAGTACTTTATCAGCATGTACATCCAGTAAATCAACATTCAGATCATATCTGCAATGTAATGAACACAGTTTCAGAGAGGGAATTCGATTCTAATTACTTTCAATCGGATGGAATATTAAAGTTACGCATACCCCGTCAAATCCAAACTCTCAAAGACTTCCTTAAGTGTAAGATACTTTCCATCTCTAAATATAACAACCTGTCCAATGTAATTAGATAGTCATCAAAAAATTGAAACCAAATGGAAGTAAGGGATGCAAGAGAAACCAAAGTGGATTGGCTTTGATTTAAAACACCCAGTTAAAACTAGTCTGCAATACTTCAAAATAATATTATTAAAAAAATAAATAAATAAATAAATAAATAACAGCAACAACAACAACAAAACAAAACAAACTACCTCATCAGGTTCTTTTCTCAGCTTGGACTTAATAAATCGCAGAAGATGCTTCTGATTCATGCAAGCAGAATGATGGATATGTGTATCGACTTTTCTAATATTGTAAAAGTCACGGTGGGGTGCACTCTTCTGAGCCAGAAACTCCCTATCTGCATTTAGTAGCAGATGGAGGCGGAATTTCTGTGTGATGTTCAGATAACAGTCACAAACACAGATCAAATGAATAATAAAGCATATTAAGTTCATGACAAATTTAGAAAACAATACCTCCTCAAGAAATCGTAGTCTGTGATAACAAGTGGTGCGAATATTTCCAATAGACATAACCTTTAATATAAAATGCATATCAGTGAAAAATGTTGTCGCACTTGCTACTGGGAAAAGTTCTTCATTGTCTGCATAAAGAAGCAAGTTCACATGAATTAGCTCTATGATCCAACAAAGTTAAACAGAAAATAATGAAAGTGATAACCAAGTATTACAGAAGGATAATCGGTTTCTTGACTAAAATCACAAATAAATATTTGGTGCATACCATTTCCCTTCGCATACACATGCCCTACACCGTCTTCCATCCTAAATGAATGCTGCATGAATAATGGGAACAGCAATATCAGAAAAATGCTAAGCAAATCAATGAATGAGTAAACTCGACAACTGGAAGTCCACACATATTTCACATGCAGAGATAAAGATTATGAATGAGAAAAGAATAACTTACATCTGATGCCTCAACAAGTTCAAAATGAAATGGATCGCTCTTCTCAGGTGCACTAGAGTTTGCTACATCTACCCTCATTGATGGACAAACTTTTTCACGGTAGACGTATCTCTGACGCAAATCCAAACATTCACGAAGCATCTTGCGAACTTCCTCCTCTTCTTTGTTAGTTGAATCTGAAGCCAAAAGATTTGGCAAGAAGAAAAAGAGGGATTAGTTTATAGTTGTCTGCATGGCTGGTTACATGTAGACTGTACTTATTTATGTTCTAATTTTCTAACATCAGTTTGTTTGTTAAAGAAGCACATGTGAATATCTTAACTATGACATCTTCTCCCAAACCCCACTCCTAACTCCCAACACTGGAAAAGCTCCTAGAAAATATTGAGATAGGGAGTTAAAATACCATGAGCTGATGGACACATAGGTAAAACCATGCTGCCGAAAGTAGGATCATGGCCATCCGAGTGCCCTGGAGCTGGAACTACCTTTCCTTCACCTTGCAAATCAGTACCACCTTTTGTCCCGTTTGCAGTCACTTGAAATGTTTGATCTTGCATACAGTTCCCATCATTACCTATGAGTGGAACTGCTGAAGAATTCTGAAGGGCTGAATTAAATTCCTGCAAATCCATCAACTAGTAAAACTGACTGATCCTATCGTCCATATCATAATTCTTCCAAGTTCCAACAACGCACATAAGCTGTGATCTTATAGGCACTGAAGCCAAGTCAGATGCTAATTGCCTTTTGGTAATCAAAATCCAAAGTTCACTCTTTCAAATACTTTAGAAAAGGGCAGTACTATATATCCTGACTCAGGTTGACTCGAGATTAGATAGCAGTCGGTCCACCCGAGTCAGTATGTTTAACATTTTCCTTTAGCAAATCTAGGAACAACAACCATTCTAGACATGTCAAAAATCAAAGATACAAAGCTAAAATTATAAGTATATTATATCTTCATTTTGGAACCACCGAATATCATCATTTTGATAAAGTTACTGATAAATTTGTAAACTCAACGATAACATCATTATTCATTAGCATAAGTAAGATTCTAGAAATCACATTCACATACATTCATGCTACTGAATGAAGCATCTGCATCCTCATCGTTGAAAAAATCATCATCTTCATTTGCAAGCTCTGTTCCTTCCTCATCAGAATCTCCTGTAATGTCGAAAGCATTGCCAGCTTGGGATCTTGGGGTCAATACCGCCAACCTATCAACCGATCCCACCCTTCTACGGAGGTCTCCTCCTGCAAAAAAATTTCAACGAAAATTATTATAAAAATTATAAAAAAAAAAAAAAAAAAAAAAGACCTTGAATTAAAGAAATATCCTAATAAAAAAATTATAATAGCTCCATCATAATCGTTCAATGAAATAAACAATTAGCATACATATATTTACTGCAATAAAACCAAAATGAAAAAAAAAAAAAAAAAATTATGCAGAAATTAGAGCATTTACCATGTCTTTGATCAGTCCGAAGAGGGGGAAGTCCGAAAGGCATGTAATTAAGCTTATCCAAAGAAGAAGAAAATCCATGAGCCCTAAAATTCGATCCCCTACCAAAGTTAGAACCTTCCTGAACCCAATCGCGGTTTGCCAAAGCCACATTGGGCAAAGACGACGACATTCTATAGTTCCGAGCGAACTTCTCATCCACGGGCCTCGAAAACCCCCGTCCCCCAATCTTCCTCCCGGCGACCAAATCGTCGTCGGAACCAAACTCCGCCTCGTCGTCAAACTCTCCGTCTTCCTCCTCCTCCTCATCTTCCACTTCTTCCTCGTCGTCGTCAGTGCGCTGGATATAACTCCTACTACCTACATTTCGGCGGCGCTCTGTGAGGCGGTGGAGAACTTGGTCGACGCTCCGCTTGTGGATGTAGAAGGCCGATACCGCCATGATCGATGCTCCAACGAGAGCCGCCATAGCCACGTGTAGAGACGAGGCCGCCGAAGCAGAAGAAGAAGATGACCCCATTAGAATCCGTCTAGAGAGAGAAACCCTAGGTTTAGGACTACTTTGTTGAAAGGAAGAGTGCAGTTTCTGTCTGCTCTAGTTTTGTCGCTCACTCCACCTACTCGAAACCGCTTTTGCTCTGTAAGCGAAGCACAGAGAGCGAGGAGAGAGAGAGTCTGTGTGTGTGTGTAAGAGAGAGATAGGGCAGATGTTGATATATGTATCGGACCCACTAAGATACGCACAAGTGGCCCAACCCGTAGCACGGCTTTGGGAATATGTGAACGAATTTTGTACGAGCTGAAACGTGGCGCGTGTTCCGGGTTTCACGACAAAAAAGGATGCTATTGCGTACGTCGCTTATTAAATGATTGGAAACAGGGTCGAACCAGGAAAAAAAAGGTTAGGATATTCGGGTCTGTGCTTGAGAATTAAGGATGACAACGATTTCGAGTATGACTAGAAAATGCTTTTTCGTCCGTATCCTGCTCTTTAAAATCATCCATGTCTACGTCCCCACCTGAATAAAAATGGGGTCGGTCCCATCGGAGCTTTTCTCGTGTCTGTCTCATTTCTTATTTATTATAATTATATATTTAGGAAAAAAAAGATTAGTCCGCTCTTTAATTGAAAAAATATATATTTATTAATGAATTCAGATATGTTATCTCATTTTTCTGTCTCAAATATTGTTCTTTAAATAAATTTTTGACAAGTCATCAATTTATTTAAAAATTTTTAATATTTAGTATTTTTTATGTGATTAAATTCTTAAATTTAGATATATGACATAATGAGACAATTAATGAAACATGAACTCTAAGATAATAGATCTTGATTCTTGATTAATACATTTAACAGTTGCATATCAATAGTTCATTGGGTAGTGGGTAGAGAGTACTTTTTTTTTCAATAAAAAAACAAATAATGTTTAAAGACGCCAACTTTTGGAGATGAGATTTTATTCTCATCCCCGAATATTGTCTCTCATTCCCACCTTATTCGAGATGGATCCCTGTGAGACCTCATTTCCGTAAGGAATATTACTATCCTTATTGAGAACTATAGGAATGGGGATGCCGGAAAGCATATTAAAATAAAAATGTTTCGAGAATAATTTTGAAATATTTTTTGAATTGACACCTGATTGCGTTTCTAGGGAAACCTTTTTTTTTTTTTTTTAATGAACCATAAGATGCCATTTGAATATAAGAAAACTAAAATTATATTTATGTACATGAAAAAATATACAGGCTTTAGAGGTGAAAATATTTATTAAATGTACAAGTCTTACAAAGTTGAATTTAAACATTGAGTTGTCTGCTATTAAAGTGGTATGTTAATTAGATTCAGAATGTCATAAGATCGAAAAAAACCGCTTCTATTCCTCTGCACTGGAAAAGGTGCTAAGCCCGTAAGTCACTTCACTCTCTTTTGTTTCAATGGCAGCTGCTAGTTTAAGCTCAATGTCAGCCGGATTACTAAACACTGATGCTAAAGCCCTGCATATAAAGAATTGATTTACTTAGAGCAGTGTTTGGTTACTCTTGAACGGCAATATGCCGGAAAAGAGTTAGACAAGGAAATGCTTCCTATATATATGGCTTTATATCATTAGGATGAAGCGTTAGTGGATATAGCAAGTATGTTGGGGATGCGACTGAGTAAGGTTGATCCTTTATCCCAATTCTTTGAGAAGAATGGCGAGCCAGATGGGAAAACATTAAAGGTCGGCCCTTTATCTCATTTCTTTACTAAGAAAGGGTCGACTGGATGGGGCAGCAAATTCCTCCTGTGACCCCTCAGTTGTTTTCTATTTCATTCTCTCATTTTTTAACCCAAAAAAAAAAATTTTGAAAACCATGTTTTATTTTCGTTTTAGTTTTATGATATTTTTGTACAAAAACAAATGCTATTTCGGAATCATTTCTAAAACAATTTCAAAGGGGTCTTAATCTGTTGATGGGCCGTTTTTGTGCTGAAGCATTCAATGATTGATGGCCCATAAACTAAAATGGGCCGAGTTTAACAATATGATTGACCCAAACTAAGCCCACGACCCGGTGATGAGTGATCCATCTCAGCTCATGAAATCACCCGAACTGGAGCACCCATTTCATGGATATTGTTGTACATCTGCATTGTCTTTTCTGATTATCGCCTCTTGAATCATCTACTATAATACTTTTGCTATATATATATATTTATATATAAAAAGTAATCTACTAATGTAATGTAGTTTAACAAATATAACTCAATTTATCTTCTCCTTTACTTGTAATTCTTGACCTATGAATAGATATTGTATCAGCTAATGTTTTCCACTCCACAAAGAAAATTTTATTAAACGTCTTTTCTTTCATATATTTCTTGTATTTTCAAGGATAAAGTTTTTCATCCCGTGCGTGTAAGACTAGGATCAAAGTTTAAACTAATCTAGTCAAATAAGAAAGCTATACTATTACTACAATTAGAAAAAGAAAAAAAAAATAAAAAGAAAGAAAGAAAACTAATATCAAAGAAAACTTTAAACTACTACTCTGTCATAATTTTTTAAATAACATAACAAAACGTCGTTGGTTAGATGTTAATTTTTATGACATAACATATCAATTGGCATCCTTATTGATTATTGATTAGTGTTTAAAAGATTGTCATGTTAATTTATAAGAACAGATTGTGTCTACTAACAAGTAACAACACATACGAAAAAAAAAAGAGGTTAAAATTGTTGTCTCTATTGGTTTCTTTTTCTTTTTTTTTTTTTTTTTTTTTTTGTGTATACGTAAAGCAAGTTTGCACACATCTCATGAGTTAGATCGACCACAAAGATTTTCAAAAGGAAGAACCAATGAACCCCACTAAATGCTACATTGTTGAGTCTCACATCGACGGAAGTAAAGAATTCAAGTGATTTATAAATATCACGAGTTCTCTTTTAATCATAATTACCTGAATGCTATCTCTATTGGTAATTTTTGTTATTTCGTGATATTTTAATTTTGTAGTAGAAAATGTCATCGTTCGTTTATGAAAACAGTTGTGTAAAAGGGCTTATTCTAATTTATAAATTAATAGGTCGGTCAACCTACACAAATGAATCATGGTCCAGTGTAGGTACTAGGTATTTTTATACTAACAATTTATTTATGGTCGATTTATGATAATTAATAGGCAACAACTTTTCGGCAAAGAAAACTTGCACGGATCTTGTACTCTATCTTCAGTTGAAGGCCCAAGTTTGTTTTGGGTATGAAAAAAACGCCTTACCTTTTGTATAGAAGGCCGAACGCATGGCTGGGTCAATTCTGTTCCTTTCAAGATTGAAAATGCCTTTTTGTCACATTTTGTTTTGTTTCTGCTTTTTTATTTTGATTCTTTTGCTCTTTGGGAATTAGTTAGGTCCACAGCTATAGGAACACAGTTTACTGATGGTTTCTAATGGCGTGTATAATGTGGTTTAATCATTAGCGATGCAATTAATATAGCCCTTGGACCCCGTTAATTTGGGATTGAGAAATGAAAAATCAGGTAAATATTTAGCAGATTTTTGAACCCTTAACATTTAAAAATATGGCTGTTTTTTTTTTTTTTAATTTAGAAAAATAGTGATTGACAACAGTCAATCAGCGGAAAAAAATTACAATTGAATATTGATCAATCAATCCATCGTTGATTTAATATATATATATATATATATTTGAAAAAATGATCATTTTGTTAATTTTACAAAATTTCATATCTTATTAAGAAATATGATCGACAATCTCACGCCCTCCTCCGAACTAGGACTACTAATTTTGATACTAACATTCAATTACTTTCTTGTCCCTTATTTACTTGCAAAATGTCATTAAATATATCCTAATTATTATTAACTTTGTCATAATAAGTATAAAGTTCTTTTACTAAAATAATATAATGATGTAATCATTTTTGGCACTTAGTTTTTAATTTTATAATATATTATAATAGTAATTAGTTTGAATTTAATTAATAATTTTATAATAAATATACAAAGTAATCATTTTTATATTTGAAAACAAAACTATAAAAAGACATATAAGCAAATTTACTTTTCATTCTTATTTTAAAGTTTACCGGTAAATACATGACTAAGGGAGTGTTTGGTGTTTGAGTTTGAGTTAAGATTTTTAAGTTTCATTAGTAATTTTTGTTGACTTTTCAGAAAAGATAAAAAACTTTTTCAGAAAAAGACAAAAATTGAGTTGAAAATTTTGGGTTTAAACTTACACCCCAAACTAACCCTAAGGTTGTGTTTGGAACAAAAGTTCGAAATGAAATTTTTAGGTTGAAGTTGGTTAACTTTTCAAAAGTTAATTATAATTTTGGTTGACTTTAAAAAAAATAAATAAATAATGAGATGAAAAACTTATCCAAACCTGAGAGCCAAACACATGTTAAGATTTGTAGTGAGTCTGACTTCGAATCTTGTAACAATGTAACCTAAGTAAACAACTTAATTATTCGGATTCTAAATCCTGCCTATTTTGATTGATATCCAATCCGATCATGAGTAATATACACATCATCAAAATACTAGAGAGAAAACAAAAAATTGAAATAAAAACCTCTTATTTCAATGCAATAAAACTCAAATAATTTTTTCAAGATTTTGTGGTTACGCCATATGGTTAAGGAACTTTAAATAGTCATATATATATATGTGTATATATATATATATATATATATATCAAATAGAGAGTATTATTGAAAAGAAATAAAGATCTCATTCAAAATAATTGTTATAAATCTAATAATATGTTTGGGAGAGTGAAATATGTCAAAAAGGGTGTGGTAAAGATTTTTAGATTTGAATTTAAATTAAATTGAATATTTTGGATTCAAAATAGTGATCCAAGCATATAACTTTGTACTCATATAGATCAGTCGACAGTGGAAAAGACAAATTGTGTAGGGTAAGTGGATACTGTTACATCTTTTTTTTTTTTTTTTGGAATAAATTAGCCACATACTATAATATACGTATTTTTGAGACTGTTTTTTAAGTATTTATTATTAAAAAGTTATTTACAGTATTCTCTGGAACAAATCTAAATTTACTTTTAAACTTATGATTGGGGTTAATATACGTGACTATAAGCAAGCGTATTTACTTTTTCTTTTTTTGTTTTTTACTACAGAAATATTCCCTTTCACAAGTTGACTCGCGGGCTTCATCATTTCGACTCTTTACGCAATAATCATGACAATAAATTCCCCATAAATTTCCTTTTTCAATATTTCACACACATATACTAGTGGTGACACAGCCAATATCCACATGAAAAATACTTTTGCTCTTGTTTGTATGCAAATGGAAAAGAAAAAACAGAATAAGAATCTGAAGCAGATAGTGATGACCACAATCAGAGCCAAAAAAAAAAAAAAAAAAAAAAAGGTCATATAGTGACAATAAAAAATGTCCACGCTGAAAGGTATTTCCACACGTCTTTTGCATTCTTTTTTTATTATTAATATTTTTAATTTTTACGTTTCACATTAAACAAGAAAGTAATTATAATCTAACTGTAATTTTATACATGATTATATTATAAGATGCAGAGTTGAAATCCTCCGTCTTTAATTTAAAAAAAAAAAAAAACAAAGCTAAACACATTATTTTAAGGAAAACTATAACCTATTGTCACCTTAAGATAATTATATATGTATTTTTTAAATAAAAAATGGAATTATTTCTGATATATATCTCGTTCTTGTAAATATGCCTGTGTATGCGGGAGTGGCCAAGGATTGTTCTGGAGAGTGGAGCCACACGTTTTGTCACATGAACATGTTCAATAATATTGATAGACAATATTGACCTAAAAAGTGATTTGTATATATGTGTTCATGAATGGTGGGAAAAAACAAAAAAAAAAAAAGATTCCGAAAAAGACTAAAAGGGAATCATGATTAGAAACAAAAAGGCGCACATACAATTTGTAATGGAAAAAAGAGGAGAACTATCCGGAAAAAGAAAATTATACTCATCCCGACTCAAAATTATAGATAATGTAGGGTCCACACTTGCAACTAATCTCGAATCGTGCACGATGTTGGAAGCATATAATGGTGGTGTTGGGTCGGATATCTAATTGGAAATAGGTTTTGAAATCGCGACCGGAAGCCTCACAATACTTCGTGTTGCAAAACTCCCGTGACATTCACGGTGTGGGAGTATTAGTCAAACACTCACAGGATTTCCACAACTCAAGAACTTCTATTGGAAAAAATAGCGGAGAATGGAGGGGAGGTAAAAACCCATCTATCTCCTGTTTATGGATGATCCAGTACGTACCTTGACACATACACATCCTGGCCAGTACTGTTTTTGAACGTATTTTTCACCCCATTGACTATCATGGAGGAAATTATTACGTGATTTTTTCTTTTCGATAAAAAGTGAATTAACAGATGTATATATTTCAATCAGTAAGATATTTTCCCATTAGAAAATTTTTTTTTTTCTAAATAAAAAAGTTTGTCTAATCAGATTGACTCATGAATCATTATGGACATATACTGTATGCATGCTTCGGAGTCTACCACAGTGCCTTCCGGTAGAAAATTGATGATGATCATCATCAACATATCATCACTGATTTTTTAATAAATTATATTAAAAATCTGTAATCAGCAAAAATTCAATACTAATAATGATGACTTAACTAGTAATTATGCATTACAGTAGTGTTATTCCGATTAATGTACTAATTGAACTGACGCACGAGGATAGACAAAAAAAAAAATCACGTGATGGGTGTTGAACCAGCTACATGACGGGCTGAGAGAGATGATACGGCACTGCTTTTTGAAGAGTATATATTAAAAATAGTATAGATAGATATAGACATAGAAGTGTGTGTGTATATATATATATGTATAGATATATCTATGATTTGGAATAATGCTGAATTGGTGGCTGGGGGGTCCATCTGTGGCCATCAACCAGGACTTTTCCAGAGCTGGCTAGCTAGAGCTTTCAGTACTATACGGTTGTTGTTTGAATTGTCTACCGTTGCGTGAAATCTCATAACTATACGAGTCGCATAAGTAATAAAATAATAAATAAGATTGTTGATTTTACGAGAATTGTGTTTAAATTTAAGTTAATTACCGAAATTTATTAACATGAGGATTATTTGAACGATTGATTGAAAAATAATAAAAATGCAAATTAAACTAAATAAAGTAAACTAAAATGATCAAACAAAACTAAATGAATAAAAAGATATAAACAAACAAGGTACTAGGGTCTTGACTTCACTCTATCCTTCCTATGTTCTTTATATTAAGAAATTGCTAACTAGTCTCAATTAATTCATTAATCAAGGGCTCAAAATTAACCTCACTACCTCTCCTAAGTACAGATGAGATAATATGCATAAGTGTCCAAATTAATATCCTTATCTAATTTATTTACCTACACATTCATTAAGCACACCCTTAATTTTATGATTATCAAAGTGTCATCGGCCTTCCGAACTCAACAACAACTAAGATTGTATTTTTCAAACTGATAAATGAATTAATCTCTCCCAAGCATTAAAATTCATAAATCAAATCAACTAATTCATTTCCCAACAAATTATAAGCATTAAACATAGAAAAACACAAATCAATTGATCAATAGAGATTTCATTAACAATTAGTTAAATCATCAAAATATAGTTCAAATAGAGCTACATCAAACCCTAGAACTAACAAACTATATAAAACCCATAGATGAAATTAAACACAAAATTAAGCAAATAAAGAGTTCAAGTATCATCCAACTACAAAAATAAAAGAGATAAGGAAAAGTAATGAAAACCCCAAGATTGTTTTCATAAATCTTCAAGTTTTTCACCAATTTCTCGTCTCCTCCATTTGTTCTTCAAATGCTATATCATTTGAAATTTGTTGAAAATAATTCCTAAACCTAAAAATCCTACACTACTATTTTTTGGCTTTTTTTCTATTTTTCTATTTTTGTTTATTTTTCTTCTCTTCTTTCTTCTTCTCGGTTTTTGGCCTCTATTCCGCATATCCAATATCCCCCCCCCCGACCTCTCTTCCTTTCCTTTTGCTTTTCTTTCTCTTGGTGATGGGTTTAGCTATGACGCCCACTCTTTCTTCTTCTTCTTCTTCTTCTTCTTCTTCTTTTTTCTTTTTCAGGCGACATGCAACAGATCGAGGTTGGATGAAGCCCGCAGGTGCACACTAGCTTGGTGGAATGCGTTGCAGGAGATCCGGCTTCTTTCAGCAATGGGACACGTATCAACCTCTGCATGAGCCCGGCTTAATTTCAAAGTTTGTCTCATTTATAGGCATTTAAATGACCGTTCTGCCCCCAATTTGAGTCCAAAATTCCCATTTTGCCCATTCTCACCTAATTATCAGACACTTAAATGAGAAAATTAATTATTTAGAGGGGTAAATTAATAATAATATATTAAAGTTAATAGTAAACTATTTAAACAAAATTAAATCAAATTACACAAAATCAAAATAAACTAATCTAAATTAAAATCATGCAAAATTAAACTAAATTAACCTAAAATTTATTAAAATGCTCAAGAACCTAATCAATTTACATGCACAAAGTGATAGATTAACTCTATTTAATAGAGTTATCATCTATACAACAATTTGGTTTCGTGGTTCTAAAACAACTGATCACCACATGGGAAATTTTGACCTAATTTGAAAAGGAATATCTGATTTTTTATTTTTTGTATTTTATTTTAAGTGTAGATATTCTTCAGCTGCATGATTGCCGAAGGGTACTCTTGGATTTTGTAACGATTTTAATGGTGCAATATTCCATTTGGTCACGTTTCACACTAATGCTTCCACTCGATCGTGGGTCCATTTAATATCTGCCAATTCTGGCAGAAATTTCAGTGCAGGTCAATCTGGAGGAGGATAAATGGAAGATATATATATATATATATGTATATACATAGATACAGATATCTCAATATATAGATATATGCTGGTTGATATTTGGATAAGTTTTTGGTTTTGGGGCCTCTCTTCTTTTCTTTTACTTGTGGCTTGAAATTTAGATGAGTTTAAATGGCTCACAATCAAAACAACCTAACGTTATCCTAATTTATGTGTATATATATCTTTTATATAGAATTAAGAAGACATGGCAATGAAAACTCGAAAGTATTATCGGTGCTAAGCACTGCAGCTAAGATCCCATGATCTCGAACTCAATGTCATTAATAGTGCTAGCATTGTTAATGTAGACGTACAAAATAGATTAAAAAAAAAAAGGTAAATTATCGCAAAAACATGATGGGATTTGTTTCTGCTTTCTAGTAAAGCTTACTTTACACGCAAAGCTTTTTTGCTGTTTTTTTTTCCCTTCTTTTTTAAAATTTACATGCATGGTTTTAAAGATTAGGATGTTGATAATACAAATATATATTATATGTTTTACTGTAATTGCAGATATAATTTAATGATATGACAGTAATTTAAGTGTAGGCCAGTGTGCGAGCGCCTGTGGCGTTATATGCTCGTGAGAATTAAGATAAATATAAAAAATGCTTTCCAACTTTGGGAATCTTTTGGATAAGGCCAAAAAAGTTGGCAACGTTGTCATGAACCGGACCATAAAAATATCTTGCTGCCGTATCCGAAACGGAAAAGATGAATGAGTCCAAAAAAGCAGATTTTAATTTGATAAAAGCATAAGGAATATAATAATATATATATAAACCGACCGCAGGCTGTTACATGTTTTATTCTGACAACATACCAGAAGCAACAAAAAGGATCTGATGATGAGGAAAAAAAAAAGAGGGGCAAAAGTAAAACCTATATGTCACTAACTGTTGAAAGAAAAGGTTCCAAACAATAAGCTCTGAACTTTTACAGCTATTTTTGATTGCAACTTAAATTGATATATAATCCCATAATGACTCAGAGCAATTGCCACTTATAAAGGTAAGCCCAAAACGTTTCTATCGGATCGATATGATAATGTTCTCTGATAGTTATATCTGATCAATGTCAATGTCATGCACGCATGGCATATATATATATATATTGTGCTATACATATATATATATACACACTCTATTTTATTAAGATCTTCGCAATAATAATTAGTTCTCGGTAATCATCTTTTGCACGTTCTCATATTCTCATAGGTCCTTAAATAGAAAGAAAGATAAGAATTTATCAAACGAACCATACTTGATCTTTCGATCTTTTGTATACGTATAGAGTTCATTGATGGGAAGGAAGTGGGAAAGCTCAAACTCAATTATTGAAGTGATGAATATCGACGCAACTAAAATTCTTAGGGTACCGAACAGTTAATTTTCGTTCTGATATTCCAAATTAATTTGTTTGGTTATTTATATGACTTAAATGATGATGTCGAAAATGAAAACTGTATATATGTATCTATATATGTGTATGTGAATAAAAGTGGCTCTATACATCTTAACTTTTTAATAAAACAGAAACAACTTTGATTGCTGTCGTAATCCATTGGTTCTACTACATATGACCTAATTTAATAATGTGGTTATCTATGTGTTCATAGATACGGGTTACATAAGCTCCACTTCTATTAACTCTTAAGTTTTGTTTATCTATGGCACTTATTTCTGACCACATAATACTTGGCTAATTATTTGGGAGGGAATATTAAATGGTATAAATTTTCGTGTTGGGGTGATCATTTGGATTAGTCACAATCGAACTAATTAAGTACTGGACCAATATATATGTATACATATATATATATATATATATATATATACATATATGAATTCCACTAGCTAATAAGCACTTCAATCTTTTGCATATTCATATAGTCATTATCATCTTTTGAAATGGGGATACTTTATTGTCCCTGAATATTTGAAGGCCAGGAACAGACGTACCAACTACTTTTTAACATTTACTCGTTAGAACATGTGTTTGAGTTGGAGTTGTGAAGGTTTTTTTTTTTTTTTTTGATGTTTGGAAATACATGTTTAGTTGGTGTAAAACCCTTTATTCATAGCGTTTATTTTTTAAATATTTTTATTTTTTTAATAATTAAAAGCATATTAAAATTAATCATAAGTTAATTTTTTAAAAGAATAGTTGTGAAATTAGGACCAGGGAAGAAGAAAGAGTTGGAATTGTTAGGAAAGAACATATTTGATAGAGAAAGAAAAGAATTTTCGACCAGAGGAAAGATTGAGTCTCTGGTACCAAACAACGTAGAACAAAGATAGATAAAAAAAGGAATGACACAAAAAAAATTATAAAAAAAAGGGTGCAAGAGACGCTTATTCTCCAAACAACTTTTTCATTATTTAGATACAAAATGACCTGATCATTATTTATCATGAGCAAATTAAACACCATTCATTTCCTAACTTCTTGTAATTCCATACACACACAAACACACACACACACACACACACACATATATATATATATATATGTATGTAAAAGCATCCACTATATGTAACTAATTTGAGATCAAGCCTTGACTGGAGTGCTGATCATCTCCACATCCATAAACGACTTCCTATCCTCCATAACATCTCCACCGCCCTTGTACCGATACCTCTTGGCACAGTAGAGGAAATAGAAAAGGTTCAGCAACCCAACAATGGCAATGAGGTAATAAAAGTAATCCAATCTCCCCCGGTTGATGTCGTTGGTCAGCCAGTCCGGCCGGTGCTCCGTCGCCGTGGTGCGGTGGACCACCGTCAGCATGAGAGTGCTGGTGTAGCTAGCGCCGGCCCACGAGCACGAGAAGAGCGCGTTCCCAACGCTCCTCATGTGTTCGGGAAATTGTCTGTTAAAGAACTCGATCTGTCCGATGATGTTAAACGCCTCGCAGAGGCCCATGAGGATCAGCTGAGGACTCAGCCAGAAAACCGACATCTGCGAATTGAGATTGTTCGCCGAGTCTCGCCGCTCCTTCTCGATGAGCCCTGCGACGGCCATCGAGAGGGAGGAAAACACGACCCCGATCCCGATCCTCTGGAGGAGCGTTATGCCGGTCTCGTGGCCGGTGATGCGGCGGAGGGCGGGGACGAGGAAGCGGTCGTAGAAGGGGATGAAGAGGGCGATGGTGAGGAGGGAGATGACGCCGATGGAGCCGGCGGGGACGAGGAAGTTGGGGCCGAGGTGGCGGTCCATCTTTAGGGCTTGTGAGATGGTGAAGGTCCACTGCTGGACCATGGAGGTGAGGCTGATCATGCCACAGGCCCAGATGGGGATGATTCTGACCAGGCATTTCACTTCTTCTACCTCTTGAATGCTGCAGAGTCGCCACTTGTTCACCGGAGTGCCGTTTGGAAGGAGATCGGCGTCCGACGTTATCACTGCAGCCTTGTCTAAAAACCTTGAGAGAGAGAGAGAGGAAAAATTTGATGAACAAAGTTGGATTTGGTAAAAAGACGAAAAACAATATTTCTAGTGATTAAACAAAATTCATACAACTAAGCCTTTGTTTAGAAAACCATTGCAAACTAAATTTTTCTAATTTATTTTGGCCTTTTTCTTTTTGTCTTTTTTATTTTCCTTCTGAAAAGTCAACAAAAATTTTAACTAGTATCAAACAACTTAACTCAAAGTATTCAATCCTAATCCACGAACCAAACACAAGCAAGTTATACGCATGTAAAAATTCGCATATTTGTTAAATTTGACAGAAAATATAGTGCATGTCAAATTTAGTATAAAATATAACAATGTAGAGGGTGATTTTCTATTCAAACACTAAAATTTAAGGCAATTAAATTGAAGATAGGTGCTTTTAGGTATAAAATATAACAATGTAGAGGGTGATTTTCTATTCAAACACTAAAATTTAAGGCAATTAAATTGAAGACAGGTGCTTTTAGGTATGCACATTAATATGATAATATCTATGAATGTCAAAAATTGACATTTTTGTTTACACTTTTATTATTATTATGGAACTTTGATCCATAATATTTCACAACTCCTTTTTCTCTATAATTTATGATACGTCTGGTTTATAGATATTTGAGCAGAAAACTCAAATTTGAGTGAGAAAAAACACGGTAAAAAAAAAAAATTTAAATCGTGATTTCGAAATTGTAATCCGAATGGGGCTCAGTGGCTCAGACACTTCTCTTTAAAATATTTAAGACATATATAGTAAAAATATCTGGTCATTAGTTTGGAAAGGAATTTGACAAGCGACAGATCTCCAATATTCCTAAAATATTCTGTGTGTCTTCATCTGTTTTCTTTGGGGCAATGATTTCAACTTGTATGTTGGGCGACTTAGCAGCAGCAAAATCATTAGGCACAACCATTACCTATAAAATCCACTATTCTATAGGATCCGCCACTTCACCGAATCCTATCCAAAACTTGGTCAATGCGCGCGCGCACACACACACACACATATATATATATATATGTACACACACACACACACACACACATATGTATATACTAGTTCTATAATTAATTAGAACTGAACTTTATACGACATATAGCCTAAACAAATAAAATAAGTATATGCCCACAAACCCCTAAACAATATCCTAGTAATAGGTAGGAAAATTGTTCTTTATTATCATCTAGCTAATTAACTAAGCTATGTAGCTAAATCATATAAATATATACACAATATTTGGCGACCTAATCATGTTAATTAATTAGCGCCATTTCAGCATCAAATGATTCATGGTCCTTCACGTTTTCCATGAAGCTCGTGAACCTTTCAACTTTAACCAAACAATAATATTATCTCACAAAAGAATTAATAATTTAATTACCAAAATCTTTTACGATAGAGATACGCTATCTAACATATACCTGTACTGATTGGTGCGAGGTAATTTTGACAAAACATTGCCCTTAAGAGGAGGATCATAAAACACCACCGTATCATGATGATCATCTCCAATATCATCCGTTGGATCAAGATTGATCCGACGATTCTTGTAAGCCGCGACAAAAACCTGCACGATACTCTTGAATATGCTTCCCTCCGGCTTTGCATGATTGTAGAGGCTCGTCCCAATGAAGAAGAAAACAATAGCACATGCCATGAGGATAGTGGGAATTCCAAACCCTACGACCCAACTTAAGTTGTCTTGGATGTAAACCACAACGGTTTGAGTGACCAACAAGACAAGGGTGAAAGTGGTGTAGTACCAATTGAAGAAGCTGTTGATTCCTTTTCTCCCTTGGTCCGTCATCGGATCAAACTGATCGACACCAAAAGGGATACTGCACGGCCTAATTCCGCCGGTGCCTATCGACAGGAACCCTAGCCCGAGTAGTAAGAAACCGAGCTGAGGTTGGCTAGGACCTTTGCACTGTCCTAAGCCAAGCTGTTGTTTTGTGCATGTTGGAGGATGAAGCTGTGGTAACCAGGCTGTTAGAGTCACTGTTGCCATTCCCTGTTTGTCATAGACGTATACACGTAGTTAAATTTTTTTTAATTTACAAATTAGAAATTATATGGTAATGTTAATAATAACAATACTTATTTTACATGTAATTAACATTATGATGATAACATTATTGGTATTTAGTTAGCAATTTATGTTGATAACGAAAGGATTCCATGCTCATGAGTAATATATAAACACTAAAAAAAGAAATAGATACGTTTAGATATGAAGGAATAATTTATATATTTGTCCTTGTTGGTCCTTTAGTGGAAATTTAAATTAAGATGAGAGTTTTTTTTTTTAATGAAAATTAAGTGATGTGGGCATTTCTGTAATTTAAAGCATCCAATTTAGTCGCTTTCGGCAAACATAAACTTATGTACTGGGCCACTAATGTTTTTGACTCTTTATGTATGGAATTATTGACTAGCTTGATTTCCTGTTTTGCTTTCCCCTATCAGTCATGTCATATATAATTCGCCTTTTGCCTTTTGCAATGCTTCAAATTTTTAACAAGTCAAGATCTCTACCGTATATCTTACGTTGGTGGTATTTCTCTTGAGCACGTCATATATTATATACTAACTATAACCATTATTAGACACAATATAATATTATTTTTTTCATCAGTGCGGGTGTATAATAGTGATAGAGGGAAAGAAAACAAATTTAAGCAAGAAATAATTCAATATATTTTATTAGCCTCTCTTATTTCTAGATTCAAAATCTAAAAATATTTTCATTTTTTTAAATAAATGAAAATTACAGATCCAGTAAAAGGTGATAAAAAGTGTGTTTATTATAAGCTTGTGTAAAATATATGATTGCATATATAATTACGTGTCAAAGGTAGCGTCGAAATTAGACCACTTTTTTTGTGCAAGTACTATGTGTGTGTGTTGTGGGGGACCTTTGGACTCTTCTAGAGGGACTTTAGACAGAGCCCTATCACAAAAGAGAGAAATTGTTTGACAATTATTGGGAGATATAAATATGTATATATAACATGAACGATAATGTCACATATTGCTAACCCATACCTAAACAATATTTAAATTGCACACAAAGGAGGAAAAAAAAAAAGTGAATAGATCAAGGACACGAGCAAAAATAAAAAAACACAATCAAGGAAATTACGGACCAGTTGATAGTATTCTGGGAATGATTTTGTTTTAAATATGAAAAAAAAAAAAATGAAAATGTTTCAAGAATGATTTTGAGATAGTTTTTGAAATTATAATTTTTGAGAAATTGATTTGAGTACGAGAAAAAGTAAAATTGTGTTATGTTTTTTAAAATATTTATTGAATATATATAAGTCTAAGAAAATGAAATAAGAAATTGGAAAAACAACTTTGTTCCTTTCCAAAACAGTACCAAACGAAGGCTATAAGTTTGGGTTTTTTGTTTTTTTCTTTTGGTCCCCAATTCTAAGCAATAATATCCATTGTACCACAAGGCCACGCCGACCCATGTTAAACCACATGCAGCATGTCGTACAAGTAGTGCACAGCCGTTCATGAGTCATCTTTCCAAATTTTGAATATGCGAACCTAATTAATCTCTTGGAATTGGCTAAAATACATGCATCATGTAATTTGGAAATAATTGAGTTTCTGCTCTATAAATCATATTCTGTTACCACTTTTTTTACCACATTTAATTTCTTGCCTTTTTTTTTTTTTTTTTTTTTTTTATGCTGATCAACTAATTATATATGGCCTGATCTTACATATCGCTTTTAAAGTGATGGATTAAGAGAGGCACCAAAAGTTGTGAATTTCTAACTGTTGCTTGAAAATATATTTCTAAAATTGCTTCAAGAGATCGACTCCCTAAAAAAAGGTGCTTAAAGAGACAAAATATATATATATATATATATATATTTAGATTTTTATAATAAGCAGTGAAAGCGTTAGAGTTATTTTCGCCTAGAACTCTTAATTAAAAAAAAAAAAAAAAAAAAAACTATTCAAACACCTTCACAAAAGTTTCTTGAACACGAGATAACGGCAGTTTTCTTCTTCTTCTTCTTCTTTTTTTTTTTTTTTGAAAGGATAACAGACAGTTTCTAAAAGCAATGTCAGAAACGGATTCAAAAAGCCAGAAATTACGCAGAATAATTTTTACATTATTGGTTAATTTATTTTTCTAAAAATATATATATTTTAAAAAATGGAAATGATTTATGAATATTTATTAGAACATACCAAAGAGAAAAGAAGGAGGCAAAGCCAATGGTCCAGAAGCGGCCGACGTAGGCGTCGGAGATGAAGGCGCCGACCAATGGAGCGAAATTGGTGACGCCACTCCATATGTTCATGACATTTGCCGCGGAGACCTGATCCATGTGAAGCTCCGTCGTCAAGTACACCATAAAGTTGGCCAATAACCCAAATGACGCCAATCTCTCAAACGTCTCGTTTCCTGCAAAAACAAACAGACGATTTCAATTCTAACTTTTGAATATTAACTTTTGTAACAGCTCCACGAACCGCCTACATGACCATTCTTGATAATATGCAAAACTTTAGACAGAAAGAAGAAGAAGACGACGACGACAACGAACAAGAGTACCAAAAAATTTTTTTTTTTAAAAAAACGTACCTAAGATGAAAGAAATGGCCTTCCAACCACCAGGTTTTCTTTTGGATGTAAGTGAATTGTTATGATCAGAGACGACAATATTAACATGATTTCCATTCTTCTTCTGATCTGGTTGATCATTTTCGATCATCTCAGCTGATTTTGATGAGCCGTCTCGGAAGCACAAGGACCACGATGAGCAAACTATCGGCCGCTTCATCTTATATTACTAAAACTCTCACATATATATGTATGTATATATAGACCACTTCAATGACTTGCACTCTATATGTACATACATACATATACATATATATATATATATATGAGGGGGTGTGGGGCTATTATCGTCTGAGTGCTGAGCGCAGCCTTGCGCACTTTTCTCTAGACCAAATTATAATAATAATATTGTAAAACTGTGAGAGTGATAGAAAAGAGGGTTTTACCTCTGTCAATTTGGCACCACCAATTTATATTGGTGTCGCGTGTCATTTCATGGCTGACGAAAGCGCGTTATAGTCTTTGTGCAGTTGAGAGTCTCTTTCTCGAGGTGCCGATGTTTCACTCTCGTGAAAATAAAACGAATTTATATATGTATACAGTGTATATACAATTGACTATCTTGTGTATAATTTTTTATAATATATTATACTAATCAGATAATTTTAATATATTATTTTTATGTAATATTTATCATTCATATGATTATTTAAATGTTATGTATCATGTAAAAAGATTACGAAAGTTATATATATAAATCAACTAGTTGTTATAAGTTTTTAAATAAAAAATTATAAGTATCGGATGTATTTGGTATCAACATAAGGCCTTTCCTATAAATATACACACATATATCATGTTAATTGTAAGTGACGATTTTGAAGTCAATGTTTTAATTAGTTTTAGGGCTAGTTTGAGAGAACTTTTCCTTTTGTTTTCAGTGTGTAAAAGAAAAAGAAGTTACAATTGTAGCTTTTTAAATAAAAGTGTATTTGGGTTTTTTTTTTTTTTTTTTTAAAGAGTTTAAGAGGTCAAATTATTTTTAAATTTTCTAACAAGTGATTAAATTGTTAGAATGAAGTTTATAATATCTAATTAATGAAACTCTTGTATGAATTTTAAAGTCTATTTAAAATAATTTTTTTTGTTACATTTTATAATTTTGGTAGGTAATTCTTCTAGAGAGCTAAAGTACTTATGATAGTCCAAAAACTTTTATAAACGACTTTTAGGCCTAGAGAAACAAATAGAACTTCTATAACACTCTGCCAAAACTAATCCTTAATCTTAAATTAATTATTAGTTGACTATATAGGCAATATTATTAATACTAAACACTATAATTAATAGAAAGTGTGTCTTATATGTGCATCTTTATTATGGGACTTGTTTTTGGAATGTGCGGCAATAAATTTATGTATCTTTACATTCGAAAACCAGTTTTGATTGGTTTCGTATGAATTTTTCTTCATATCGTCTATTTTTATTCAATTTTTTTGTTTGAATCTTTATACATATATATATATATATATATATATATACTATAAATATCTTTTCAATAAATTTGAACGGGCGGGTTTCTTCCTCATCTCTATTAATTGTTTTAAAAAAATTACGTGACAATATATAAGTCACTATAACACGGTCCTTGTGTGTGGATATATGTGTGTATATACATATATATATATATATATATTATACGTAGTAGGTTGTGTTTTTTTTTTTTTTTTTGACTGCTATCTATATAGTAATTACTAGTTAGTGATGGTGATACCTGACATTATATATACGAAAAAACTAAATAAATGTGACGCAATTTGGGCATTGAATTGTAAGTGGACACCAAGTTGGTGACTGCTAGCAGTTTACTAAGTGACAAAACTAATAATTCTATATTCAATTCACGTGGTACCCAATTTGATTCTCAGCAAAAATTCGTTTGGCCTACTATATATAAATTGATAGAGAGCTCTTTTGTTTTTATTTTTATTTTTTTAATATTGTATTAGTTTGAATCATTGACTCTAAATATCCTTGGTATCAGATGTTTTAATTTTTTAATAAATACTCGGAAGAAAGAAAGAAAAAAAAATATCGATAATTTCATCATACTATAAGACTGCGAGTAATTGATCATTAATAACCTTCACTATGATTACCATGAAACATAATTGGTTAATCAGTTTCTTATTAATCTCATTCTTTGAGTGAGTACCGTACTTAAAAGTTTGTTCCTAAGTAAGGAAAAAGACATGCATTAAATTCAACAATGTACATGATAATGAAAAAGTTTGTCATAATGTATAAAATGTAATTAATTAATGATCTATTTAGTAAAGAGAAAAGGTTAATAAATTAATGCATTTACTGTCTAAGAACAGTTAAAAGTTTCGTTACATGGAAATAAAAAGTGAGATTTTTGTTGATGTGTGACTTTTTTTTTAACTATGTCGATCAAATTGGAAAATTTAACTTCATCACAACATTGCCATGATGTTGCGTAAATTAACTTGTCATGTCATGAGAGAAACACTCTTACTAGTTCGAGTACTCGATCGGTCTTCTATATCCAACTTTAGCAATAATATTGGACTTTTTCAAATTTTTAACTAAAATTACCAATGATATGCAATAACGACTCCATATATATATATATATATATATTTATATATATTACTTAATTGTAATTGTGATTGCAACTAACAATCTAAAATTCATTTATTTTTTCTTTTCATTTGTTTTCCTAATTCAATTCCAAATGAAAGTGTATGTGTTTGATCACTACTACAGAATAAAGATTCCACGACAGTTAAAAACCATCGTGGAATCCAGAGTCGTGGTATGTTTTAAAATTCCACGACGGTTTTTAAACCGTCGTGTAATTAGGAAAAAAGACTTAAATTTAAACATTTAGAAACATACCACGATGGTTTATAATGGAAACCATCGTGGTAGCCCGGTGGGCTACCACGACGATGTGAAATTTAAACCGTCGTGGTATCCCTATGGGCTACCACAACGGTTTGAAGGTGAAACCGTTGTGGTAGGTTGGATACCAAGAATAAAAAAAATAAATTACGAATTCATTTCTTTCCCCACGGGTGGCAAATCCCTAGTGTTATCCATTATTACACAGCCAAGAATAAAATGATAAATATAATCTATAATTCCCTAGATTTGTACAATTAATATGCGTAGAGTACAAAATTGATATATTGTTTTTACTCAATATTGAATAAACCGCATAACAAATGAAGCCCACTCTTGCCGAACCAAACTCATGTCAGCATCAGTATACATCGATGTTGAGGTCTAGAATCCAAATGTGATATAGCAGAAGCGTATAAAAACACACAAATTCATTGATTCTTAAATAATACCCGAAACTATGCAAGATAGGTAGCATATAATTCGTCGATTCTAACTACAATACCGAAAATCACGCAAATCAAGTAAGAGAACTCTTAAAAGGTTTTATTAATAATGATCAAATCTCTCCTACAAAATAACAAATAAGCCTTTAAATAGTAAACTTTAGATTCTAATCCTAATCCTATTCAAATTCAAATACTAAAAGTTAAATCCTAAAATTTAAACTTCCTAAGATAATCCTAAAATTATTCAAATAAAGATAATCTTTTAAAATTTGAATAATCCCTCCAATTATCATATTTTCATACTACCACAAAATGTATCAAATATATATATATATATATATAAAGGACAAAAAATAAAAACAAAAGTGTATATTCTCCTGATTATAATGTAAATGTATCCTATTATATCTATATATCCCATTTTTGTGAGATACTCAATGCACAATAAAAAAATGAAAAGAAAAAAATTGGGTTATTACAAATATGCAAATAAAAACATATGATTTCATTTGTCAGTCCATACTCTTTTAACTAAAATTACAATGACTGAGCTAGCTATTTTTTAAAATCTAAATTAAAAAAAGATAACTTAAATCAAAATATTCTAGATAATCCTAAAAGATAAACACAAATCTATATTCAAAACCAGATACTAAAGACGAAATATGTCATAACAACTAATCGTAATCTTTATTTAAATACAAATAATTCTAAACACTTTTATTTGTGCTTTTTCTTAACAATTTAATAAAATAAAATTCATCCTATGTCTCTGATATCATCATAATGTTTAGAGTAATCCCAACTTAAGTGTTGACAGTGCCATTAATTGGTATTTGTTTCTCAATTGTACTTGAGATAAGGTTAATCATGAGGCTTTTGACAAACTCCAAAGACGTGTGCAGTGTAGACACAAACACAATGGCCGTGTATGTACATCATAACATAGGCTAATTAAAGAATCCCATTTTTAATTTCACTAGACAACTATAAGACTTTGTTTGATATTTAAGTTTAACTCTAAATAAATTATATTTTTTATATATCAATTTTTATCTTTTTGTGAAAAGTCAACAAAAATTATAACTAATTTTGAAAAGTCAACGAATTCCAACTTAAAAATTTCATCTCCAACTGACGAAACAAATACAAGCTAAATTAATTAGACATGTCTTCCATTTTAGTATTATCTTGAAACAAAGAATTCATTTGTCACATTTTTGATGCTAATAGACTTTTACCAATTAAATTAGCTAACACGGTCAGCTCTTAGATTTGCAATATCTAATATGTTCCCTTGAGTACCCTTTTAGATTTGACATCTTATTTGAACGTGTTTAAATCATAAGTTCAAAATATGTCTATTAAAATCATAGGTTTGAGTTGAGTTAATGCATTTAAATTATAGATATGAATCTAAATGTGTGTTTAAGTGGTGATTCAAATAATAAAATATAAATTTTTATATAATATATATATATATATATGTATATTTAGTCTGAAAGGTAAACTTAAAATGGGAGCTTAATATCATTGGATGATTTGATAAAGATTATTGTTTCCTTTTTGTTACTCTAGTCAAGGCGCTAAATATGCTTGTTCAAAGTAGTAGTGCCATTGTGCCAACGTCTTCTTTATGGATTGGTAGAGTATTTATTCTATTTGTTAAATATTTGAATTCTAGTCATCCCATTACATTGGTCAGGATATATGAATAATTTACTTTATGAGAAATTTTTTTATTATACAAAAGACATCTATCTCTTTAAGATTATCTGAATATTTTAATCTCAATCCTTATATCTCATTAAAACATAAATAAATAACTAGTGCTGGTCAACATCTAGGTCCTGCTAATATTTGTCCTTTCACTATCATAGTGGCTTTTCCATGATACCCACAAGCGCACGTCCGGAAAATGGTTGGATAAAATTCTCTAAACCAATCAAGTCCAGTAATAATTAGCAGCTAATTACTAATAATTATACATAAGAAAAACACTTGGACGCAATCAAAATTTTTTTTTTCTTTCTAGTCTTAAAATAGACTCGTCATCATAGATATATGTTCCAGCACTAGTTAAAAAATATATAAAATAGCATAAGACAATATATGATTTTAAAATTACAGTAGAATTTAAAATATTGTTATTAAGTTATATAATTAATACATGTAACAAGATTAAAAACCCAAAATGCCCTTGAGTATCTCTCTATTCTCTCTCTTCCCTATCTCTCCCCTTTGCATGTCTGTTCACTACTACAAAATAGAGATTCGACGACGGTTAAAAACCGTCGTGATAATACTTAAACGACGGTTTTCTAACCGTCGTGGAATCCACAGTCGTGGTATATATTTGGATTCCACGACGGTTCAAAAACCGTCGTGGTAGGTAACAATGAAAAAAAAATTTACGAATGGAGCTACCACGACGGTCGAGTAACCGTCGTGGTAGGTAACAACAAAAAAAAAAAAATTTACGAATTCCCATTAAATCAACACTTTTTTTCGGAACACATTTAAATCACAAAATCAACACTTTTTTTTTTCAGAAATTTCCCAAATCCGTGTCTTACCCAACCAATTTAATTCAATCTAAAACACAACCACAATGAACAATCACCGAAAATGTAGGGGACGGATTTTGACCATTTCGGACGGAATATTCCCAACTCAATAATCAACAAAATCAACATTTTGGACGAAAAATTTCCAAATCCGTGCATTACCTAAGCAAATATACATTACAACTTACCGGCTTGTCGAGCGTCGATATGGGTGGAGTGCGGCGAGAGAGAGAGGGAAAGCCGCGTGAGTTCCTTGGTGGACCCGTCGGAGAATGGAGGAGGCCGCGTGAGTGGTGGAGGAGGCCATCGGAGAGAAATAGAGGGAAGAAATTGGGTGGCTTTGGGTATGGAGTTAGAGAGTGAAAAAGTGAAAAATGCTCGGAATGTAATGGGGTGGGAAAGAGAATATTTTTTTTGGGTTTTAATACACGCTCCAAAAAATTGAATTTAATTTAAAAAATTTCAAAATTCCCGCCTTAGTACCTACTACGACGGTTTTCCCCAAAAACCGTCGTGGTAGAGTCTAAAAATTTTAAAATTTTTTTTTTGAAAAAAGACCTTTCCACGACTGTTTTTTAAAAAACCGTCGTGGAAAATGCAACAAAAACACGGAGCGGAACAGAGTTTCCGAAAACCGTCGTGGAAGTGCATGCTTCCACGACGGTTTTTAATTACCGTCATGGAAGCTTGCAAAAAAAAACAAAAAAAAAAAAAAATTTGCAAAAAAAAAAAAAAAGATTTTTTTTTTTTTTAGCTTCCACGACGGTTTTATAACCGTCGTGGAAGAATGGGATTCCACGATGGTTTTAAAACCGTCGTGGAAGCTAAAAAAAAAAAAAAAATTTTTTTGTTTTGCAAAATTTTTTTTTTGTTTTTGTTTTGCAAGCTTCCACGACGGTTATTAAAAACCGTCGTGGAAGCATGCTCTTCCACGATGGTTTTTTATTTTGGAAACTCTGTTCCGCTCCGTGTTTTTACCGCATTTTCTACGACGGTTTTTTAAAAAACGGTCGTGGAAGTTCCGTCTTGGAATCCACATTTTGTAGTAGTGGTTTCTCTCTCCCCGTCGTTGAAAATCAAGACAGAAATAGTGACGATGCCGACACCGGGATCAGGACAGCAACATGAACTAGAATCTCGCCGGCGTCACGATCTTCAGACTCTAGATCGTGACGAATCTCGCTGAGGAGATCGCGATTCCAGAGAAGATTGTGACAGATCTCGCATAGAGATTGCGATTTTGAGGTCACGACAGAAGCTCGCAATCTAGTCGAGGTCGCAATGGCTGGTCGTAAAAGATCGATCCTTGCGACAAAAGGAATGGCGATGAAATCCGATGAGATCTTGTCACCGTCGGCCTAAAATCTCAGGCGATCCCACAATTTCACAGCCAGCGATCACACAGGAAAGGGGGGAGGCCATTGTTCGTCACTCAGGAAACACCGACAATCGCGACATTGTCACGATTTCATGCATCTTCTCCAATCAACAAGGAGAAAGCAAGAGAGAGAGGAGAGAAGAGAGACAAAGGACATCAAGAGAAAGAGAGGGGAAACAGAGAGAGGTGAGAGAAACAGAAAGAGAGAGAAAGACGAGAGAGAAACATATTGATTGTATAAGAAAATAAAGAAAATAAACATTAGGGGTAAAACAAGAATTTAACATCTTCAAAAATGTGAATATACTATAATTTAACAAGAATAATAAATTATGTTATATATTTAAAATAAGTATAAAAAATATGCTATCTAGTATAATTTCCCAAAACTTTATATGGTATGATGATGATTTCAAATTAGAGGACCCAACAAATTTGAAGTAAAAGAGATAAGCGATTTACGCAGTACTACTTGATATCATCACCTAAACCCACCTAAAAACTAGGTCAACAATTAAATTAAAATAAAATCTATTTATGACTCTCAAAAACATAAAAACAAATTCAAATTCAAAAGCAAAAACAAAAAAGATGTATAGGTTAGTGAAAGCAGAAAAGATTACAAGTTAGTAATGCTTAAAGATTACATCCACTAAGTTCTTTTTAAATGCTAGGAAAGAAAAAATATCTACTATGTTACATATAAGATCCACATTCTCTGTCTAATTTTGATGTCTTAAATAGTGTCTAATGAATTATATTTTGACACATTATTGTATGAAGTTAGATTTTAAAATAAAAATAATCAGTTATAAAGTATTTCAAATTTTTTAAATAACGTGATATATTATTTATTATTAATTAGACACCATTTGAGACACAAAAAATTAGACAGAAGATTTGAATCCTACATAGTATCCATCTGGCATTTAAGAGAAGTACTAAAAGTCGTGTCTTTTCTAATAGTATTTGGTACCGTATTTTAAAGCATTTAATAGGATAAAATTGATATAACATTTTTGGTATTTGGTACCCTAGTTTTTAAAGCATTTAATGGGATAAAATAAATGAAAATATTGTATGATAAACAATACAAATGTTAGAATAAAAAAGCTAGTGAAATCATATTAAATCTGTCATAAATTAAAAAAATTTCTTGGAAGATAATTTTTTAAATATAAGTCATGTCTGGTTTTAACTAAAAGTGTTTTTGTTTATTTATTTATTTATTTATTTTATGAATGAGATGTGATATCGGTACCAATTATTAGAAGGACGTTTAGAGCATACATTCTAATTGGTGTTTTGGAAATGTTTTGATTGAAAATAAGTGAATGTTTGGAATTGTGTGTTTGATAAAATAAACTATTTGGAGTTAAAAAGTTTCAAAAACTTGAAATGCTTTCCAAAAAAATAGCGACATGGATCTTGTTTTATCTCGTCATTCTATGTACTTTTTCTTAAATAATAATATTATTTTAACTTAAAATAAGAAAGTTATTGACTTTTAAAATTCAAGTTTTTAAGAGAGATTTGAAAATATAAATAATGAAATAGGTTTAATTTTAGAGAAAAATTTATAATTTTGAAAATTCTCAATTAGAGTGTAAGTTCCAAACGGTTATGAATGAGCTCTTTCATTAACATTTGAAGTGACCTCTATCGCTAAAATTTGGGCAATTCCGTGGCATATGTATGTGCCTCACATTTGAGTGTTCGAATCTTGATCAGGTTTACAGAGGTGCCTGTCGGTCGACCCCATGTAGTGACAGAGCTAGAAATTTTTATTTGTTGGGGTTAACAATTAAAATAAAAAAATTAATAAAAACAATTAGTTATTAATGTATTTCTTGATAGATATAAGTAATTTTTTTTAATTTAAAAATTGGTCTCCAAATTTGATTGTGTAGCTAATTTTTTCACAAAATTGATAATTGAAAAATACTAGTATTACAGGATTAACAGAATTTATACATTTATTATGTATTAGGCTTGATATATTAGTGAGGGTGGTTTAACAATAAATTTTATTTTTAGTGGGGACTGTATGTATTACTATGAAAAATACAAATTTATATATAGGTTTTTTTTTTAATTAAAAAAAAAATTGCGTGAGGGGCTGGTACACATTGGCTTCGTGCCTGACCCCATGGGACTCCAGAAAAACTACTTATCATAATGAGTTTCTCCTCTCAGCTTTCAACATTTGATTAATACAAGACATAAAAGTCAAGTTACACACGTCTCACAGAATCATATAGAAATTTCATTTGGGTTCTTCATTTTTGTACGTAACATATCATTACAATAATTGTTCTCTACTTATATTACTCATCCAGATATTAACTTTTGAAGTCTCTTTTGCTCTCTCTCTTAACAAATCTAGCTGACAAAACAACGAAACGACAATAAAAACAAAAAAGAAAAGTAACAAAAAAACGACAATAAGTTTAATAAACGACAAAAATGAAAACGACAGCATTGAAAAACGACACTAATTCTAAAGACGACAGTAATCTGAATGAGGGCAGAGATATTGAAAAAAACCTTAAAGCGCGTTTATCAAACCATAAAGTAACAGAATTGGAAAGATAATGAGATTAAAAGATAAAGTAAAATAATAGAAAAAAATAATCAATGATTCTCTATTTAGTATTTACTTACTTATTATTATATGGTGTAAAGGAAAATAATCTCATTCTTATTTTAATGTTTATTAAACTTAATAATTTAAATTTATTAATAATTTACTCAAATGTATTTTATACAATTAAAAATATATAATTAATTAAAAATGAAAATGGTTACTCCTTTTCCCTTTTCCTCTTCCTTTTCCTTTCACGCAAAATAAACAAGCCGGAAGAGAACAAACGACAACCACTGAAAAACGCCAATACTCCTTAAAACGGACATCAACCTGGGAAAAAACTAACATAATTACAGAAGGATGAGAAAGCGACAATATTCTCAATAAACGACAAGAAAAACATAAAACATCAGTAACAGGAAAACGTGATGTCGAAAACAAATTGAAAATGAAAATCTTTCATATTTTCTTTAAATTGGAAAATCTTAAATAATGACACCATATTAGATTAAAGAAATTATGACATTATTGAAATCAGACATATATTCAAACTACGAAAAATTAAGCTTTTACAATCCAAATAATTACCTTGAATTGAGGACTATATACAAAATCGAATAAACTCAAAATCTTAATAAAAAATAGCTAAATAATTATATAAATATTGTAATTACAAGTATAATTTATTAGTAATTTCATATCTAATTTTATAAAAAAAAGATGAAAATATAAAGTTAAAACTCCCCCAATTCAAGTAATCTCATCGTACATAGCATATTCCCAAAGCGCTTCCGTGGCAAACGTTTCTTTTGATTTCTCCTTATTTTTAAATTTCGTACATAGATATTATCCAACAAGCATCCATAAAGGAGGCCACTAAGATAATTAATATAAATATATGAAATAAGAAATAGGAAGTTATTGGAACAAAAAGGAACTTTTCGTTGTTGCTTTCGAAGTGAGAAGCTTTAGTTGAACCCAATCTGGATTCTAGCTACTCTAGTGTTATATTTCTTTTGTTTCAAGATTTTTGTGGCAATTGGAAGTATCCACAAAATTCCAATACCAATAGTACCCTCCACAAATTTCCGTTACTTTATAGAATACAGATATTATCCAAGGCTTTTCAAAAAATAATAATAATAATAATAATAATAATAATAATAATAAAGATATCATCCAAAGGCACAACTTTATCGGTCTCTCTTTTTTTTAGCCAATCACCTCTTTTTCTAGCCAATCACCTAGCTAGCACAAATGAAGACCTCAAAAAAGGAAAGAAAAATAATATACACATTTTTTCACGTTCTTGTCCCTAGTAATCACCTAATTACACGACCATAGGAAAACGACCAGAATTTAAAGCATGCTTGTTGCATAGAATCAATTGGAGAGGACTCAAAAATTATAAAAGTTCAGATATGTTATCTTATTTATGGTCTTAATAATTATTGTCTTAAAATTGTTTTGATAACTCAATAATTTGCTTAAGTATTTTTAGTATTTAGTATTTTTTTTAATAAGATTAAACTCTTAAAATTTAAATAATATGACATTCCACTATTAATAAGACAATCAATAAAACAGTAAAATCCGACAACATATCTCCACTCATAGTTCTAAGCCAATGTTGAACTAAAATAGTTATAGTCCTATGTTAGTTAGGGCAAGCATGTGACATGAAACTCCTTTTACTACCCACCCCCCACCCCCACCAAAAAAAAATTCTTTTCCATGAGATTCATAATCTCATTCAATCATTGTATCCAAAAAGAATGAACCAAGGTAAAAAAAAAAAAAAAAAAGAATCTCACCTTGAATAGGGGTTTTTCCTTATTTATTTACTTAACAACAACATAAAATGTTTTATTTTTTTAAGTTTACTAGAAGCATATATTTAAATCTCATCCAAAATAAAAATATTACTCAACTCTACGCACTAAAAACAACATAAAAAAAAAAAAAAAATTCTAACAAACAAACCTCAACTTTAAAAACAATCTGTCATAGGAAACAAAAAAATCACCATTCTGAATTATTGTTCTACTATCAATTGATATAACAAGTAAAAAAAAAAAAAAATTATCTTGTTTTAATTGATGAGAGAAATGACTCATCACGATTCTTTTATTATAAGAGTCCTTTTTTTTTTTTTAGTGCATATTAGAGTCCATTTAAGAATTGATATATCTGGAATTATTCAAAAACTAAAATTCACTTCTGTTTCTTTTCCCCTACTATATATACATATATATATATATATATATATTTTGCATTTCAAAAACAAAAAACAAAAGAAAAAATCTGATTTTTTGAAGCACAGAGACCACGCAATTAGCATGAGGTGGATACTCAATATTGCTTGCTTTGGCTTTTGCATGGTTTCTATTCAGTCTTCTTCACCTTTCATGCATCAATATTATTATTATAATTATTATTTTAAAAAAAATTTTTCTCTCTTTCTTTCTTGCCCGGAGCTTTCAACGCGCAAAGGAACACTTGCCATCCTCGCGTTGGCCTCCATATGTTCGAAGAAATGCCCGAGCCACAATAATGATCTCTTCACTAGTAATTTCCAGTGCTTCTTCATCGGCTCACCAATTCATGGTCTCGCCCCAGTACTTTCGGTTCGGCCTCAATTCGGGAGTAATCAGGAGGAGGCATTGGCGGTGGTACGTGCCTCCGACGAAGCGCCGGTGTTGTACTACTAAGCCGTCACTGAGAGCGTCCGTTGGCGAATCGGACTTTTACAATGCTGATGAATTGGAGGAGGAGATTCTGGAGTTCATGGTGAATTCGGAGAAGCCGGAGTCGTTCCCGAGCAAGAAGGAGTTGGTGGATGCTGGTAGGGATGATTTGGTGGACGCCATTGTGAAACAAGGTGGTTGGTTTTCGTTGGGTTGGGACTGGGAAGAAGATGATGAAGAACAACAAGAAGAAGAAATTAGTGATGAAGTTAGTGATAATACGACGACGACGACGGCAGTAGAAAATGAACTTTTGCAGACGATTAAGAGTGCTTGGGACGACGACGACGAAGAAGAAGAAGAAGAAGAAGAAGAAGAAGAAGAGAGAAAGGGCTCTACGGTGGTTTCTTTTTGTCCGTATGACGATCCTCAGTCAGTCTCGTCTCCGGGTGGCTCATTGTGAGGGTTTCTTTCATAAATTAGTTTTCATTTGCCAATGAAACTGAAAAAAAAAAAAAAAAATTAAAAAAAACAAAAAAGAAGAAGCAATACTTTTGCTCTATCGGGTAAACTTTTAACGGTCTAGTTTATGATTACATGTCACACTATAATTTTTTAATATGTACGCTCACAAATATTAATCAATAATGTGAAAATACAGTTCATATCATAAGTTTTTCCATTTTCATATAAATAACAGAGAACAATTTCTCTGAGAACAACAAATACGAACTTAATGTTTCACATATGAACCTACGCAAGTGCAAATTTGCATGTTAAAAATTTCCCCTTTTATTTATTATTATTATTAATTTTTTTTTTTGAAGGAGCCCCTTTTTGTTTTTAAATAAATGTTAAACTTTTGTGTCACGTTCTTTAGGTAAAATATATTTACCTATATATAAATTTTTAGCTAGTTTTCCATTGAAATATATTGCTTAATTATATATATATATATTATTGATTTTGTCCTGGAAGTCCTAGGGATAATAAAACATTTCTTATTATTCATAAAAAAAAAAAAAAATGAAGTACGTACTCATCATACAAATATACGCTGTTGTATAGAGAAATGCCAACCACAAAGCATGAGACTGGGATTGAAGGCCTGTTGAATCGGTTGGAGAAACAAAGAAACTATGCTTTAGAATTAGGTCAAGTGCGAGAAAATGAAGACCACACATTCCCAGCAGGCTATCACAATGCTGAAGTCGATTGGAAGTACTCAAGATTCTCAACCGACGCTGTAAGTATTTGGGTACGGTTGGTGGCTTTTCTGGTTAAATTCTATTACATAAAAAGAAAAAAAATAATAATGTTTTTCTTGGTTTTTGAATTATTTTAGTTTCGAACATTATCTAACACAAATACATATGACCGAATCTTACCAGCATAAATCTTTCTCTAGTGGGGACGGTTTAAGAAACTCAGATGATCATCATAAGCCACAAATGTGGAGATCTTGGAGCATTCAACGTGCTGGATTTAGAAATATTGACACTGAAGGTACTTTTTTTTTTTTTCCCCTAATAAAAAAGAGTATCGGCCCTCGTCCACGGTCTATTTCAGACTCTCATGATTTCCCATCTGGTTTGGTTCAAAATTAACCAGTTCACCATAAGCCTATAGTTTCCGTAGGTGAATGTCATTTTTAAGAGTGGACTATAGTGTTGCGATTGGAGAAGACCTAAGAAAGACATCCACGACCGCTAATTAATGGATTTTTTTTTTTTTTTTTTTTTTTAACTCTTGTTTGATACAGATATTGAAAGTGCACCAAGTGAAGCTAGCAATATAGGAGGGTCGTCTACGGAGAATTCAAAAGATGAAATAACAAGAGTAGAGAGTAGTAGTAGTAGTAGTAGTAGTGCACAGGAAGCGGCAGCTAAATATGAGTGGAATGAATTGGGTTCAAGTATTGAAAAGATAAATCATGATAGATTTATAAGAAGTCGTCTTCAGCAACTGGAGTTAGAGGCCTCAGCTGTACTTCGTTCTGTAAGGTCAAATATCACTAATGAATTCGCTTCACAAAAGGTATCTTTGTCTCTTCTCTTCATGTGTATGGGTGTGTGCTCATACGTATATATCATGTATGTGTGTGTGTGTGTATATATATATTTGTGTTATGTGTTGTGTGTTTTGTGAGGTCTAATATCACTAATGAATTTGCATCACAAAATTAGGTGGTAATTGTATTTTTGTCCATTCGTGCATCAACTTTCATTGTGAAATTATCAACTAAAACAAAAAATATTGCGGAATATAAATGAAAATTTTCATGAAGAAGTTCAAAAAATAGAATTTCAACACCACAAAATTAGAAAAACTTTAGAAGCATTGTAAAGTCGAATTACTTCCGCCACTTTCTATCTTTAATTTTTCAATATGAAATGGCTAAACTTTCATAATATATATTTGTGTGTTCTCGGGGGATTTGCGGAAGCTTTACGACGATTGGGAGTTTTGGGAGCTTCAGGACGATGAGATTACGAAAGCCGAGGATAAATTACGATCAACACGTTCAAAGTTAGCTGTCTTGGAAGGAAAGATGGCACTGGCAATAATGTGTGTGCACATTTTAATTATTAAATAAAAACTAATACATATGAATCTAAATTAACTAGCTAGCTAATTAATCGTTAATTTTTTTTTTTTTTTTTGGGGTATATGCCATGTTCAGTGATGCAAGGCAGGTAATGGATGAGAAGAAGAAGAAGATAGATGATGCTCGTAGAGCTTTACGACTTGTGCACTCAACTTGTGTGGTTTGGCCAAACTCGGCCAGTTCTGAAGTGTTTTTAGCTGGATCTTTCGATGGTTGGGCAACCCAGGTATCAATTAATATAAAATGAACCGCTCATTATTGATTTCTTTATTTAACTTTGAATTGTGGAGTTGATTAGTTCATAATTAATTTTAGGTTTAGTTTTGTATAATTACTGTGGTTTTGAAAGAAGTAGTGGTTTTGTATTAATTAGTTTTGTATAATTAATGTGTTTGCCGAATAAAAAAGGAAGAAGAAGTTTAGGGGCTTCTCAATCAAACGAAAATAATCTAATCCAATTTTAATTAAAATATCTCGGATACATTTGGAAAGAACATTTGAAAATATTTTAGAAATATTTTAAATGAACGTTTGGCTGTACATTTCAAATGGTTTAAAATGTTATAAAATATTGCCATCAAGACGTTTTAGGCAAAACTCCAAATGGAAGGAGGTTAAATTTTGACGATTCAGATATTTTCTTTTTCTTTTTTTTTTTTTAATACCAAATGTTTTTATTTAAAACGTTTGTTTTCATCTAAAATGTTTCTATCGAAATATGTTTCCACAACAAACGACCTTCAGTTTCACTTACACTATCAAAAACTCAATACTACACATTCTATTAACTGGACAAAAACTTTGAAGTGGAGCCTAAAATATCAAATCTTAAACTTGAAAGAAAAAGGGGAAAAAAAAAAACCTGAGGAAATAAGATAATAATCTAACCATTGCATTTGCACCTTAATACCTTATCGTTTTTTATTTTAAAAGGTATTAGTATTTGCCATGAAATTATAATCTTTATAATTTTATAAACCCTCCATATCTTTCATTGGAATGAAAGAATTAAAAGTTCCATCTTATGAAACCTGGGATGGTTATGCATGCTAAATATGGAGTGTAACTTATGTTGTGCTTTGTTGCAGAGAAAGATGAAAAAGTCAAGTACAGGACTCTTCTTTGTGTGGCTGCAATTATATCCGGGCCAATACGAGGTGGGTCATGAATATTTATGTATTCTGTACTGTTATTATTTGTCAATATTTCTTATATATATATATATATATGTATGTATGTATGTATTTGTGTGGTATATATATATTGGACCCCTACTACTCAAACAATGAAGATGTATATATATCTCAATGGTTTGCAACTACAAATGCGACAGATCAAGTTCATTGTTGACGGTGAGTGGAGGACCGACCCGCTAAGACCAGTTATTAAAAGCAATGGTTTCGACAACAATCTGCTTGTTATATCCTAAGGAGTAAGGACAGGTGAGGCTCACGGGCACCAATAAAAATCTCCTTCTATTTAAAGTTTATGTTATGATATAATGAATATATGATTATTTACGTTAAATTTTAAAAAATATATATTATAAGTTTTAATTAGGATTAAAAAAATTAAAAAATATTGTTTAAAAAAAGAAATAAATATTAAGAATTAGTTGTAAAAAATTAAAAATATTAATGTTTGATTCCATAATATTCTAATCAAACAGATGAATACACTTTCTTTTACATTCTATTCCAATAGCATTACAATTACCATCCCAATTCGAGGACTGCAACCAATATATAAATTCCATTCTCTTTTATTTTTTTATGATTTATCCTCAGCTGTAAGTATCTGGGGATATTGCAGAAAGAAAGATATTATAACTTGCTAAGCTACTTCGTCCTCTGTACAACGACTCTTGCTAGCTTACGACTGATAACTTCATCATGGGCCAGCTTTAATCTTTCACACTCCTCTCAAGGGCATGTTATTTGCCTCTGAGGTCAGATCTCGGCCTCTGACACAACTATACAATATACAGGACGGAGTCAGGAATATATTTTAGTGGGAGCGTATACTAAATTAGAAATGTTCTTTGTTGAACGTAATTACAATATGATTGATTGTATTTCATTTTCATTGAAGGAAAAAAAAAATGAAAATCCGTATGTACGTATATGTATATGTTATTAAGTTAGAGGAAATTTTATATATGCTTTATTTATTTATTTTTTCTCTCTTTTTTCTACCGGTGGGGAACAAATTATAAACATGGGGTGAAAAGTAATTGTTGATGATAGTGCAATCCTACGGTAAAAAGAGTGAATCCTACTGTATTTTATGATCAGCCTGTTCCTCCTCCTCCTTCCCTCTCCAATATTCTTTCTTTTACAAGCAATATATCTCTCTTTTCTTTCTCCATTTTTGCCTTCCAAAAAAGACCAATTAAATACCTTTAATACATAGATATTGTTCCTTATACAAGCTATCATACGTTGATGGGTTGTATCTCTTAAAAATTAAATGCACTATTTAAATATTTTCCTTAAACTAAGATGGAACTATGCATATAAGAGGATACAAAAGTTGCAATATATATATTTATATATATACATATATGGTACTTTTTTGTAATTTTAGTAAAGTAGTGCCTTAGCCTATGTGTGGTAAGAAGGAAAGAAAAAGAGGGAAACGAATAATGGAGGAGAAAGAAAATAAGAGAGGGTGAGAAAAGATTTTGTTTTTCCTCAAATGTTTTTCGATATTATATATGAAAGTGGTTATATTATATTTTGTTATTTGGTATTACAAGTGAAAGTGAGTAAAGAAAAGGTATTATTAATATAATAAACATTTTATCTATGCTTTTCTTCTATAGTCTTATCTTTTGGCAAAGTTTTCTCCCCTACTTTTTGAGATATTAAAAAATATGAATCCCACAAGGATTTTAATCCATTCTATTAATCATTAGTGTTTGATCCAGCGGGTAATTTTTAGGTTCCAAACATATTAAATTCACAATGTACATTTTTATTTCCAGTTACCATCCATATTATATAGGGGCGTGACATTTCCGTTTTATTTTTCTTTATTTGTGGGGAGATTTTCTGATATTATTACTGTCCAAAGAACTACCAAATTTAATTGGATCATGCCATTATCTGCATGTATTCCTCACTACTTATTCGACAACTTAGTAGAAAACGATCATAAACGACAGAAACATGTACAAAACCACATAAAAAATCAAACGACAATAATAGTATGTATATGACCACCTCTGGAGATAGGAAGGGAATGAAAAGAGAGAGACAAAAAAGACAACACTATAAGAACGACATCAATTGGATAAACGACAAAAAATGTAAAAACGACACAAAAAGAAAAAAAAAACTAGAGAAACGACACTAAGATTAAAAAAAAAAAAAGTTAAACACATACGCGTAGATATATATATATATATATATATGTATGTATGTATTTTTTTCATATAAAGAATGATGTAGAGAGCAGAATGAGACTCCGGAAGGATTGTTTTGTGAGGTAATGGACGAAGGATCCCCCGCAGTTAGAGGCTTGGTGTGGACATTAACAACCATTTATGTAGCACGCTCTAAAACATTCATGGCGTCAACATTTCATTCACCTTCTCTTGTCAAGGTTTTTGTTTTTTGTTTTTTGTTTTTGTTTTTTTTGTATTTTTTAATTCCTTTGTTTTCAAAGTTGAGATACGTCGGTTTTTTTTTTTTTTTTTTGTGATTGTACGATCCATCATATTTTGACACCTCCTTTAATTATTCAAGTACTTATATATATATATATATATATATAGAGAGAGAGAGAGAGAGAGAGAGGCATGTATATATCAGTGAACATAACAATAAAGAAAACACTAATAAAAGTAACACGAACAAATATAAGAAACATAACTTAAATAAACGATGTGAGAGTGGAAAAACCAACGGTAAACATTAAAACAACTTCGGTAGTTAAAATTATACTTGCATCCAAAAGGACACTATAACTACAGATCTCAAACGACAACAGTAAAATACAACGACATCTTAGGGAGAAAAGGGGGGAAAAAGCATTAAAAAAAAGGGTTATAAATTTAATCAACGACGGAAACATATAAAAACGAATAATAAGAGAAACGACATTAGTAAGGGACAACATCTTCAAAGATAGACAAACGACACTCTTTAAAGAGTTCTCTACCTCATCAAGTTGGTTCTCTCTCTCTCATCAAATTGGTCAATAAATTTCAGTTCCGGAGAAATTCATCAGGCATCATGGTTTACTTGCAATCTACTGCCTCTATTATGATCAATCACTTCACTTTATGATTTTTTGGAATTTTCAGCTCCAAATACGACAACAACATGTAAAAACGACATCTAAAGTGTAACGACAACAATCCCATAAAACGCCATGTCTTGGAAGATGACTATTACCAACAAAAATTTTTAATAACGTATAAAAACGACAGCGGTGATGTAAAGGAAAATGGAGGTAGAAAACAACATCAAATAGAGAAAATGACAAGCACCTTGACAAAAAAGGCAGCAACGTTAAGAACAATCGTGTCAACAGATGAACAAAAACAATTGATAACCAACGTCAAATTGTGAAAAAGACGACAAACAGCAACTTCAAATAAAATTCACCTTAATTTAAAAACCACATTTACATAAAAAAATGAAATTACATGAAACGACATCAATCCAAACAATGTAGAAAAGAACCGCACTGACTAGAAAAACGACAACAAACTAGATAATTCGAGTGCATTAGGAACAAGACTTGTGGTTGGGGGGGGGGGGGGGGGGGGGGGGGGGGGGATGAGACGACATCGTGGAGCATCAATATCCATTGCTAAATTCTTCGGAGGAGCGGATACGACAACGGTTGGCTCTATAATTGGAGACGGAAATTTAAGAGAGGAAAATTACAGGGGAAAAAACGAAACTCTCTTATGGAATTCTTCCATGCTGTGCTGCAGCTATAGACTTGGTTGAGAAAACCTTGGACGACAGATTTAGCCTTCACAGGTCAAGAAAAAAAAAAAAACCCTCCGAAAATAATTAAATCTATATTATTGTCTTAATTATAATAGTTTTAGTTTTTTTAATTCTAATTAAATAATTGTAGATAATTATAAATATCCAAACAAATATTTAAAGACGACCAAAAAAATTTAAGTTTACTTTTTGATTTGCTAATTGAAATGAAATTTTAAATTAAAATTAATTGATTTTTAAAAAAAATTATTAAATTTTATTGACTTAAAAAAATATAATTTAATTAAATTAAATTTAAATATCAAATAAAATTTAAATATGTCTATTTAAAAATTATAAATTCATAAAAGAAAAAACAAGGGCAAAGTTCCAATGTGTGCAGGCCCATTTATAATCTGTTGCATTACATTTAAAAAAAAATTTGTGGGGCCAGTGAAAATCTGTGAATTTACATCCACACTTGAATCAGATGTCCCCTGACAGGAAGGCAAAAAAAAAAGAACCTAGCAGTGTCAGAGGGTCACATGAGCCTTAAAGTCTACTCCCGAAATTTCCAGAAAAAAAAAGGGGGGAGGGTCTTATCGAAATCTCTCAAAACGGTGCCTCGTCGACCGTCGTACACATCTTGTCATCAAACGGGATACGAAAGAAACGCTGCCGTTTGCTTCTTTGTCCACATTCCAAACGCCACCAAATCTTATCCCCCTATACAAACACGCCCCAGCACTTTTTTATTCAAGTTAAACTAGCTAAACTAACAAATTTTAAAATGGATAATTCTATCCGAAAAAAATAAAAGAGTGACAAGTCTTTTTTAAATAAGTAGTTACATTTTGCAGAATAGATAAATAAATAAATAAATAAAAACTGTTATGTGATGGGTATTGAAATTATCACGTGACGATTATTAAAATATGAATGAAAAAAACATATTCACTCTTTTAAATATAGATATGGATATCCAAAATTATTTTATTTAATTTAAAAAACAAATTATCATATCATAATCAATAATCAATTATTGATATATTATTAATATATGCTTTTTATCACTTATTGATAGGATTGATGTATCAATATTTTAATACTTATAAGCATTTTTTGAAGTTCCCTTTTAATTACCAAAATAAAAACATTTTTTGAAGTGTAAAACAAATTTTTAGTAAATATTGTTTAGAAACTACCTATCTATATGGTATCTAATCATACTATTACATCAGACTTCACTTCATGTAAATGTAAGGAGTTCAAATTTCTTATCACTAATAAAAAATAAAATAAAATAACCTATTTATCTAATTTTTTTCGTGTTAAAACAAAAAATATATATATATTTTCTCTGTCTCTATATTAACCAAAATTAATGCAATTCCACGTTTCCCAGTGGTTTTGTTCGTTGCGTGGTTAGTTTCCTCTACTCTCACTTTTTCTCTCTCGTATCCGCGGCCACCAAGTGTTCGAAGAAATGCCTGAGCCATGCTCTCCTCGACACCGCGTCAAACTCACATTCTGTTCACGCCCTGTTCGTTAGCCGCTTCGACCTCTTCCCAAGCTTTCCCTCCTCGCTCCTCTTCGTCGTCAGGCCGACCTTTCAATTTCGGAGGAGGCAAGACCGGTGGTTCGTGCCTCTGGGCTTCCTCGGCGGCTGCGGCGGCGGGAGGGGAGCGACGGTGCGCCCTTCTCGGGTTGTACGGCTGCAGTAGGTTGGCGAGGGAGTTCGAGAGGGGTTTACATTGCGGATGGTCGGGGTTCGTCCGGCGGTGCAGAGATTGGGACGGCGAAGGGGATTTTGCTTTGGAGGCCGAGATTCTAGAGTTCATGAAGAGTTCGGAGAGGCCTGAGGCGTTTCCGAGCAGGAAGGAGCTGGTCGATGCCGGAAGGATGGATTTGGCGGAGGCTATTGTGAAGAAGGTGGTTGGCTGTCGATGGGATGGGATTTGGATGAAGAACGAGGAAAACGAGAAGATGAAGATTTCGGTTCAGGTTCGGTGACGGCCATGGAATTTGATGATTTTCGGATGAAACACTGATTGGACTGGCGAAGAAGAAGGAACACAGGGCTCTCCGCCGGTAGTTTCTTCATGTCCGTACGATTATTCTCATTCGACCTCATCGTCGGGCAGATCATTGTGAGGATTTCTACTATCGGTTCGGCTAATTTGTATTTGGTTATACGATAAGTTTTTGATTTTGTTATACGACTGTTAGAACTAATTTTTCAATTTCTAGCCTTATGAGTAGAAGTTAGGTTAATGGTACATTGAAAGGAAAGAAAGTGAGTTAAGTTGTGTGCACATTTTTTGCGTAGAGAGAATCGCAAACGCAAGCTCAGGGCATGAGACTGGAATTGAAGGTATATTGAGTCGATTGGAGAAAGAAAGAAGTTGGCTTTTGGATTCGGTGATGGTGGAAAACGAGGACGGTACTTTCTCCGCAAGTGACAACGAGAAAGACGATTGGCATTCCGAATTCTCACCGGATGCGGTAAGTTGGCATATTGATGCCTGATTAATACAGTTTGTCTCTTTGCAAAAGCAAAAATTCAATTAGAAAAGGGGGAATGGAAAAATATCATCCTTTTGCTTTGTTGTTGAATTATGCATTGGCTTTGCATGGAAAAAACTCTGTTGAACGTGCTCTACATCATCTGTATTAGGGATATTGTCTGTTGTGGTTCCGAAATTTGATTTCTGAAACTTATTGTTGTTTGGATTTTCTTTATTTTCTGCGTACAGAAATTCTAAACCATAACATGTGGTGCTTTACATTGCTAAAAGACAGTTGGCAACTTTTCTGGAAGCACCAGGTCTTCATCATTGAGCCCGAAGAAGAGCAATATTTGATGAGTCGGGGGATATGGTTAATCAGCACCAGCCTTTCTCTCATGTAGACAGTTTAAGAAACTCGCATGAGCCAGAAACTTGGGAAAGCTTGGAGCACAGGATTTTCGGACATCAATTCGGAAGGTAATTCTATCTACTTGTGTCTGGTCCGGCAGCTTCATGGCTACACTGTTTGGTTCAAATGGCCTTTACTTGTCGATGCAGTCATTGATATCTCATCAAGTGAAATTAGGATGGAAGGGTCGGTGGACATTCCGAAAGATGAAAAACTGAGAAGAGCAAGTGATGGTGCTTCTAATGAAAGGAATGAAATAGGTTTGAGTTATGAATTGATTGATCACAATCAACTACGCAGTCGCCTTCAGCACCTGAAGTTAGAGCTCTCATCTGCACTCCAAGCGGTGAGGTCCAATGCTGATGAGATTGCAACCCAAAAGGTAGTGACTGGATCTTTGTCCCCTGTGTATGGTTTGTGCAATTACTCTGTCCTGATTCTTTGAACTCTGCTTGCATAAAAAGTGAGAACTATTGTAATGACCTTGTGGTCTTTTAGTTTCTGGGGATATTTGTTTCTTTTTCACAAGCAACCCTTCTTTTCTTGGTTTACTGATCCACTTTTATTTTTCCTGGTGTTTCTAGGATCACGAAGGCTCCTCTGATAACTTGCTGGCGCTCTCTGACGCTTTGGAGTTTCAGGAAAATGAGATTATGAATTCCCAAGATAAATTGAGATCAATACGTGCAAAGCTAGCCGTCTTAGAAGGAAAGATGGCACTCACAATAAGTATGCACTTTTTTTTGGTTAATTAGCAGAATATGACTAAAAACTTGCTGTAACAATGACTATTTGGATTTTTACCTACCCATTACAGTGATGCTCAAAGATCGTGGAGGAGAAACAAAAGAGGATTGATGATGCTCGGAGAGCTTTACGACTTCTTCGTCCTACTTGTATAGTTGGCCTAATTCAGCTCGGAAGTGCTTTTAGCAGGATCATTTGATGGTTGGGCAACCAAGGTATAACCTCATCTTGAACAGATTAGCTAGTCTAGTTAATTATGGTTTTTTTTTTCTTTTTTTCTTTTAAACATTCAATGCAATTGCCATCAATAGTTGATACTGGCCTAGTAGTCCTTTTGCGGTTATGTCGTTAACTATTGTAGGAACCTTCCTTTTTCAGGTCTTGATTAACTTTTTAGTAGTTCTGTATTCCCTTTGATGTTTGGTGAGACAGTACTAGAGGGGGAAAAAAAATCCTAAGAGGAAATGCTTAAAATTGTTGAAAGAAAATGGTAGTGTAGAACCAAGAAACACCTAAATGAATTGATCAAACTACAGTGCCATCCATAACGTATGTGGGTTCTGCTTAACAGTTGAGTAATTTCTAGGTTTTTACTGGACGAAGCCATTAAACTCATTTGTGTACCTCATTCTGATCCCAGAGAACTGCTTGGTTCATAATCCGTGAATGTCACGCAGTTATAAACTTTACATTTAATAGGGTCACTGGCTGTGCTATTATGAACCTCGATACTTGCATTCGGATTAAAGAAATAGTTCGCTCGTTGAAATAGGGAATGCTTGTGATTCAAAATAGCTTGCAACATACGTTACAATTTTTTTTCCCCTCCTGGTGGTAACAGAGAAAGATGGAAAAATCAAACACGGGAATCTTCTCTTTGTGGCTGCAATTATACCCGGGCAGATATGAGGTGCGTCGACTCTTATTGTTATTTTGTCGCCATTTCACATTGGACCACATTTCACATGGGACCCCTTTAATGATGAGAATCTCACTAACTTAAGTACAAATTTGACAGATCAAGTTCATTGTTGACGGCGAATGGGGAATCGACCCCCTACGACCAATCATTACCAACAACGGTCACCAAAACAATCTGCTCATCATCACATAAAGAACGATCGGGGCTCAGGAACACGGTTGCAATTTTTTTTTTTTTTTCATTTTTAATTTTTCCGTTATGTCAACAGGTAGTTGAGTTGATTGCATATTCTAAGACCAATAGTGATTTTTTCTTTCCAAGTCTGAGGATTAGTCCTGTAACAGTCACAATTTTATACCTATACTAAAAGGATGCTGCCTTTTCACTGTTATTTTAACAGTTTTGAACAGTGATTTTTGCCTTCTTTTCCCATTTTCCCGTTTCTGCTACAGTATTGTACAGTAATACGTTACTTTTTTCTCCATTTGCTACAGTTGCTACAGTGCTACAGTATTGTACAGTTCTATTTACTACAGTGATGTACAGTGTCCGGTCATTTTTGCCCCTCTAATTGTGTGGACCGGAATGGGCTGTACAGTGACTTGACCATTTTGCCCTCAAAACCCTATCTTGCCTTTCTTACTGTTGTTGCTGCCTCTCTGCTTCTCTCTTGCTTTTGTGTTTAGCCTCTCACTATTCATTTCTTTTTCCTCTCTTCTCTTTCCACTCCTCTCTCTTCTCTCCATATCCTTTTTGCTCCCCAAAGTCTAAGTTTGCCTTTCTCTCTCTTGCTTTTGTGTTTATGCTTTTGTGTTTAGCCTCTCACTATTCATTTCTTTTTCCTCAATTCTCTTGCAGCTCCTCTCTCTTCTCTCTATACCCTTTTTGCTCCCCAAAGTCTAAGTTTGCCTTTCTCTTGCCTTTGCCGTCGCCTCTCTCTTTGTTTTGTGTTTGTTGCCTCACTGCTTATTTTTCTCTAATTTTTTCTCCCTTCGCTGCTTTCTCTCTCTCTTCAGATTTTATGTATTTTGGGTTTTGAAACTCTAGCTTTGAGTTTTGTTGTTGTGTTCGCCGGTCCTCTTTTTTTTTTTTTTTTGCTTCCTTTTTTCGTGCTTTACTCTTTTCTCATTTTGTTTCTTTATGTTGTTCTCTCTCTCTTTTTTGGTTTTTTTGATTCTTGGTCTTCAAATCCTAGGTTTTGGTATTTTTTGTGTTTTTGTTGGTTATTTATGTTTTTTTACTTTCTTCGTCTAATGTTGGTGTTCTCCTTAAATTTTTCCTTTTTTCCGGTGACTTTGTTTTGTCGGATTTTTAGGGTTTCATTTTGGGGGGGTTTTTTTTTTTTGGCCGGTGTGTATTATTTTTTGCTTTTTTGTTTTGTATGATTTTTGTTTTGGAGGTTTAGGTTTGTTTTATGTTTTGTTGGGGTAATTTTTTATATTTTTTCTTCCTTCCCGTGCACCGCACGGGTAGTTAGTCTAGTTTCCACTATAAAAATGTAGAATTCGTTTGCTCTGACGCAAGGTTGGCTTTTTTTAGTAAACTAATATACTAATCTGAGGATTGGAGGCCAGAAACTCATAGATTTCAATTCATTGGGGGCGTTGGAATAAAATCTAGATGCCTGATGTAAGGTTTTTGTAAGCTATCCAGAGAATACATTGCTTATAACTACATTAGTTCTTACCTAATTGTCTTTGGGTTACACTCTCTTGGTTTAAAGGCAGATATTGTGTTTCTAGTAATAGGGTTCATGTCCCTTTATTTGAAACCAAATCAAGTGGGCTACAATTTTAATATAGAAAAATTGAGGGGCACAAAACTAAAGAAGAAAGTTCAGAGGTGTATAGCCCTTGAATTTCTTATGCGTTATTGTTAAATCTCGTGAAACATTAAGAAAGATAAAACACCAAAAAATAATAATAATAAATAAATAAAAGGAGGAAATGAGCAGTGAACGTTGATCTAAGATTTATGTACTGACGCTCAAATATGAAGAGTTTACCACTACAAAAACTGGCTGGGATAAGTACAAACTTCTTAAGATAAATTCTAGGCCTAGGGAAAACTTGATAACAACAAACTGCACTAGTAGAGTGAGTTGACGCTAGAATGAATTTTTAGGGAAGTCATGTGCAGAAAACTAATTTCAGCCATCCAAAAAAAAAAAATGCAGAAAAACAAAAAGAAAAATCAGATCTCAAAGTTCCACGTACTCTGGGCACTTAACTTGGGAACCTTCAACCCTCTGCCAAATTCATTGACGCTGTTAACTGGGGGAGGCAACAAAAGACCAATCAGTACACAAAAATAACTTCTACTAATAGTTCTCTCTCTCTCTCTCTCTCTCTATATATATATATATATATAGAAGAGAGAGGATTATATGAATGTAATCATAAGGACAACACAAAATAACATTTTAACCAACACTAGCGACCTATTTGTATAAGAAGTCACATTTTTTTTTTTTATATCTTAACAATAAAATTGACCAAAAAAGTAAATATCGACAACCTTATCCATATTTTCTCTCTATACTCTCGTCGACATCAATATCAATACTTAAGCAACGACATTTCATGAATTCGGGCACATTTTCTTCTTTGCATGTGAAACATATTCTGTGGTTTAGCTAGCTATTTTTTTAAAATTTCAAAGAGGCATTTTATCAAACACCTACAACGCAGAATCACATTACCTTAAATCTCCCATCTCTGTTCATCCCTTGCCAGAGCAATTCCAACCCAAGAACCTTGCTCGAAGTCCGATAAAAAGCCCGGATCACATCACCGTCAAAAATCCTCTGCGAAACAGAAATATCCCAGGAATCCTTGGCAACGTCATAGCAGGGCTCGAACGTCCGCACACCGCCCTGGACGTAGCTGTACTTGACTTTGCAGTCGCCGGAGCCGAAGCCGTATCTTCCCCAGACCTTGTTCGCCGGATTCAGCACGAGGCTGCCGTCCAGCGCCGTCAGGTTCGCGCGCCTCGCGTGCGTGTACGTCAAGTGGAGCGGCTTGTCCAGCACGTTGACGCTGTTCATGAACTGTAACCGAACGTCCTGCGCAAAAGGGGAACTCGTGAAGAAACCCTAGAAAGAAAATTTTGTTTTTTAATGGGCGAAGGGAAAAAAGGAGAAGTTACTCTGCTGGGGATGTCGTAGTCAATGAGGAATTCGCCGGGCTTCTCGACGGAGAGGGCGAGGGACAGGTCGGCCAGGCTGGTGGGGGCGCCGATGACGGCGGGGGTGGTGGTGGAGGCGCGGAGCTTTAATTCACCGGCGGAGACGGCGACGGTGCCGACGACGCCGTCCTTGTCGTGGGAGTTGGTGCCTCCGGTGAACGATATGGCGGCGTTCATTTGAGCCACTTAGGCTTGTTTCTGATCAGACAAGGATGGGATGGGGAAGAGAGGAGGGGTTTTCGGATTTTGGGCTCAAAACGAAACTGTATGTATATGTGTACGTATGTTAGACAATTATATAGGGAGCATAAACAACGAACAAGTAAATTCAAATAGATTATAACGAAAATGATTACAACGAAACTCAACCTTTACTCGAAGGAAATGAAACAAATAAGTAGAATGTCGAGGCACGTGAATCACGTTCTCCTTAAAACAGATTCGTCCCCTTCGGTTAGTGCACGAGGCTTTAACGGACGTCTGTCTCCCAGGATACAACGACAACAACGGTAGTCTAGCACGATCAAAACCGCTTCCGGCGAACTTGAAACTGAAGTCTTCCCTTATCACCAAAACACAAAACCGAACTCGACTACAACAAGGAAAAACCGAAAAACAAGAAAACAAGAGAAAGAAAGCTAGTGCAAGTGCTCTCGGATTTTGAGTGTGTTTCAAGGTGTATCTTCTATCTTGTGGAGGCCTCCTTTTATAGGAGCAAGAATTGGGTGTTACAAAACCTGAATTCATGAGGCTTTAGTGCTGCCCATTAACTCCTTGGGTTTTAATTTTCGAAACTAAAACCGCCCATTTAATTTGGTTTTAATTTTCGAAATTAAAAACCATCCATTAAATTTGATAAACGTTTTAACAGTCATCAATGATGATTGAAAATTCGGAAATTTGTTGGTGGAAAGGAAAAAAAAAATTCCAAAACAAACCGCGCGAGGGCAAGCTCGACGGACCGGCATTCGCGTCGCCACGTCGTGCGGGCGCACACATTGGGCCCCTAACCCTCCTGGCCGTGATTTGCACCCCCCACTGCGAGAGAGCATCTTGGGTTCACAATCTTACCCAAGTCAAAAGTGCAAATCCTTATAAAGTCCATCATGCTTTCATGCCTAAGCAATGTGGGACTCCACATTTACAACCAACTTTCCAACAAAATTCCATTCCAATGGGCACACTTTGAGCATCAATTTCTCATTCACCCGAATACCATTTTGAGTGTATGAATATATGATTTCGATCTCTCACGACGGAGATCGCAAATCCACCAAGACCCGTTAATTCCATTAAGTGGGTCCCACTCAAATTTGGACCTCAAAATGGTTCCTCAAAATGGTTTAAGAACCATTTTTTCCAACACGTATATCAGTGTATGAATGAGGATTTTTGCTCAACCTGTGAGAAAGAGAAAGGTATTGAGTCGTCAGTCATGTGGACTGTTGTTCGGGAAAAAAGCTTGTGAGTGTTGTGTTGTGTTGTTAGTTGTGTTGTTTGTGTTGTAGTAGGTTCACGAAGTCGTTTCCAGTATATTTGTTGTCGTTTTTCTTCTAATCGTCGTTTGGTCATTGTGGACCTACACGGTCACGGTGTTGGGAATGACAACGACGTGCGGACGAGATGGGATTAGAGATTCTTCATTATGGAGTCTTCCCTGTAACGCCCTACTTTTTTTTTTTTCCATTTAATTGAGAAATTATAGTAAATTAATTTATTAAATAAAAATATTAACATAATAAATTTATTAGATAAATAACATATTTATACGAAAATACTGGAGTTATAAACCTATTCAATTAAATAGTGTTAACCACTTGAAAATAAAATAAAAAAAAAGCAACCGGCCTAGGAAAGAAACGAGAAAAAGAGAGAAAAGGAGAGGGGTAAGTCGGTCAAAGTTTCGGGATTGTTTCTAGGCACGTCGTTGGACTTCTGACCTTGAAAATTGATTACGAAACTCGTATCGTTGTGCGCTTTTTGATGGAGGTGGCTGTGTTTGGTAGGGTGGTTTCGTTGGGGCAAATATGATATCGTTTAGAGGATGGTTTCGAGACAACTAAGAGACGTTTTGTGGAGCTTTCTTGTCTAATGGTTGTACTCTTTTTGGGGTTTTGTTCTGAACGGTGGTGAGCTTATTGCAGAGGTGGTGGTTCCGGCTCCGGACACTGACGGTGATAGCGCTTGTGTTTCATGTTCTGCTATTTGAAGGCATCTCGTCGGCTTCATTGCATGTCCCCCAAAGTGTTCTTCCTACTCTAATGATCATCTTTTCAACTGCACTTTTATTAAAGGATTGCGACGGTCATGTTTTAGACTTGAAGTTTTTTATATTTAGTCTAATAAATGAGTCAATATTTCTACCATATAATTTAGAATTTCCATTATAATAATGGATGTGGTTATCCCATTGTTTGAGTTTGTTATTGGTATGCTAGATTTAGGTTTTGGCAAGTTAGAAATTCCGCTAGTTATGAGTCTTGGCAAAGATGTTTGTGACCTTGGTGCTATATGTTACATGCTCTCGATGGAATTTAAAGCTTCCATTGATTTTGGTGGTTTCAAAACGAGCTCTGTGTGTGCTCAAATTGATGTGTCAAGGAATTTTTCTGATATCGGATCTCGTCTTACATCGTTTTTCATGTGCTTCATCAAAATTTATTGATGGAATTGGTTTTAATTGAGTGTTTTGTATTATGTACCACAAGGTCATCTATATTTGGTGTCTATAAAACATTTTAGTTGAATGAAATTTCACCTTAAAAAAACATGTATTTAATTATTTATGTAAAAATATTATTTGCTTCTTTCTCTTATATATATCTATTTAAAAACTATAAAGCTTGGGATAAAAAAAAAATAAAGTAAAAATTAATCATTAGATCAAAATCAAAAGTTTCATAAACAAATTTAGAATATTCTAAATAAAGTGCATATTTTCAAGGACTGTCCAACAGTCAAGGCGGTGTGGTTTGCTAGACGATGGGCTGTGCACTCCCATTTCAAGGAAACCAGCGAGTGAAGTGATTCACGGGTGTGAAACATGAATGATTTTAATGAATTATGAAACTAGCAAGTAAAACGGCTAACGGGTGTGAACGATCATACGGACTGCTATGACTGACGTGAGGAAGTCATAGCGCTTCATATGGCTGTGCAGCTAGTTTATGATCGCTGGTGGAGCAATGTAGAGGTCAGGAGTGATGCCAAAGTGTAAATCTCCACCTTAGAAGATAGAAACAGCGCTCTGCATTATCTATATCAGAATTTTTCCTCGAGTTATGTAATCCGACCAATGTGTTGGTTTAAGCTCGTTCTGCTAATGTAGCAGCAGATCTGCTATCCAAACGGGCTAGACTTTCATCCCTGTCTGTCAATTTGCTTTAGGGGAGGCACCGCCTTTGTGGTTGTTGAAATCCACTTATCTCAGAGGGGAAAAAAAAAAAATGTCATAAACAAATAATAAGTTCGGAAACTAAAACACTAATAGTACATAAGTAGAACCAAGAGTTTTGTAGAAGTAAAACTATGTTATAAGAAACCGATATCTAAAAATGAAAGATGAAAATAACACATGTATCTTCATTTACGTATGAATTTATGATACAGATGTATACATTTGTATTTCTATACACTAATATGCATTTTAAGATGCACATAAATCTCGATTCAGTAAACCATTAAGTATATATCTGATGATACAATTTACAATTTGTCAACCATGGTATTGATACAAAAACAATACCCCGAAAGGTCTGGATTTCCAATGCTATAGGGATTCAAAGCAACTTCAACAAGATATCAAAATACAAGTGATTTCAATAAGCTTAAAAAAAAAAAAAAATGCACGAGATATTTGCACTATAGATATAGGAAATATTCCCATCGTTGTAAACACTGTAATGGAAATTTTCCTTTTTAACTGTCTTCTTCTGATTAGGAAGTGTGAGAAATGACCTGCATGGGATATTCATTGCTTAAATAGGTCACATTCGCAGAGAGGGTTGATCATGTCGGGAAAGAACTGTTGGAGTTCTTACGGCAATTGTAAACCCGCTGCCACTGTAAACCTTGATTTTGGCAGCTTCCTTTGGAACTTCCTGTCCGAGATTTACTGTTGAGGGCTGGTTTGATCACAGGTATCTCCCAAGCCAAGCTGACCATGTTCACCCCAACCCCATGTCTTAACAAGTCCATTCTCTGCCATCACGACAATATCGAAATCGGACCAAGTAAGAAAAATAGAAAAAAGATAGATGATAGACTAACTGCTAGTATGGTATGGTAATGATAATGTCGATAAATCGTGCCTGTTACAAGAACAGAATGTTCAGCTCCGGCTGCAATATGCACAACTTTTCCCCTTCTAGACCAGGGACTTCTTCAAGCACACCTTCCTTTGAATCTGACATTATAAGAAAAACACAGTTCGAGTAAGATCGCTGTTAGAATTTAATCATACCAATTATCAAGCTTCATTTGACTGCCTGTCAATTACAATAAATTAATTTGCAATTATTCCAACCATCTCCTAGGGAAAACAGCATAATGGAACAAGGTTATGATCAATTTTAAGGAATATCAATAAACTGATGTAAAGAACTTCTGATCATATTTATATAGTTACCTTCTAAGTGCTTCACTGAACTTATTTTATCTGGATTACCGAGAACTCTATGGTGGCCAAGCATCAAAGCTTCTCCATCACCTGCATATCTCACCAGGAACATCAATGGAGAGAAGAAAACAGGAAGAAATAATCAGAATCAATAACGAACTTAATGAATGTACGAACCAGTTAATAGAAGGGCATGATTCCATCCAAGAGCAGCATTGGTAAGCGAAATGATGTAGGTAAATGCACAGGACAACGAGCATCTGAATTTTCCGGGAAACCCTCTTCCCCAAGTGTAAAGATGACCATTATCTGATAAGATAGGCAAGATATAAAAACAGCGATAAGTAAATGAGAAACAAAAAAACTATGAACAATAGTTGATGGTACTATATGGTCTGAGACTCTCACAGCAACACTATCTATAGGCTTCAGCATTACATAAAAAATACGTTGAATCATGCCACAGGGAAAGCTTTTTAACTTGTTAAAGTTCTTAGATGAGACGTAAAGCTATGTTTAGGCTGAAAAAAAACTATAGGTTAACTTTTATTGCCTGATCAAGACACAGAAATTTGAGTGACCCACCAGATAATGCTGCACTATGATCTCCCATTTGCAGCTATGTGGCCAATTTTGGCGCCTTCCAAACCACACAGTAACTTAGGGAGGTTAACTGTACTGATCTTATCCGTTGAGATTCCCAATTGACCACGTTTCCCTGATCCGATGCATAACTTGATCTCCAGAATCCCCTGCATCCGATTAATTTTTTTAGCTGTTCGAGTAAGAGATGAACATGAGTTATTATTTAAAATTGTGCTTGTCACAAACATAACAATCCCCGGCCCTCTTTTCTTCTCCTATTTTCACTAAAAAATAAAATAAAAAATAAAAACATTGATCGTAGTTTTGATTGGACTATAAAGCTCGAAAAGAATCTCAAAAAAAGATTTTCCCCAAAGTTTCACTTTCGATATTCGGCAGGCCATGCAAAAATGCCATAACTCAGAAGATATATGTTCCCTATTCGACGTTCTTATTTTTCAATAACAGAACCAACAAGAGAGGACATATGGCTATGCATTTAGAACGGAAGAAGATAAATTTCGACTTTCGCTAACCTCTCGATAATACAAGCGAATGGCGCATACCACATGCTATCTGTTCAACACGGTTGCCAACAAAGTAGGAAACTTTAACAGGAGAGCAATGTGATCCGTAGTCACCATGTCCAAGCTGACCAAAGGAACCATCCCACATGTAAAAAGAGACCCTATCTGAAAAATTAAAGAAAATTAAATGAGATCCAAATACTAACAAAAAATCCACCCAATAATCTATCAGTTCTTGCCCAGAACAGTTAAAATAAATGTGGGCAAATGCTAAAAACTAGATAAAAACCTCTTAAAAAAAAAAAGTTTATCAAGCAAGAAGAGAAGGGCAAAGGTGATGAAAACCTGAAACAAAGCCAGAGTGGTTCCACCCAGCAGAGACGTGAGTAATGAAGTGTGATTCCAAAAGCGTTACAAGCTTCGGAATTGGGCTGTTTGGCGTCATATCTCCATGGCCAAGCTGACCAGATGTGCCTCTTCCCCAACTCAGTACTCTCCCACCTGTAATTGCAAAAGGTTCTTTTTTGAACGGGAAAAAATATATATATATTTGTTTATATATGGCAAACTATATTTATGTCATATATACATACAGGAGGTCAAAGCGAGAACATGACCGCCGCCGCAGGAGAGGAGAGGAGAGAGAGCGGGGGCCGGCGGGGAGGAGAGAGAAGGAGAGGGAGGAGTTGAGGGAGGTGCTCGTCGTGGAGGCTGCCAGTCCCAGTTGGCCGTCCGTCCCGGCACCCCAACTCCATATTTCCTGATTTTGTTCTTCCTTTTCTGCTTCTTCTTTTCTTCCTCTTTGAGTTTTGAATTGGGTTTGTCATCTTTCTTCCATGGTCAACAACCAGTAACGACTTCTCTGTTCTGCTTCTAGTTCGGGACTTACCGAGCTCCAAACTACCCAAGCTTTTTCTCCAAATCGCACGCTCGTGCTCAAAAAGTTCTATAAATAGTCACTCCTGCTTGAGTTTATTTTATTATTATTTATTTTAAGGAAAGTTAAAAAGTTTTATCATTAATTTCTCGTAATTTAACTCTTAACTAGGAAGACTGTAATAGAGTTTTTTTTATAACCTTATTAATAGAGTTTTTTTAAGGCCAATCAAATTTAATCAAACGAACAAGAAATTAAGAGAGTAGAATAACTAAAATAAATATTGATGTACAGGATTGTAATAAAAAGAATAAAAAATTGAAGTCCCTCTATAGTTTTCTTCGTCTGTCAAGGAGGTCGGTTGGCCGGTTGGTGGAAGGTCGCTAGAGGGGACTTGGGTGGGCGATTTCATCGTCAATGTGGGTGGGGGTTCGGGCAATTTTGGAAGGGGGGGGGGGGGGGGGGCATTTGCTGTCAACGGATGTGTCGGGGGAGGAGGGGGGCAGTTTCAAATATGGGCTTCAACGAACGGGGGGTGGGGGGGGGGGGTGGGGGGGGGGGGGGAGTTGGGGGGCGATTCGCCATTGACAGATGTGCCGGTGGGTGGGGGGGGGGGGGGGGGGGAAGGCCGTTTTTGCTGCCGAACAGCATAAAGTCGCCAGCATGGGGGCAATTTCTCAAGAAGGGGCCACAATGGGGGCCGCGGGTCATCGCGGGGGGGTGGTTTCCGATCCAAGCCTTGCATTTTTTTTTTATTTCTTTTTTCTTTGCTTTGAAATTTTTTTTTAATTTCTTATATTATAATCCTACTAGTTAAGATACATTATAAATATTTTGCACAAGTAACATCTCAGCCGTTGAAATATATCAACGTTTATAAAGAAGCTTTATCGATAGGGTATATAAAAGGAGTTTTATCATAGTCTTTCCGTAACTCCTTATGTCCTTTAAACTTTTTTATGGCAGTTTAGTATTTAAAGCTTGCATTTGATTTGCTAGTTAGAGATGAAAATTTTAAGTTGGAGTTGGTTGACTTTTCAAAAATTAGTTATAAATTTTTGACTTTTTTAAAAAAAGATAAAAACTGATATGAAAAAATACAGGTTAGTTAAAATTAAACTTAAATGTCAAACAAATCTCAAGTTTGTGATAAAACAGAAAAAGTCTGCAGTAAGTCTAGTTTAGAGTAACTATGCGTAGGCTACATATGGTTGTAAATGATTTGCCATTAAGATGGACGACGATATGGAATTTTTAAATTTGAACTGGCAAGCAGCATATAACTCAAGCAGAAGAGGAAAGCAACGGTATTAATGTAAATCAATAGGAATGCTCTAAGATTAGAGGGGAAAAAAAATTGAAAGAGATCCAAGGCAGTACCTGGTTATCGGTCCTCCTGTTTGTTTCCCGTTTGGTTTGCTCCTGATAATCTGCTTCTGCTTCTATCTTCTTCTTCTTCTTCTTCTTGCTTGGTTGTTGCCTTTAATGAAATCCATTTTTTCAGCCCAAAAACAAAAAGATTCCAAAGAAGGTGGCGATCAACTTAGGGAAGGTGACTGATGCTGCTCACCCAAGCTTTTTACAGTACAATTTTAACACACAATATCCCAAAACATAAAACTTTTTTCTTCCTTCGGACCAGAAAAACATATGAACTCCTTCATCTCCAACTGAAATCTAAATTATTTTATTTCTTAGGCATTTTCTGAATTTTTTTTTTTTTTTTTTTTTTTTTTTGTTGGTGAATAGGCATTTTTTGATTTTTCAAAACATAGATAATCAACCCCAAAAATTATTTCAAAACATTCCACAGGACAGGGTCAAAAATGTAGATAATCTGCTCTACCATTTTTGCTTCGTTCCTCCAAACCACCGAACCCACTTTCTCTCTCCACCACCGTCTAAAGCATGCTCCATCCCTTTTTTCGAATTACTGTGTTGCCTTCTCCCATTTTTTTTCTTTTTTAAATTACTCTACAATACTATGTGATTATACATACTGTAACTCAAATACACACTCAATTTTTCTACCATCCGATCATATCTGAATGGTCAAAAAACGATATCTACCTGTAGTTATTTTTAAAATAGTCTCTATCATAATCTTTTCCGATAAAATAATAATGATTAACTTCATTCCTTAATGAAGATTAATTATCGAATGCAATTTTATTATAATTTTTCGGAACATGAGCCTTTTAACTTTCTCATAATTTGGCATTTTATTTTCAACAATTTAGTTACTTTTGTCTGTCATAAATTTCTCTATTATTTAAACACTAATAATCATTGGAGTTAATAATATTTTTTTTATTAATCTGCCCCCAAAAAAAAATGATTTCAGAGCAAAAGAAACTTAAAAAAAAAAAAAAAAAAATAGGAATCAAATTGTTAAAAAAAAAAAGAAAAAATGTTAAATAAGGAAATAGTCAAGGGGCACAAGTAATAGAATTCCACAACTGACAGTTAATGAAGCCGATCATATTTTGGGCACAAGTGTCTTCTGTTTAGAGCTTTCTATATATTCAGTTCCTTAAAAAAAATAATAATAAAATGAAATTGTAAAGCATTCATGGTATATCCTGAGTTCTCACACACTGTAATCATATTCATATATCCGAGGGAAAATATGAGACTTTTACCATCTGAGTTACCAATTTTTTTTGGGTTTAGGATGGCATTTGTAGGTCGATAATATAATCCAGAAAGTATTCAATGTGAATTGGATAAGATAATCAAAACAACCAAAAAGAGTTCGGCTGAGGCTGGTTTGGAACAAAAGATGAAGGAACCAGCAAATTTGATCCCTGTCCAACTGAAAGAGTTCAGCCAAGGCTGAAGGAACCAGTTAATTTGATCCCTATCCGACCGGAAAGAGTTCGGCCGAGGCTGAAGGAACCGGCCGAAGGAACCAGCAAATTTGATCCCCGTCCATCTGAAAGAAGTTCAGCCGAGGCTTAAGGAACCAGCTAATTTGATCCCTATCCAAGCGGAAAAGAGTTCGGCCGAGGCAGAAGGAACCAGCTAATGTTGATCCCTATTCGACCAGGAAGAGTTCAGCCGAGGCTGGTTTGGAAAAAAAGATGTAGGAACCAGATAATTTGATCCCTCGTTTTACATTGAAGCACAATGTAGGATTAACGTTGATTGAACAAGCATCATTAGTTTTTTCTTTTTCCAGCAATGAACTTGCTTGTTCGAATTTCAATGAAGCTAAGAGATAATACAAGGTAAAGCTTGGAACCTTAAACAAGGAAAATAACTTAAGAATCGGAAATCAAATACAGCGGAGCGCGACCAAACGTAATTTCATTATAAAACCTAAAGGAAGCTTTAAAACTACAGCATTTTCATCTTCCAAACTAACCACTTTATCATCAAACCTAGACAAACCTATACTCTCACCGAAATATATTCTTATGCAAATGTTACAGAGGAGAGTAATAGTATATTCCCTCAAAATGTAAGAAGAATCGTCGATTAAATCATAGGATATCGTCGTAAGCAATGATTTCCCTGCCCTGGAAAGGCATATCCGTTCCTGCTGCCGAGGCTGCTGAAGGGCCATCCCCACTTCTGGGGTTCACTATGGTAGAAGCAAGTTTGCTGCCCCGTCCATGTCTGCTAAGAGGCACCTCAGCGCGCAAAAGCTTGGACGACGATGACCCATTATCCTTCTTGGCACCAAGACCAACTCCTTCCCTCCATTGAGCTAGAGGATCAGTTGCCCATAATACTTGTACCTGCAAAACAGAAAACCACCAAAACTCATCAAAATTCTACAACACCCAACACGAATAATTCACTAGCTTTCAACATCCTGAATCGAGTTAGTCGACGAAATCCCACAAAATTGGATCCAGCAGCTACACAACACAGGCCTTTCAATTCACTACTTCTCGGGCTTCTCTTGAATTTCACCAAAATTTGTATGCTTTGTGAAAAACAAGAACTTTAAGTTCTAAATTGCTTAGTTTTGAAACAAAATCAAAGCAAGAACCTTTTTTGACTGAACCACGACCACATTAAATTGACACTAAATTGACCCCAATTATCCATCTTCAATCAGCAGGTACGAAACACAGAGCTTCAATTCAATTATTCTCAAACTTCTCCCAAATTTCATCAGAATTAATTTCATATTTGCGAAATATACAGTAACCCTAAAACACTCGAGGCATAGATTCCTAATTGCTTGGTTTTAATGTAGCAAAATCCAGCTAAAATGGAGCTCAATTAAGCATCTTGAACTCGCGGGTTGACAAGTTCAGAACTTGAATTCACTACTTTTCGATATTTTTTTTTCCCCTTTTCTTTTCTTGGTAGCCAAACAGGAGAAAGGAAAAGTTAAAGCCGGTACCTTCTGGGACTGGACGGTGATGCCGAAGGAGGGGTCGAGGGAAGCGGCAATGGCGGCCTCAGCGGAGTCCTTGGAGCGGTAGGCGATGCAGCCGACGCCGTCGCGGTCGATGCGGATGCGGGAGATGGAGCCGTAGATCTCGAACCGCGATTTCAGGTCCAGCACAGAGCAGTCCGGCACCAGCCCCATCACCACCAGCGCCGGCGGCGGGGCCGGCTTGGCGATCGGCTTGTCCACCACCACCTCCTCTTCAGGCGGCGGAGGGTGGGGCCGACGCCGTTTCGCGGCGGAGACGGGCACGTGGCGGGAGGTGTAGGGTTTGTCTCGCTTACGACTCATGGATTTTTCTTCTTCTTCTTCTTCTTCTTCTTTTTTTTTTTTTTTTTTTTTTTTTTTGGAAATTGGGACTTTTTTTTGCTTAAAAAAAAAAAATTAGTTGGAAGTGTACTGGAGAGGTGGTATTTCTGTTGGGGTCTTGGTGGACCCAGCCGAAGATTCTATTGGCTGATGGTCTACTTCTGGCTGCCGATTAACCAATACTCATTTCGTTTTCAATGATACACTCAAATTATATATGTTGATAAGAAACGAAAAATGTCACCCAATTTTAACGGTTATACTCCAATCATAGTTTCACAACTGACTTAAAGTGAAGAGTTTATGTTTCATTATCAACTAGAAAAAAAAAATATATATATATATATATGTTTTATTTTTTTTATTCAAAATATAAATAAAAAAATAAAACATATAAGTGATGCATTTATATCTTTAATTGGAGGTAGGTAACACTATATAATAAGACCACGAAAAACAATTGGATTGAGTGGTAAAAGAGGATGACGCTTTTTAACCTCTTTCCTTGTCCATTCAGGTTCAAACCTTATGAAATTCTTGTAAGACGTCGCTTCAACTTAGATTGTGGATGCTTTAGGTTGGTGATATTCTAGATAGAATCTGAGTTAATATTGTAAAAGATTGGATTAAAGGCCCATTTTTTCCTTACCATACTTAAGGAAGTGGATCCCACCTGTAAAGCTGATATTGGGACGATGAGAAAACCACCACCAAAACCGTAATTTTCAATTAAAAAAAATGACCGCGAAAGCAATTTTTATTTTTTTTATTTTTTAATTTTTATTTTTATTTTTGCCATCATAACATCATGATAAGGAGTATAGATAATGTATTAATATAATGGTAATTCTAAACAGTATTAAGAGTTCAAACCTATTATCTCTAAGTCAACAAAAAAAAAAAAAAAGCATTGGTGCATAGTCGGCCAACCTTGGTTTTAACTCCAATCATTGCTTTCTACCCCCCAAAAAAAATAATAATAAATAAATAAATAAAAACTTCAATCATTGCTAAGGGTAAAGTTGCGGTAAAATCCTTTTTATATACTTTATTGATAGAGTTCATTTTTAAACAATTCAAATATAAGCGAACGGCTGAGATATTACTTATGTATGATAATTATCGTATACTTTATCTTACAGTTGGATTTGATTAAGAAATTAAAAAATTAAAAAAAAAAAACCACCTTTATCAGTGGAAGGTTGGGGGAGGGGAGGTTTTTGTCGCCAAGGTTGGGAACAATGTAGGGACTGGGCTGGTCTGCATCGGAGGGGGGGGGGGCGCCTGGGCTTGAGGGCAGGGGGGAGGGGGGGGAATCTGGTCAAGGGGGAGCGGGGGTTTGTCGTTGGCGTCAAGAAAGGGAAGGGTTTGGTTTTTTTTAAAAAATTAATATTTTATTCATTAATCTATATTAATATGAGGTAAGGTGTATGATAATTATTATATACAAACAACATCTTAATCATTCGATTACATCTTAACGGTTTAAAAATAAGCTCTATCAATAAGATGTATAAGATGAGATTTACCTCAACTTTATCCCATTGTTAAATACTAATCACAACTTCTATCCATATTCCATGCAGGTCTTGAAGTCAACAGACAAAAAAGAAATCTTTTTTGCTTTTGTTGGTGCACTGAGAATAGTTGATATCCTATAAACGTATATTCTTTGTTAAATGCCAAATTTAAGTGAAAAAAAAAAAAAAAGAGAAAAGAATCTTCCTTCTACTAAGTTACTGTTCCCGTCGAGAGAAAGAGAGTATTATTAGTCTAATAACAAGCAAAACAACACAATTATTCACACAAAAAAAAAAAAAAAAAAAAAAAAAAGCAAAAGAAGAAGAAGAAGAAGAAGAAGCAAAACAACACAATCTCACCCAAAAGGTCAAAAATAGCAAAACAACATAAATAGCTTATTCAGGTAACTATATGAATGTTATAACTTAGTGTAGTCTATTTATAAATTCACTTATTTTTTTTTTTTTAAGTTTTATGTGTTCGATTTGTCAATAAATTTACATGTTATACTTAATTTGTGTATAAAAATTTAAAAAAAAAAAAAAAAACATAAATACCTTATCCAAGACAACATCAACGTCCATTAAATGTTTTTTTTTTTTAATCCTCGTCTCAAATTAGAACCTCGGTAAGTCCTTCATTTTGTCTGCTTTCTTAATGCCTCTAATTCTTATCTTTTCCACAGCAATTTCCGAATATCTTCCCTTTACTAAATTTAATTCCCTTTCACCCTTTTTTCAAGAATATCCAAATAATTTGACAACAAGACCAGCCTCCAATACAATTTGACAACTCCCTCTTTCCAATTAATGCGCATTTTGCTGTGAGCATAACTACACTCTTGATTGGGCAATACATAGTAACAGAAATCAATCTAAAAAAAAAAAAAAAAAAAAAAAAATTCTCTTACTTTCATGTTCCCATAAACCACTTTGCAAAAGCCCAATCATCACCCAAAACTGCACAGAATATCTCACCAACTTCCCCCTTTTATGTTAGCTAAGAAAGGTATAAACTTTCTCACTCTCTTCATCAATGGCGGCTTCACTTTAACGACACCACTTCCATTGACCTCAAAACTCTCTCTTGCAAAAACCCATATCAAAATTTCACCTAATCTTAACTTCTCCACCAAATCCTCCCCAGAAAACCACTACCCATCTCAAATGCGCTCACCAATTCCCATTTGAAGCCTCATCTCGCCCCAACAAGAGCTTCTTCTTCTTCATCTTCCTATTCCTCAGATGGGTTTTCTCGAGACGGCGGAGGAAAACGACATCATTGCAGCGTCGTTTGCCGGACGGCCTTTGAAATTCGCTTTCTGGGTTCTGTTCTGGGCGTCTCTGTCGGTCGTTTGGTTCGCGACTTCCAAGGACGCGAGCGCTGCGTCGGACTCGATCAAAGCCTCGGGCTTTGGGCTGAAAATCGCGAATGCGCTTCGGGGCTCGGGCTGGCCTGACGAGGCCGTGGTGTTCGCGCTCGCTACGCTTCCTCTGCTTGAGCTCCGTGGTGCCATTCCCGTTGGTTACTGGATGCAGCTCAAGCCTGTGGTGCTCACCGTGTTATCAGTTCTTGGGTAATTGTTAATTGAGATTCTCTCTTTTGGTGATTTTGGAATTGAATATTACGTTTTTGAATGATTCCTAGAGTATTCGTTTGATATGTATGGGTGTGCTTATAGCGATAATTGTTACGAATTAAAGCTATAGAAGATCATCAAGTATACGCGAAATTTATAGTAGTTCACTCTCAAAGAGGAGCTATGTTCATTTTTCAACCGTGGTAGAATTTTGTTATGATGAACAAGAAGTTTACGATGTTTTTTCTCCTACTTTTTTGCCAAGGTCAACCTTGTGCTGACTCTATTTCAGGATATTGGTTAGGTTTCAGACACTTGACAACAATAACTGTAAAATGGATGCTCATGTATTTTGATACTTTTTATGCTATTTTATTGAATTTAGTCTTATGGTTGAAGTGGGGTTTCTTGAGGCTATTTTGAGGTTTTGTTGTGTTCAAGGTTGTTCTTTGTGATCAGTAAGGCAAGGTAAATTGACGTTTTCACTTGTTTGTTTGCCGTTTCTTTGGCGACACTTCTTCATTCCCTTTTAAGAGCCCAACATTGAGATTCTATTTTTGGTTAACTTGTAATCTGATTTTCGGTCAATGTCATTCCATCAGATTTGTTTTATAGCATGTATGTGCTTACAGACTACAGTGATATCTCCCACTATTTTCCCTTGTTATCTTGAGCTATTTCAGTAAATATAGTCTTGTGGATGAAGTTGGGCCTTTTGAGACTGCTGATGGCTTTGTGGTGTCCAAAGGTCGTTTTTTGTGATTAGTAAGGCAAGGTAGATTGATGTTTCATTTGATTGGTTGTTTGTTTATTTGGGAAAGTCTTCTTCATTCCCTTTTGCCCATCTCTGAGATTCTCCTTCCGGTTTAACTTGAAATATGCTTTTTGATCAATGGTATTGCGTATTTGTTTGACAACAAGCATCATAGCATGTGCATGTTTATTACAGTGATATTACCAATGATCTTATGCTATTTGATTGAATGTAGTCTTATGGTTGAAGTTAGGCCTTTTGAGTTTTTGTACCATTTTGTTTTTTCGTGTTTCCAAGATTGTTCTTTATGATTAGTATGGCAAGGAAGATTGATATGTTCATGTTTTAGTTTCCTTATAGAAGCTATTTGATGAGATTGAAATGGAGATATACCGGGTTATAACTGTAGGAATATGGTTCCTGTTCCATTCATTATACTCTACTTGAAGAGCTTTGCTTCTTTCATTGCCGGGAAGAACAAGACTGCATCTCGTTTACTTGACTTGCTGTTTAAAAACACCAAAGCAAAGGCTGGTCCTGTAGAGGAGTTCCAATGGCTTGGCCTGATGCTCTTTGTAGCTGTGCCTTTCCCTGGAACAGGAGCATGGACCGGAGCCTTCATAGCGTCTATCCTTGATATGCCATTCTGGTCGGGTCTCTCTGCAAATTTCGTTGGTGTTGTGTTGGCGGGGCTTCTGGTGAACTTGCTGGTGAATCTTGGTCTTAAGTATGCAATTGTTACCGGTATTGTCCTCTTCTTTGTTTCCACTTTCATGTGGAGCATCCTTCGGAAAATTAAGAAGTCTTTAAGCACATTGAATTAACATTGCTATTGAGGTTAACTTATGAAACTGTGAAATTTTGAATTGTTCTTTGTCTGATTGACTCATTACAAGGTCGTATATATCATTTAGTTTCCTCGTGTATTGCTGCTGAGTTCCATGTAGCTTCTCAGAATTGTAATATTACGACAAAGCTAGATGAAGAAAATATGACATGAAATCCTTCGCTTAAAGACCAAAACAGGGACTTTCATCTGGAAATTATAACAGGCTTATGCAAAACTAAAAATCTTCTCCTGAAAATCTTCTCCATGTGAGAAACACAAACTTCAGTATCGTCCTTTCAGTTTCAGTTACTACTCGGAGTTATTTCATCACTATGTCATATTCATGTAATGTAATAGAATACTTAATTTGGCAGTTGGTTCTACGACACTTTCCAGCTCAAAATTAAGTGTGTTTTTTTTTTTTTTTTTGGGATTTGGAAAATGATCCAAAGAAATGAACCCAACTCTTTGCATCCAACATTTTTGGAATTTGGAGATGTTGCTCTTTCATGTATGAAACACACTTGTAAAATTGTGTTCTTGATTTTCAATCTGTTTTTTTTTTTTTTTTGTTTATGTTGCTTAAGCATAAAGAATGCCTTCCTATGTAGCTCGGATGAACAACACTAGCTGTATTTCGAATTAAGCTTTGAAACTCTTAAAAGTAAAATTTCAATTGTCAAGTAATTTAAAAACGACAATGTTGAACTATTAATTTGGTATCAAATATAGCATTCCTCAAATTTGATTTTCTACTCTATTGAACAATGGTTTTACTAGCTACTCTAATTGCTGGAATCTAACATTGATATGTTAATTCTAACATTGTGTTAGTGATGCTCTTAAACCAAGTACAAACATATGGAACTTCCACTTAGACCAGCCTAATTCTATAAAATTTGAGCCAAAAAGAAAACCTAATATTATATACGTATATTAATATATTTATAGGAAAAAAAAAAAAAAAAAGAGCTAGTCGATTTAGACTTGCCATTGCACAATGTTATTGGGCCTATGGTTCACCATTAGGCTCTGCTTGACTTCCAAGTGGTTCTAAACTCTTCCAAATGCTTGTCGTGGCTTCTAGGAACTTTCTAAGTATAGCCCAACTTGTTTTGTCTTTTTTCTTCCCCTATTATATATATATATATATATATATATATATAATTATATATATAGAGTTAATGTAAACATTGCTTTCAAAGAGAAAAAGAACAAATACATTGAATATTAATTGGTGTGAAAATAACATTTCAAGTCGTTGTCCAGATATTTATATTGAATTGTATGATAAACTATTTGCAAGTGTGTTGATCAATCCTGATATTAATTGTATGATCTGTCCTCCTCAAATGGGCCACTCTAATTCAATGGGCTCAAATATTCACCACGTAGTGCCTAACGACAAACTCTCCTTTCTTCTTACTCTTTTTACGGGCCTCATTTTATTATTATTATTTTTTTTTGTCTCAAGATTTCTCCGATTCACATTTTCTGTCCAATTCTTATCATTATAGTTATGTTGCATCATTTAGATTTTGAAACTATGTTTACTAGTTTTGTAATGGTTGTAATTTAATGGATTTATATATAGATTTTGAGACGATTATTTGAGACTTGAGAGGAGATTTGAGTTCTACTTCTCTTGATTCTACTTGTCCTTTTGTCTGCCTTTGTATAATCTATGGTTACAACATTATCTTATGGATATCATGCAACTAAATCATCATATTATTTTATATATATATATATATATGTGAATTAACGATATTTAATAAAGTTTTTAACTATCTAAAAACTGACAAAGGTTTTTTTTTTAATAAAAATAATTTGTTCTGAGAATTTTTACGTTAAAACTTATAGATAAGAATGGCATTTTTCTCTTGTCGAGAGTTTGTGTTAAAATGTACAACTAAATATTAATACTATTACAATGTAAAATTATTATTAACTCACATAGTATCAGTTTAAGCTTCACTATTACAATTCTGACACCAAAATTTTCGAATTCTTATAACCTAATGTGTATAAATGTTGAAGTTGGCCAGTCAAATAAAAAAATTAAAAAAAGAAAAAGAAAAGGCATTGTTAAAGTTGGAACTGACAAGAAGGCATGGGGGGCACGTGGGCAGGTGGGACCCATTTGAGTGACACGTGTGAATAAGCCATGGAAGTGAGAAGTGGGACATTCTGTATTTTCTGTGGTGTCAGTGCAGACAAAAAAAACTCTCCATCTGAAAACACTCCGGCGGGCCCAATCCGACGCGTCGTCCGCCCCCCCACCCCCCCCCCCCCCCCCCCCCCCGCCCCGCGCCCATTCAACGACCACCTGGAAACCAGAGACCAACTGAAAACGACATTTTTCCCCGTGGGGCCCACTAGCTTTCCTATTCTTCCACTCACCGGACGCCACGTATCCTTTTCTACATCTCGGGATTTCTGCGTCCAGACGGCAAAATGTGGGGCCCGGCCCAGCAAAGCTCTTTGGTGGTACCCGGCCTGCCTCTTTCTTCTGGATTTGCGTGGCATGTTTGACGTGGACACGTGTATGGTGGATTTTGACTTTTCGAAATGCCACCGACCACGTGTACGCGTGACGTTGCTCCTTCTTGGAAACCTGATTGAGATCGTCGTCGGCAGTGAAGAATAAAAGAAAAAAAAGAAAAAAAAATGTCTAAAAGTTTGAAATGGATCTTGACACCTGGCATTTTGTCAATACCTATAAATTGTTTCTTTTTCTTCGTTTTTACCCCACCTTTTCTTCTATCTTTCCCTTTTTGGCACTTCAACGAGTCATTTTTCGGGCAATTTGAGATTTTGGGAGTCCTACTTGGAAATTTGAAGTTCCCTATTGATTTCTTCTTTTTGAATGATAATACATCTTTTGGTTAGTTAATGCCTTTGGTTATGCTTTTCTTATCCTTTTTAATACTTTAATAAATGCACTTATGTATAATAAAATTTCAGGATGATGAGAGAGATGATACAATATGAGAAGTTATATCATAATATATACTTTTTTTTTTATCAACACAGTTCATTTTTCGATCCAACAATCCTCTTTGGGGAGGCCAATCTTGTCCGGTAAAAGTGGGGTGCGGATAAGAAAGTCAGCCTAAAATTTAAATGCAAACTTATACACATATTTCAAATCTAGATTGAGATAATTCTTTTTTTTTTTTTTTTTTTTTTTTTTGGTGTTAGGAAAGAAAAGAAAAATAAAATTACATTCATATATCCTTGTTCAATCCGTAATTAAATCCATAATTTTCAGATTGGGAAAATCCTAATCTAGTGGCTTGTACCAACTTTCTTCTAAGATCAAGTCATTAGGGTAGGCCTAACTTTCTTCTTTTGATGAAAGGTATAGTTGCCTAACGTTGAAGATGAAGAAGAGAGCTTCTTCTTTATCTTCAAGGGTAATGATGATTGAAGCTTTTGCACCATCTATGAAAGGCCGTGTTTTAGATTGTCACTTATCATGTGAAGATAAGAGATCGGCATTGTCCGGTTACCCTTTATGTCACGGTTTGTCTTCCAAGAGGGAAACCTTTTTCTTCTTTTTTTTTTTTTTTTTTTGGTGGGTTTTAGCATGTCTTATCATATAAGAAAACTTTTGTAAAGCTAAGAGCGTGCAACTCTACAATGATCAGCTACCTAAACACAAATTAAATAAACAAACAAATAAATAAAATAAGTAAATTGTTGGTTGTATTGGCATAATAGTTGTGAATGTCTTTTTTAGATCTCTTTGAATCCTTGTGTTCTTATTTTGAAGTTCAGTCTTAAAATTTATATTTTCTATAAGAACTATGAGCTTTGATGGATTAGTATAACTTTAAGCCGAACATAAAAGAAGAATGGGTTAAGTTCTAGCATTGTGCCACCTCTAGTTTCAATAATTTCTAAATGGACGGGAAGTGTGAGGACATCGCCCATCCCTTTAAATACTTAGAAAAATTGATTTGGATAATTTACTTTTTGCTATCAATATCAAATTTCAAAATGGAAGGAAATTCTATTATAAGTTTCTATATTAATTAAAAAAAAGATCCTTATCGATAAGATATAATTTTGAGTCATCAATTTACATCAAAATCATGTAAACAAAATCAGATAATTATCTTATGAATAATGTTATGAATACAAATTCTAATATAAGTATTTTTTGTGCATATATAAATTATCATTTTTAATTTAGTACGTCTTTAAATAACTAACACGTCAATTAAAATTAAAAAATTATATCTACAAACAAGAAAATGAAAATATACCGACACATAAATTAGTACTCAAAAATTGATATTTGAATTAGTATTATTAGCATTATCCTTATCTCAAAATCTAGAACTGTATTCTTTCAATGAGTCAGTTTTTCAACCTAATATAGAATTTTTTTATTTTCTTTGGCCAGAGTAGTGTAACATATTACTGTTTATTTTATAAAATAAAAAATAATTTATAAACATGACATTTTCTGATCACTTACCCGAAGAAATTTGTCTCATTGGCGTGAAGACTATTGCATGCATACCAGCTTATTTTAGTAAATTTTAAATACCAAACACGTGCACGTGATAACTTTCTAAATCATACAAACCACTTGCGTTTCATTTGTGCTGATAAAATTTTGAGTTTAATAAATATAGTCGGTACACTTGCATTACTTCAGTGTTACGTCACTTTTTTTTTTAACTCCCGATGATTTACCTGTTCCCATGACTAAAAAAATTTTCTACTGGTTTCTTTTTCACCAATCAGGTTGATTTCTAATTAGCCAAAAAAAAAAAAAAGAATAATTAATCTAAATAGTCCATGAATTCTTTCGAATGTGACGTGTTGATCTCTGTTTTTTTTTTATCGAGATAACTCTAAACTCCTATTTTTTGACCAATTCAGTCATTTCCATAAAAAAAACTAACAGATTGATCGCGTGAGAAGCACGTTTCATGCTTTTTGAAGGTCAAAAATGTAATTTTCTTCTTGGGGGGTGGGGGGGATGGTCCGAACCAGATTGGAACTGGGGCAAAAACTTAGAAATCCGGCAGATTGGAGGATTTGGGGGGGGGGGGGGGGGGGAGGATTTAATCTGGTTCAGGGGGGAAGGGGGGTGGGGGGTCACAACTGGGCAGGCGCAGGAAGGGGCGGTGGCAGCGGAACCCAGATCTGAGTTCATGGGGGCGCGGGGGTGGGGCACAACTGCTCGGAACTCGGGGGGACCCAGATCTACACTTGGGGGCGGCGGGGATGAAGGCCTGAGATGGTTGGGGATCGCCAACTTGTCTGCAAAGGTTTTGGGGGGGGGGGGGGGGGGGGGGTGAGCGGGGGAGGGAGGGAGAGGGGGAAAAAGGGAGAGGTGAGAGGGATTTTTGAGAGATTGAAGGGTATTTAGTATTTTAACTATTAAAATGGTCATTTGCACAATATTCCGTTTAAAAATTAAAAGGAGTTTGACAGAAATGATTGAATTGCTTAAAAAATAGGAATTTATGATTATCTCGGTAAAAAAAAAAAAAGGAATCAAACTGTTATATTCGAAAGAGTTCAAGGACTATTTAAGTCAATTATTCTTTGAAAAAAAATAAAAAATTCTTTCACGTGAATTATGACAAACCAATCACAGTCCATCCCCTGTATGAAGTTTCCCTTGAATTTTATTAATCTATATAGACGTGAGATGATGCAATACATATTCTGTCAAATTTGATTAAATTATTAACCAGATCTTAAAATATTAACCAGATCATATTCTATGAGACCAATATTTAATTTATATATTTAGATATATTTTCGAGGAGTGACACTATTCCAGGGGCGATTCCCAATTGCATCAGAAGATTTTCAATAACAGACGCAATCTTTACAATAACAAAAATAGACAAACATTTGTTATATAAAATTTGTGAAACTGAACCATTCACAAGTTGAAAGAATTTCTATTTATCTATAAGCTGTCACAATCCTCAAGGGAAATATGGGTGTCACAAAAGTCCTCTGCCGATCTGAGAAGTTATTGAAGATGAACTCTACCAAATTCTTGACTTTTTTGATGTAATTATTCACTATTAATCCATTCTTTCACTCTTATAATTTGTTTCCGCACAACTAGAATGCTGCCGGTCTTGTTCAAATGAAACGTTGCAACTAATTTTTCAGGCGTTAGTATAATTGCATCTAATTTTTTAGACGTTATATAATGTGATCTGAATTGATCGAGCGCCTGAAAATTTGTCGTTATACATGAATAAAAATGTTGCACCATAATTGGTTCTCTAAAACAAGCCTTTAATTAATTTATTTCTTGGCTTTTTTTTTTTTGTTAGATTAAAAAAACTCATTAAGACATTATTATAAAACCAATCTGATTGTGCATGTTTTACTTTCTTGCGTGTTTGTTTTAACACGTAATAAGTCAAATCATAACTATCTTTTTGTTTGTACATCATACAAGTGTATTTTTGGCCCGTGTTGCTCAATTGATCCAATTAAAAAAGTTCTACAGAGTACAGAGTAGTTCCTTTTCCTTTTGTTCTCTTTTCTTCTTCTTCACTTTTTTCCTTTTTTTTCCCTTCTCCGGACTAGTTCCAATCCGACTTCCAACTTCCTACTTTTCTAGTTTAATAAAAACTAATAAAAAAAAAGGGCTTTCAAATTCAACTTTCTTGAAGCACACAGACAAGCATGGAGTTTTTATTTTTATTTTTTACGAAAACGAATTTAATGATTTATTTATTGGAGAGCTATTCAACGAGTACTTAAAATTTCAAACCTTTTCATCACCCATACAAGCATTGTCAAAAACGGAAGTTTATCGATAATTCACACTCATTCTTCTCTATTGTATCACCACTTTATATAACATTAGTTAATCATCTTGATTTAATGAATTAAACTGTTAACATCCGTCCTACATTTGGTCTCTAGAGACCGAGGAGAAAGGGGCTCTGCGAGAAAATGTCTTCTTCCGTGATGAGGCACTAGTCCTACATTTCGTCTCTGCGAGAAGATGATTGTAACATGAGAGTCGCAAAGGGGATCAAAATCCAAAAATCAAACATGCCCATAATTAAGACCAATTCAAATTAAGTAATTGGCAGATTATAAGAGAAGAAAATTTGATTTTATTGCGTGTCTAACATGATTACACCCCAGAACTTCAAAGAAATTTGCACAACCGAGAATTGTGGTAACCACAGCCTAACCTAGGCCTAGCTACATAACATTAAAAAAAAAAAAAAAAAAAAAAAGAGCTTCTCTAAGGCCAGAAATTAAAGGACTGATCTTCAACATGGAACCCAAAACAACCAGAACTAGCACAAGGATCATCATAACAATAGGCTTCGAGCTTCGGCAAGAATGGCGAAGGCAAAAAGCTCTTTCTCATGATCAGATCATCGTCTTCGTCCTGCGAAAAATCCGACTGCTCCGGTTCCAACACATGAGACGAATCCGCCGGCTCCAAAAATGAAGAGAAGTTCTCTGCATAATGTGGGCTATCATCCGAGTCCAAAACGTCACTCTTGGCCGAACTTGCATCTTCAACTTTGCACACCACCACATTTGGCACATTGGACAAGGCTTCACAATCTGTTTTCACAATTGGGTTCTGAGGAGCCTCTTCAATTGATGAACAAATTGCATTTTCCATTTCCATATTTTCCTTCCCTTTCTCTTTCTCAATCAACTTTTCCTTCAAACAATTAACCTGTAGATTAAAAACACATTTAGTACACACACAAAATTTCACCAATTGGAAATATTTACATAGTACGTTTCTTTTTTTGGTTACCCCATAGTAAAATTCACCAAATTCTAGAGCAACCCACTTGGGTAAAAGAGAAATTAAAGGCTAGGTAGAGTCTAATTTTTTTTTTTTTAACCTCATTTTTCAAAGTTTCATTCTCTTTAAGGAGATTGTCATGGTCAGACTTTAGGCTGCCGTAGCTGGCTTTCAAAGCGTCGTAGTCCTTTTCCAGCTGTTTGGTCTTGTAACGAGCGCGCCGGTTCTGAAACCAGATTGCAACTTGGCGAGGCTCCAAACCCAGCTCCTTGGCCAGCTGGGTTTTCCTATCCAGTTCCAGCTTGTTCTCTTGCTCAAAGTTCTTCTCCAGAAACTGGACCTGGTTCGCCGTCAGCCTCCGCTTCTTCCCCGGCTGGTGAGTGCACCCCTCATACTCTTCCTCGTTTTCCTCCGTCGTCTCCACTTTGCTTGTTGCATTCTCGAAGCTTACCATCGCTTTTGAACCTTAATTACAAAATTTACCCAAAAAAGAAAAAAGTAGAAAGACCCAGTTAAGGATTACTCTGTTTTTGTTAAGCAAAACAGAGTTGGTAAATCTAGGGGGACAAAAAAAAAAAAAAAAAAACCCCCAACAAGAAACAAAGACAAAAGAGAAATCTCAGAGCAATTAAGGCAAGGAAATTACCGGGAAAAGATGGGGAAGAGCTGGGAAGCCAGAGAGAGTTAAGAACTTCAGAGTTAGGAGGAAGTCTTTCGTTTTGTTGTTGAAGTAGAATGGTCATGTTGTGGGAACCGGTATAGGCTTTTCCAGTACTAGCCATGGGCTTTTTTTTTATTTTTTGGGTTTTGGTTTGGTTTGGTTTAAGAAGAGTTTGTGTATCTGAATTCCGAGAGTTGTGTGTTAATAGATTCTGATATTTCTAAGGCTTGTAAAGAAAGAAGCTGGTGGTGTTGATCTCTGTAATGTGGAGACACTGGGAGGTTGAGCTCACACCCATCACACAGAAAGTTTAGTAGTGGCTTAAGAGTTGCACGGATTGAGAGATGAAATCAGAGTGCAGAGATTGGCTAGTTCTTGAAGTTGAATGTAAGAGAGAGAAACAAGAGAGAGAGAGAGAGAGAGAGAGAGAGTTCCTTGTTTGGTTAGGACTTAGAAGAGCCTAGGAGTTGAGGACTTTGAGGGAGAGAGAGAGATTATTCTCTTGGGGGTGGAGTGCTTGATGGAGTTATAAAGAGGAAAAGCTTGTTGAAGGGACCGGTTGCTTGGAAGATTATTGAGTTTATAAATTACCAAACTACCCATAAAGTTACAAGTGAAATATTTTTTTTAATAATACAAAAAAAGAAAAAAAAATATGTGATAGGTAAAAGAAAGAATCTTACTTGTCGCAAGATTTTAAATTGGTCTGGTTCTATCCGACCCAATTCTGGAACTTCGAAAGGCCAGCATGTTTGGGACAGTAGAATGTGGATAGGGGGAGTCGTGCCCGTTCTTTCTCCATGAAAGAGAAATGACAAGATGGAGAAAGATTTAGAAGAGAGAGTTACTCCAGTAAAAATTCTCAAAAAAAAAAAAAAAAAAAAAACACATTTATGCAAGATCACAACTTAAATAACCAAATCAAAATCTTGAAATGGTTTTTGTTTAGGGAAGCAAACTTTTTATCTTGAAATATTGCTACAATTTTTAAATTGGTAGTTCAATTGGACTTTAAACTTAAAGAGAAATTAACTTTTTTTTTTTTTTTTAACTTATTGCAATATATTCTAATATGGAATTTTCTTCAAAGTTATATTTCTTTATCAACATGAGAAAATAAAAAGATTACTTATCTCATCTTAATCTCAAAATCAAAACGCCACGACATCTCAATTCACTTGAAATACGGGTCCTCGCAATTCAGAAACTTTCTTGGTCTTGGTGGGACTTCAGATACGGCATCGCACTCAACTCATAGATGGAGCTTTATTAATCAACATAAAATGACAGAAAAATTGTTGTTTAAAAAAGATAAAAAGAAGAAAGAGGAAAAAGGAACCAGGAAGGAGAGGGGCAAATTAGTAAAAGGAGGAAAGAGGGACTGAGAGTGAGAGTGAGAGTGAGAGAGCAGGATGGAGATGACAACGAGGATAAGAGAAAGAAAACAAAAGCAACATGTCAAATCAGTCGCCATCAGACGGGGAAGCTCGGAATTTAGGGGAGAGAGAGAGAGAGAGAGAGAATAGAGAGAGATAAGGACTCAATTACCCCTCCGTCCACGGCCCACTCAGAGCCCACCAAGGCCCTATTCGTCTAATACCCCCATTTGCCTCCCCTTCTTTACCTTATATTCCTTCTTTCTTTTGCGGCGTATCTCTAAAATTTTCACCTTAATTTTTAATTTTTATTTTTTTAAAAAATTAATTAAAATTAAAATTAATTTTTAAAAATTCAATCAATTCTAACATAAAAATTATATTTCTAACATCTTAAAAAAAAAAAAAAAAAAAACACTTCCCACACAATGTCTAATTTTATCTGGCTGCACTGTCTGATCTTTTTTAGCCGACTCGTCGCGTTTTCTATACCGGCTCTCTGTCCAATTGCTTCAAATTCTTCCTATTATTATCTACCCTTGTAAAGTAAAAACTCAAATTAAAATGCTTTTAACAAAAGAATGAACATCACTGATATGTAGCCAAATGAAGTTAGTTAATGCTTAAAACAACTCACTTAGCAAAAATCAAACAAATAAAAAAGAAAAATTATCCGATGGGGTGCAAAAAACAGATGGTATGATATTTACCGGTCATGTATGTTTTTAAATGTGAGATTTGATCAAAATCTCATATAAATATATGTATAAAACTGACATAAACTTATATCAATATAATTGAAAAAAATAATATAGTTATAATTTTACACATAACTCCATCATTAAGTAGAGAGTTTGAATCATTCGTCTTAAACTAGAAGAAAAAAGAAAAAAGAAAAAAAGAAGAAGTCTCGTAATATTAATCATTATCCTAAAACTTCTATCAGCTTTCGTAGGAGTTATTTGTTGATTATTTTTGCTTTGATGTGCCACATAACTTAAAAAAAAAAAAAATTTTGAGTGTATGCTATTTCCGTATGATCACTTTGAGCATTATAGAATCATAGATCGTTATTGGCTACTAATATATCATAACTTTAGTTTCTAGAATCAACTTATGATGCATTCAGTCTATAATTTGTTCTTGTTGGAGCACTACAAATATAGCTAGCTGTAGAACAATTGATAGGATTGTCCTTGTAATCTAGCTACGATTGGGGTTGAATTAAGTGAATATGGTAAAACTTTATTTGCAGGTTAAAAAGTTAAATTAGTCAAGGCTGGTGGGTGCTAAGGTCATCTTGTTTGAATAAATGCAACTTATCAATGTGTGAAATTTAAAAAAAAAAAAAAAAAAAAAAAAAAAAGTTATCTCCCTCGTGGGGTTGACATCTTTGTATTATTGATTATAACTTCAAAGTTTTCGTAAATAGTGTTTTTGAAGCCCTACTATTCACATTGACGCAAACTACGCACCTACAAACGAATTAATACACGAATACGAATGGTATACATTAAATATATTTAACAAATATAGTACATATATTTGATTAGTTGAAAAGACTTGTTGGAAGAAATTTTGATACCATTGAGCTAGCAGCCTTGTAGGAAGATATTAATGGACCATTTTAAAAAAATAATAATAAAATTAGTTTTCATGATGTCCTTCAATGAGAAAACGCCCCTACTTTTCTTGTCAAGGTGATACAAAGTGCCAAGTGTTTTATTGGTACTTAACACTTGATGACGTAGTTTGAACTCTTTCTCGTATAGTCATCTTCAAGCACGAAATGATATCATTTGCTTACGAAAAATGCTATATATAACCTTGGTTTTGTTCAATTCACTTCTTTAAAGTTGATATGTATATGCGGTCCTAGCTTTCTTTTAACAAGAATAATTAATGTTTAGGTTAAAACTCTCTCGAGATAAATGAAAGTGCTCATTGTTATATGGTTTTATGCGGAACATATTCCCAAAAACTTTCTTAAGGGGAGAGGGTGCAAATTCTATGTCTATACACCATAATGTTTCAGTAGCTTAACAACGTAGATCAAATGGAACTTCTAATAATTCTTTCACTCACGTATAGGGGGTACGTAAAGCCTAACTCTCATACGATATTAAATGAACTTGGGTAAAACTCATTCTTTAAAATGAACTCAAAAAGAGAGGGTGCACATTCCACATTCAAATATCATAATGGTCCAGTAGTTTAGGGATATGAGACAAGTTCAACTTCTAACATCCCTAAAAATCACTATAATGCATGGAAAGCAGAAACGTAAGTGAACTGAAATTTCCATGTCAACGTCCAACAAGGCTTTGGCTCATACCAGATGAGCGGGGAGAGAGAGAGAGAGAGATTAGAGATAGGCCTACTTTATGACGCAAACAATGGTTAAGAATTTCGTTGATGCACTGATTAAAAGAATTCTTAGACGAGGTTCTTCATAATAATAATTATAATTAGAAGTAGTGGTTTCCTTTTCTTCCGATATTTAGGTTGCTAGAATTGAAAAAATAACGTAGGCATTATGTAATGTGTATATCATAGTCATCGTTTTTCCTAACCACTTTTTCGACATTTATGTACGTCAGCTGCACGAAGAAGACTTTGTTCACATAAATCTCTCCTAATTAATCAACAAGTGGGCAAAGATATTAGCACTTTATCGTTCACATACAAGAAACACTCTTTTTTTTTTTTTTTTTGGAAGTATACAAGAAGAACTTGTTTATTGAAACAAAGACTCTTGAACTTGGTTTAATAAATAATAAGAGAAATAGAATGAAGTCTACAATATTACTTTTTGAAATTATGAATTGAAAAGATACAAGTGGAGCGATACCAAGAAAATGAACCATTGTATAAAATGACACACATAAATTGAGAAAACTACTACACTGACTTTTTATTTCTGGGATCATCGGATTCCGTGTCTAGCAAAATGAGGAACTTCTTACACACGTGTGTAAATGTAATATAATAATACAGATGCTTTCAGATTTCTAAAATACTTTCATCTGGGGGGTCGTTTGAAATCGCATGCTCAAGTCTTAACTAGCTTTTCATGGGTTTGAACTTTCCCATCCATAGGGGATCTCTCTTTACCTAGTTTTTGTTAGGAAAGATAGTATTATAAGTATTAGGAAAAGTTGTTATTTTATATGTAATTATTCTTATTAGGAACTTTTGATTTATTTGTAATATTATAATTTAGAATAGTCTCCTCTTTCAGTAAATTTGTAAGTATTAGGTAACTTACCCGATTATATATACTTATAACTTGTATTAATATGTGAGCTTATTCATAGTACTACTCATTAATGAATTTATTGTTCTTAATCCGAGAAAATACATCCACGTTAAATATCTTTATGCTCTTTTCTTCTTCTCTTATCACTATTATTATTTTCTTATTTAATTCTCTATAGTTTTTTCTTCTTCTTCTTCTCCTTCTTCTCCTCTCTCTCTCTCTCTCTCTCTCTCTCTCTATATATATATATATATATATGAGGTGAAAGGGTTGAACTTTGATTATAATGAATTAATTCCAAAACACTACATCAAAAGTTATAGCAATTGAGTAGCTATCTCTCTCTCTCTCTCTCTCTACACACACACACACACACATGATGTGAAAGGGTTGAACTTTGATAATGAATTAATTCCGAAACACTACATCAAAAGTTATAGCAATTGAGTAGCTATACTAATATATATACTATAAAATATAATAATATTATCTTGGTTTTGTGGGGCCCGATACACATATATGATTCAAATGGCAGATGTATAATGGTTTGTTTAATAAAACCAGTGCTGTGCAACTAGCAGAAAATAGATACACAGTGTATGAAGTGTCATTTAACGTATCTCGCAGATGCAACGTACAATGGCCATATAAATTCATGGCTATAGTTGACCTATCAATATAATACATTACTGTTCTGTTCTGTTTCATTCAGCATCAGAGAGTCCTTGACATTGTTTCTGTTACAACTCTGCCACATAAATCATGCAATAAAAATCAATATTTGTGTTTGTATATACATTAATGTAACGTAGGATCCACCAAGAGAAATTGTGACGTCCACATTGGTAATTTTTGTTTTTAATGTGCACATACAAATGCTTGAATGGTACGTATATATGAGTTCAGTCAGCAGAAACTACCTTAATTTCCCCAGGACGTAGTTTTTGCATGCATGAGGTGGTTATCTGGTTAATCGGGTCTTAATCATTGATTTCGCTTTGTGCAAATTAGGTTAATTATATTTAACATTCAACTACAATATAATAAGACCATCGATGGATTGATGTAGTGATTAAAATGTCTTTCACTCTTTTCTTCTCAGAATGTCTAAATCAGAGTCGATATTTGGCAACCTCAATATAAATTGTCTTGTCTGATGAATGTAACGTGTACTCGTCAAGATGATTTGCAAAGTACCTCCTGATTCTTTTCTGTATATAGTCCACGCTTTCATGCCATTGTTGTTGCATAATGATATCGATATACTTTTAACTGAGTGCATTGGAGACAAAAACAAGCACCCAAAAAAAAAAAAAAAAACAAAGAAGAAGAAGAATACAACATAAATTGTAGGTCCATTAAGGACCATAACTTTTGGCCCATATTCTTGGCAGATCAAACAGAAGTCATGGGCTAACTTTCAAGTTTGTAACGGATTAAGGTAAGGCGACTTCAAAAGTGGGCTGCTTCTAAAATTTGTTTGGAATGGAAGATCGAGTGTAGCTTTTGATGTGGTTTTTTAAATCACGTGCAACCTGTGAATCTCTTAGAAATGAGCCTTAATTTAATGAGTCATTTTTGTGACAAGATATTATGTTAACTCTGTCATTTTATTTTACTTATAGGTCGCAATGAGAGTTGATTAATCCTGGATGCGATGCCCAAATCGGTGATTTAGGCGTGAATTATAACACTACTTTGTAGTTAGAGAGAGATTTAGATGAACAATGATACGTATCCACGAGTACAATAATCACAATTCACAACTCACGAGTCAAATCACCACTAAGGTTGCGTTTGTAGTGGCCATGAAGCCTTTTCTTAGGTCTTCTCATTCTTTTGACTCAGGTTCGGATCTCGTATAGCATCCACTTCTGACTCCCGTGAAGGCTCTTGGTGGTCCCCCAAACTCCCTAAGGCTGAAGGGTTTGGGGAGTGGAGCGGGAAGAGCAACACCCAATTTCCTTTCTTATTCATGACGGGAAAAAAATCATCTGTTAAATTCTCATTATTTACTTTTAATATTTTGAAGTTCGATATATCCAAATCTTTTTAATGAATGAAACATGTTAATAATGTAGTTAAAAAAAGTATGATGTTTATGTGACTTAATACTGATTAAAAAAAATTTAATCTTAGAAAAAAATTTCCTCCTAATTTTTATTACTGATAAAAATTTCTGGCTTCATAGTCAGTTGGTGATTTTTGGCTTTTTGCGATACAAAGAGTTTGTTTTTTGTTTTTTGCTTTTTGCTTTTTGCTTTTTGCTTTTTCAATTTTTTTTTTTCAGTTGTTTATTTTATTTTCCCCCACATATAAATCCTTTTAATTTATGTGGAGAAGACACGCGGGAATACATAGATATAAAAAAAAATTCAGTTGTTTATTTTATTTTCCCCCACATATAAATCCTTTTTAATTTATGTGGAGAAGACACGCGGGAATACATAGATATAAGCTTCCCATTCATCACTTTCCTGCAGAAACAAGCAAACTCAGAAATGAACCAACACATGAGGTAGTTTTCTGGTTAATCGGATCTCAATCATTGATTTGGCTTTGTGCAAATTTGGTTAAAAATATTAGACATTCAACTACAATATAATAATAAGACCATTGATGGATTCGTACAGCGGTAAAAATATATTTCACTCTTCTCTTCTCAAAATATATGAACTAGATTTAATATTCGGCGGTCTTAATATAAAGGGGTGTTTGGTTGTGTAAGTTTGAGTTAAGATTTGTAAGTTTAAATAGTAAATTTTTTTGAATTTTTTTGAATTTTCAGAAAAGACAAACAATTTTTTGGGAAAAAAAGACAAAAAACATGATAAAAAAAATACAGTTTAATTTAAATTAAACTTTTTGCCAAACAAAGCCTAAATGGTCTTGTCCGGTCAATGTAATGTGTACTTGTCAAGATGGTTTGCAAAGTACCTCCTGATTATTATTATTATTATTTTTCTGTATATAGTCCACGCTTTCATGCCATTGGTGTTGCATATTGACATCGAAAAAAAAAAAAAACAAGCACCCAAAAAAAAAAAAAAAACATAAATTGTCCGTTAAGGACCAGAACTTTTGGCCCATATTCTTGCCAGATCAAACAGAAGTCATGGGCTAACTTCCAAATTTGTAGCGAATTAAGGTAAGGTGACTTCAAATGTGAATTGCTCTTAAAATTTGTTTGGAATAGAAGATCGAATGTAGCTATTGATGTGGTTCCTTGAATCACAAGTAACCCGTGAATCTCTTACAAGTTCGAATGAGCCTTAATTTTATGATTTTTCTGACAAGATATTAAGTTTACTCTGTCATCTTATTTTACTTGCAGGTTACAATGAGAGTTGATTAATCCTGGATGCGATGCCAAAATCGGTGATTTAGGTGCAAATTATAACACTAGTTAATAGTCAGAGAGATTTAAATGAACAATGATACGAATCCCAAGAGTACAACAATCACAATTCACAACTCACGGGGGTCAAATTACCGCTGAGATTATGGTGTAGTGGTCAGGAAACCTTTTTTAACTCTCCTCATTCTTTCCACTCAAATTCGAATCCTGCGAAGGCTCTTGGTGGTTCCCGAGACTCCCTAAGACCGAAGGGGCTAGGGAGTGGAGCGGGACAAGGAGCACCCAATTCCCTTTTTTATTCACACAAAAAAAAAAAAAAAAAAAACCTCACTTGTCCAATTCTCATTATTCACTTTTAAAATTTTGAAACTCAATACATAATTCTTTTTAATGAATGAAAACTATCACAATATTGTAAAAAAATAAAAATAATTTTTTTTTTACGATGTGTATCTGACTTGTTTGTTGGAGAATAAGAGTGTAGAACAAGAAATGGAGGCAAAGAAAACTGAAAACAAAGATGGGTTTGAGGCGTATTGAGAATACTTTCTTTTAAGGTTTTATTTGCCTTCACTATTAAGTTTTCTAAATAGTTTAACGACAAATTACCCTCAAGACACAACAAACTTTTGAACATAATATCTAGTAATAATATTGTATTTCAGAACAAGATATGAAATCTATAAATTTCTGGAGTTTTTTAAAAACATATAGGTGTCTTTTCATAAACCGATACAACCATGTTAATTCATATAACCTTTTACAAGAGAAGCATTTTCATTGCAAAGACATTTCTTTAAATATCTATTCAATTATCATAACTAATATGTCAGTTATTGATAATTATTCAGTTTTGTATGAAAATATACAACCAACAATTATATTGGTTCAAAGCAACTCAAAAGATGCATTCAAAAATCTCATATCAACATGAACGAGCGTCACAGCTCGTAGGGTCTCCAAACCAGCACCTAGGCACTAGGCTTTATGCCTATAGGTATTTTGAATACATCAAAATTGTGTATTTTTCATAATCTTTTAAGTGTTTTTTGATTTTATATCATATGAGAGACATATTATAATCTCTCTTAGATTATTTCCTTCTTTTGATCCTACAGGAAGGATATTGTTTATGTAGTTTTTTTTTTTTTTTTAGAGAAATTTATGTAGTTATTAATCCTGATAAAAGAAATAAAAATTTTAATCTCCATGTAAATTTTATTCTGATAAAAATTTTTGGCTTCGTAGTTTGTTCGTGATTTTTGCGCCACAAAAAGTTTGTTTGTTTGTTTTTTTGTTTCAGTTGTATATTTTATTTTCCCCCACTAATAAATCCTTTTAATTTATGTGAAGAAGACACGCGGGAATACATACACACTTCCCATTCATCACTTTCTAGACAAACAACACAACAAAAAGAATCAGAAACAAAAGATAAAAATGATTTCCTAGAATCAAATCAAGCCCACTTTACCCCCATATGATTTGCTAATCATGAGCTCCTTAAGGTGCATCGCGAAACACCCAACCATCTCTCTGGTGGACTCATCCACCACCCTCAAAGAGCTGAAGCAAATCCACGCCCAACTGCTTACCACCGGTCTCCTCACCGACCACCACCTTCTGGGCCAGTTCGTCGCCGCCATAGCCGTCCACAACCCCGACAACCTCGACTACTCAAACCAAGTGTTGGACCAATGCGACACCCCGACGCTCTTCAGCCTCAACTCCATGATCAGAGCCTACTCCAAAAGCCCCTCGCCGCACAAAAGCTTCCACTTTTACAACAGGATTCAACGGTCCGACAACAACCTTTTACCCGACAACTACACTTTCAATTTCATGGTTCGTACCTGCGCTCAGCTGTCGGCTCGCGAGACTGGCCCGGCTGTTCATGGTGCGGTCGTGAAACAGGGGTTTGAGAATGACCCACATATTCAAAGTGGCTTGATTTTCATGTACGCCGAGTTGGGTTGTTTGGGTTCGTGTCATCGGGTTTTTGCTGAGGTTTTGGTGCCTGATGTTGTGTGTCAGACTGCCATGGTGAGCGCTTGTGCGAAATGCAGTGACGTTGGTTTTGCGCGGGAGTTGTTCGATGAAATGCCGCAGAGAGACCACGTCGCTTGGAATGCGATGATTGCGGGGTACGCGCAGTGCGGGAAGTCAAGGGAGGCGTTGAGTTTGTTTCACATGATGCAAGTGGAGGGTGTGAAGGTGAATGAGGTGTCTATGGTTTCGGTTCTATCGGCATGTTCGCACTTGGGGGCTTTGGATCATGGGAGATGGGCTCAGGCGTACATAGATAAAAACAGGTTGAGAATGACAGTGACTTTAGGGACCGCACTTATTGACATGTATGCGAAATGTGGGGCCATGGACAAGGCTATGGAAGTCTTCTGGAAAATGAGGGAAAAGAATGTGTACACATGGAGTAGTGCCATGACTGGTCTGGCTATGAATGGATTTGGAGAAAAGTGCCTTGAGCTCTTTTCCCTTATGAAACAAGAAAGAGTTCAGCCGAATGAAGTGACATTCGTTGCGGTCTTAAGGGGTTGTAGTGTGGTTGGACTAGTCAATGAAGGTCGCGAGCATTTTCAAGCAATGAAAGCAGTGTACGGAATTGAACCTCAGATAGAGCATTATGGGTGCTTGGTTGATTTATATGGTCGCGCAGGGCGTTTAGCTGAAGCCCTGGACGTCATTGATAGCATGCCTATGAAGCCCCATGCAGGCGCTTGGGGAGCTTTGCTTAATGCGAGTAGAATGCATAAGAATTTGGAATTAGGTGAGCTTGCCTCGAGAAAGATTGTGGAGCTAGAGGCTAAGAACCATGGTGCTTATGTTCTTTTATCAAACATGTATGCCGATTCGAAGAATTGGGACGGAGTTAGTAATGTGCGTCAGATTATGAAGACGAAAGGCGTAAGGAAGCCTCCTGGCTGCAGTGTTATTGAGGTTGATGGCGTGGTTCATGAGTTCTTTGTTGGGGACAAATCCCATCCAAGATATAATGAGATTGAGATGAAGTTAGGAGAGATCTCTAGGCGGCTTAAATCGTTCGGTTATGTGGCGAACACTAACCCTGTGCTCTTTGACATAGACGAAGAAGAGAAAGAGGATGCCTTATGTAAACATAGTGAGAAGGTTGCAATTGCTTTTGGCTTGATAAGTTTAAGGGAAGGTGTTCCGATTAGGATTGTGAAGAACCTCAGGGTTTGTTGGGATTGCCATGAAGCAACAAAACTGATTTCGAAAATTTTCAATCGTGAAATCATTGTAAGAGATAGGAATAGGTTCCATCATTTTCAAGACGGCGAGTGTTCTTGCAAAGGTTATTGGTGAGACAAAAATGGGCAACTTTCATTATTTTTTGTTTGTTTTTAAGATGCCGTTTAGATTAAGATTTCTTTTTGTTATATTTCTTCATGAACACTGCTTTGGCATTCTTTGTTCGACAGCATTATTTTCTAGCTAAGATTTCGACACTTGAGCACAACAACCCCCTCTTTGATGCAATGTATTTCTACTCAAAACTTATATAATTGCTTTTGTGGATTTGCATGCGGAGAAAGATATTTCTAAAGGACATGACATGGCTTTACCAAGTTTTCAGAATTCACCCGACCTCTCTTGTTCACATCAGATAAGGATAGTTTATTGTTCCTAAACCCACACTCTTGCTTTTTTGAAAGTGCAAATCAGGAAGATTAATAGACAAGTAGAAGCATTTTTAAGCACAACTTCTGCGGATAAGTTATATATATACACACACACTTACATAGTTATGTATATATATATACACACACACTATATATATATATATATATATATATCAGAAAAGAATAAATTTTGTTGAAGTAAGAACATGGCATTTCCTAAGAGTAGAGCATTAAATGTCACATACATCGACCACACTGCCATTTGGCAATATCTTCAGATATTTCTCTGTAGTGGCTAAGTCTAGATATTTATCCAATTTATTGCCAAGATTAATCATGGTGGACTACACGCGTGAACGATAGTAATGTGTCAAGACAAAATTGATTACATTCAAACTGTAATATAGCCATATGTCGAACTAAAATAGCATGCAAAATTTGCAAAAAGATATAACTGTTTTGGTCCTCCTTTTATTTATTAAAAAAAATTTAATAAAAAGAGAACATGGAAATTTTTGTGGTAAGACTCGTGTACTAATATTGTTGGTATGAATTGTTGTTTAATTATTGGATTAATCTTTTAATTATCTAATTAATGAGTGTTTACATTAAAAATTAGAGTAATGCAACACGAAACTGTTTTAGTAATAGATTAAATTATTAAAAAATTAATTTAATATTTAAAATTACAGTTCTTATTAATAGCGTTGAATATAAAGTTCGACGGCAGAAATTCAAAGGAAAGGCGGAAAAGAAAAGGAAAGATAAGAAAAGAAAATTTATTAGGTGAATATGCATGAGATCACGTCTTCCTGGCTCAACTCCCGTTTGGTGCGTTTACGTTTTTTGGTCGAAGATGAACTTTTTGACTAAAAAAGTTGGAGATTTTTTACCCCTCTCAATTCTCATAACCTAGAAGAGAAAAAAAAAAAAAAAGAAAAAAAGAGATTTTGTTACGACAAGATTCCACTAATCACATTGGTCGTCACCATTAGCCAATGACTCTCTCTCTCTCTCTCTCTCTCTCTATTTATTTTTCTTTTTTTAACTTGAGGAAGAATAAAGCAAACATACAGGCTGTGAATTTCTGGTTAAATTTCTTAAAAAAAGAAAAAAGAAAAAAGGGAACTTTCCATGTTATTTGTTGAAAACAAATTTCGGCAAAATTTGATTGTTTGAAAGATCTTCCTCACTAGTGTTAGAGAGGATTCATTAACTTTAATCAAATTTAATTAAAAGTTTGACCAAATCCTGAAAATGGGTCCTCTGAAAATACCGAACTTTCTAAGAAAAAAGGATATCATATATAGATATGACATAGACACGTATTGATTGTCATGTTCCCTGTTGAATGTGGTATAGAATTATTAATTTACACATATTAATTAATCTAACAAATGTTTACCTTTGCATCAAGTGTATTACTAACTACATGCACTTTTACTAAGGCTCCGTTTGATAAATGAGTTTGAATTAAGATTTTTAAGTTGAGTTGAAGATAAGTTAAGTTGAGTCTTTGGTAAAAATTTTGAGTTGAAAAGTTTAACTTGAGTTGAGTGTTTGGATGTAAAAAATTTTGAGATAAAAGTTTAACTTAAGTTGAATGTTTGGTAAAAAAGTTTGAACTGAAAGGTTTAACTTGAGTTAGAGCCTTGTTTGTGATGGGGCACGGTGGGTGGGCTCACCGGAGGGGAAACCGTAACCGAAGGTAAGGAGAGAGGAGGATCGTAACTGGGTTGGTGGGGGGGCACGGTGGGTGGGCTCACCGGAGAGGAAACCGCAATCAAAGGTGGGGAGAGAGGAAGATCGTAACTGGGTTGGTGGGGGGGCACGGTGGGTGGGCTCACGGAAACCATAATCGAAGGTGGGGAGAGAGGAAGATCGTAACTGGGTTGGTGGGGGGGCACAGTGGGTGGGCTCACCAGAGGGGAAACCATAACCGAAGGTGGGGAGAGAGGAAGATCGTAACTGGGTTGGTGGGGGGGCACAGTGGGTGGGCTAACCGGAGGGGAAACCATAACCGAAGGTGGGGAGAGAAGAAGATCATAACTGGGTTGGTGGGGGGGCACGGTGGGTGGGCTAACCGGAGGGGATGGTTGCCGAAGGTGGGGAGATAGGAAGATCGTAACTGGGTTGGTGGGGGGGCACGGTGGGTGGGCTCATCGGAGGGGATGGTTGCCGGTGGTTGGGGAGAGAAATCGTAGCCAGTGGGTGGGGGGCACACTAGCTCACCGGAGGGGCTGGGAACTGTTGCTTGAAGATGAGGAGAGAGGAAGAAGACAACAGCGTCTGTCGGTGGGGGGCTCCCGATGTTCGGGAATCAATTCACGTGGGTGGGCAGAGGAACAATAAACCCATTCCGTTATACTGTGCAACGGTTCACATTGAAGTTGAGGATGAAATGAAATGCCAAATGCACTAAGTTGAGTTTGGACTCAAAATTTTGAGTCCGAATTTATTCACCAAACAACACCAAAATCGAATAATACGTTTTATATTAGAATTGTCAAGTATTGAACTTATAAATATTTTTAAAAATAAATAAATAAATAAATCCTTACAGTTATATCTATAAAATACATATATACATGTCCACTTTATTTGAGAGATTATACATGAAGAATTTTAACTATTATTGGATTGTAGTAGCGCCTCATGTGCCCATGTGACTTCCATAATTCAACAATTTTTATGATCTTCGGTGTGGATGAAGACCCCTTATTTGTAGCTTGCATAAATTATATAAATCAACTTCCGCTATATTTCGTTTTTGTTTCATAAATTAGTTTAATTTCAATTAAATTGAATTTTTTGGTTGAATTTTTATCTTTTGTCTGAAAAGTTAACAAAAATTATAACTAATTTTTAAAAGATCAACTAATTCTAATTTTTATCGTTGAAAAAGTTCTAATGCCAAGACATATCAGTATTTGCTTCAATATAATTGAAAAGAATCTCAATATTCATACTTTAATCTAATCGGATATTTCAACTATCATGATATAAAAATTATCGAAAATTTACAGAAAATTTAATTATTGTTATTTTTAAAATATATATACTATTTAATTTAGGAATATTTTCATGCATCCTTGATTATTGGGGAGCAAGCAAATCCAGGGTGGTCAACGACATCGGCTGATCATGTTTCTCCAAAGTCAATTGTTTTAAGTGCTTAATTAAGTCTCACCCTATTGATTTTTTTTAACTTAATTTTAATCTCCTTAAACAGAGGTCATTAGTCCTATAATATAAATTATATTGAATATTACAAAAGCCCAAGTTTCCATCGCATATATGCTTTATTATTATTATTATTATTATTTTTTCAAAGCGGAAGTGTACATATTATATATATATATATATATAGACTCACACATTAATTAGTTTAAACATCATTGAAAAAATGTATGTAAACTACTAAGTGGATAAGCGTTTACTTTTGCTTCCAATTAATTAGCAGCAAACTAAACGAAGTAACTTAATAAAAATTAAAAATAAATTTTAAAAAATAGCGTTTACTTTTACATGACCATATGCATATGTGGGGAAGGTAGTTAGAATAACTAAGTGGTTAGTGGAAACTTATATATAATTAAGTAGCTAAAGCCATCTTTTTAACCTAATTGTATTTTTTTAATCATTAAATAGCCGTATTGTATATATGTCACGCACACTAAACAATATGGTGGAGAAAGAGAAAAAATTTAAGTATGGGACTGCCGAATTAAACTATCATGTTGCATTGAGAGAGTGAAAGGAAAACAAATAATATAATTAATCTAATCCCCTAAATAAATTAATCATGAATATAATCACTTTGAATCTAATTGATCTAAACTCGAGACTATGGTTTTAATGAGCTATATATATATATATATATATATATATATCTGAGTTTTCTTCTTAACAAGTATATATTCTTCATCGTCTCCAATTTTAATCTAGTGTATATATAAATTAAAAACCTAGATAACATCAAAACTGACCCTTTATACAACTTGATATATATAGGTGCAATTTCAATAGTTCCTCTAATATTTATTGATCGATAAATATCATTGTTATAACCGTATGATATGAATAAGAGGGTTATAAGAAATTTGATAATTAACAAAAAACATTTATGTTAACTAATAAACTATACACTTATCTTTTGTACTTTTAACATCAAAACTGACCCTTTATACAACTTGATATATATATATATATTTATATATAGGCGCAATTTTAATAGTTTCTCTAATATTTATTGATTGGTGGATATCATTATCATAACCGTATGATATGAAACAAAAGTTATAAGAAATCTGATAATTAACTAAAAACATTTATGCTAACTAATAAACTATGCACTTATCTTTATATTTTAGACAGTAACGATGATTTAAGAAAAACAAACAATTGAAAACTGGAAAAAATATATGTATATATAATATAAATACAAATATAATGTGTGTAATCCAGAATTTTGAGAACTTGTACCAGCTGAGCAAAACGGAAATTAAGGCTGCCATGCACATATATATTCTATTATTCTGTCACCCAACATGCCATGCATTTTTGGCTTTAGCAAGGGGAATAAGAATCTAGTGTGTGTTTTTGTGATTATCAATTGCCATGACCTTATATATGAGTCTTTTTGTTTTGTTTTTTTTTTTTTTTTTGTCACTAAAACTTTTTATTTGGGATTCTCCTGTGAAAGCAATGCCAAGAAAAAGAAGAAATTAAAAGGATTACTTTAATGAGGTCCGAGTATAATTGATTACAGGCCACATAATTTTGAGAGTACACATGACACGCTACTATTCCATCAATCTTTCCTCATCTTTCATTTCATCGTTTAAATATATGAACTACATTCACTGTACCCATTCTTGTTATTATTATTAATATTATTATTTTGGTTTATGTTTTGGTCCAACCTTAGGATGTTTCTTCTTAGTTCTATGCCCTTGACTTCATGACCTCTACTTTGGCATCTTTTGATTTTCACCAACTTTCTCTGATTCTTTTTTTTTTTGTTTTGTTTTGTTTTTTGTGTGTGAATAAAAGAATCTTGAGGTGACTCCATCATTTTTAAGTTTTTAACCCTACAGACAGAAATCCATTTTTCTAGGTATGACAGTGAGACAGGTTTTTTATACTAGTTTCTCTTAGTCGGTCATTCGGGATCGATCCTGCCATCACCAAACCATGTTTTAACAGCCGAAGCTGGAGCGAGGTCTAAGGGGAGGGGTAATTGGAATCGAACTCGGGTGGACGAAGGGGAGAAGCCTAACAAAGGCACCTACCCTTGTCAACCCATCCACCCTGTGGGTGTAACTTGCTCTGATTCTTAGTCTTTTGTGATATTGTTTAACTATATATTTTCCCCTACTTTAGGATTTTTTTTTTTTTGGTAAATATAAATATAAATCCCTACGTAAGTTAATAAGCGAGAAAAATTGCAATAGGGTATTAAACTATGATATTAAAAGATACTGTAAAGCTCTATTTTAACCGTTAGGTTTAATGTCACATTATATTGTTTTGTAATTTTATTATAATTACTATTATTATTATTTTGTGATTTTGACCTTTAAAAGTATAAACTACCACTAGGAATGCTCTACAATAAAAAGCTTTGTTAATGATAGGTGCTCCTTAATTTGAAGATCACAACTCGCCAGTTCTTAATGAAAAGTATCGTTTCTTTAATAAATCCATACATAAGTTAATAAACGAGAATAAAGCAATGGGGTTTTAAAAGATACCGTAAAGCTCTTTTTAACCGTTAGATCTAATCTCACGTTCTATTAGTTTTGTAGATTTTTTTTTTTTTTTTGGTGACATATAGACGTTTAAAAGTATAAATTGTCAATAGGAATGCTCTACCATAAAAAACTTTGTTAATGAAAAGTACTCCTTAATTTGAAGATCACAATCCGCCATTTCTCTTAAAGAATTTTAGAAGTGAAGTAATTAAATAACTTGTAGGTGAGAGCAAATTAGGGTAAGATTTTTTTTGCTAAAAAGCAAGAATATAAGATTTGAACTTAGAGATGTGTTAGTTATAAGTGTGTTAATTGTGAAATAATCTATAACCAATTTACCAAAAAATAAAAAATCTTTAACCAATATTGATCAAAAGGCAAGATTAACATTGATCGAAGGGCAAGATTAATTTGATATTGGAGTGGCACAATAATTACTTTATATTACAAAAAAAAAAAAAAAAGAACCAGATTTACATGTGATTGTAAAAGACATATCTCTCTATGTGATTCCTTATCCTTGATTAAACCAATTTTAGAACAGAGATGCTCGCCTTTTTTTTTTTTTTTTGTCAATTAGATATTGGTCTTTTTACTTTATCTCTTCGCACCCTTAGAAGATGACAAAAATAAAATATAAATAAATAAAAGGGAGAAGATCACTCGCAAGCCAATATTACCGTTGATGGCATCTATACTGAAAACCAGTTGTTCAAAAAATCCTTCTTTTTATTGGACTGATTTAATTAATTTATTTGTTTTTCTATTCTCACACAGCAATGGATTTTATTGGCCACTTATCATTATCACAAGGTGCCCTAATACCGTGGGCAAAAGAATTTTTATTTTATTTTATTTTGTTTTGTGTGGTTTTCTAAGATAAAAGAGGGCTATTTGCAAAAGCAATGGACGCGGTGGCGACTCTCGAAGTGTTCACATGGGATCGCTGCCTCAAAACAACGTCAGCCTAAACAGAACCAACGACAATACAACATGACCCCACTCTCCTAATTAAAAACTGTCCAACACCATTGGTTGGATACTACGGCGGAAAAAAAAAAAAAAAAAAAAAACGTAGTTGAGTATGATTTTAACATGATCTAACGTTTATAAAACATACAATATAATAACATTATCAATTTAAATAGGATATCGGACATAATTTTCAACTGTCAGATGTCGTTATGGAAAAGAACTGTTAGGTTGACAATACTATGAAAACAAGACACGGATCGAAAATTCAACAAATACAATGTTCCTGACTTCTGAGTAAGAGCTCATGTGGTAAGTGAAAAAAAAGAAAAAAGGACAAATTTGAAAAATATATAAATTTGTACGTCATTTGATTTCAAAACCGTGGTTCTCATGTATTCTGAAGAAGTGAAAGCCACACGAGAAAAGCGTAGACTTTTATTTGGTCGTTTTCTTTCGCATTCATATACCCTTCTCTCTCTCTTTCTTCCGTAATTTGTAAATGCACCTATCCTTCGAAGGCTATTGAATGGCATTATTGGGTCCCATTTTTATTATTGTTGCCGTGTATTCCATTACTTTGTGCTCTAATTAATATCTCTTAAATATTTCTTCTAAAAAATAGTACTGTGGTTTTTGGAATTATTTTGTTCACCTTAGAGAGAGAAAGAGAGAGGGGGAGGGGGGGGGGGGGGGGGGGGTGTTATTAAATTTAAAATGTCTATGTATTTAATGTTTATTTTACCACTGCATTGATTTAATTACCTTCTTTTTGTAGGGTAAAAAATTATTAACAAGTTTATGTGTAGTGGAATATTGAGAGCAAATAATGAAATCAATAAAGTAAAAATAATGGAATCAATCTTGTGTTTGCTTTATTCCTTTTGATTTTGTAATGAGAGTGTGATGGTTCTTGATATAGCCATATTAAATTACTCTCTTACCACTAATTAATCAAATTGCAAAATATTCAGTAAAAATAAATGTAAGAAATTCAGTTGTTATCTATGTTCATAATTACTTTATCTTCTCCTTTTAAAAAAAAAAAACTTTATATTCTCAATATTATAATAATATATCTTGCTAATTATTTCTGTCTTCATGTATAATTTATTTATTTTTAGAATGAAATAATTTGTCTCATTTTTGACACTCTATTTTAATTTTCTAAACAAAATCAATATTATATTACAACTTATATCTATTACTTTACCATCCTATCATTCTAATAATTAGTATAATTATTATTAATATTGTTGTATTCGGTGGACAATTTATTTTTCTAAGTTGAAGACAAAATTTACTCAAAGGATAGTAAATTTACAATAATTAATATCAATTATGAGTTTAAGTAAACTCATGAAGGGAATTTGTAGTGATTTCGATATTGATTTTTGTAACTTAAGGAAATATCATGATTTTGAACCATCATTTTGAATTGTATTCATGTTGAATAATCTTCATCATGCATAAGTAAACACACTATAAGTAAACCATGCAAAATCATGCACACTATAAGTAAACCATGCACACAAGTGATCGAACTAGTCTGTTTTTTTTTTTTTTTTAAGGGAAAATTTTTAACAAATAAAAGAGAAGAAGAGTACTATTGACAACGAAACATACCTAATTTTATTGCTTTGAATTTCAGTCACTAATTTGTATTAGAATTGTTAGCTGACAGACCAATGTTTAAACAACCACATCAAAGGATTGGACATATATATGTATTTAGCGTAGAGAAATCTAATGTAATTAACTAGCTTGTTGATTCATATATATATGTGTGTGTGTGGCTTCCACGTTGCTATAATTAAGAAGTTACGATCATTTTCCTCAATAAGTTTGTTTATTTGATTCTTCTAATGTGTATCAATTTCAATCCTAGACCTTTCACTGATGCAAATATAGGCATATTTAATTTGAAGTCAAAGATGTGTACATAAAATGAAAGTTTGATCATTTGCACATTTGGCCTTCACAATCGATCATGCTCTCTCATATCCACTTTGAAAACAATTTACATGTAAGAATATCGTATTATATATATATATATATATATTTATTTATTTATTTATTTATTTATTTTTCCAGAATACTGGTATAGATCTTACTCTCAAATGGGCTTGATAGATAAGGGTTTGATAAGTTCGAGTTTCATAATAATTATTTTTAGATTAACAGCTCAATGTTCATTAGCTAGCCCGATAGGGTTAAAAATGATGCACTTTGTATAACGCAAGCAGTAATGATTTTATGTGAATATTAGATGTGAAGGGCTCTTATAATGATCACATCAAAAAAGTTAGTTGCGACTAATTGCTTTACTTCACAATTTAAAAGTAATAATATATATATATATATATATATATATATATTGGTTCTTCACTTGTAATCTTTACAAATGTTTACAAATGTCATTTCTCCGTCATACAATTTGGCCTGTTTTGAACTGATACCTACCGTTGCAATTGAACATTCATTAATTTTTTTTAATTATTATTATAATGGGACATTCATTGTTGATTCTTGAAATTCTTTTTAAAACTTCCAAAAACCGTAATCAAATGACATTTCAATTCAACGATGTCACATTTTCTGTAAATATTACGTGGCAAATTCTAGTAGGTCACAAGTTGTACAAATTGCTATCACAAGCTTTTGAACCGAATTTTGCAGCTAATCATGTATTTGACTCTTCTAACAATAAATTAAAAGTTACCTAACCTTAATTGGCATTGGGTGATGCGCTGGTTAATATTAAAGACAGTTTGTTAACATTAGAAACAGATTGTCAAAAACTTAGGTAGGTGAATATTCATATGCATATGTGTATATATATATATATATATATATGCATGTATATACTTATTGGAGATATGAGATTCATTATCAATCTACTTGGTTTGAAAGGATATATATAAAATATATATGTGATGATTTACTCGTGTACACTTTCTGGTGAACTGAATCATGCTTTTCTTCTTCTTCTCTCTCTCTTTGTGAATCTCCCTAGAATTTGTTTGGTAGGAGGAAAAGGTGGAAATAGTAATAAGATAGGATAGTTGGAAGACCTATGTTGGCTAGATAGTTGGGAAAAGAGAATGAAATGAATTATTAGGTAGGCGATTTCCAGTTTTTCTAAGAAGCCTAATTTTAATCTCTCTCAATACGAAGGGACTAGAAAAAGAATTCATACCAAACACAACAGAAGAAAAGTATTCTTCTATTTTCCTTTCCTTTTTACTCACCCATGTTTTACACATTTCTTTCCTCTTATCAAAGAACACGTTATTTGGTAAGCGTTGGAAAGATTTTAAAGAAGAAAAAGGAATATTATTTGTTTGATAGAAAGGAAATGAAGAAATTATAAATCTACGTAATTTACCTTTCTCCCATCCAACTTAAAAAATGTATATATTTAACAACACAAATAATATACCAAATAATTATTTTGACATTAACGAATAATTAGACCTCACATTCCAGTTGTGTATATAAGAACAAAGTAAAACCAACTTAGACCTTTTGTTTTCTCTTTTTAACAATATGAAAGAAAAATTTCTACTTTTTTTTTTTACTTATCTTAGTTACTTCTACTTCTTTTCTGTTTCAATACCTTTTATCAAACTCATGTAATATAAAAGGTAGGCTTGACATATATCGGGATTATTCGACTCTCATTTAATAATATTATATTATGTTAATTAAAATATTTTATCACATAATTACATGATAATTAAATATTTTAATTGATAAAATATGATATTATTAAAATGACATAAAAAATAGTATATTAAACGGATGCCATATAGGCATTATCATCTACACATATTCACGCTACTTTTGGAAACGGCCATATATATATATATATATATATATATATGTATGTATGATATGGTCCTACTATTGGATATTTCAAAGGGCATATATATATGATTTCACATTAGACCGGAATATCAACTCATAACGTAACTTTTGACTTTCGACTAGTAGCAAATATATGTCTAATTACTTTTCAGCTCTAATTAAAATATAATAAGTAACTACTGATTCATTTAGTTAGCTGGCAAATAGTTCAGTACATTTCTCTTAAATGATCGAAGAAGATATGAAGTTGACTATTTTTTTTTTTTTTTTCTCCTTTTCCCTTTTATACGGATCTTTTGAAAGGCTTCAAATTAATTAAAAGTGGTTGGCATATTGCCAAATAAGTCCGAGAAGCAAAGACGCCTGCAGATAAAGTTCATACAATATTAATGAAAAGCCCTAAAATTCATAGAACGAATACAAATGCAAAATGGATTTCTCATTCAACTAATTTAACCTTTTCCCGATTTTCGCATCTGAAATTCCTGCAATCCCTCTAGGAAAAAAGAAGCAATAAGGGATAAGATTCTATAAGTCACGTTTTTTTTTTTTTAACCGAAAGTATTATAGGAGAATAAAATCATCGTGTAAGAATAACTTAGGAATAAATGTTCCTGCTAATTATATACTATTCCTCATATCCAAAGTTTAATTGTGTTTAAGTGGTTTTTTTTTTTTTTTTCCTTGAAAGGGTTTAAGTGGTGTTAATAACAAATTAGTAACAAAAATATCAGTTTATTATCTAAAAGGAAAACAAAGATTGATTCTTTTGAATTCACTGCACCTGGCGTAAATAAAAGGAATATGTAATACTATAAGTGATAACATTTTTATATGTACGTATATGAGAATTAAGATATATATTATACTATATAAATACATGATATGCATATTTGGTTTTTCAATATGCCATGCTAACATACTAGAACCACTAATTCTATTCTTAATTGGTTTGTACGCCAATTAAAATTTAAAGATTATATTTGTTAGTGAAAAGATATGATAAACTTATCATCGACTAAATCCGAATAAAAAAATTAGAATTAAAATTGATGTATAATTATACAATTAAATATGTATGAATGTTATTATATATTATATATATGCACTACATTGTCCAAATATCATATATCAATGCAATATAAAAATATATCTAGATTGATGAGAACCTCATCCTTGACTGTGCTACTAAAGGTCTAAAGCTTAATTCAACCAACCCCAAGTAGCAAATCAACAAGACAGCTATTTTATGAAAACCAATGAGATTCCAACAATTAACACACGGACACACACGGACACACACACGCACACACACACACACATATATACATATAAGTATATATAAATATACATATATGGAATATATTTTATAAACAATATATCAAGGGATTAGTAGTACTAAAGCTTTGAATATTTTCATGTTCTAGACCACTTTTTGAGAGAGAGAGAAGTCCGTGGTCGTACCACTAGCCAAGAGGGGGGGTGAGTGGAGGATGGTGGGTATGTTCTTAAAAAGGTATAAAACTTTCAATCCTACAAGGCCATTAGTTTCCCTTTTAATATATTTGTATTACATAATATATAAAAACATATATATATATATATATATGTTATATAGCATATTTTAATGCTCTCTCTTTAGCGTACCAAATCTTACAAAGCTCCACTCTCATGCAGCTTGGATTCCCCCATTGTGTCTCAATCTCACCAATATCAAACGGTCTAGAAATTTTCATTCTTTTAAATTAAGTATATTAACTAAATTTTCTGGTATACATGATATACAGTCGTCATATCCACCCAAATGACTTCCCAAAGTTGATAGGTTTGTTTCAATGGATCGTGTCGCTACGCGTGTAGTAGTAAAGATTAAAAGAATAAGTTCTCAACTATTGTTAATTATTATTATTTTTTTAACTTTAGAGAATATGATGATAAATTAATTATGTGTTAATACATAAAACAATACTAGTGCTAAAACTGAATGATGACCTATATGTATGTATATAGGATTTCTAATACTATTGTCCTTTAAATTTATAGGCCTTTGAAAACTTAGCTTCGCAGTTTTTAATTTTAACAATTTATCTTCCAAACTTTTTAAATTGTTACAACATGTCTTATTTTACTTTCCATCAAATTAATGTCGGAAAGCCTAGCTATGTGCGCTTAATTTTAGGATAGAAAATCTCATACCGATAAAAAATTTTCAAATTCAGTCAAATCTTAATGCAAATTTTCTAAAACTAAATCATCAATTTAGTGGAAATTCAATGACAATGAGGCATAGTTCAATAATTTAAAAAAAAAATTAGGGAGACAAATTGTTAAAATCAAAAATTTAGGAGTGAGGGTTGTCAAAGGTCAATAAATTTATAAAGAGGGTAACATGACTAAAACCTTAATGTTAAGCTTACGTTTGACGTACGGGCTTGGAATGAAATTTTTAGGTTGAAATTGGTTGACTTTTTAAAAACTAGTTAAATTTTTTAATGATTTTTTTTAATTAAAAATAGAAAATAAAAATTGAGAAGAAAATTTTAAGTTTGAACTTGAAAGCTAAACGGAAGGTAAATGTATATATCCATATGTATTGAGAATAATAGTGTCATTGTGTAAGCCTAGCTAGGATGCCATAAAAGGCAAAGGTATCGGCACCTTTGCATTTAATATAAAGAGTTCCATGGTCAAACAACACAAGGAAGGAGGGTACCATATTTAAATTTTCCTTCTTCTTTAATTTAATTTTTTTTTTTCCCCGGTGCGAGGTGGAGTTTTTGATTATTAATATAGATCAGTACTCTTTCTTTGTCTCTCCCTCATCTCAGGGAAATATCCTTTTTCTACTTTTGTTTATTTATTGTATATATTTTACACATACACACATATACATACTGGAATCAGCTGTAAAGTCAATAATAATTAGTCAAAATAACTTTATCTTCGGATTTGCATCATAAAACTTTGACCATATGCACCAATCCTACTACAAAACACATTTTAAAAATGACTTTGAAAAAGGCAATTTATCATAAGTAAATATTTTGTTGTTAACCATATATAGTTATATTAAATAATTACACCATTCAAATTTATATATTTTACTTAATTGAGAAAGTTCGTCCTTAGCAGACCAAAGCCTTGATGTAATGCCTTAAATATTTACGTGCTATTTAATTTTATGTGATTTGGCGTTTTAAAAATAGATGTCTTCCTATAATCTTATATTATATTATTTGAATTTAAAAATTAATTACAGAAAAAATATAAAAAACAAAATTCTTGAATAAATAGATTAACAAAAAAAACTTTTTTTATTGCAAAAATATGCTATCTTAAAAGAACCCTCCACCATGTGTATATTGTAATTTTTTTTTTTTTTTTTTTAAAGGATGTGCATATATTGTAATTAATTGAATATTGCCAAACAAAAATTCACACAAATTAATAGAATATAATAGGGAAGGGATAAGTAGTAGCTTCGACAGATTTTATTTTATTTCTATATATAAAAAGGGGTCAAAGTCATTTTCCAAGGGTCTAGACCATTCTCTCTCTCCCCTTAGAAGGCCCCTTTAGTCTTTTTTCCCTACTCTCTCTCTCACTGTCTCTGTCTCTTTCTCCCTTTAAATCTCCCACCACCAGTACATAACCTTCTCTCTACTCAAAGTCCCTGATCTTCCACCAGGGATCTAAACCAATTCACCAAAAGTTGAAAAAAAAAAAAAAAAAAAAAAAAAGAAGAAGAAGAGGAAGAAAAAGAGAGAGATAACAAATGGTGGGTTCCTCTTCCAAGCTAATATCTTGCTCCTTTTCCTCTCCTTTTTTTTGTTGGTTCCTCTTCCACACACATGAGTCATGGCTCTTTTCTCTTGCCTTTCCCTACTTGGGAAAAACTTTATGGGTTTTTTTTTTTTCCTCGTCTAGTTATAAACAACATACTTATCATCATTTTTTTTTTTAGTTTTGTTTATTTATTTGTTTATTTTTATATTGTTAGGAAGAAGAAAACCAGGTTACAACCAGATGGGAAGGCTATGTAGACTGGAAGAACAAACCAGTACTCAAGGGCCGCCATGGTGGCATGCTTGCAGCCTCCTTTGTCTTGGGTCCGTACAATTTTCATCACAACCCCAATTCCTTTTTTTTTTTTGCCTTAATTTATTTTCTGAATTTGAGTACGAGAAATTCGAACTCTACATATTATAGTCATGTTCCTGACTCCTTTCTTAATTTCCTTTAATTTCCCAAACTGGGTTTATGAGTTTATGTACTTTTGTTCATAATATGATGGAGATATTTATTATATATATATATATATATGAATGAATAAATATATTTGCATGCAGTGGTGGAGATAATGGAGAACTTGGCATATCTGGGAAATGCAAGCAATTTGGTCCTATACTTGGAGTATTTGCACTTCTCTCCATCAAAGTCGGCCAACAATGTCACAAATTTCATGGGAACAGCTTTTCTTCTTGCCCTTCTTGGAGGTTTCTTATCCGATGCCCTTTTCACCGCTTATCAAATCTACCTGATAAGTGCAGTTGTTGAGTTTCTGGTAATTTTTTTATTTTTTTATTTTATTTTTTTTTACATTTTACATTCTTCATGCCTTTCATCTCTTTCTCTCTCTCTCTCTCCTCTTTTTTTTTTTTTTTTTCCTCCAATCATAATCATGCTATTTTGCTTTCCTTTTACCTGCAACTTCTTTTTACTCAACTTGGTCACGCCAATTTTGCCAGAAACAAGGGTAGATAGGTTCCGATACTTAGAAAAATTTTTACTCTTTTTTTTTTTGGTTCTATATTATTAAATACCAAAGTTTTACTCATAACCGCGTGTGTTGTGTGATTGGTTAGAACTTAGAAGTAAAAGAAGAAATATTTATTATTATTTTAGCTGTTCCTGTTTTTCAGTCAGTATTTATCATATAGTCTCTGTTGTTACATTAAGCTGGGCTTGCAAAGAACACATGATAATAACGGTAAAAACAAAAATGGAAAAAAAAATTTTAATAACTAATAAAATTGGTGAAAAAATTTAGAAAACCAAAAAAAAAATTTGGGCTTTCCATCCTTATTTTAATTTAATCACTGCATTAATTATTCTCTCTCTCTCTCTTATCTTAAATATTAAATATTAATGCACTTGGTCGGAGAGAGGAAGAAAACAAAGTTAAAGACGTTATAAGAAACGTATAACTGGTTGCATCTCTGTAGGTAACGGACAGCTTAAAGCTATCCAAAGCTCTGATTTCTAGACACTCTCTCCGATGATGAATTTATTTCAGTCTGTTTGCATCAGTTTTTATTTTTATTTTAATTGGTTTTGCGACAAAATTTGTTTGTGTGTGTATATAATATGCTATATATATTTTATAATATATGAGCGTTTTAACAGCCTTTTACCATCATTGAATTCTGTAATAACTCTTTATCACTTAGGAGGACGTTTCTTGCACTCATTCTGAAATATTTAGATGACATCATTGGAAGACCTCATAAAAATATTAGAAATAGTTATTTCAGTTAAAATTTTGATTCGTTTAAAATTTTTTGTTATAATACCACAGATTTCTAACATAAATGACTTGTTTAGCTTTTTCTTTTGTGGGGCTTTTTTTTTTTTTTTTTTTTTTTTTTTTGGAAGCTAGTATTTTGGGCTTTATATAACTACCAATGACATGGTGTCATGATTACTATGATCCTTTAGTCTAAGAAAAGACAAAATTATGTTGGTTAATAACAAAGATACTTGTGTCATAGGAGGGAGAGAGAGAGAGAGAGAGGAAACGGTCATGTAGAAGATGATTTAATCAATCAAAATACCAAAAGAAAGCCAAATCATGTTCCACATATTAAATTGGGTATTGGTCCATAGGGAGGTCCCATCCATAATTACTCATGCAACGTCGACAGTTTTAAGGGGAAAATGCCCTTATGGACCCCCCCATAATATTTTTGGTTTTTCCATGTTTGGACAGATTAGAGATCCTTCGACTTATCAATTTGAAATCTGTTTTTGTCCTCATCCTTTTTCCAAATCTTGTCTCATCTTCCTTAATATTATTAGCATTTTGATAAGACCTAAAAAAAAAATTTCACCCAATGGTGTCCCTCCACGTCACCACTCTGTCTGATCCACACCTAAAAATTTGTACGAAGTACTCGTCCTTTGTCTATGATCTTAGCTATTATATATATATATATATATATATTTAGGGAGGGATCTGTACTATAGTTACTATATCCATGTTTGATAATATAACTTTTCCTGTTTTTTGTTTCCTTCTCGTAGTGTACGAGCCAATTATGGCAATTGGCAACCTTTTTTTTTTTTTTTCCTTGAATGTAGATTAATGATTCATGAACCACGTGTGTGGTTATTATTCTATAAACCAATTAATTTTTTTAAAAGAAAAAAAAAAGATTATCAAATTAGAGGCTAGACTTTATGCATATTTGATATTCCCTCTTGGCAAGGACCAGAAACAAGCATCTATCTCAAGTGTAGTGACAGTTCATAGGGACAAGGCGACACTAGAAGTCCCAATCTATTGCAAAATAGTCCAGGAACTTAAGTGGGGTTTAACACGCGTGGACTTGGATCCCACCATTTCTCTCTCTCCTTTAGTACTGCTTTAACCTAATTAGCTTGATCTGTTTTTACCTCTCTCTTTTTTTCCCCCCCCCTAAAAAAGAATTATCGGAATAGAGGATGACGTATACAGATAATCGGGAGAGGAGAGTCCCCGTATGATATTGGATCCCTCTCAAAGTGAATTACTCATAGTACCTCGACCACCACGACGGTGACGACTTGAACCCAAGATTTTTAGTTGAGAGAGCAATCGTCTTACCATCTTATTTGATTCTTCAATGGTTGACCTGTTTTTACCTATATCAATATTACTTGCCACGATGCTTATAGATTGGCCTCTTTTGTTGTGTTACATCTGTGCAAATTTTTTGCCCTTGTATTTTTATTAATATGCATTCCCTCCTCAAAAGGAAGGAAAATATGCAACGAATTTGTTGCTTTCATTCACAACACCACAAATTAAGGAACTGACAAAAGTAGAATATTTGGAACCATTTGAGTTTGAAATGAGACCTTTCTTATAGAAATCTTTCAGTCCCTCTCTAGAAAGCTACACTACTTCTAGAGTGGTGCATATTCAAATTGGTGGATTTGGTTCCACTACTTGAGAATAATTCATATTAATTATTAGTTTGTGGACCATTTTAATATTTTCATAAGAAGTCTAGCACCAGTTAGCATGATAGGTCAAAGACACAAGATAAGGGCCCAACTGGTTTGAATTTTGTTCCATTCTTCATTTTGATGTTTTGGTTTGGCTTACAAGTTGTGGAACCTATTTTCCAAGGCCATGGATTAATATAGTCCACTTTTGTTTTCGTTTTCATTTTTTATTTATTTTAAATATAAAGTGCTGAAGGTCTGTCGAGTCTTATCTTTTGACGAGGAGCGCATATGTTGAGGGAATTTCTCTCACATAGACTGAGATCATAATACGTGTCAATTTGATTGCGATCAAGACCACCAAAAAAGTACTAAATTTAGGATTCTAACCACTTTTATAGCCGGGTGAGAAAGGTTAAGTGCGATAATTCTCAGAAAAAACGATAATGAGTTAATGATGTGTCTCAACTACAAAAGTCTAGCAAAACCTTAATGAATTAAGACACTCATATATAAAGAAAACACTTGCTCCAAACAGGGAGATCCCAAAACCCCAAAGAAAAGGTTCCTCTAGAACAACTTGGACCCGAAGGAGAGAGGAGAACCCTAGAAGAGCTCCCCTCTAGAACGGCTTGGACAGGGGACAAAAACTCGGCTCTTTCAGGAACGTCCATGGTTGCCTGGGGAAGAAAGGGAAGAACGCGATGGAGAGTGTCGGAGAGGAAGGAAGAACGTTGATGTGGAGGAAACCGCTCCAACAGCATCATCCCAACCACACTGAATATACTGGGTCCAATTTCAAGTTCAAAATATCTTAGATATGATCTGTTTCGAGTTGTATAATCTTTATTTCTGAAATTTTGACATAAGAGCTACATTTTTTACATGCTCCTAACAAGCTCAATTTGTAAAACTGGCTATAGGGTCTAGTCATTCTCACAGTGCAAGCTCGGTCTCTCAAGCCACCACCATGCAAAGGAGCCGATTTCAACACGCCATGCGAAGAGGTCCATGGCGCCAAGGCTGCAATGCTGTTTGTAGGCCTGTATCTGGTTGCACTAGGTGTTGGAGGCATCAAAGGATCACTCCCATCGCACGGTGCTGAGCAGTTCGACGAGAGCACTCCTCAAGGACGGAAGCAGAGATCGACCTTCTTCAACTACTTCGTGTTTTGCCTCTCGTGCGGCGCTTTGATTGCGGTTACATTGGTGGTGTGGATTGCGGACGACAAAGGGTGGGAGTGGGGTTTTGGAATCTCAACTCTCAGCATTTTGTTGTCGATCCCCGTCTTCCTTGCTGGCTCGGCTCTTTACCGGAACAAAATACCTTCTGGGAGTCCATTCACAACCATTTTCAAGGTAAGCAAAAGATTGTTTTCTGTTTATCTTTATTGTTGTCCTTTGCATAAACTCACAGCTTTAGTTCGCTTCTTATGTACTCTGTTTTTTCCCCCTGTTTATATTATGCCACTGAATATGAAAAAACAATTTCATGACACTAAAAATGTAATTCATCAGCTGTGAAAAAATAGAGCAAAATAGTAATTTCGGTTTTACAGATTTCACATAATTTTTAAAACATATATATTCATGTAGTCTAGTTTCCAATACCACTAGAATTAGTAAAATTCGTTATTAATGTGATTTTATTTGAATTTTCTTGTAACGGTCGTCGAATCTGTCCTTACATGATGATGTGTTTGTTGATATTATGATGTTATGTGGATTATATATGCTAAATATGAGTTTTGTATATCATATGATAAATCTTTATGAATTTTCATGAAACTAAGATTATGTTATATTTTTATAACGTATGAAAGCTAGGAAAGTTTTACATGTATGTCTTGCTGATTCGAAGCTAATACCGTGTTTTGACTAAGCAGGTTTTAGTTGCTGCTTTGGTGAACACTTGCATAAAAAAGAATCAGAGCAATGCCATTGCAAGCATGGGAACGCCTACTTCTCCCACCACAACCGGCAGTGCGGTGGAAGAAAATACCAAGGCAAAGGACTCCGCCGAAGCCCCAACAACAAGCCTGAAATTCCTAAACAGAGCCGCGGTAAACAACCCGGTCCACGCGGCCTTAGAGTGCAGCATGCAGCAAGTAGAAGAAGTGAAGGTTGTGCTTAGAATCCTCCCGATATTCGGCTGCACAATCATGCTCAATTGCTGCCTGGCTCAGCTCTCCACATTCTCCGTCCAACAAGCTGCCACCATGAACACCAAGCTAGGCTCGTTAAAGGTTCCTCCCGCTTCCCTCCCCGTTTTTCCCGTCGTCTTCATCATGATCCTAGCGCCGGTCTACGACCACATCATCGTGCCATTCGCTAGGAGGGTGACAAAGTCCGAAATGGGAATCGCTCACCTGCAACGAATCGGGATCGGTCTAGTCCTATCCATCATTGCAATGGCGGTAGCCGCTCTAGTAGAGATCAAGAGAAAGCGAGTCGCCACCAACTCAGGTCTACTCGACTCCACCAGTCCTTTGCCCATCACATTCTTCTGGATTGCACTGCAGTACTTGTTCCTTGGCTCGGCGGATCTTTTCACCCTGGCGGGATTGCTGGAATTCTTCTTCACCGAGGCGCCGACGAGCATGAGATCGTTGGCCACATCGCTCTCATGGGCATCTTTGGCCATGGGGTACTATCTAAGCACAGTGATTGTTTCCATAGTCAATGATGTCACAGGAATCTCCAAGCACAAACCATGGCTCTCTGGAAGCAACATTAACCATTACCGCCTCGAGTGGTTCTACTGGCTCATGTGTGTGCTCAGTGCCCTGAATTTCTTGCACTACCTCTTCTGGGCTACTCGGTACAAATACCGATCCACAAACGCAAACAGCTGAAAAGAGAAAAAAAAATTTTATATATATATATATATATATAAACCAAAAAAAAAAAAAAAAGAGAGAGAGAGAAAAATGAAAGAAGTTACAAAAAAGCGACTTCTGCGGATGTACATACGGGGGAAAGTGCCAAATACTGCTTTTATGAATCATCATCTTCCAACATGAAGGAGGTCATACAACATCGGATTAGAAGTAGTGCCTCTTGATGCCGGGAGATTAAAGCACGTAATGGTATCTTACAAGTACCTGTTTTGTAACAAGTCCCATTGTTATCGTAGATAAATGTTATTGGTTCATATAAGTAGGGGAAAAAAAAAAATAAAAGAATTCATGTGTCAATTTATGTTGTCTCTCTTTAGAGCGATCGTGGCGAAAATTAATTTCACCCTTGTAGTTTTTAACTTTTTATTACATTGAAAAAGGAAGCAAAGAGAGGAGTTTTCTGCAGAGTAGTAGTATTGACAATGTAAGCATTTTGTTTATAAGACAAACAAAGGTGACACTTTAAAACACAAAAGCGAGGGGAGAAAATTTGTCAGCTCAACTTGGTATTATATATATAGGGAATTAAAAATAGCTATCTTCATCTAATGGGGATGTAGCTCAGATGGTAGAGCGCTCGCTTAGCATGCGAGAGGTACGGGGATCGATACCCCGCATCTCCAATTTTCGTCCTGTTCTCTTTTTATTGTCGTCTTACTAATGAGAATTGTCGTTTGTTTTCCATTCCGTTTTAGTCAAACTAGCAAAGCATGGCATTTTGCAGATGGTTATAAATTTTAGGCTAACGGCTAATCTCGTTGGTTGTTTCATTGTCGTTTAAGAAACTGTTGTCGTTACATGAGGATTTTTTTTCCCTTTTTTTTTTGGTCTAGGTGTGTCGTTTATTATTATTTATTTATTTATGCATTTTCTTATTGTCTTCTCCATATAAACATCATTTATTACATTGTTCTACGTTACTATCGATGTTGTTTTATGAGTATTCCGTCGTTTTTCAAGTTTTCTTGTTTTTCCGCGGATGTCTTTCTTTTGGTCTTCACCTTTAAGGTTCAATCGTCGTTAATTCGTGAATCTCGTTTTTTCCATGTTACTGTCGTTTTCTGTTGATGTTGTTTTCAGGTGAAATGTCGTTTATTATTTAATTGTCGTTTTAACGTCATTCCCCGAGTATATATAGCCGTTCATTATTATTTTTCGTTTTTCTTTGGTTGTCGCTTTTAGGTGTTATCGTTTATTGTCTAATTCTCGCTTAATGAATGGATGTCGTTTTGTTCTTACTATTAATGCCGTTCCATTAGGATATGTCTTTTCCTGAATTTTGTCGTTTTCCACTTAATGTAGTTTACCAGCGGATTTCATTTTTTGTTCAAAGTAATGTCGTTTTAACTGTCAACTATTGCAATGCACTTTTTTTTTGTAATTATTATTAATATAATAGTAATCTACTGCAATGCACTTCCAGTTCTTGATTCTTCTACTCCAATTCCAAGCTTCTCTATTTTTTTTTGCTCTCCTCTCTTAATAATAATTAGGTGCCATTGTTGCTTCATAAACCATGTTAGAGATTCTGATTTGCTGTCCCTCAATCAAGGAAATTCAAATGGAAGTTTAACTCAAAATTCAATATCATGTATATAGCAGATTATCCTTTACTTATAGTCTCTATTTTATTTTGTACATGTTTGGAAGCCCACAATTTAAGGCTCCACCGTAGCATAGTTTTCAGCTTATTGCCATCTGGTGGATGTCCCAGACCACGTTTTTGGTATACACAAGCAAAAATACACACATTTTTCACATGACAGATCAACCACAAGAACCTTAAGAAACAGAAAACTAAGTGAACCCATAGTCCTAAACCACTTTTGTGTAAATGCCATACAATATATGTAATTCTTCTAAAGTAATGAAGCAGGTTTTTACACATTAAGCCTAGGTTTGGTAATAAAGTTTAAGTCCAACTAAACTATACTTTTTCATCTTAATTTTTGTCTTTTTCTGAAAAATCAACAAAATTTATAACTAATTTTTAAAAAGTCAACTAATTCAAATTTAAAAATTTCATCTCATCTCATCTCAAACTCAACTCAAACACCAAATGAACCCTAAGCAATGTCTTTCAACTTTCTTCTCATCTTTTTTTCTTGGCTCTGGAAATACCCTAAATTTCTTTTTTAAAAGATTATTGAAAACTGATTAAGGCTTTGTAGGGGAAATATTATGTTTTCAACATTTGAATGTAAATATTTAGTCCCATAAAAAAAGATATCAAACGGTCAAAATATTATTCCCTACATTTAGAAATTTATCAGAAAGTTGCAAATGATAATATTTTGTAATATTTTATATTATTTCAAATGTAATGAAAAAAAAAATTAAAATGTTAGAAAATGGTTGAAACAAGGCTAAGTAGCTCCTCTATCCCTATAATCCTGTTCGCAGCAAAAGCTCAGTTACCATATCACGTCGTTCGAACACAGAAAAATCAGTCAACTGAATTTACTCTACCAAGATTCATGCCAAGTAATTCAGCGTTACTATCAACCAAAAAATCCTCTTTTACTACAAAAAACCTCCAAAAATTTCGGAAATATAGTTCCCAAAAAACAAACAAAGAAACAAATTTATATGAACAATGATGATCTTACTGAATTTGCAGCCAAACACCTTCGCTGGGAACTCCAGAGTGGACCAGAAAGAGCATGTAAAACCCGGGTGGGGCCACCGCGCTGGTTGGTGGGCCACGGGCCGTGATCTTGTAGGCCACGACGGACAGCCTCTCTAGCCCAGCCACCTCCAACACCACCACCCTCTGGTTCATCGCGAACGAGTGCGTGGAGAACGACGGCGCCACCAGCGCAACCGACACCCCCGGATTCGGCCTGTACAGTGGCAGCACGAACGTCACGGAGAACATCTGGCCGTACGATACAATCTGCATGCTCGTTTCGACGGTCAGGATCGACGGCCTCATGCTCGCGTACTGCGTGTCCAAGTAGTACGGCTCGTACACCTCCAAGCTCAGCTCCGTCGGGAAGGGATCCGCCGTGAAATTGTACTTCCGGTGTGGGTTGCTCCCGCCCACTAATATCCCGCCACTTGGCAGCAGCACGGCGGAGGAGTGGTACATCCTCGCGATCGCCGTCGGGTTGAGGACCGTGAACCGCCGTCCGTACGGCCTCCAATACCGGTAAAGGACCGGGTTGAGAACCGGGTTGACGGCGTCGTTCCACCCCGCCGTGCCTTTACCCGCGCCGTTTATTATTATCACGTCGCCGGTGGGCAGCAGCAGCATGTCCGGCATGACACGTGGCATAGGCATGTTCTCCATCTTCCATTTCGGGTCCGGGTCGGTGACGCGAAGCCTCCCGCAGCTCCTCGCCGCAGGCAAGAAAACCCTCGCCTTGTTGGACATGTTGAACGCGCCGGGGGGTGAGCCGCCGCAGATCATCACCTCCGCCTCCAGAACCATCACGCCGGCGGTAAGCTTAAGCGGGAGGAGCACGGAGGAGCCGGTGCTCGGGTAGCTCCGCTTGTAACCGCCGGGGATTACCGGAAACTCCGTGGCGACCTTGTTTTGATTGTAGTCGAAGGAGATCGAGCGATTGTTGGCGAAGATGAAGAGATTTCCGTCGGGCAAGAGGTGCAAGAACGGATAAAGATTGTTCTCCTCGTATGGGTCCATCGTCTCGAAAAGGAATCTCAGATAAAACGACCTGTGGTTCCACGAGTTCTTGGGAAAGAACTCGTAGGAGAAGGATTGGCGGCCTCCGACAATGATGAGGCGGCCGTCGGGCAAGACCTGGTTGGAGGAGTACCAGCGGCGGGCGGCGAGGGTGGTGGAGGAGAGCTCGGTCCAGTCGCAGGAGGAAGAAGAGCCGTCGGAAACGGCGTCGGTTTCTTGACAGGTGGGGGAGAAGGTGCGGATCTTGCGGATGCCGTCACCGTAGCCGCCGGTCTGGACGAGGGTGCCGTCGGGGTCGACGGAGCCCGAGGAGCACCAGGTGTTGGTGCGGAGGGTGAGGGGGGCGGAAGGTGTTGGAGGCGACGTCGTAGAGAACGGAGTGGGCGGTGCAGTCGGTGACGACGCGGCGGTTGGTGGTGGCTGAGAGGACGAGGCGGAGGCACTGGCGGTCGGGGAGGGTGAGGTTGGAGGGACCCACCTCGATGCCGTCGAAGATGACGACCTTGCCGTTCCTGAGGAGCTGCATGTGCATGGCCGACACTCCGATGCTCGAGTGGAGGAGAATCCAGTGTCCACCGTCGACGCTGTTGTTGTTGTTATTGAAGGAAGATCGCGGCGGCCGGTTGTCATCGTCGACGTCGAAGTCCGACGAGGAAAGGGTGGTGAAGAGAGAGAGAATGAGGGTTAGGTGGAAGAAGAAGAAGAAGAAGAGAAAGGGTGGTTTCTTGGTCGCCATTGACGGTGGGTCTTCTTGCTTTCTTGGTGGTGATAGTTTCTATGGTGCGCGTTGGGATTGAGTAACTGAACTAGATTTTTTGTACTGCTTTTATGTGATCTTTCACGAGAGTAGCAATTTCGCATTGTTCCAGCTAACAAATTAGCTCATTTAGATATATATATATATATATATATATCTCTCTCTCTCTCTCTCACAAATTACGCTCATTTACGCCTACGGTCATTTAGGCCGTTTATCATGAGACTTGAGGGGGAATTTGGTTGTTTATTATTGTTATAAATATTACTATTATTTTGCTAAAGGTTTATTTTTGGTTAGTGTAGAAAAGATGTTTGACAAAAGAAGTTCCATCTAGGCATTTTTTTTTTTAAACAAGGGAAGTGATTCTAAACTAAAATAATATACAAGTATCAGTACTAAACTATATGTGATACAAGAGACATAGTTCCCGATTAAGACTAATCCCCATTCAGTTAGTTTTTCGTGAAACTAGTAAATTTCCATTTATCTCCCTCTTGTGACTTTGATAGTGGAAAAAAAAAAAAAAGTGTTCGAAATCATATTGCTTCCTTCTTTAAGTTTGATGTCGTTTATCTAAAAACGACAAGCAATTTGTTGTCCATCCAAAGAAAAGAAAGTTTGTGTGCTTTTTTTTGGTTTATTGTTGCCTTTTGACACGTCGTTTTAATATGGTTTTTTTTTTTTTTTCTTTCTTTACAAAATATATATTATCCTCCGAAGTTTAATGCCATTAGAAACGTCTGAGTCTTTGCTATTGTTTATGTTAACGACAAATTGTTCATAAACCACTTTTATATATAGCAAAATAGGCATGCCACCTTTAGTCATGTATTGTGTTAGTACTTGGTTCCCATGAAATTTTGCTATTATAAGACAAAATGAGAAGTCGTTTGTCCTCGAATTTACGTGTTTCTGTAGAAACGACTCCTTTTTCGTTAGATATTTTGATGTCGTTTAGTGAAAAGAAAAAAACAAACCCTTTTTTCCTTCGCAATTTAGAAATGAAAGTTTCTGAATATTCATGGATGTAGAAGAATGGAAACATATTGTCCCTCTATATAGTTCTCTTCCATAAAGTTTCTTCTATGAAGGGTTCATAAATATGAAAATAAAGGAAATTTGAGTTGCAACGGTAATTGCTTTTTTTCTTTTCTTTCAAACTTACGTAATTAATTATGATCCAGCAATACAAACCTTTTTTTTTTTTTTTTTTTCTTTTTTTTCTTTTCTGATTTCTGTTTTCTATCGTTACAAGATGAAAATACTAAAAGCCTACTAAAGTGACGTAGACTATAGGTATATTCGAATGGCGCTAAGGCTTGGAAGGGCCAGCAGCCATTGATGAACTCCTCACAGCAATCTTAACGGCACCGACCGTGCCAAGCTGTCTCATTTCAGGGCTCAGTCCATGGCCATGTCCACCCTGGTTAGCACACCCTTCTTCCATATGAACACCCACCAAGTATGCTATCTGACAACTCGGAACACAGATTAAACACGGTAAGAGATTCAGAACATTGTTTGCATATGTTCTAAAAGGACGCAGAATCTCCAATTCAAAGTTCATGTGAAAGTTATCTTATAGTTTAAGACAGTTTATGGCGAAGTTAGTTCATCATCAATGTTGGAACAGTGTCGATTACTTTCCATTTTCCCGTCTAAAATTGGAATAAAAATTATAGCCCCGATGTCCGAATGCTTTGGACCAAAGACTTGAAATAAAAATCCTAATTTGGATATCTAGAAGCATAAGAAGTGGTCAGTGCATGATAGAATTGAATGCGAATTTCAGCACACCACACTATGAAGAAAGCGAAGCCAAAAGACACGACTCATGACGAGTTGGAGCTTTATCTAGTTGAGGAAAGCAAACAACAACAACAACAACAACATCATCATACCTTGCCAGAAGCATTACGAACAGGCGATATGTGGAGAAAATTCCAAAACGAACTTTGTCCTTCCTGAAAATAACGGAGAACGTGTTTCGTTAAATTCAAATGAACAAAGTGCAGATCTGCAGCTGGCCTTGTAGAACATAATGGACAATAAGAATCAACCTGTAATTCAAGATACGTACTGTGCATGCTTGTTCCATTCGAATACTTTCCTCTATCTGCGGAAAAAAATTAGCAAAAGATGCAACCATAACTCAATAGAACATCCGTTCCATCAAGTTTCGAACTAAACAGCAAAGATAATAGATGTTTAGGAGAGAAAAGTGAAGCTTACCTGATTTGAGGTCAAGGAATCCGTATCCTCGCCATTTAGAAACCTATAGTTGCGACCCAATACTTCATTCCTGGTATAACCTAAATAAGTAAACAACAGATACAAGCCTACTCAGTATTTTTTGAGTTCTCTGTCTACCAAAAATGTTCAGTAAAATAGATGTTACGAGTCTTAATCACCAGTCAATTTTAAAAAGGCATCATTTGCGTAAACTATCGGCATGTCAGGTAAGTGCAGATCAATCCTACAATGTGGCAAAAAGCAAACACAATGTTACAAAAAAATCAGCAGTCTCTGTAAGAGGAAGACCTGTGGTTAAAGTAAGGAAGATGAGAAATTTGCAAAAACTCACAATACAAAGCTTTGTTTGATTCTACCAAGAGAAATAGTTAAGGATGAACTTAGATGGCCCACCCCAGACAAGCTGCATCTCTTTCCACATACCAGTCTGCCGGTCGACTCGCTATAGTGGGTTAGCACAGACAAAACGTTGTTAATGGCCGAAGCAGCTCTTCTCTTCTCGACATCACTTGCTTCACATGGCTCTTCAATTTCAAGTTCTGTTTTGTTAAACCATGAATGAGAGCCAAACCAGAACGAAAAATCGAAAATGAAATACATAAAACTAACTAAATCAATGCAAAGGTAGAACTTCAATTAAGAGCAAGAAACCTGATTGAAAAAGCAAGCACAACAAAGTAAATTGTTCGTTTCATTAAAAAAGCTTTAAAAACATATAAATGTCCTCGCATCGAAAACGAATGACGCCTTGCTTGGCACATAAGTTTCATAAAATGAAAGGGAGACTAAGTGAAGCTTAACTCAAAGCAAAAGTAGAACTTCAATCAAAAGTTTAGCAAACTAAATTACAAAGCCAAGAACAATGAAAGCGTATGACTTCTTCCATAACAAATAAGAACACAACTTCTCTACCAAATAACCAGCATAGCTAAAACTCACATTCTTAAGACATCTATATGTGTGTGTGTGTGTTTGTGTGTAGTCAAAGACAATGAGAAATTATAATGAAAACAAACCTCTAACATCAGAATCAAGAGCCAAAACACGCCCCAACTCCAACAAAGAATCCGAGCAAACCTCCCTCCGACAAGACCCGAAAAAAAACCTCGTTCACATCATTACAATCCTCCCCAACATGTCCTCCGACAAACCCACTCCGGAACCTCCTCAACTTCCCTCGAAATCGGAACCTGAACTGCCACGAAGTTGACCACCCTCCCATCCTCCTTACTGAAAACAGGGCACATGTGAAACAACATCCAAAACGGCGTCCCGTCCTTCCGGTAATTCAAAAGCGTGATCTGAACCGCCCTCTCCTCGCGCACCGCCTCTCGGACCTCCATGACCGACCCTCCGACAGGTCGCCGGACCTTGAAATATCCTGCCGTTTTCCCGACCACCTCGGACCTCGAGTAGCCCGTCATCTTCAGGAACCCCCCGCTCGCGAAGACGATGGGGTGGCCGGAGATACAGGGGTCGGTGATCGTGAAATTGTCCGGCAATTCGTCTAGGGCTTCACGAGCCCATAGCGAGTAAGACTCGTTGAAGGAATCTTCGATCAAACCCAGTTGAGATTCCATCTTCTTGACCTCCCGATTCGTTGAATGCAATAATAGTTATAATCTCTGTCTCTGCTCGTTAAGCAAATCAGTCCCAATCCCATGTGGCACGCTTGGTTCTCGAGAAAATGAAAGAGAGAAAATCTTGAAGGTTTTCTTGAGAAAATTACTAGAGGAAACAAAAAAGCAAAGAGAACCCAGGAACCGAAATTAGCTGGAGAGAAAAGGGTCGATAGAAATTCAAACGATCATTACATTTACACATAGTGTGTGAGTGAGTTGAGTTCGAGTGAAGAACGGGAAAACTGTTGAGTCGTCTCCGTTGCGAAATAAGAAGAGTGCGAAATTAGAGAGAAATATCTTCTGAAACTTGTGATTGGGAGTTAACGATTTTTGAGGAATGCTCATCATTCGTTTCATCGGCTCATCAAACCAATTTAAAAAAAAAAAAAAAATCAAACCAAAAAAAGAAAAAGAATTTTTGTGAACAAATGGGTACCAAAAAAAGTTTATTAAAAAAATACAAACCTCAGAAGTATAAAAAATTCTGTATCTAATTAAATTTTGTTAATTAACATATAATTGGACGAATAAAATCGAAGAAGGAAAATTCGTATGATGCTTCGTTTTGTTAGTTTTTATTTTGGGTTTGCAAATTGCAAACGTCCCTATCCAAGTTCTTTAAAAACTCTAAAAGACACACATCAAAATAATCAACGCTGTCCCCCATCTTAGCTCAAATTATTGACGAGGATCTCAAAGTAATATTCATTACATGTTGAGCCAAAAAAAAAGGTTACATTTAATTCACAAATTTTATAAAATCTCCCCTCATTTAGATTATTCTTTCACTTTTGTTTAAAGATTTAAAAAGCTGGCATTTACACACACAAAAACTTCAAATTGTTAGGCCGGAATCATTATAATCAATTTGGTTTATAAATCTAAACAGTTAAAAAATTTAAAAATAAGTTAAAATATTTTAGTTTGAACCGCTAAATTAAACCCTAACTTAGTTTTCATCTAATTTAAATGACAATAGGGGTAAGAGTGTATAACATTTGAAGTCAGGGAGGGAATGCTTATTTATCAAATCTTATAGGAAAAATGAAAAATAAAAAAATAAAAAATGCCTAAATTGGGGGAATAAAGCCTAGCCCACCAAACAAACAAAGAAAACGTTTTTTAATCATAGTGGCTCAGCCTACAATAGTGTGCCATACACGCGTCCGCAGTATTGTGACGGTGGACCATCACTACTCAACAGAACCAAATACTATACGACACGTGTCGAAAGTCGATGAATGGTCCAGAAGCGTTTAGGCACAAAACAACAAGAAAAACCGACGCCGATTCTTATCCAAATCCACGTCAGGCCTGCCCCGTCTCTGCTTTGTGTCAATTCATAAAGCGTAACTGCCTTCTTTTGTTTTTGTTTTGTTTTGTTTTTTGTTTTGGGGTTTTTTTTTTTTTTTTTTTTTTTGTCGTTTTTGATACTTGTGGTTGCCTCGTGGACAATTAAGCACTATAAAAGGTCAAATGTTCTTCATTAGTATGTCCCATAATCGAATCTTTGTTACATTAATTTACTCCAATTTCCTCAAAAAAAAAAAAAAAAACTCCAATTGATTCAAATTTTAGGATGAACGGAATTATTTCAAGGTCAGTGTTTTAGGATATCTTGTCGTTTTCTTGTTTAATTAAGTGGATGTCGTTTGTGTGTAGTTTCGTTATATGTCATATTTCTCTAAGTTATTGTACTTTCACAAGCTATCTTGCACTTTTTTTAAAGCTATTTGGATTTGTAGGATTATTGTATCATTTCTTTATTTTATCGTCATTTCTTTATTACGTTTACTTATCTGACGGTATGAAAAGAATTATTTAGAAGAGTAACATTAGGGATAGTAATAATAATTTTAATTTTTAAATACCAACTCAAATGATAAATTATAATTTTTTTATTAGTAGTTATAAATATTGATGTGATAATTTTTTAAATATTTTATCAATAAAATAATAGTAACTCATATATTATTTATATTTTTGTACTCAAAAGTTGAGATAGAAATTGATATACTTAGTATTTTTCTTGATAGGAAATGGAGATATAATTGCTTGGGTTTAACTAGGATACCACTTCAGACAAGATATGTAACCTAACATATGTCTTTTGTAATTTATGAATATATATATATATATATATATATGCTAATCTTGTGAAATTTTGCTAGGAACTTTAATGGTTATATTGGGAAATATAAGAGTGTGAAATATGTCGGTTAAAGTGAAGATGGATTAATGTATGTGTGTGTGTGTGTAAAGCAGTCAAGCACGTTGTATGCGTTCTGGACGACAATCTTATAATATGAAGTGTAGATTCACTGGCCTTATTATCCCTTATAAATCAGTAGAACATATTCATATTGTATATAAGTAAGTCACAAGCTCCAAATTTACTAATTATTTGGGAATGTTCTGATATTTGTCAAGAGGGTAGTAGCAGATCTGGCTCATACATTTAATTCTATAGCTACAAAGAAACTCTTGGACTTATGGTTTGTTTGGATGAAAGGTGTAAACCTTTTTTTTCTTTTAGGTTTTTTTTTTTTTTTTTTTTTTTTGAAAAGTTAACAAAAATTATAACTAATTTTGAAAAATCAATCCAACTTTAACCTAAAAATTATCTTTCAAACCCGCGGTCCAAACGCACACTTAGAATAACTGAAATTTCACTTACAACATGAGTAGCTATATACATACATTTTTTTAATCTATAAGAGTGTGTGTATCTACATACATATATATATATATATATATGTCATTTGATGTATGTAGTGGCGATATGTTAAGAAAGTACAAAAGCATATTTTATAGCTGTTGCATTAGCATGAGAATGATATAGTAGCTAATCAATAAATTGAAGTACTCCTTAGAACAAAGGTCTTTGGACGTCGTCCACAAAAGTTTAATAGAGTTCCGATGCCTACTCAGACATCATTTTTTTAGGTGCTTCTAAGGTCTTTGGACTTCTCTTTTCAGATGATGTCTAAGGTGTCTTTTATACTAATGCAACTCCAATCATATACTTGTCAAGTACTCTGGCCACCAACGCAATTGCTTCCTCTCCTGCAATACCAAAGTTTGATTATCACTGTTTGCAACCACAAAATTAGCCCTATGATGTTGCTTCCAAAACCCTAGCTCGTCCAATTGTCTACGACGGTAGTTACAACAAGTACATCATCTACACGATCGGTAGTAATTTCATCCCAGAAAACATCTTCATCGGACCATGTAAGGAATGGAAGGGTTGTAGCCACAAACCTAGTGGAGTGGCCACCACTGATATGCCTCCAACCAAGCCTTGCTCGACTTATGGGTCGTTATCATCATCTGTCAATCGTTTATCTTCTACGAGTTTTTAGAAAAACACTCGGAGAATGACAAGTCTTTTAATTTCCGTTCAAATTAGACAATTATAAGAAGAACTATCTTTATCCCAACAATGGCAACCATGTCATCAAAGAGTTTGTGATAATCCTGGAATTGTTTGGTGGATATCGATAAAGTAAAAAGGTATGAAGACCTTTCCCATTGTATATAAAGGCAACTCTTCAATTGTGTTATTATTCCTCAAAGAAAAATATTATTTGTTATCAAGACTATCTTCTAACTTTCATTTTTTGAAAATAGGATTAGATTTGTTTCTGAATTAGCTAGACTTGCTTTAGATCTTGGTTCTTTTCAATTAGTGTGAGAGTTTCGAATTATTTATTTATTTATTTTCATTACAATACTTAATTTGGTCTTTATTTTATATGTATATGAATGACATTCTTTATTCATCACAATTAGGGTTGAGCATGGTAATAAACTTAATTATGCATATCTTTGCCTTAGATTAAAAAGAATAAAAACATAAATTTATATATTGTTAATGTTTTGAAACAGACAAAACAAGATGTTTAATCTCGATTATTACTGGATTAGAGTTCACCATTATTGCTAGAGAATTTGACAATAATTTGAAATTTTGAAAAGAAGAAGATTGTACAATTGTTTAAAAAAAGGTTGGAAAATAAAGTTATATATTAGTCCATTTGGAACACCAATTTGAGTTGGAATTTTTAGGTTGTAATTGGTTGACTTTTCAAAAATTAGTTAAAATTTTGTTGACCTTTTCAGGAAAAAAAATAAAATATATATATATATATACACACACACAAAAACTGAGTTAAAAAATTAGGATTGGAATCGACCAATCAAACATACCAATAATCTTTCTTTTTTTTTTGTTAAAAGTTTAATTTGTAGGATGAAAAGTAAAGTATATGTGATATAAACTTGTTAAATAGTTTTATAAATAAAAGTTATCCTTTCAAAAATCTATGCTCACTCACGTCAAACAAGTTTGATGCATGCTAAGTTTGATTCATTTTTTTCTTTTATAATTGTCTTTTTTATTTAATTTTGCCTTTTTTTGTTTTGTTTTTTGAATATATAGCATATTAAATAAGTTCTATAGTATAATAACCACATTTTTTAATCTTTCGTTCTAGTAAATTTAAGTGTAAAATTTTATATGAGATGGATTGTTTTAAAAGTAATCAATTTAATTGGGATGATCCGAAAACTTCTAATATTAGTTATTACATTTTATCCTCCTAAGAAAAATACAATACAACGCGATTTTTTCAATCTAGAAAAACCAATCTGTTTTTTTTTTTTTTTTTCTCGATAAAAAAAAATATATATATATATATATTGGGACTTGCGGAATAGAGTGGATCTTGAAAACCAGCAACTTTATTAAAGCTAACAAAACAAATACTACAGTCCATAAAAATGGCATGCCATTTCTTCCACTTAAAACGACAACAACTTTCAAACAAAGAACGACATGTCGTATCTGCCTAAACGACAAGTAAGAGACACGTTTTCAGATGATTCTGGTCTTACAACAATTAAAAAGCAAGGACTTGAGACAGATTTTGCTGCTCCATCATGGCCTGAAAGGCTTCGCTACTACTTCAAAATTCTTGAGACCTCTAGATATATTTAATGCCAGAACCAGTACAATGTACAATTATTTTTTTAATTATGTTTATTTTCTTTTCTTGGTTTCTAGACGTTGAGGTTGGATATGAAAAAAGAAATTTGAAGTAGTGACAAAAAAAAAAAAAAAAAAAAACATTTTCCATCATTATGCATGCGTTTGCCTCTTGGATTCAAACCTAAGTTTTTCATCTCAAATTTTATTTTTCTTTTTTGAAAAGTCAATAAAAATTATAACTAGTTTTTGAAAAATTAACCAACTTCAATTTAAAATTTTCATTTCAAACCCAGAACCTACATAATTGTGGCTTTCTATTACTTTGGGTGAACATTACTCTCTTGTTGGGAAGTACAATGGAGAAACAAATATGTTTAAATTCATAAGTTAGAACATAAGTTTTTCGTACACATTCAAATTTTATTTGTAATTCTGAAAGAATTTCCCGATACTAGTTTGATGATCATTTGCGTACTTTTTTAGATCAAATCCATGTGGAGGCTTGCAAAGCAGTACGTGTTTGGAGATGATGAAAAGGCAGACAAGGTTGTTGCCAATGCTATTGGGGTTGATTGCTGGTGAGAGCTTTTGAAATATTGTTTGCATTAATTGGTGCTTCTTTTGGAGTCTTTTTTATTGAATATGGCTCATCACAAGTTATTTTTGGAAGACATTAATAATGACAGAAAATAGACGGGGTTTAAATGTTTTCTTTCTTATTGTGTGAGGAGAGAGATTTGGATAAAAGTTTAATATTGGAAATTTAATAGTGTTTTCATTTTTCTTTTTATATTCTTACCGTAAAATTTTAACAAATTTTCTTTAAATGGATGTGTATTTTGGTTGAGTATTTGCTTATGCTATAGCACTACTTCCTATTGATTATATTGAGCTGGTTATGGAGAATACACAGATATAAATACATTTTCAGACGTACGTTCAAAATGGCATTCTCAATTGTTTTTCTTTAAATTGAGGGTAGAAGGATTCGACTTCTTCAGCTTTTGATAGAGTTAAATATGAAATTACAATTAAATTATGCATGCAACCACGGTATTCTCAACATTAATAAGCCACATTTTAAAAATTAAAAAAAATAAAAAGATGAACTGAAATGTACTTTTTGTTTTTTTCTATCTTTCTGTTTTTGAAGGGAACTTAAATGCACTTTTAATCAAAATATGGTATTTTGGTTGAGTATTAATCTGCATCCATAAGTATATACTTTTCGGAACCAAAAAAAAAAAAAAAAAAGATTTTAGTGGGAAATTCGATAGAAAATTAATTAAGAGGTGCATATGAACAAACAATAATTGAGAGGACTGCGGGGGAAAAAAACGATCACTCAGGGATACGTTTTAAAAACAATTATTCTAATACACAATTAGAGAAAAAAAATATTTATGTAGAATACTTTAATACATGTTATTTACCAAAAAAAAAAAAAACTTTTGAGGTATGTTTTATATGACTGAAAGGAATATATATATATATATATATATATATATATATCTCTCTCTCCAAGAGGATACATTTAAGAAAAATTATTTTAACAGGAGAAAATTAGAGAAGTGGTTTTATGAGAAAATATTAATTGGGAGAGTCGCAAGAAAAAATATAATCAGTAGGGATAAATTTGAAAAAAATATTATTTTAATAGCATAATTACGAAAAAAAAACACTCATAAACATTAATTTTGATATAAAAATATTTTTAAAGCATTAATAAAACATATCGGAAAAAAATTGAAAGAGAAGGAAATTTTTTTTTATACTATACGTGAAAAACCTGATTTTTGTTAATTATTTATTCAGATATTTATCTAATTAATTAGAGTTTTTAATTGTGTTACTAACTTTGTTGAAATTTGAGGAATTGTTGTGAAAATTATAACTTTGTCCTCTTAACTTTTAAACATTACCCTTTGCCCCACAAAATTTCTGAATTTTAAGAAAGTGCCCCAACCTGAGATCTGAACTTTTCTCCGTCCCTTTTTTTAAGTTCTCCTCCTCCTCTCATCTCTCTCTGGCCGATCTCTCTCTCTCTCCTCACGATCTCTCTCACTCTCACTCACACGCTTCTCTTCTTCTCTTGACGGAAGCATAATCGGAGCTTTCTTCCTTGGCTTCACCACCAAGCTTTCCTCTGAGTAGAAGGCCAATTTCTGCAGCGAAACGTTTCGAGCAAACGAGAAATCTTTGAGATCTTACAACTCTGAGGTAGGGTTTTTCTCTCTTAAATAAACTTAATCTGAAACTTCCCAATTGAACTGGTGTTTCCTTCTTGATTCCAATTGTAAGTGCGATTAAATCTGTTTTGTCATTCTTAAATTAACTCAATATCATTAGATTCTGTGTTAGTTCTGAATTTTTTGGATATTTAATTTAAATCACGATTGAATTTTACATTTTTTTTTTTCAATTTGTCATCTTTCTGAGAATTTATGTAAGTAGATTTTGGTTTTATATATATCTGGGGATGAATTTCGTTCCTTTGAGTTGGTTTTCATGCCTTTGTCAATTTTGATAGAATATTAGTTTGTCTGGAGGAACTTATAGTAGCAATGCCTTTCATGTTCTGTGCAGGCATTCAGACGTGTTTTTTTTTCGATCGGAAGGAGATTAACACATACCCGTTACACCCACAAAAGTTCAATTTGGTGACACATTTTGGGTGTAACCATGAATTTCTTAATGCGATCTACTCCGAGTGTGACTGCAGAACAGGCGTCTGTTCCTGAACCACCAGCAGAGACGTATTACGTGTCAAAACCTGCAGCATCTTTGGAGTCTCTTATAGCTGAAGATCCGTATCCACGGTATTCCAGAGTCGAAGAGCATGATGGAGAGAACGATGGTTTTGTGGGTGAAAATGCCGGCATTGCAGTTCCAGATTCAAATAAAGACTCCTCTACCATGGCTAAGCATACTGATGTGTCTGAAGAGGAAGGATGGATTACCATTCCCTATAGTATGCCCTTACCACTACAGCCAACATGTCTCTGTATATTTTTCTTACACTATTCATTATCTATTTCGGACTATCTATGCACACACATAAATGTATCGGATTATCTATGCACGTATAGTTCTGGAAAAGAAAATTCTTTTATTGAAAAAAGAGGGCAAAAAATCTGTAGCAAATACTTGTCATTGCTTCATTTCTTGTCAAGATTTAACAACAGCAGAAGGTGATCATATTATCATTATGAATCTGAGATTGCTTTATGATTGATTTGGAAGATGCTAAACAACAGCCTATTTCTCTTGCTTCTCTGTATGCTTTTAGTGTGTGAACACTGCCCTTTGTTTCTAATTTTGTCTTAAATACGAACCAGGTGTAAGGTTAATTGTAGTAAAGACGATTTTGATTTAGAAGAGGATTTGATGTTGATGGAGTATAATTGGTTGTTCGCTTTTTCTTTATGAGCAGTCCTATTTTGCGTTTTCTATTTAAGTTTAGACAAAACCACATGACATGGTGGACGACCACTCTTCTTATAATCTGTAAGAAGCTACGATTGTTGCGACTAATGCTTGTTATGATCTTGTAGAGGAACTCCCAGATGATTGGAAAGAAGCACCAGATATAAAGTCATTACGCACGTTGGATCGCTCCTTTGTTTTTCCTGGTAACTCTTTCTTGAGTTTCCCCCTTCTTTTAGTCTCAAATAAAATGGGTTGCTTCTCATTTTGGAAGATATTTTATTTTTTCAGAAGAGAGATCTGACTTTAGCTTCTCATCCAGGCGAACAAGTTCATATACTGGCATGCTTAGCAGCATGTAAGCAAGATGCAGAAATTATAACTCCTTTTAAAGTTGCTGCTTTGATGAGTAAAAATGGCATTGGGAAAAGTCCACAGAAACAAAATGGAAACGCCGAAGATGGAAAAGGAGAAATGAGCCCTGGAAGTCAAGATATAGATCAGAACATTGAAAATCTACTAAAGGAGGAGATTGATCAAAAAAAGGATGTTTCCACTGGTGAATCTCTTCTTAGAATGGAAGACCACAGAAGACAGACTGAAATGCTATTAGAAAGATTTGAGAAGTCCCATTATTTTGTTAGAATTGCAGAATCAGCCGAACCACTTTGGTCAAAAAAGAGTGCTCTGAATCAGTTTTCAGAGTCTTCTGAATCTTCTGAGGATGGTCAACATTCTATTGCCAATGGAACCCAGAAAACTGCAAAAGATGTTTCTCACCTTAATGCAGTAATTGATAAAGGAATTTTTGATCCTACAATCTCTGGTGGGGCGGCAAGAAATACTGTAAAATGTTGCTCTCTTCCTAATGGAGACATAGTGGTATGTGTTATTTAACTTGTAGGATGTTAGTAGCATAATTATCTCTGTCATTTTTTTTTTTTTTTCAAATTTAAGCAATGCTGTTTATGCATATTTGGAAGTTCATCAACAAATCTAGCTGTTGATGGCTGAGCTTATGTCCCTCATAATCTGAAATTCTAAGTGGCATTATGAATCTTCACTCTGACATTAGAATAGTAGTTGGGTTCTTAGTTAAACTGCAAGGAATTCCTGTCCAAGTGCAATGCTTTTCATTTATTATCCAATCCTGTACTTTATCTTATAACTTGTCGTTTGGATACTTGTCACTTTTATGATTATATGCATGTCTAGTATGGCCATGTTTAACCGGTTGTTCTGATCACTGATTCTCATTCATTTTCTTGTTTGGAAGGATGCAGGTTCTTTTACAGGTGAATATTGGTGTTGACGTTTTGAATGAACCTGTCATTGAAATTCTTCAATTTGAGAAATATCGCGAGAGAAGTTTGGCTTCTGAGAACCAAAGAAATTTAGCATCTGCAGATCAGGACCCGTGTGGTGAACTGTTAAAATGGTTACTTCCGTTAGATAATACAGTTCCTCCTTCTGCTCGTCCTTTATCTCCCCCCTTAAGTTCCGCTTCAGGATTTGGAAACACAATCGCAAAAGTCCAATTTTACTTCCTCATCTGGTTCTCAGCTTTTCTCTTTTGGCCATTTTAGAAGCTACTCCATGTCATCACTACCCCCCAAAATAATACACCACCTCCTGCACCTGTTAAAGCTATCAGTTCTAAGCCAAGCCTTGAACTTGAAGATTGGGATCAATATTCATCTCAAAAGCCTTGGAAGAGTCAGAAAACTGGTTCTGAAGGGCTTTTATCTTTCAGAGGCGTGTCGTTGGAGCGAGAAAGATTTTCTGTTTGTTGCGGATTAGAAGGCATCTATATGCCAGGAAGAAGGTGGAGGAGAAAGCTGGAAATTATACAACCTGTAGAAATCCACTCTTTTGCTGCTGACTGCAACACAGATGACCTACTCTGTGTCCAGATAAAGGTGCGAATTATGTATGGTCTTGCCAATTCAAATTGTTTAATGATAGACTTAATTGTGTCCTAAGTTATTGGGTTCTATTTGCAGAATGTTTCTCCAGCACATGCACCAGATATCGTGGTTTATATAGATGCTATAACAATTGTTTTTGAGGAGGCTTCAAAAGGCGGACAACCTTTATCACTCCCGATTGCATGTATCGAAGCAGGAGCCGACCATAGTCTGCCAAATCTAGTCCTCAGGTTGTTGTTAACTCTTGATATCTTACTTTACTTTCATTTGTCTCCTCCTGCAAGCAATCTACTGAGGTAAATAATAGAGCAGCGACCCAATGCATCCTTTAGGATGGGACAAGCATCAAAACCTCTCAATTTAATTGTTTTGGAAGAAAAGAAGAACCTAAGGAAGTGGTTTTGCATCAACAATTATTGTTTTGCTCATAGAAATACTTAAGGGATTCGTAAGTTCATTTTGAGCTCATTATAAATTTGGGTTGCAGGAGGGGTGAAGAACATTCTTTATTCTTAACCAGCGACATCTTTGTGGAAAAATATGAAGACCAGTGGTGAAAGAAGTACTCGATCATCTCAATTACCGAACATAAATGCTGCTTCAAGTTTACATCTCCCCTCAAAGACTGTTGAAGGAAAGAGTGTTTCTTCCGCTGGTCAATATGCTATTATGGTATCATGTCGGTGCAACTATACTGGTAATATACTCTACTAAATTTACCTGATTATTGGATTGTTTTTGTCAGCTTTTCTTTGCTTACTGTTTCTCTGTTATTGTTTGTGTTCTATAGAATCAAGATTGTTTTTTCAAGCAGCCAACAAGTTGGAGACCACGTATCTCAAGGGATCTTGTGATCTCTGTTGCATCTGAAATTTCTGGACAGCATGGGCCCGATGGTGGAGTTTATCAGCTTCCTGTTCAGGTTAAAAGATCTTTTCGAGTCAAACAACATGTTTTTTTCCCTTCATCATGTACTTGTGGTTTTATAATCAGTTTAAGATATGTTTGTGGCAATTTCTCAGGTGCTAACTCTTCAGGCTTCAAATATGACATCTGAAGATCTAACTTTGACAGTTCTTGCCCCGGCTTCAATTACTTCACCTCCCTCGGTGGTTTCATTGAATTCTTCACCCACTTCACCTATGAGTCCTTTCGTCGGTTTTTGCCGAGTTTACAGGAAGCATAAGCGGTGATAAACGTACATCCGCAATTCACAGGCTGAGCTCAGCACCTGTTTCATCTGGAAATCAGAAACAGAATGGTAACGCTGGAGCTCGATCAGTTTCTTTCAATGAGCAGGGTTCTTCCATATCCGATGTCATTCCATGTAGTGGTTTGGGTTGCACACACCTGTGGCTACAGAGTAGAGTTCCGTTAGGGTAATTTACCATGTCCTTTGTCTTTTCTTACCTGTGGTTATGGACTCTAAGTATTAACAATTTTCCGTGGTCGCATCAGATGTGTTCCCTCACATTCGGTGGCCACCATCAAGCTTGAGCTGCTCCCATTGACTGATGGCATAATTACACTGGACACTTTACAGATCGATGTCAAGGAAAAAGGTACCATCTCTGCTTATTCCTAGTTAGAACCTGCATGTTTGAAACGTCATCTTCATCAAAAATAAAGGCCACGGAGTATAATCGTTGCCATATCAGTGTGCCAAGGGTCTTGTTCTACTGTTTAAATTGCAGCTTAGGTTGATTTTTTATACTCCTAAAACACATGCTTCTTCCTTCAGCTTTGATTTTAGTTATGGTATTACATATAATTTCGGGCGGTCATCATATGATTGAACATTATCCTTCCAAATTGTTTACACATTGAACTGGCAACGTATATTTGCATTGAGCAATACTATAGAACTCCGTCAGGTTGAATTGGGATCTCCCATTATGTGTGGGCCCCACCAGGATACCATTTTTCATTTCATTTTCATTTTCATTTTTGCTGATCGACCATGATGACAAGAATATTGAAGTTTCGGTTTTGGCACCAACAGGTCTAACCTATATCCCCGAGCACTCGCTAAAGATAAACGCGACTTCCAGCATTTCCACGGCAATTGTTTAAGATGGATCGATTTGGAACATTTGTATTTTACTCCACTTTCTTGAGCTATGGAAGAAACTCGAAGTGTGAATCGATTTGTCGCCCAGGGTTCAGCTCTTAGCAACAAGCACCCGAGTAATTTTTCCTTCGCATCAAACGAATTCGAAATTGACATTAAGATATACGGCCTCAGATTTTGTCTTGCGACCAATGCTCTCGAGGACGGCAATTGTCGTGCTCCCCTTTCATGGGAAAAACTATACTCTTTGTAGATGAATCTTCGTGTGTGAATAGTTTAATACTCTTGAAAGGATCATAAAAATCGTGTTTTCCCTTTTTTTTTTTTTTTTTTTTTTTTTTTTTTTTTTTTAAATGCTTTCTGTTGATTTATACAGATTTGAGGCAACCTCTTTTTTTCAGTTCAATGTACCTCGAATATATAATATCATATTATCATCTTTGTTTTTTTTTTTTTTTTGGCTGGAATAACACACATACTTTATTTCTTCTTGTGTGTTTGTCGGATTTTCCTTTTAAATAGTGCAAAACATCGACTCTTCTACTAATTTTTTAATACCAACTAATGTTGCAACTGAGTTCCTTTTTTAATTAATTAAAAAATTCTAATAATTCTAACCAATAGAAAAATGCTAAATATCAGTTAGAAATTGACATATAAAATTATGTAAGAGATTATTGTCTTTGATAATGGTACTTGTCGTTTTTGGTTTTTGTTTTTTGTATTTATTTATTTGTTTATTTTTTGTTCCCTCTGATCTTTCATCAAATGAACATCTTAGTATTCTGATTTCCATTTTGACAGGAAAAAAATCAAGCAATTTCTATGATTCAGGTTTGTGTGTGTGGATAACCAAATGCCTTTTTTTTTTTTTTTTTTTTTTTTTTTTTTTTTTTTAATATCTGGATGCTGGCTAGTGCTCTAGTGCTGAGTGCTTGCCCATGTGGGAGAGTCAAAAAATTGATTGGTCCATTTCTGACCTATCTGTTGTATATATAGGCTTGGGCATGAGCTAGCTAGATGTTGGGATTTTTTATTTTTTTTATTTTTTTACCAAAAGCTGTAAATATCAATACAAGTCTTCTATGGTAATGACCATGTCAAGCTTGCTTTGATAAATTATTCCTTAGAGTCATGCCCTTGTTTTTTCTTGGGAAAAGGAATTGAAAAATGCGTTGCCCCTTTGATAAGGGTTCTTGTTGTTACCAATCAATTACATGTATAAATACATAAATATATAAATAGATATATTTTAATGATTGTCTGGTATGATATTTACTAGCATCCTTGACAAACAAACTCATGAGATGGGAATAAATTATTGTCACGGAGTAAACTAGCACATTTTTTTAGTCATATTAGTTTACAAACTAGCATAATGTGATAACTGAATAAATATGTAAATTAATGTGCATGATTAATTGGCATAATGGAAATTGGAAGTCAATCCTTTTGTGTTGCACGCTGCCACTTGGAAAAAAAAAAAAGTCAAATGTAGTTACTTATGCTAACAAACTAGCTCTTAAATAAATACTTTATTTTATACTCATTTAATGTACTTGTTAAATGTACTCATTAAAGTAGTGATTTTGTTTTTGTTTTTTGTTTTTTTAATTTTTAGCTGTTATTTGAGTCTATGGTTTCTCCTTTTAACTCATACTACCTTTATCAGCTAGAACAACAATGTGTTTTTATTATTTTTCTAGACACAATAGTTTTTTGGTACATTTAATTTTTTAGCTGTTATTTATGTCTATAATTTTTTTTTCCACTCACATATTGAGTTTATTTCTTATTGAGAAATCTAGAGGAATACCCTTTTTCCTAGGAGTATAATCTTACATAGATTTTATAAAATTTTGTAAGCATTATAAAATCTATAATCTCACTTCTTCCAATTATATTTCAACTTAAAAGAAAAAGAGTACAAAATGATAGATTCCCTTAATTCTCTCTTTCCTGTGTGTGTGTGTGTGTGTGTGCATTTTCTTTGTCGTATTTGGTATCTAGAGTAGCGGTGGCGTTGAGTACGACAGCCATCAAACTGGGCTGGTGGTAATAATAAAATACCCACTAGAAGTTTGACTATTACGTCTTAATTTGTTCTGAAATCAAACTTAGAAAACTAATCACACCATTATTTGACATTATTGCTATGCTAATGCTAGCATTAGATCCAGACTTGCGTTTAAGTTTAATTCTAATTAAATTATATTTTTTCATATCAATTTTTTTTCCTGAAAAGTCAACAAAATTTATAACTAGTTTTTGAAATATCAACTAATTTCAATTTAAAAATTTCATCTCTAACCGGTAAATTAAACGCAAGTTTCATCTACTATTTTGTTTGCACGACATTTATCTCCATTATTTTGTAAGAACTACTCTAAAAATCACCAATTTATTTTTCTAGTTCTTCTGTAGAGATTTTAATAATAGGATATGAATTTGTTCTTTCAAAAATTTATACTCCAATCAATTATAATATAAATCCACATTTCTCTTTTCTTCTTTTCCATTTTCAAGAAATTCAAGTTTTTAGAAGCATATAACTTTCTTAATTTCCGTTGAACCAACAAATCTATATTACTAATTAAAATCCAAACACAAATTAAGTTTTTACGCTATTTAAAATAATAATTTTATTTCAATTTAAACTTAAATCAAACACACTTTTCAAATAAAAATTCAAAAATCCAACTCAAACCTATTTAAAACGGATTCAAAAAAATCTACGAATATGAAAATATTGGAATTAAAAAAAATATCAATCTATAATTCTTTCTTTAATTCCTCTCCATCTTCTTCTTTTTCTTTCTTTTCTTTTCTTTTTTTTTTTTTTTTTTTCAAAAGAAAGCTACAAAGCAAATCTTAAAAGGCCTCACAATTTTTCCAACATCCAATTACCTACAAACTTGTGCACCAAATCATTAGAAACTTCTCTCAAAGGAAAAAAAAAAAATTAGAAACTCTTCCTACATAAAAAATAGGGTTCGGATCACTATTTGAATACATTCGGTTTAGATTCTCAATCCAAATTAAATAAAATTTCAATTTAAGTTTATTATCCAAACAGATGTTGAAAATCAAATTAAAACAGAAATTGCAAAAAAAAATTCCAATAAAACTAGAATTACAAGTTATTGGAGAATGATAAAAGCTTTTTTTTTTTTTTTTTTGTAGCAGAATAATAAAAGCTGAAGTTAATTAGGATTACAGAAACCTAGTTAGAGTTTATTAAGGTAATAACTAATTAATTAGAAATTAAAAAAACAGAAAAAGAAAAGAAAAAGGGAAATATGGAGATGGCATGTACAGCAAGGATGATATCAATCTGACACGCGCGTTAGCCTCCCGCCCACCCAAGCTGCACACGTCACCATCCGAGTGGGTCCCGCCAGTATTTCTCTCTCCTGCCCAACCTGCCCACATTTTCCTCAATGTTTTTTCCCAACTTTGCCCGATGTGCCCGCCTCGCCTTTCTTCGTTAAGACCCACTTTGTACCGATTCGGGCAGGCACCTCGGGCAGCTCATCACCCCCTGCCCGTTTTCTCCGGGCAGCTTCATTTGCCTTTTCCGTGGTCTTCGATTCCATTTAAAAAAAAACAAAAAACAAAAAGAAAGAGGAGAGAGAAAGAAAGAAGAGGAGAGAGGGAGAGAATCGATAATTCGGAGCATGATTATTATATCTCTATACATCTGCTATATTTATATATATAAAAATATATAAACATTTTTTTTTTCCAATTTAATTACTTGCCCATCTTTAAACTCGTCAGCTTGTGAGAGAGTCCATTTTTTCTGAGATTTCTGTATCTTAGAGCAGACATTTTCTGGTCCAACTTCAATTCGGTGCATTTTTTCTGTTAAATCCGGTACTTTCTCCTCGAGGATGTTTCTTTCCTTTTCTTCACAAATTTTTATCATCAAAATCTCGGCTTTATAAACTTTATTTTTTTTTATTTTTTGATTTTTCATTTGTTTTTTTGGGGTGGTCAAGTTTGATCTACTTTGCGTGATCTAGTTCTTCTCTCAACTGGGTTTTGCCCTCTTTTTTGGTGGTTTTTTTTTTAGCTTGATCTTTCTGGGTTTTGGAAGAAAGTCATTGAATTTCGCTCTCTCCTTCTCTCCTCATTCTCTTCTCTCGTCCTCTCTATGGAGGGCGTGAGAGGGCATGAGCTTGATTGGGTCTGGTGGAGAAGTGGGTCTGTTGATGAAATATCATCTGGCGTATTGACAAATTGTAGGGTTTGGGTGAGATGGGAGTTGGTGCAGAGAATGGAGGTGGAGTCTTGGGATTTGTATAAATCATCAAAGGGAAGGTAAAGAGAAAGAAGAAAGTGAAGAAGCTGAGGAAGAAGGAGCAGACTGGGTGTTGGGTTAGGCTTGAGGTTTATTGGAAGCTGCAATTATTCAAAGATCCAAAGTTGATAGCTCAATCAGGGGAACCAGCACTCACTATGGTAAATTTTTGATTTTCTCTTTTCAAAGCCTTCTTCTCCCCCCCCATTCTCCCCCCCCCTTCCCCCCCACCCCCCCCCCCCCCCCCCCCCTCCCCCCCCCCCCCCCCCCCCCCCCCTCTTCCTCTCTCTCTCTCTCATGGTTGTGTTTTGTTTATGAATTTCTGTTATGGTTCTAGTTATGTTTGAGTTTACCAAACTATTGCTCGAGTCTTGTGATATATATATATATATATATATATATGTGTGTGTGTGTGTTTGTTGAAAAGCAAACTTTGGGTTGGAAATTTTTGTGATAGCTAGAGAGTTTAACTCATGGTTATCTGGATGAAAGCTTGAATTATCCCTGAAAAAGAATCAGCAATGAGCTCTATGTTATGTCCACTGAAGAGAACTTAGTTGAGTTTTAATTTGTCTCCTTTGGACGGAAAGGGGATCAAAAGTATAAAGCTTTTAGGTCCTCAAACAGGGTGATTCTTATATCAAAGCTGGAACGCAACATATAACATTTTACCCGTTTTTTTCTGTTTGAAGAAACTGTGAGCAGGATGGTGAAACTAGTTAGTTGAAACGGCTAAAACCAAACACGAAACAAGTTGGTGAATTGAGCAAGTTTTGTGTTTGCCTTGTACTGGTTTATGATTGCATCTATAGTTGTCTAGAAGATAAGCATTCAAATTTGTAAATGTAGGCTATTAATTGGTTATACCAAATGGAACAAGTAAATGTTAATACGTTCCTCTTGTAGGCATAACCAAATCATTTAAGTTGGTTCTTTAATTTCGGTGGTACACATGACTTTAGCATAGTTAACTTTTCTTTTTTCAATTATGATGCTATGTTTGACATATCATAAATATTTTTGTAACACTCGTGGAAGTTGAACTTTTATCTTGTATCACATGTTATCAAATTGGTAACGTGTATACTTGTGTTTGTAGAGTGCTTTTGTCTTACCAAAATTCTTGTATGCTTAAACCTCTACAGTGATTACTGCTACACGATCAAGTTAATGGCTAATGTAGAACCAGCTTAATTCTTCTCTTTCAGGCTATAACTAATATTTTTGTTCTCCAAATGAATATCCAGAAGCGAAATCGGCAAATGATACAAGCAGAGACCAACCAACTGCTGCAATTGTCTCATCCACGACCACGAGTAATGCGGAGAGTAATTCTTCAATGTCAAAAACTCGAAGAGGAACTTAAAGTTGCTTCTCGACTGCGAAAGTTCACATTTAATGATCTCAAGTTGGCAACTCGAAACTTTAGACCCGAAAGTCTTCTTGGCGAAGGTGGTTTTGGTTGTGTGTTCAAGGGTTGGATTGAAGAAAACGGAACTGCCCCAGTAAAACCAGGAACAGGGCTTACAGTTGCAGTTAAAACTCTCAACCATGATGGGCTTCAGGGTCATAAAGAATGGCTGGTTCGTAACTTTCCTTATTTGTCGCTTCCTACAGGATTTTTCACCATCATTAAATTTTCTTTTGGTCGTCTTTAGTTTTGATTCTTTCCTCGTTTTATGTGACAGGCTGAGGTGAACTTCCTTGGAGACCTTGTTCATCCTAACTTAGTTAAACTTATAGGATATTGCATCGAAGATGATCAAAGGCTGCTAGTATACGAATTTATGCCCCGAGGAAGCTTGGAGAACCACCTCTTTAGGAGTATGTTACTTCCGTCCTTACCATTCTCCCAATGTTTATTCAGCAATCCTAATATGTATTTCTGAGCATGTTACTGTGATGGCCCGTGCATAGAAAATTTACATGCACAAGGTGTATTGTGCACAACAAAACGCCCAGCTACACCAATATGCATTTCTAACCATGTGCTGTAACTTTTGAGTAGCCTTTAATATTGATAAATGCTTTTAGATTTTATTTTTCCTGACATTCTCTACTCACTTATGCTTTGTGCAGGGTCCTTACCTCTTCCATGGTCTATTAGGATGAAAATTGCATTAGGTGCTGCAAAGGGTCTTGCCTTCCTCCACGAGGAAGCAGAAAGACCTGTCATATATCGGGACTTCAAAACCTCCAATATCTTATTGGATGCAGTATGTGACAAAGTCTTTGACGTAATCAGAAATTTCCTATCGTATCTTTACTCTTACTAAAAGTTTTATTTCAGGATTATAATGCGAAACTTTCTGATTTTGGACTCGCCAAAGATGGTCCTGAAGGTGATAAAACCCACGTGTCGACCCGTGTCATGGGAACTTACGGTTATGCAGCCCCAGAATATGTAATGACTGGTGAGTGTGGAAAACTTTATTTCCGGTGCTTTCTCCCTTACCTTATAAATTTACTAGTATGGTGGCTTAATCGCCCACGAAATGCTTTATGATTCAGTTCATGTGGTTTATCTTTTTTTCTTTTTTTGGAAGGGTCATGTTTTATCTTTAATATCTCTCAACTGCCAGGAAGCTTGTAAAGCACTGTGATTTTTTGAATTTCATGCTAGGGTCTCCTTTTTTCCGAAACTTCTTAAAATTGTGTTTGGCGATAGGATATATATAATAGGCTCATGAGTTCCTGAAGATTAGTAATGTTAACTAACTAGTTCTGGATCTCACCGAACTTTTTAGGTTTTGCAATACTTATCGCTGTGTTTCTTTTTCTTTATCTTGTGTTGGCCAAGACTTTTTCTTATTGTCACTACTTACTACCGACAGGACATCTTACATCAAGGAGTGATGTCTACAGTTTTGGTGTGGTTTTACTTGAAATGTTGACTGGCAGAAGATCGATGGACAAAACCGACCTAACGGTGAACATAACCTAGTAGAATGGGCTCGGCCACATCTAGGGGAGAGAAGAAAATTCTACAAATTAATAGACCCTCGGCTCGAAGGGCACTTTTCGATCAAGGGTGCTCAAAAAGCTGCACAGCTAGCTGCACATTGCCTTTGTCGGGATCCAAAAGCCAGGCCCTTGATGAGCGAAGTCGTTGAGGCCTTGAAGCCACTGCCGAGCCTCAAGGACATGGCGAGCTCTTCGTACTATTTCCAGACAATGCAGGCAGACCGCGTCGCGTCCAGCCCGAACTCGAGAAATAGTGTCAGAACACAAGGAGGATTAATGTCGAGGAACCCTAGGAGTCTTTCGATACCTAATGGTATCCATGCTTCTCCATATCACCATCAGTTTCCCCAGCAATCACCAAAACCTAACGGCAAAGCATAGAGGGATTGAGTTTGCTGCAACCATTTCTTCTTTTAGCCCGCCCTTTTTCGGTATAGATGTATCTTCTGTTAAAGCATTTGTTCTTGAACAACGGGAAAAAAAATGAAGCAACAAAGAAACAAGTTTGCTTGATGTTGTGTTTAGAGTGGTGACCCTAGAGAATGTGAAGGGAGGGAGAGAAGCTTGTTGAGCATAATTTACTCTTATGCCATGTTGTTTTAGAAGCACTTAAAGATTGTTACCCCCCCCTTCTTGTATCATTTTCTCTTATTCCTTGATCCATACAAGTCCTTGTTCCATAGTCACACGCACTTGGTTCCGTTTGGATCATGGATTGTGTTTGAATGTTCATTCAGATTGAATGTTTGCATTCAAATATAGAATTTGAATTGCGCATTCAAATTAAAGTTTGTTTAGATAATTTTTATTAAAGGAAACATTTAAATAGTATAAAAGTAAAAAATAAGTGTGCACAAATTTTTAAAAAGTGAAAATTTTAATTTAAATTTTAGTTGAATTGTTTTGAATAGTGAAATCTTTCATCACTAACCAAACTTACAGCGTCTTTTGGGAAGATAAATTTGAACAAAAAGAAAAGAAATATGTATTTTTTTAGTGAAGAAAAAATCCCACTCTCCGTATGTCAAGATAAATTTAGTGAAGATAAATTCGGAATCAAATACTAAAATTGTCCTTTACTCCCGTATGTCAAAAAAGTTGCCGGACAGGTTTACAATGCTCCTCTCCGACCAATGTGAAGAAGTGCATATATAATCAAAAGGAGAATAAAAATAAAGAATATAATATAATTGCCGTTCTTGAAAAAGACAAAATTGGCCATAAATAAAGGATAAATATTCAAAAAAAAAAAAAAAAAAAAAAAACAAAGACATGACAACAGAAAGTGAGCCGCTCAAGAGTCGAGAGTAAGAGGGACAAAGAAGAAAGAAATAAAACGTGGATTTGTCTGTCGAAAGTGCAAGGCTAATTTTTAATTTTATTCTTTTTTTTTTTTTGGCAAAAGAGACAAAAAAAAAAAAAACAAAAAACAAAAAACAAAAAAAAAAACAAAAAGAGAGAGAAAAAAAAAAAAAAAAGGGGTGTAAAGTAGCAATGGGACATTTGTTCTTTGTTTGTGATGTTTAGCCATTAATATATGAGATGAGAAAAAAGGTACATTTACGTTGTTCTTTCCTGGTGCTGTATAGCCGTTTATAAATGACTTAAAAAAAAAAAAAGTTTGTTCTCTGAAAAAAGAAGTGTTTTTTTTTTAGGCTCATGCAAAGGGTGTTATTATTTAATATAGAGTGTTGACGCCCTTTGCTAGTGATGCTTATTGATTAGCCATTTATAATTGTTAAAAAGAAACTTAAAATAAAAAATAAAAAATTGGAGTGAAAGAAAGAGACCCCCAGATGGTTGGATCATAATCACCAAGCAACAAAGCAGGACCTTACACTTAAAATAAAATAAAAATAACTAATAATTTATTGATATAATAAATTTATAAATAAATAAATAACATTATCAGTTATCAGCATCTTCCACCACATCACCTACAACCCAGATGGTAGGCCGTGAGCACTGGTACTATGACCCTCTTTTGTCAACTTTTTTTAATTCTTCTTTCCTCCCTTATTAGTTTAATTCATTTTAATTAACTAGGTGTCTATTGATAAACCTAATAGAATCTTAAAACTGTTATATTTCAGTCCTTGCATTAATGATGATGAAGAACATCAATTTGTCAATTAGTTTTCTTTTTTTTTTTTTTTTTACTTTAATTTACATTTTTCCTAGAACTTATGCTTGAATCAGCGTTAGGGGTCAAATTTTGCTGCTGCAGGCTGAGATGACCTATTGGATCACGCTTTCTAACTAGTTCTTAATCTTATCTTATCCTTTTTTTCTAAAGAACAAATTATTATTATTGAAAAAAAAAAAAAAAGCACTACACTCTTTATGATTCAAAGGCAAAAGCAACCCTTCTATTCAATAAAAGCCTGCTTCTTTTATTGTATTTAATAGTAATTTGCGTACATATATTCAACTACTTCAATGGTAGAAAATACATGTTTACACCACTGTAACTAGGTTATTCATATTTGTCTCTTTACTTCCTTTTTTTTTTTTTTTTCCCCCCCTTGTGTGGAGACAAACTCTGAACTCCTCCAAGAGTGAGGTTCTATTTCCTTGTGTTTGATTTAGTATGTAGTTTATGCAACTTTTCTGGTAAGCTGCCCTTTGTATGTGCTCTCAAAGATCTTGTCAGCATTGCCAACCTCGAAGCCGTCTCGCCGATGGTGTTCTTTAACCTGAGCAAGTTGGTGATTAGAATTGTAAATCAAACACCACAGATTTAAAAAAAATGCAAGTAATAAGTTCTTAAAAAAAAAAATTATGAAGAGACACAGGATTAACGGTTCTTTATTATTTTGTACCCTACATTTAACTTGCGTACCGTTGATTCAATTTTATATCGAACTTATTCCTTTCTCTCGGTCAAACGCTGATTTTGATCACTTAAATGATGACTTTACTAGTTATGAGCAATAGAATGAACAAGTTGATGATAGTCATTAAGTGGCCAAAACTAGTACGCTTAATAATAGATATCGCATAACTCTATTTCGAACAAATAACAAAAAGAACTAGAAAGTACGGATTGGTTACCTCCTTTTCAGGTAGATTATTGTATTGAGGCAGTACCAAGCGCTCGGCAAACTCGATATAGGAACAGGGGACTGATTCGGTTTTACCATCCGAAAATGTGAAAGAAGTTGAATCCGCAACGGTTGAACTTTGCAGCAGAAGACCATCAGGGCTCACTGGTACAGCAAGATTTGAATGTTTAGCCATATAACCATCATTAAGAATTCAACTTTATGTTATATCTACTCTGATCTCAGAAAACAACCTTTCAGAATCCCGCCTTCAGAATTCAATTTGAATCCATTCTCTTCGATGAACTGATTGAGACTTTTGATGTTTCTTAAGTGAGATTTCAGCAGGTGAGCAGATATGGTGACATGGTTCAGCGCATAGCCATTGACAAGGGTCCAGGCAGCATATTCACTTTCCCTGTGTTCAAAAAACATACACAAGCCTTTAAATCGAAGAATAAGGTCCAAGCATTTTTTTTTTTCCGCAATGTTGGTCAATTAAACTACTGTCTATTTTCACTAACCATGAGAGAAACATAGTGATAACACTCGTGCAAATATGGTACGTAAATGAAATTGAAGTACCTGGCCAATTGTTGAAACTCGGAATGAAGTGGCTTTTCCCATGTTAAAGATCCGAGTGCACTTCCTAGAGCAGCATGCTTATTTCCACTACCCGATGATCCGGTGTACTTTATGATTATTTCCTGAATAGTTTCAAGTAGTTAAGATGAAATAACTACATAATAAGTAACTATAAAAGGAAATGAGAAAATTTAGATGGTAAATTGAGCAAATTGGGCTATTTACACAGTTTCTTTAGCCAAAACAGAACAAATTATATCAGCATAGCAAAGTGTGAAACCAAGTTAGATTGGGAAAAGAAAGTGCATGGCATTGTCTTGGTTGACAACAAAACTAGCACATACCTGGGATTCTGGACTCATTTGATCAACAAGAAGCTCTGATATGAATACTCTTGGCAAAGGTCCGCTAATGCCGCTACCATGCTCCGTAATGGCATTAGAAGGGGGAGAAAACCACAGAGCTTTTAATTTTTTAGCAGGAAATTTCAACTCCTCCCTCTGCGTATAGCCAAAATCCAGGAAAAAGCTAGACAAGGAGTCGATCCCATAACCATTCACCTACGAATTACAATTCCAAATGCCAAGAAAAAACCTCTTCATCAACAATGCAGACTCCGAAAAAGATATCAAGATAAAATCAGCATACATATAAATTGATCTCAAATTCTCTAGTTACTGAAAAAGTTATGTCCCGGGATATAGCAGGAGTCAAATGAAAAATCATAGCTAACTGTTGAACAAAAATAAAGGTGAAAAACTAAATACCCCAAACGTCCTAAATGCAAAATGATCATAGGAAATGTGGTCATCCTCGACGGACTGAACAAGCTCCAAGATGGCTTTTGCTGTAGGGTTCCTGTTTAAGTACACTGTCTCCATACTCGCTAAAACGCTTCTGAAAAATGATTCAGCTCCCTGCGCCAGACACCGACGATTAAACCGGAAAAACTAACATTAACATAACCAAGTAAACAATAAACAATTTGAACAAAAGTCACTTCGTGTTCCAAAAACTTCAAACATTTTAAATGAGTGTAGAATTTTTGGGTGAACTCTAGTGATTTTAACACTTGATGGACCAAAATCATCTCCTACATTGGCCAGTCCAGTAATGGGACAACCAGGTTATTGTCGTCAGCAATCAAAAGAAGAGCAATGTGATAAACTACTATTCATTTTTAATGAGTTACATATTTAACTCTAGGAGCCTAGATATCCGTCCCACACCACGACATGACAACTTCCGATGTCGTGAACCAACAACCATGGTTGTAGGCTTAGCCTAGCGGTTATTCCACACTCATCCTCCAACATCGAGGTCTAGAGATTCGAGAGATTGACCACGAATCTTGTTGCATTTCTCATGAGGAAAACCCAATGCCTAGCCACAACTTTCCTTGACAAAATACCACCAAGTTAAGGTACACATGCAAAACCCATTTTCCATCTGGATTCAAGCAGGCCTTACATGCATTAACATTCTACTTGGAATCAACTAAAATTCATAATCCAAACTTAAATCAAATAACGAATTTTGTAATTTTACTCTTATATCTCATTCCAATCCTTCAAAAAAAAAAAAAAAAAAGGATTCCATCCCCTACCCTACCCATAAAATTAATTCCCAGTAATTTTGACACTAAATATAGCAAAAGAATAAACCTTTAACAAAATTAAAAAGAGAGAGAGAATAAGAAGAACCTGGAAAGAGGGCTTATGATTTCCATTTTCGGAGCTAGAGCAAGCAACAGCAGAGAGATTTCGTTTCTGGGTTGAGATTGAATGGACGGGAAAGTGAAGGAAAAAAAGTTTGTTAGAATTGGATTGGAGGGAAGAACAAGAAGAAAAATAATAAGAAGAAGATTTAGTTTGGATGGCCGATGAATACAGAGACGACATGGTCGAAATTCTCATTGTCATCATGGGATTTTCTTGCCTTCTGTTTTTTTTTTTCCTTTCAATTTTCAGGAGAAAAAATCTTCGCGGCTGTCGGCCTAAATATGGGACCCACATTAACGTCAGATCACGTGACGTGCATTATATAATTAAAATTAATCATTTCTGTTGGAAGATGATTAAAAACAAAAGCCAAACCTTTTTTATCAAAGTAAATGAAATCATCTGTTATATATTAAAATTATTAAATATTTATTTTATAAATATAAATGTTAAAAGTTTTAATGATATAATATTAAAAAAAAGTTTTTGACATATATGTTAGGTTATCACAAAAAAAATTAAATGTACATGCACATTTAAAAATATTTTAGTAGGATAAATTTAATTAAAAAGTAAATTCATAAAAAGAAAAAGTTTGAGAATTAAGATGATAAATTTAGAAAAAGTTAAAGGAGAAAAAAAACAAAAATCAAGAAAAAGTGAAAAGTAAAAAATAAAAAAAAAATAGTCACGAAAAGAAAAGTAATTTAAATTAAAATTTTAAACTTCACTTTTATAACTAGTCATAGAAGATCATAGCTTACACGTCCAGTTCGTATCCAACACGTCAGCTGTGGGGTCCGCAAAAGTGTCCCATGATAATACGAGGCTTCGAACGTGTTTGAACATTGTACTAGATAAACAAAGAAAATATTATTTATCACGGCACGTTACTTTTTTTTTTTAATTTAATTTTTATTTGGGTACAGTATTTTGTAGGATAATGTGGTGTGAGCATAGCTATAACATACTTCCTTCTTTCTTTCTTTTTTTTTTTTTTTTTTTTTTTTTGACATATGATGTACAATTCAGAACTCAATGCTAATGCAATATTTAGTAAGAATTGTATGGAAGATAAAAAGAAAAAAAGTAAAATATCAAGTCGAGGACAATAGAAAGAAATAAAAAAAGATACATTTTTTGATATAAGAAAAAGAAAATAGGAAAAAAAATTTGCCTAATCTTTTTTTTTTAAATTAAACTTGGAATAAAAGGATTCGAACTCTGTATTTTTAGATGAAGTCATATATAATATTATCGATAGACTATGCTGGTATTAACCAAAATTTGCCTAATCTAGTGAATTATATCTTCATATAATATAAAGAAGAAAAAGCTAAAGGTAGTTACTTGAACATTACAGTTGCAACTTCCTTCCTTTCTAATTACCAAAAAACCCCTATTCGTATCTTTCTTTTTTTTTTTTTTTTTTAATCCCTTCTCCAACCTCCTTCATCTCAACACTTACTGGTCTTGTGGGTTGAATCATGAATTTTGTGGTCTGATAAGGATTGTTGGCAAACTGCCTCGCGATCGAAACCGTTCGATCTTATTGTGGTTGCGGGAGATATAAATGGTGGAGGCCGACACTGCAACATCGATGGCACTGGATGAGGGGATGACTCTGGGAAAGAACTAGAGGAGTCCGCTTGCAACCCAGACCATGCCTCACCGTTGATCTTAGACTGCTGGTTGCAGAGATCCATGCCACCAGTTGGTTTTTTTTTTTTGTTGGATTTGGTGGATTTTGGTTTCAGTAATAAAATCTAAGTATTTTTAAATATTTCAATGACAAAATTCAAAAAATATGATAGAATTGAAAGTTTCCGATCGGTAACCATCTAGTTACCGCTGGCAGCCTCAATAATCAACTGGTTACTCAATGGTAATCAACTGGTTACCTGCCGTAACCAAGACCCACTAATAATTAATTGACATTTTAAAATAAATATTTATGACGTTATCTATAACATTTTTTAAATAGTTTCTCTTGTGCGGCAAAAATTAATCCAAGACATTATTTTGTGATACTTATCAAAAGCACCCAACTTTATTTGAGTGGGTTGAAAAATCTCAAAAGGCCACCCAACTCACCGGATGTTCACTCCTACTTTTCATTAATTTTTAGACAGAATACGTTGATAATTTTGTTAAAAAGTGAGGCTAACTAACAAATTTCATCTAAAAATTAATGAAGAAGACTATTGTAATTATGTTTTTAATAGTTTATGATCATTCCATTTAAAAAAAATTAACAGAAGGCTATTATAACTATGTTTTTAATAGTTTATGATCATTTCATCTAAAAAAAAAGGACCAAAGTTGTTCAAATTTAAAAGTTTAGAGACTAGTAATTTACCAAAAAAAGACAAAAAAAGGTTTTGAATTGGATATTTCAATCACGGTCTCCGTTAAATAAAGTTATTGATATTGAAGGAAAAATGTTGAAAGTTAAAGAACATATACTTATGTAGCAATTTTGTTTTGCATTTTTTTTTTTTCTAAACTTATGCTCCGTTTGCCTCACCATCTCAACTCAAACTTAACAACTCAAATCTCATCATGTTTTTTGTCTTTTCTGAAAAAGATTTTTGTCTTTTCTGAAAAAGTCAACAAAATTTACTATGCAAACTTAAAAATCTCAACTCAACTCAAACTGAACCTGCGATCCAAACGAACCCTTAGTGATTATGCTTTTCTATATCATATTCCTTTTACAAAATGCATGCCAAGTTAAAAGAAAAAAAGAATAAGCAATCATTTAACTATAAAATTTCCAAGGAAGAAAAGACTATGAGCAAATTAAAACAAAGAAAGAAAAATCTTAGGCCTGAACATACAAAGAAGAAAAAACGAGAGTAATGATCTACCAAAAAACAGAGAGTAATGATGAGTATTGAGCCGCCGTTTGATTCATCAGTTGGTGATGAAATTTTTAGTTGAAGTTTATTGACTTTTTTAAAATTAGTTATATTTTTTATTAACTTTTCAGAAAAATATAAAAATTGATATGAAAAATTTGAGCTCCAATTGAAACACCAAACAAACCATATATGTTGTAAACGGTAAAATATAGAAGAATGGAAAAATCATAATAAATTGTATATCAATGGTCTGTAATTAAGGACTTTTTTTTTTTTTTTTTCAAGAAATGGGATGACACGTGGTAAAAGATAACATAGAAAGTTACAAAAAGAGCGTTTTTCTCAACTATGGATTGCAAGTATATCCATTACAAAAAATGTGTTTTATTTGGATCACTCATTTAATTATACTCTATTGTAATGTTTATCTGATTACTTATAATGTTATAGTTAAATACACCTCAAATTAAATAGTACATAATTTATTTTACTGTTTTTTTTTCATTTTTATTTAAAATTTGATAATCCCATCACACTCTATCTTTCTCTGGACCCATATCCATTTACTTCAAATATTAGCAATTCATATATACATTTTATTTAAATATAATTAGTAAAAGAGATATCCAAACATATTTTAAAATACATTTATTTCATGGTAATACAATATCAAATTGAATGTGAAGCATAGCTAACAGATGGTCAACACATTTTTCAATTGAACTCTTATCCTAAATTGTAACACACATTTTTTTATCATTCAATAATTGAAAAATAGTATATATTATACTCTGAAATATAAAATATACTACGGGGGAGTTTGGGGTTTCTTTTAAACCCAAATTTTTTTACTCAGTTTTTGTTTTTTTCTTAAATTTTTTTTTGTATTTTTTGAAAAAAACTTTTGTCTTTTTTAAAAATTCAAAAAAAAATACTATTAAAACTAAAAAATTTCAACTCAAATTTATTCACCAAACAAACCCTATAACTCTACACGATAAGTCTATTTGTTTAGGATAATGATAATCTTTTGGTTCAATATTGAATTCTATCCTCTTCATTATCTTGAGGTTTTGGCTAAGGAACGACGCATTCTCTCAACCGAAATTTATTTGACCTTTTGATGGGACATAAATTACGAAATTTATTGCGAGAACTGTATTATTATTTCAATCTTGATTAATTTTTTTAATCGTTAGATGACTGAAAATAATTAAATGATTAAAAATTAAAATATTGAAAATTTAATTTAAGATAGAATAATAATATCTATTGTAGAATCAAAATACAGTCCTGTCCTAATTTTTTTTCTTTAAAAGAAAAAAAAAAAAAAAAAAAGGCAACTTAATGGTATAATTTGTCCGGATAAGAGAAAATATGAGGTGGAGAATGTTGTTGACTTCTGAATTCCAGCTCATATTTCCTAAGAACACAGATAAGCAATTTTAGTAATTTTTTTATTTTTTATTTTTGTTGCTGATAAGCAATTTTAGAATTTAATAAATAAATATAGGTTTTGAAGCGATTTAGTACATGAATCGAATTTTTAAAGCCAAAACAAGTGTAAACAGCTCATAATTATTTTGCCAAGACCCAAAAAAAGGGGTTAAATAAAAAGGGTTAAAACTCGATTTTATTATCTTTTTTTTTTTTTTTAATTTCCAATATCTGTTATCTTCGGTTATCCTTAAAAAAGAAAATCGAAAAAAGAAATAAAAAGAAAAAGAAAATTGGAAATTTCGCGGAAAAAGCTGGGAAAATTCAACTAATATTTTTCTTTTCCCCATTTTCGTTGCTGATAAATTAGTATGCTCTGTACAATTGATTACTTTTTTCTTTTTTTCTTTTTTTTGGAAGCTGGGAAAATCCCATTTTCGCATTTTCGCGGAAAAAGCTGGGAAAATCCAACCAAAAATTTTCATTCACTATTCATTTTCCATTTTCTTTCTCGAGAAAAAAAGAAGAGAAAATCGCTCACTTTCTCGCGCCGCGAGAATCCTTGGTACATGCGTCGTGTCTTTTCAGTACTCCATAGGTGAGCAACAAAGCTTCAATTCGCTGTATAATCCTTAAATTCGCAACTCGGATTTTCTTTTCTTCTTCATCTTGTAATGAAATTTCGAACAGACGAGTTAGGATTTTCTTGCACGATTTTTTATTCCGTAGTGATGAGGCTCATAAGGTTTGAATTTGATCCGAAATTATTTATTTTCCTGGTAACTGTTTTTTTAATCCTTGCTTTGAGATAATTTGATGATTAATTTGGTTCTTGAATTATTCTTATCTTAAATAAAAAAAAATTTCGTCTGCAGTTAACGCTGGCTTTGGACTTGTTTATGCTGTATTGTAGTCCGTAATTTATTTTATTGCTCGAAATTTGGAATCGAATTTTTATCTTGTCGTATCTGAGATATAAGACTCGCAGGAAAGTTTAGAAGAGAGGTTTATGCAAAATATATATGCATTAAAATCCTCTCAAATTTTTTTTTAGAAATTCAACAAGATAAATTTGTTCAAATCCTTTAAAAAAAATTCGTTAGCAATTAGTTTGAATAAATAAATAAGCAAGCAGAGATGACATAGTCGTGAGGCGCTTAATGGACCTTTTTTTAATCTTATAAAACTTTTTCTGGGTTTTGAATTGATGAATACAAATTACTGTATCGATAGTGAATCGCTTGAAACGGAAGCCAATAGTAAATTGGAGGACTGTTTTTCATCGTTTTAGTTTCTTCTATATTAATCTAGTTTTTGTTTTTGTTTTTATTTTGGTTTTTGAGGAAAACATCATTTTAGTCTTACGTCTTCATATGTTTATCAGAGAGTTTTAAGGTTCTGTGTTTTTTTTTAAAAATTTTTTTTAAAGGTTTTGGGTTCTGTTGCTTATGCTGTTATTTGACTTTTACATATCTGGGGGGTTTTTTTTTATTTTATTTTATTTTATTTTTTATTCTCATTTTCCATTTTTTTTAACATATATTTTCTGTTGCTTATGCTGGTATTTGACTTTTACATATTTGAGGGTTTTTATTTTTATTTTTATTTTTAACTTCCTATCCTTATTTTCCATATTTTTTAACACATATTTGCTATCTTATTATGTTAAGTTAGATCATCAACAGAGGAAAAAAAGAAAAAAAAAAAAAAGAGAATTCAGTTACCAAGCAATAGAGTTCGGGGAAAAAAAAAGTAAATAACCAAATATGACCATTTATTTGAGTTCATTTGCATTTTGTTTGTCACAGAACCATGTTGTCATGCAAATTTGACTTTGAAGCACATATATAGGTTTATCTGGGAACAAATGGAGACTGAAACTGAGTGATCTTGACAGTTTGTTCTCTTGTGGCAGTTTCTTTCCGGAAAAATCTATTGTTTTAACTATGGGCCTTCAATGGGGACAATGTAGCGCTTACTGGATATTCCATACCTTTACGTAAATAAAAACTGATCTTTGCTGTTGTTTGTATATTTGGTAGAACGAAAAAATGGGACAAGCTTTAGGCTGCTTTCAAGTGGACCAATCTAACGTAGCCATCAAAGAAACATTTGGGAAGTTTGATGATGTGCTTGAACCTGGTTGTCATTGCGTGCCTTGGTTTTTCGGGAGCCGTCTTGCTGGGCACCTCTCTTTACGTGTACAGCAGCTGGATGTTCGTTGTGAAACAAAGACAAAGGTTTCTTGCATGTTTTTCTTCATTTCTCGCGCCTTGATGACTGTTAACAGTTAGCTATATATTGCATGGAAGTTTTTGATAAGGACGTTTAATGGGATTCGGATTCTGCTTTACATAATAACAACTTGAATTTTTCCTAGTATTATTCTTTGCTCTTTGTTTATGCAATTTATATGTTTTGAATTGCAATCAATAAGAACATTCTGAATCTCTGATCCATGTTATTTCTCCAGGATAATGTTTTTGTTACTGTAGTTGCTTCTGTTCAATACCGTGCTTTATCAGACAAGGCCTCCGACGCTTTCTACAAGCTCAGCAATACGAGGGCCCAGATCCAGTCTTATGTTTTTGATGGTATGGAGTGTATATAGTACTAAAGCTTGTATTGTATTCGATGAGTTGGTGAACTTTACTTCTTTTAATCCAAATCTGAGATTTATAAGTAGTTTAAGTTGCATCTTTAAATAGAAACATGCCCTATGGTTGAGATTTCTGGTCTCGTTTGTCCTGTGGTCGATATAGTCATATAGATGTTCTGCAGCTAAGAGCTGAGGACTACCTCATAAGTTCAAACTCCCGCTTCTCGAGCGAGAATATCTTTTTAGCCATTGGTGTGGCCTTGCCTGATTAGTTAAGCTCGTTTGAGGAAGTGCCTTTTTATGTTATGTTCATGATTTCATTGAACCGATGATCTTCTTAATCTTTTCCTGGTATAAACCTCTGAGTTGAATGGTTTTCCTGGAAAATCTTGTGCGTCTCTATGCATATCCTTAAAATTGGATCTAATTTGAATTTCTTGCTTCGATTGAATATTGATTTCACGCTTGCATTTCTACAGGAAAACACCCACTTTTAGTTTTCTTTCTACACTTTCTTTTTTGTTCCTTTCCTTAGTTTTGAACTTTTGAGGAGGTGTTCTTTAGTCTAGGTAACTAGTTCCCATAAGGCACTAACAAGATTCTCTTTGACGTTCAGTTATCAGGGCAAGTGTTCCAAAATTGGACCTGGATTCAACTTTTGAACAGAAGAATGAGATAGCGAAAGCTGTTGAAGATGAACTTGAAAAGGTAAGAACCTGTCTACTTTTATTAAAAATTACACTACAAAATACTCGGCCATCTTCTCACTTCATTTATGGATATTGTAGGCCATGTCTCATTATGGATTCGAGATAGTCCAGACTCTTATCGTTGATATTGAACCAGACGAGCGCGTGAAGAGAGCAATGAATGAGATCAATGCAGGTATGTAAATGTTCTTGACCGAGAGTGCTTTTGGGGTGGCCCAAATTTCTCACTATTTCTTTGCTATGTTCTATGATTTTCTTCCTTGGATCATTATCTGCAAAAAGTTTGATGTACGTATCCTACTAATAATAGCTACTAGACTGAGGGTGGCTGCAAACGAGAAAGCCGAAGCAGAGAAGATTTTGCTGATTAAACGAGCAGAGGGAGATGCAGAGTCCAAGTACCTCGCTGGGCTTGGCATAGCTCGGCAACGCCAAGCAATCGTCGACGGGTTGAGGGACAGTGTGCTTGCCTTCTCCACGAACGTACCTGGGACATCATCAAAGGATGTCATGGACATGATTCTAGTGACCCAATACTTCGACACGATGAAGGAGATTGGTGCATCTTCAAAGGCGAACTCGGTTTTCATCCCACACGGACCTGGTGCCGTGAGGGAAATTTCTTCACAGATAAGAGAAGGTTTCATTCAGGCAAATGCGGCTGCCGAGTAGTAATATATAGGACTGCTGTAGATAGAAGCAGAAGTAGTTTTTAAGTTCAAAATTTTGGACAAGTTGATTATAAGCTACTTTACGAAATTGTACCAGTTACTAGTGTGAGAGTGAACAGAGTAATCTCATTCTCTGGTTTGTGCTTTCTATTTAAATACGACGCATCTGTGTGGACTGATATAGCTAGAAGGATGAGTAATAGTCATATGTCACCTTCGTGGCTTCGTCTCTAGTCATTGTAAGATTTTTGGATATTAGAAAGTATTAAAATTAGCATTTTTATATATTGTGAATATATGGATACTGAATTTATATGTATAATCTAACAGTAATTCAACACATTAAAAAAAAATTGCCAATCACTCAATATGAATGTTTATCCGACCCCACCAACAAAGTAGAAGAGTGGGGGGTTTTTACGCACCTTGTGGCTTGTGCTCTCGAATGAGCTCGGCTAAGTTATTTCAAATTTCCTATTCTCCTCAATAGTATTTTAACAACTCATCCAAATTCAAAAGCCACATAATAAACATTATGAAAGGACAAAACTTTTTTGCTCAGTTTTCAAGTATACCGTCCATTGCAAAGGGAACGGAAGAATATGAAATGGAATTTGACAATGGTTTGTGCCAATTATTTTATACAACCCCATGACCACCAAAAGATTTGAAGAAACCAACAACACATCAACAGACTGCAAGTTCATCCGAAAAAGCTACTGTGCTATTGGACCTACCTTATTGCCCCAACTGAAAAAAGACCAACCTTCAAATGGCATTATCTTGGAATCCGTCGCTTATTCTCTAAGGCTTAAGTGCCAAGGCTAGACCAATCTTTGCGCTCTTTTCAATTGCCCTGGTGTCCACTTCTCCTGAGATGGTGAAGAGCGACCTGGGGCGCCACTCATGCTGAATGAGAGCATTTGCCTTCCCGTAATTGTTTACACGAGCCTTCAAAGTAGTAAGCGGATCAAGTGCGTGTTGTGTGCCAATGGTGAGTGTGTTTTCATTGCTTGAGAAGCTATGGGACAGCTCTGCACCAACAGCAGTGTTCGTCAGCAGGCTTACAGAATGGTAGTAGGAGGCAGTAAGGGTGTCGCCTTTATCATTCCTGCATTATTTGAAAAGATCGCACAATTAAGAAACCAAATCCACCTAACTCAACATACAGGAATTGCTCTGTTTATGGTTAAACAGAAGGAAAACAAAAACAACTTACAATGTCAGGGAAGCAATTAGGTCGGAGCGGGTGATATTCAACCCAGCATTGAATTTGGTGAAGTTCCCAGAAGCGGTGTCGAACGACAGATCTGTTCCGGCGGCCAGACAATTGTTTCCGACCACACCAGAAAAGTTGACGGCAGGGTTTGCAGTCAATCCAATGCTAGTGCTGATTCCAGCATACTCATGCTGGTATTGGAGTTCCACCTATTACCACAACCACAAGAACAATAAATGTTTTATCCACAGCCAAACATCGTGTCCTAGAACAGATAAGTTCACAAGAAAGTGAAGATAAATGAAGGCACGGCTTAACCTTACCTTGCCAGATCTCTGATCAGGAGCAATGAAGCTAAAAATGGCCTTGAGTCCAGGTGCTGGCTCATCGACAGTGATGGTGGTGAGAAGCTACATGTTCACATTCCAATATTAGTCAATAAATCAGAAACAAAATTCTCATAACTTGTTGAGAATAACATAAAGACAACAAAAGGGAGACATTTCATGGAAAGACAAACAAGAAAGAAGTAAACTACAGATTTTCTGAAACTCACATTAGAATTGGTGTCAACTTTTACATCAGTTGTGATGTTCTTGTTCTTAAACTGGGTGCTCACATCAGCCAAAAAGATCTCGCCCTTCTTGATTCCAGTCGAAGTGATTGCCTGAGAAATGCAGTGAATTTGTTCATCAGAACTTAGCAAACTTAGAACGTGTAAAAATTTTAACTCCAAAAGCAGATTTTAAAACTGAAAAGAGAAATCAACATACAAGCATCAAAATTTAACGTTTGTTCGATTTCACGAAGAAGAAGAATTACAATGGACAAGGTCATACAAAACGGTATAAACACCGAATCATTCCACAAATTCTCTGTTTTCAAATTCCCGAGCACTCAACAGAAGATTAAACAGTTTTTTTTTTTTTTTTTTTAAAACACATTGTTCTCACAAACTATAACAGTTTTCACAAGACTATACTGAAAGGTCATTCTGGTTAAAATAATTATAATATTCTACCGTAAGACATTAAAAAAAACTAACAAGACCAGACCTTAGGCTGTATTTGGAAGGAAAGAAAAGTATATAACTTAGGTGCGGAAAAATTTAAGAGAAAACGAAAAGCGAAAATCTTTCTGTTATTGTGTAACTGATATGATCCCTCCTCTAATCGCACTATATTAGAAATGAGAAAATTTTGGGTTCTTTCAAAGATTCAAAATCCATCACTCTCAATTCATTCCCTACTCTTTTCTCTCCTACCAAACAACTATGTCCCAAAATCTTTTCACTTTTCCCACCTAGCAAACAAGCACTGTTTGATTATATTTCACATGAGAACGAAACGAGAAATAGTTTCAACCGCAACAGAACCATCAGCCAATAAAAATGGAAAAAGTAAAAAAAAAAAAAGAGTTTAGAAGCTTACGACTCCGGTGGAAGTATAAGTAGTGATGGTGAACTTGTGATCAGCCTGGTAATCCTTGTAAAGAAGATCTGAAAAACACATCTAAATTCGTAAAAATTCATGCAAAAAGAGAGAGAGAAAAACAAAATTTACGAGCCTGGTGATAAAATTGAAATGAAAAAAGAAAAACAAAAGGACAAACCTCTGGCTTTCTTGCCGATGTCGGAGTAGAGACCCGGTCCCTTCACCATTTTTCTTTTTTCCCGAGAAAAAGAGCAGGAAAACGAGAGAGAAAAGAGAGGGTTTGAGAAACTTGAAACACTTCGGAGGTGGAGAAAAATGGGAGAGTTGTTGGGAGGAGGACGAAACCCTAGGATCTGGCCTTGCAATTACGTTGGATGTGAACCGTTGGATCTTAATTTTGGGGAGTGAATGGGCTCGGTGGCCGTTGGTCTTTTGACCAGAGAAACGGGGTTTCGGACCTTCGGGAGTTTTGTGAACTCGAGAATCGGGACAAGGTTCGGCATATTCGCCTTTTTGGTTCCGTGCCCATATGCGCTGGAAAATTATGTTTTTTTTTCTTTCTTTTTCATTTTATTTTAGGATAAATATGTGATAAAATATCTTTTATATATACCCTATGAGTAAAAAAAATTTTAAAACAGTTAAGATATAATTAAGTGGTTAATATGTTATTTGTATATGATAGTTGGAATATATCTTACTTCATATTAATATAGATTAAAAAATTATAAATTAATAAATTCAAATAAATTAAAAAAACTCACAAACCCCCCGCCCCTCCCCCCCCCAGCTGACGCTGACGAAGCCCCCCTTTCTGACGACCCAAATATGGTCCTCCCACCCCCGTGCCAAAAACCCAGATCTGATCCCCCCCTCCCCAAGTCGAGTCAAGTCGACGTCCTTTGAATGTTTTTTTTATTATTATTTTTAAAATTTTTTTAAATTATATTATTATGTGGTAAGGTTTGTTCTAATTTTCATGCACAAATAGTATTTCAGCCGTTCGATTATATCTAAATATTTTAAAAATAAATTATATGATATATTAAAAAAAAAGACTTTATTACATACTACTCTTTTTATTTCACTTTTATTTCAGAAATTATTTACTGATTTTTGTCCTTTTGCTTTTTTTTTATTTATTTAATTTCACGTTTATATCTTGGTCGGTGTGGGGGCGGCGGGTGGGGAGGATTGAGATAGAAGTGATGTGATACGAAAAATTTTTAAGGATACTATGGTGTAAAATAATATTATTAATTATTTATCAAACAATTAATGTTATTAATTAGATGTGATCTGTTCTCAAAAAAAAAAAAAAAGTGATCTGATTTATGTATTTAAATTGTGGAATTGTTTTTTAACAATGAGTAGTATATCTTTAATAATTAATTATAACAGCTAAGTTGTTGTTGTTTTTTTTTTTTTTAAACATGGAATGTAAGTTTCCAATTTATTTTTGTTAATAAAAGTAAAAGGGATTTATAATTAAGTAGTCTTTTTTTAAGAAGTATTTTAATAAATAGTTGAAATTTTTAAAAATTTGTTAAAATACTCATTTTTTAATGGTTAATCAATTTTCTTAAATTATAAATCAGTGATTGACCACATACTAGTTAATCAGTGATTGACTTACATAATGTAAATAACCAAATTTCATAGTCAATCACTGATTAACTATTAGTCAATCACTAATTTTCATATTTAATCACTGATTGGCTGATGATTGATCAAATCTGAAAAATAACAAACGACTATTTTCCTAAATAAAAAAAAGGTTAGGTTATTTATTAAATTATATTATTAAAAAATATCAACCAACCTAATTTTCTAAAGTAAAACGTAAAATTATGGTCTAGTTTATGCATATAATCACGTCGTTACATTGTTGAGTGACTATTAAAGAAATTAAAAGGAGCAATACGATGGAGTATTAGTGATATTTAATATCACTTACTAATAAAAAGTGGGTCTCACAACATAGGTCCCATCAATAAGACCTACTTCTTTATTAGTGTGATGTTAAACATCATTAATATTTTATAGTATTTTTCAATTACTTATTTAACTAATGTTCCCTAGCATTTTTTTTTTTTAAAAAAAAACTTTTTCTGTAATGTAATGTAATGAATGAAGACCTAAAAAAAAAAAAAAAAAAACCTCTTTTCTTATTTATTTATTTATTCTGATAATTTATGATGCACAAAAGTAGCTTATAGTTCTCTAGAAAAGAAAAAGGTTACATCGACTTTCGAGATAAAAAATTATATTTCATGATGACGTTAGAGTTCTCACGAAATGAAATATATCCGAATTTTCAATAGAAGGTGATTGTGTTGATTAAAAAGTCAGTAATTCTATTTCTTGCTTCACCAAAAGGCTTCAATTTCAAATAAAGAAAATTATAGAATGATTCTTACAATTTTTGGGGAAAAGATAGAGATTAACAGTAGTCGAGTAACTTTAGATAAGGGACATAACAAAATTTAAGGATTATAGGCAAACGTGTAATTTACTACCAAGTTTTAAAAAGGGTCATAACACAATTTAAGGATCACTAGCAAACGTGTTATACTACCAATTATTTTATTTATTTTTTGAATAACCAAGTATTATTTGTTTAAGCCTACAAAAATATTTTTAATTTTCTGTTGTTGAAAATTTTGCTAAAGCTTTTTTGTATTAGTATCTCCTACATTTATTGCATAATTGCAGTTTGCCCACCCAATTGTTATTTTTGGCAATTTGCACACTAATTTAAACATATTCCTATCGACTACGACGTTAATTTTTTGAGAGAATTTAACATATAACTTGCACATGGGTGATTAATAAATGGCATGACTAGTCATTTTTATCTATTTGACTCAAATTTATTAGGTTAATGGTTCTTATTAAGCTTTATAAAAAAAATATTTTAAAATAACTTTGTTTTAATTATTCATGTGCAAGTCACATGTTAATTAGTGTAAAAAACTTCATAGTATTATCAATTAGGGTGTTTTGTTATACTTTTTTGACAATTTCAAATATGATAAATTTGTTGATTGATTCGTGATTTTACACAATATATAATGGTGATGAAAGTTGAAAATGGGTAATATTGTTATAGTTCTCTAATTTAAAAATTACACATGTACATGAAGATTTTAGCTTTTCTTCCTTATGTGGGAAATGAGTGGATAATGCAGGAAAAGAGTCATATTATAACTAGCAGGGCTCAAGCCTATCCTCACATTTGTTATTCTTTTAAAAATTTACTTTATGTATGGTTGCATGTATAATTTAGTGGTAATTTCACATTCGATTTCATTATAAGGTATAGAGTTCGAAACTCACACTCTCAAGTTCAGGAAAATAAAATTTACCTTGTGTTCTTGTTCTTTCAACAGCCATTAAGAAAAACTATTCCATCACCCCTTAAATCTTAAAACATACTAATTAGTCCCCACAAAACTTAAGAAGATTCAAATTTCCCCAAATTAAATCTATATATATGTTTATAAAGAAGTTTAAATGTAAGCCTCTAAAAACTTAAAAATCATCATCTTAACAAAAAAAATGTAGAAATATTTTAAATAAAAATCGTGACTTCATCACTAATTACATGGTTGCTTATAGTGCTTCCTCGATGTTTGTGGAATGCGGCTCCTATTGCATGTGGGCAAAGATTCGAAAATTTTGTGATTTGTGTGACTCACCTTAATGTTGAAGAAAATCACCTTATACAGTTCAAATCACAGTTGTATATTCCTAAATAAAGAATTCAGTGATCCTATAAACCTACAATATGATCAAACCATTTTCTTGCATTTGATTGTAGCTTATTCCCATTAAGTTGGCAAGCTATTCCAAATGTTTCACTAAAGAGTAAAAGAAAGTAAGATTTTGTTTGCCAAAAAAAGAAAGAAAGTAATCTTATAGGAGGCAATTCACTTTCCATACGTTAAATCGATTATTAATCTATCCTTTTTTTTTTTGTTCAAATCTAAAAGTGAAAGATTAAACTCTATACCTAGATTTATTTGTAGACTATATATTTAATCATGATTTTAATCTACGTTTAACATGAAGTGAAATCCATCATGCACCCAATTATTATTTCTATTCAATAAAACAAAATAAAATAAAACATATTCCTATAGTATATTTTGGGTCAAAGAATATGTATATTAAGGATATCATAACTGATGTTGTTTGGGCAATAAAATAAACAAATAAACAAATGAAGTGGATGCTTGAAGTAGGTGGAAAATGCTGCTTCTCGAGATGAAAGATATCAACCCTTTTGAATTTACGCAGAGATAATGGTAGTTATGTTAATGCCGTGTTTTAGAATCTTAAAATAATAATAATAATAATAATAATTGTAGAAAATGGATTCGTAGTGAGAAGAGAAAGGAAAAAAAAAAAAAAAAAAAGAACAATAATAAGGGAATGAAGTAATCAATCTCCAACGAGAAAAAGTGCACGATGGTTATGAGTTTATATGAGAATTTGTCATGATGGAAGTAGCTACAAGGTCAAAAAGTCATAAAATAAAAATCTCTAGGAAATGATAGCAAAATTCTGAAAGAGGGAAGTTGTCTACCCCCAACATATTTTATACTTTAGTAAAAATTATTTTCTCAATAGTTTGATTAAATCTTTAAATATTTGATCTATTTTGGACGTCGTATATCTTCACTCATATTTCTCACGGTCTACAATCTAGAAGGGATAATTTCAATATGGTTTTTAATTGTACCATCATACCGAACACGACTACAAGGATGACTTATAGTTAGGTAATCAAAATCACATGCTTTGTTTATTTCTCTTCGATCCCATTAACATCACATGCTTTTCCTTAAAAAGAAAAGATATCCCCCACGTGACAATACTTTTCTGCCCGTGTGATCTAGAACAATTTGGAGCTTTAATATGAGAATAAAAAACGGCAAAAGAAAAAAAAAAAAAAAAAAACCACACTTCAAACTTATTGGGATTAATTTCCTTTTTATCCCTGAATTATAAATCTAAATACATTTTAACCCCTAAATTTAAAAAAAAATGAACCATAGTTACCACAACAGTCATTCCGTCCTAGACACAATTAAAAAATGAACCATAGTACCACATTAAAATCACCTACGTTTTGATAGTTTGCAACTTGTAGAATTAAAATCCAAATGGGTTCTTGGATGAACTATTATAATAGCTATTATTGCATTCAAATGTAATAAGCGTTTGGTTAGCCAATTATTGAAGTAAATTCAATTGAATGTTTCACTATTTCATAACTCGACTCATATACAAATACAAATTCAGATCTAAATTTTAACTTTTTAAAAATTCATATTACACTCATTTTTTAACTTTACAATATTCAAATGTTATTTTTAAGAAAAACTATCTAAACACATATTTAATTTGAATACACAATAATGTCAATATTCAAGTTGAATGAACATTCAAATGTAATAGTTCAGCCAAACGAATAATCAGTTTACAATAAATCTATAATTCAGTGGGTCATAAATAATATTAAAGCTATAGTTGAAGGACTAAAAAAGAAATTAACAAAAAAAAATTTAAGGGCCAAAAAAAAAAAAAAAAAGGTGACTCAGAGCCAAAACTCAGACACCTTTTTTTTTTTTTTTTGCTCAGAAAAAAAAAAAAATCAGACACGTCTTTCTTCTTCTTCTTCTTCTTCCTTGTCTGTAATGCTCGAAACTCTGTGTTGGCCTAAACCATGTCGACCATTACAATATTGCCTCTCCTCCACCGTTGCCGCAGAGAAACCTCCACGTTCCGTTCCGGATCGAAGCGATTCAGGCCTTCTTCCTTGCCTGGCTTCCCCAGGAGGGTCGGCTTCCATTGCCGGAGGAGCTTCTTCTTCGACTTCAAGCCTCCTTACCGACCTCTCCTTCTCAGAGCTGTCGCCTCCTCCTCCGTCGCTGCTACCGTCGAGACCTTTGAATCTTACGACGTCTTCTTCAAGGAGACTTTTCCGTTGAAGCAAACTTCTCTGGTTTGGATTTCGTCTTCTCGATTTTCGTTTGGATTTTCTTGATTTGAATTGTTATTATTGTTTTTTCTTTTTTCATGGGTAAATTTCACCTTGCAAGTTGGAATTGAAGCAGGATTTGAGATTTGTATTTTGATTGGAATGTGTATGATTTGATGAACGTGGAAATTATAGGTGAAAGGAAAGATCTTCATCAGATTAGGTCATGGGAAGAAGGAACAGGATTGGAAGTTGACTGTGGGTTGTGATGTTCCTGGGAAATGGATTCTTCACTGGGGAGTTTCTTATATTGACGATGATGGCAAGTAAGTTTTCATTTTTATTTTGTGTTTTTTATTTCGTTTTTAATGCACAACTGAATTTGCTTTTATGAATCCATTAGAAGAAAAAAGAAGCTTATTTTATGAACTAGATTTTTTCGCATCAGTTATAATCATGTAACAGTTGATATATGAATGACATGCAGCGAATGGGATCAACCTCCTAGTGGAATGATACCTCCTGGATCAGTCCGAATCAAGGTGCCTGTTTTTATTTAATTTATTATTATTATTATTTTTTGAAGTTGGGGGGAGAGGAATTCGAACTCTTCATCTTTCCATCAGATGTGAAATTACGGCTATGTTACCGGTATGTTACGTTTGCAACTATCTGTTTTGACTTTTCCATATATAACAGACATTGCCAGTTTAAATTTGTTTTGTTTTGTTTTTAATATTAATTTATTTTATAGGATTATGCAATAGAGACGCCATTTAAGAAGTCATCGTCATCGTCGGGAGGTGATACATTGCAGGAAGTCAAGATCGATTGTGATCCCAAGAGTTCAATCACAGCAATAAATTTTGTCCTAAAGGTGGTGGTTTTTTGCAATGATCAGAAATGCATGTCAGTTCTTTATGCTAAAAAATTATAGAGTGAGATGGACAATTTTTAGTTGATTTCTCCTTTCTCATCATTTCTTTGTTATCGTTTTCTTCTTTGGGTGAAGGATGAGGAAACAGGTGCTTGGTATCAGCACAGAGGAAGAGATTTTAAGGTGCCTCTCATGGACTATCTACAGAAGGATGGTAATGTTGTGGGACCGAAAAAGGGATTTGGCAAATGGCCAGGTTGTACAAATCACTATCTGTTTTTATCTGCAAATGGTTTTTCCTAGAATCAGGTCTCTTTTCTTCTGTTATTTTCTATCATAAACTGAGAGACAAATTTCGTCTTCTGTTATTTGTAGGAGCTCTCGGACATCTTTTAAACATGTTCCTCAAAGAAAACGCATTGGATTCTAAAAATCGAGAGACCAGTACTGAATCCAGAGTCCCTCAACGAGAAAATAGGGTAGAAGGATTCTATGAGGAACTTCCCATTGCAAAAGAGGTGGCTGTTTGTAACTCGGTTTCTGTTTCTGTTAGGAAGTGTCCTGATACTGCCAAAAGTCTTCTATACATGGAAACAGATCTATCTGGCAATGTCGTTGTTCACTGGGGAGTTTGTAGAGATGATGCTAAAAACTGGGAAGTTCCAGCTTCGCCATATCCACCTAATACTGTCATATTTAAAGGCAAGGCTTTGCGGACACTGTTAGAGGTAGGAATTCTTCACTTCACGGACGTTAAATTAGTTTTTTGGTGCTTTTGTTTGGCAACATATTGACTTGTTAGCTGCAAACGGATGAATCAAATGGGTATTCATGAATGCTATATTGTGCTTTTGAAGTTATTTTTATCTTTTCTTTTATCTTCCTATTTATAGAAAAACTTGGTGATAGAATTTACAATCTGTGCTGTCTAAATAATTAGTATCAAGCTTTCAAACTGGATTAGTTTCTTGATCTATTTTAGTTTACATGGGCATCCTATTTGCAGGCAAAAGAAGGTGGCAGTGGATCGTTTGGAGTATTTACTTTGGAGGAAGGGCTTGAAGGATTTATTTTTGTTCTCAAGCAAAATGAAAATTCTTGGTTAAATTGCATGGGAAACGACTTCTACGTCCCCTTTCCGAGCCCAACTATCTCTAACGGTCTTCCCAAACAGAGGCAAACTGAAGGAGCAGAAACACCTGGAATACCTGCAGAGGAAAATGAAATTAGTTCTCTTTCTGTGTATACCGGCGGAATAATCAGTGAAATAAGAAACTTGGTGAGTGATTTTTCCTCTGAGAAAAGTGGGAAGACAAAATCCAAAGAAGCACAAGAAAGCATTCTTCAACAAATTGAAAAGCTAGCTGCTGAAGCCTACAGTATTTTTAGAAGCTCAGTTCCAACATATTCAGAGAAAGCTGTTTCAGAATCAGAGGAATTAAAGCCTCCTGTCCAGATATCCTTGGCGACAGGCTCGGGTTTTGAAATATTATGCCAAGGATTTAATTGGGAGTCTCATAAATCAGGAAGATGGTACTTGGAGCTCAAAGAAAAGGCTAGAGAATTATCTTCACTTGGTTTCACTGTCATCTGGTTGCCACCACCTACAGATTCTGTGTCACATGAAGGGTACATGCCAACAGATTATTACAATCTAAATTCCAGGTACCGAAAAATGAGTTTTATGCCACGTGTTATATTTTATTCGTTGTTTCATGCTAAAGAGGAGCTCCTTTTCCACCTTTTTTTTCTTCTATAATTAGTTTTTCAACCTTGTTACCAAAGTAGGTTATAGTTAACCTGCTTCCACCCCAGACATTCGTGATTCTCTGAACACCATATTCTACAAATTTTTTTAATAGTAAAAAGTGATGTAAGTATCCTTTTTTCCCTTTTGTAGGTGTGGCCTGGTAGAATTTTTATCTTTTCCTCCGTATTATTTATATTTTCGATAATGTAAATCAAGCCATGAGCAGCATCAAGCATATGGAGGATCCTGGGAATGATATTGATGGCTTTTGTGTTGTACAATATCAGATATGGAACCATGGAAGAGCTGAAGGAAGTTGTGAAGAACTTCCATGAAGTTGGTATTAAAGTTCTTGGAGATGTTGTCTTAAATCATCGCTGTGCACAGTATAAGAATCAAAACGGTGTTTGGAACATTTTTGGTGGTCGTTTAAATTGGGATGACCGTGCCATTGTTGCAGACGACCCACATTTTCAGGTATATATTTAGACTCTGGGAAATATTTGCTTTTAGGATTAACAGTCCTTTTTCTGGTTAGTGGCTAGAATTTTACTTCATTTCCCGAGATAATACATACATATGACTAGTGTTGCAAAGGGCAACCCCTTATCTTCTTTTCTTCTTTACAGGGTAGGGGCAACAAGAGTAGTGGAGATAATTTTCATGCCGCTCCAAACATCGACCATTCACAAGATTTTGTGAGGAAGGATATCAAGGAATGGTTGTACCGGCTGAGGTATTATCTGATCACACTACTTGATTCCTAGAACTTTTAAAAGTCACATTTTGTTTTGGTATGTGAAAATAAAAATGCTGCATTTCCAAAACGCAGGACCAAATATTTGTCTTCTGTTTTTGAAGTGACTGAAGCCTTTGGTATAATATCATTAATAAGTACATCTCTTTTGCTCTGCGCTTAAACATGTTTCATTAGTAGCATTTTCTTGGATGTCTAGTTGTAAAATAAAACCTAAGCATGGCCTACAGGAAAGAAATCGGCTACGATGGATGGAGGCTCGATTTTGTGAGAGGGTTTTGGGGTGGTTACGTGAAGGACTACTTAGATGCTAGTGAGCCATACTTTGCTGTTGGCGAGTACTGGGATTCACTTAGTTACACGTATGGAGAGATGGATCACAATCAAGATGCACATAGACAGAGAATTGTTGATTGGATTAATGCCACAAATGGAACTGCTGGTGCATTTGATGTCACAACAAAAGGAATTCTCCATGCGGTAAGCAATGCAACTAGTGTAGATAACGAAATGATTTGCGATCTGTGAATACAATGGTGGAATAGCGATTCTAGCATATATTTCATATGTCCTCTGTTTTCAAGTTCTTGCTGAGGAATCTGAAAAAGCATTTGATTTCTACTCTTGCCGAAGAATCTGGAAGAGTTTGGAAAAAGCATTTGATTTCTACTCTCAATTTTCTGCTCTTTCTACCATAGCCATTTTTCATAGTAATGACTATTTGATTTGGAGGATTTCTATTCTGTGTAGGCACTGGAAAGATGCGAATATTGGCGATTATCAGATGCGAAGGGGAAGGCGCCTGGTGTTGTTGGATGGTGGCCATCTCGTGCTGTGACTTTCATAGAGAATCATGACACTGGTTCCACTCAGGTTGGAAGTTATTTCATTTTGGATTTTTCCCCCCATTGCCTAGCTACTCCTACTTTTCTAACTTGGATAATTACAGAAATATATGTGGTCTGACTTTTCAGCTTTCAATCGGTAAAATACATCTTTTTATGAGCATCTTAGTTATCCTAGTATCATTCGATGCCATTGCTCCTTTCAATTATGAAAGTTTCTCATCTAGCTGTCATATTTTCTTACACGAACATTCTTCTTTCTGAAGGGTCATTGGAGGTTTCCAGGTGGAAAGGAAATGCAAGGATACGCTTACATTTTGACCCATCCAGGAACACCGTCAGTGTTTTACGACCACATTTTCTCTCACTGCCGATCCGAAATTAAATCTCTAATCTCCCTGCGAAATCGAAACAAAATCCACTGCCGTAGTAGAGTAAGTATCCAGTCACGAAGTTGATTTGTTGACCATAAAGTAATACATAGACTAGTAGATCCAAGTCATAGCAGTTAAAGAGTAACAATAACCATGCAAAACACTGACATTAACTCTTGGTGCTGTTGTAATCAGCTTCAAATTACAAAGGCAGAAAGAGATGTTTATGCAGCCATCATCGACGAAAAAGTCGCGGTGAAGATTGGGCCTGGTCATTACGAGCCCCCAAGTGGACCTCAAAGATGGTCGCAGGCCATGGAGGGAAGAGACTACAAGGTCTGGGAAGCGTCCTAATATTCTCAGCGGCACGTCGTCACTTGTATATGCGGGTAAATAAACTTGATTACACAAGGTTTGGGGATTGAAGCGTTTCTTCATAAACGATTATTTATAAAGCAAATCGAACCTAGCCAATAAAGAATAAACCACTTGCTTGTGATGATGGCACGATTGGGAGCTGCAAGTTCAAGTTCTCGTTCCCTGCTTCACCTCAAGGGCCAAGTTTGAGAAGTTTTTGCTTGGGAATTACAAAACTTGGTCAATCGGCTAATGTGGCACCGAAGAGCACGGTGTATTAAGTTTGGAAAGGCGACATACCATCGTCCATCATTAACAGAATTATATTCACATACATACGAAATATAGTAAATCTCTATTAAAATTTTGTAAACAAATCATTGGGGCTGGATTGTGCTTAATTGCCTATTAGTAAGCATGCATTTCTATGCATTCTTGAGCTCTTTCGTAGTTCCTTTACTTGCAGATTAAAGTAAAATTTAACTCTAAAAGCAGATTTTAAAACTGAAAAGAGAAATCAACATACAAGCATCAAAATTAACGTTTGCTCAATTTAACGAAGAAGAAGAATTACAATGGACAAGGTCATACAAAACGGTATAAACACCGAATCATTCCACATATTCTCTGTTTTCTAATGCCCGAGCACTTAACAGAAGATTCAACAGTTCAAAAAAATAAAAAAATAAAAAAAAACACATTGTTCTCACAAACTACAACACAGTTTTCACAAGACTGTACTGAAAGGTCATTCTAGTTCAAATAATTATAATATTCTACCGTAAGACATTAAAAATTTAACAAGACCAGACCTTAGGCTGTGTTTGGAAGGAAATTAAAGTATATAACCTAGGTGAGGAAAAATTTGAGAGAAAACGAAAAGCGAAAATCTCTGTTGTTGTGTAACTGATATGATTCCTCCTCTAATCGCACTATATTAGAAATGAGAAAATTTTGGGTTCTTTCAAAGATTCAAAATCCATCACTCTCAATTCATTACCTACTCTTTTCTCTCCTACCAAACAACTATTGTCCCAAAATCTTTTCACTTTTCCCACCTACCAAACAAGCACTGAAGCACTGTTTGATTATATTTCACATGAGAACGAACCGAGAAATAGTTTCAACCGCAACAGAACCATCAGACAATAAAAACGGAAATTAAAAAAAAAAAAAGAGTTTAGAAGCTTACGACTCCGGTGGAAGTGTAAGTAGTGATGGTGAACTTGTGATCAGCCAGGTAATCCTTGTAAAGAAGATCTGAAAAACACATCTAAAATCGTAAAAAATTCATGCAAAGAGAGAGAGAGAGAGAAAAGAAACAAAATTTACGAGCCTGGCGATAAAATTGAAATGAAAAAAGAAAAACAAAGGACAAACCTCTGGCTTTCTTGCCGATGTCGGAGTAGAGACCCGGTCCCTTCACCATTTTTCTTTTTTCCCGAGAAAAAGAGCAGGAAAACGAGAGAGAAAAGAGAGTGTTTGAGAGACTTGAAACACTTCAGAAGTGGAGAAAAATGGGAGAGTTGTTAGGAGGAGGCCGAAACCCTAGGATCGGGCCTTGCAATTACGTTGGATGTGAACCGTTGGATATTGATTTTGGGGACTGAATGGGCTCCGTGGCCGTTGGTCTTTTGACCAGAGAGACGGGGTTTCGGACCTTCGGGAGTTTGTGACCTCGAGAAACGGGACCCGCTTCGGCATATTTGCCTTTTTGGTTCTGTTCCCATATGCGCTGGAAAATTATGTTTTTTTTTTTTTTTTTCTTTTTCATTTTATTTTAGGATATTTTAGGATAAGAATGCGTTAGAGTCCCTTTTATATACACCATCAGTAAAAAATAATTTTAAACCATTAAGATATAATTGAGTAGTTAATATTTTATTTTTATAGGATAGTTATAATACATCTTACTTTATACTAATATAGATTGAAAAATTATAAATTAATAAAAAAAATAAATTAAAAAAACTCACGAAGCCCCCCGACAACCCCTGGTTGACGCCAATGAGGCCCCCCCTTGCCGACGACCCAGATCTGGTCGGCCCCACCCCTACGCCGAAAACCCAGATCTGGTCCCCCCCTTTCCCCATGTCGACGAGCCCAACCCCTTACCAACCTCCGGCGACACCTCTTTTCCCTAATACCCCAACGTCAAGCTAGTGCCCCTAAAGGTTTTTTTAATTATTATTTTTAAATTTTTTTTAGACTACAATTATATGATAAAGTCCATTCTAATTTTCATAGACAAATAATATTTCAACCGTTTGATCAGATTTAAACAATTTAAAAATAAACTCTACGATTTATAAAAAAAGACTTTATCACATCCTTCTCCTTTTATTTCACTTTTATTTCAGAAATTATTTACTCATTTTTGTCCTTTTCCTTCTTTTTATTTATTTATTAAATTTCACGTTTAAGGGTACTATGGTGTAAAATAATATTATTAATTATTTATAAAAAAAATAATGTTATTAATTAGATGTGACCTGTTCTCAAAAAAAAATTTTAAAAAAGTGATCTGATTTATGTATTTTATATTGTGGAATTGTTTTTTTAACAATGAATAGTGTATCTTTAATAATTAATTATAACAGCTAAGTTGTTGTTTTTTTTTTTTTTTTTTAAACATGGAATGTAAAATTCCAATTTATATCTGTTAATAAAAGTAAAAGGGATTTATAATTAAATAATCTTTTTTTAAGAAGTATTTTAATAAATAATTAAAATTTTAAAAAATTAGTTAAAATGCCCACCTTTTTTTAATGGTTAATTAATTTTCTTAAATAGTCAATCATTGATTTACCACATACTAGTCAATTAGTGATTGACTTACATAACGTAAAAAATCAAATTTCTTAGTCAATCACTGATTAACTATTAGTCAATCATTAATTTTCATAGTTAATCACTGATTGACTAATGATTGACCAAATCTGAAAAATAACAAATGACTATTTTCTTAAATAAAAAAAATTTAGGTCATTTATTAAATTAGGTGATTAAAAAATACCACTCAACCAAAATTTTCAAAGTAAAACGTAAAATTATGGTCTAGTTTATGCATATAATCACGTCGTTACATTGTTGAGTGACTATTAAAGAAATTAAAAGGAGCAATACGATGGAGTATTAGTGATATTTAATATCACTTACTAATAAAAAGTGGGTCTCACAACATAGGTCCCATCAATAAGACCTACTTCTTTATTAGTGTGATGTTAAACATCATTAATATTTTATAGTATTTTTCAATTACTTATTTAACTAATGTTCCCTAGCATTTTTTTTTTTTAAAAAAAAAAACTTTTTCTGTAATGTAATGTAATGAATGAAGACCTAAAAAAAAAAAAAAAAAAAACCTCTTTTCTTATTTATTTATTTATTCTGATAATTTATGATGCACAAAAGTAGCTTATAGTTCTCTAGAAAAAAAAAGGTTACATCGACTTTCGAGATAAAAAATTATATTTCATGATGACGTTAGAGTTCTCACGAAATGAAATATATCCGAATTTTCAATAGAAGGTGATTGTGTTGATTAAAAAGTCAGTAATTCTATTTCTTGCTTCACCAAAAGGCTTCAATTTCAAATAAAGAAAATTATAGAATGATTCTTACAATTTTTGGGGAAAAGATAGAGATTAACAGTAGTCGAGTAACTTTAGATAAGGGACATAACAAAATTTAAGGATTATAGGCAAACGTGTAATTTACTACCAAGTTTTAAAAAGGGTCATAACACAATTTAAGGATCACTAGCAAACGTGTTATACTACCAATTATTTTATTTATTTTTTGAATAACCAAGTATTATTTGTTTAAGCCTACAAAAATATTTTTAATTTTCTGTTGTTGAAAATTTTGCTAAAGCTTTTTTGTATTAGTATCTCCTACATTTATTGCATAATTGCAGTTTGCCCACCCAATTGTTATTTTTGGCAATTTGCACACTAATTTAAACATATTCCTATCGACTACGACGTTAATTTTTTGAGAGAATTTAACATATAACTTGCACATGGGTGATTAATAAATGGCATGACTAGTCATTTTTATCTATTTGACTCAAATTTATTAGGTTAATGGTTCTTATTAAGCTTTATAAAAAAATATTTTAAAATAACTTTGTTTTAATTATTCATGTGCAAGTCACATGTTAATTAGTGTAAAAAACTTCATAGTATTATCAATTAGGGTGTTTTGTTATACTTTTTTGACAATTTCAAATATGATAAATTTGTTGATTGATTCGTGATTTTACACAATATATAATGGTGATGAAAGTTGAAAATGGGTAATATTGTTATAGTTCCCTAAATTTATAAATTACAAATGTACATGAAGATCTTAGCTTTTCTTCCTTATGTGGGAAATGAGTGGATAATGCAGGAAAAGAGTCATATTATAACTAGCAAGGCTCAAGCCTTTCCTCATATTTGTTATTCTTTTAAAAATTTACTTTATGTATGGTTGCATGCATAATTCAGTGGTAATTTCACATTCGATTCCATTATAAGGTGTAGAGTTCGAAACTCCCACTCTCAAGTTCAGGAAAAGAAAATTTACCTTGTGTTCTTGTTCTTTCAACAACCATTAAGAAAAACCATTCTATCACCCCTTAAATCTTAAAAACATACTAATTAGTCCCCACAAAACTTACGAAGTTTCAAAATTTTCCCCCCAAATTAAATATAGGGTTAATTTCACTTTAAGCACCTGTAGAAATTTTATTATTAAAAATAGTATTACTTTTTTTTCCCTTCATTACTAGCACTTAATGTGGGTCCCAGTAGCATTTAATGCATATCAAATTACGGGTTTACCCTCATCTCCTTCAGCTCAAATATCCCTTTCCCTCGCATGGCCCAAAATTTTTTTTCAAACCAACATCTACAGTATTGTAGAGAGAGAAAACTGAAATTCAGAGAGAGAAAGAGTTACCACCCACCATAATCTTATTTTTTTTCACTTTTTCGCATAGCCCCCCACCCATTTTGAAACCCAAATCTTCATATAATAGAGAGAAACTTCCATTTAGAGAGAGAAACTTCCATCGAAAGTTTTTTTTTTTTTTAAATCTAACATTTTTAGCCATTTTTGAGTAAAGGTTATTCCTGTTATGACCATCCAGTCATAATAATTATGACCTATGTTATGACCATCCGTTCATATAATAGAGAGAAACTTCCATTTAGAGAGAGAAACTTCCATCGAAAGTTTTTTTTTATTTTTATTTTTAAATCTAACATTTTTAGCCATTTTTGAGTAAAGGTCATTCCTGTTATGACCATCCGGTCATTTTCGTAATGACCGTGCCTTTATTAGTTTCAATACTAGTGTTGGTCATTTTCATAATTACCGGGTGGTCATTTTCGTAATGACCGTGCCTTTGTTAGCTTCAAAACTAGTGTCGGTCATTTTCATAATTACCGGGTGGTCATTTTCGTAATGACCGTGCCTTTATTAGTTTCAATACTAGTGTCATTATGAAAATGACCACCCGGTAATTATGAAAATGACCGACACTAATATTTAAGCTAACAAAGGCACGGTCATTATGAAAATGACCACCCGGTAATTATGAAAATGACCGACACTAGTATTGAAGCTAACAAATGCACGGTCATTACGAAAATGACCACCCGATAATTATGAAAATGACCGACATTAGTACTGAAACTAATAAAGGCACGGTCATTACGAAAATGACCACCCGGTAATTATGAAAATGACCGACACTAGTATTGAAACTAACAAAAGCACGGTCATTATGAAAATGACCACCCGGTAATTATGAAAATGACCGACATTAGTACTGAAACTAATAAAGGCACGGTCATTACGAAAATGACCACCCGGTAATTATGAAAATGACCGACACTAGTATTGAAACTAACAAAAGCACGGTCATTATGAAAATGACCACCCGGTAATTATGAAAATGACCGACACTAGTATTGAAACTAATAAAGGCACGGTCATTACGAAAATGACCGGATGGTCATAACAGGAATGACCTTTACTCAAAAATGGCTAAAAATGTTAGATTTAAAAAAAAAAAAAAACTTTCGATGGAAGTTTCTCTCTCTAAATGGAAGTTTCTCTCTATTATATGAACGGATAGTCATAACATAGGTCATAATTATTATGACTGGATGGTCATAACAGGAATGACCTTTACTCAAAAATGGCTAAAAATGTTAGATTTAAAAAAAAAAAACTTTCGATGGAAGTTTATCTCTCTAAATGGAAGTTTCTCTCTCTAAATGGAAGTTTCTCTCTATTATATGAAGATTTGGGTTTCAAAATGGGTGGGGGGCTATGCGAAAAAGTGAAAAAAAAAATAAGATTATGGTGGGTGGTAACTCTTTCTCTCTCTGGATTTCAGTTTTCTCTCTCTACAATACTGTAGATGTTGGTTTGAACAAAATTTTTGGGCCATGCGAGGGAGAGGGATATTTGAACTGAAGGAGATGAGGGTAAACCCGTAATTTGATATGCATTAAATGCTACTGGGACCCACATTAAGTGCTAGTAATGAAGGGAAAAAAAAGTAATGCTATTTTTAATAATAAAATTTCTACAGGTGCTAAAAATGAAATTAATCCTTAAATATATATATATATATATATATATGTTTATAAATAAGTTTAAATATAAGCCTCTAAAAACTTAAAAAATCATAATCTTAACAAAAAAAATTTAGAAAATTTTAAATAAAAATCTTGATTTCATCACTGAATACATGGTTGCTTATAGTGCTTCCTCGATGTTCGTGGAATGTGGCTCCTATTGCATGTGGGCAAAGATTCGAAAATTTTTGTGATTTGTGTGACTCACCTTAATGTTGAAGAAACTCACCTCATAAAGTTCAAATCACAGTTGTATATTCCTAAATAAAGAATTCAGTGATCCTATAAAGCTACAATATGATCAAACCATTTTCTTGCATTTGATTGTAGGTTATTCCCAATAAGTTGGCAAGCTATTCCAAATGTTTCACTAAAGAGTAAAAGAAAGTAATATTCTGTTTGCCAAAAAAGGAAGAAAGTAATCTTATAGGAGCCAATTCACTTTTCATACGTTAAATTGATTCTTTATCTATCCCTTTTTTTTTTTTTCAAATCTAAAAGTGAAAGATTAAACTCTATACCTAGATTTATTTGTAGACTATATATTTAATCATGATTTTAATCTCCGTTTAACATAAAGTGAAATCCATCATGCACCCAATTATTATTTCTATTCAATAAAACAAAATAAAATAAAACATATTTTCCTATAGTATATTTTGGGTCAAATAATATGTATATTAAGGATATGATAACTGATGTTGTTTGGCCAATAAAATAAACAAATGAAGTGGATGCTTAAAGTAGGTGGAAAATGGTGCTTCTCGAGATGAAAAATGTCGACCCTTTGGAATTTACGCAGAGATAATGGTAGATGGTAGTTATATTAATGTCATGTTTTAGAACCATAAAAATAATAATAATAATAATAATAATAATAATAATAATAATTGTAGAAAATGGATTCGTAGAGAGAAGAGATAGAAAAAATAATAATATTAATAAATAATAAGAACAATAATAAGTGAATGAAGTAACCAATCTCCAAAGAGAAAAGGTGCATGATGGTTATGAGTTTATATGGGAATTTGCCATGATGGAAGTAGCTACAAGGTCAAAAAGTCATAAAATAAAAATCTCTAGGAAATGATATCAAAATTCTAAAAGAGGAAAGTTGTCTACCCCAACATATTTTATACTTTAGTAAAAATTATTTTCTCAATAGTTTGATTAAATCTTTAAAGATTTGATCCATTTTGCATGTTACGCATATCTTCACTCATTTTTCACACGATCTACAATCTAGAAGTAATAATTTCAATTTGGTTTTTCATTTACCATCGAGTACAAGGATGACTTATATTTAGGCAATCAAAATCACATGCTTTGTTTATTTTTCTTCCATCCCATTAAAATCACATGCTTTTGTTTCTTAAAAAAAAAAAAAAAAGGATATCCCCTACATGACAATACTTTTCTGCTCGTGTGATCTAAAACAATTTGGAGCTTTATATGAGAATAAAAAACGGCAAAAGGAAAAAAAAAAAAAAAAAAAAAACTACATTCGAAACTTATTGGCATTAATTTCCTTTTTATCTCTGAATTATAAATCTAATTACATTTTAACCCCTAAATTTTAAAACGTTCCAAAAATAGGCTTTGAACCGTCACCAAGTCTCACAACAGTCAATCCGTCCTAGACGTAGTTAAAAAATAACCATAGTTACCACATTAAATCCACCTACGTTTTGATAATTTGTAACTTTTAGAATTAAAATTCAAATGGGTCCTTAAATGAACTATTATAATAGCTATTATTGCATTCAAATGTAATAAGCGTTTGGTTAGCCAACTATTGAAGTAAATTCAATTGAATGTTTCACTATTTCATAACTCAACTCATATACAAATACATATCTAAATCTCAATTTTAACTTTTTAAAAATTCATATTACACTCATTTTTTAGCTTTACAATATTCAAATATTATCTTTAAGAAAAACTATCTAAACACATATTTAATTTGAATATATAATAAAAATTTTATATTTAAATGCCAACATTCAAGTTGAATGAATATTCAAATGTAATAGTTCATCCAAACGAATAATCAGTTTAAATGAACATTCAAATAAATCTATAATTCAACTGGGTCATAAATAAGATTAAAGATATAGTTGAAGGACTAAAAAAGAAATTAACAAAAAAATTAATAAGGCCAAAAAAAAAAAAAAAAAAAAAAATCCCAGAGGAGTTCGCTTTTATCCATTCCACGTCAACAAATTCTATATTTTTATATTTCTTTTTACTGAAAAAGTGGAGATATTGCCAAAACTCAGACACCTTTTTCTTTTTATTGCTCAGAAAAAAAATTCAGACACGTCACGTCTTTCTTTCTTCTTCTTCTAGTTCTTCTTCTTCCTTGTCTGTAATGCTCGGAACTCTGTGTTGGCCGAAACCATGTCGACCATTACCATAGAGCCTCTCCTCCACCGTTGCCGCAGAGAAACCTCCACGTTCCGTTCCGGATCGAAGCGATTCAGGCCTTCTTCCTTGCCTGGCTTCTCCAGGAGGCTCGGCTTCCATTGCCGGAGGAGCTTCTTCTGCGACTTCAAGCCTCCTCACCGACCTCTCCTTCTCAGAGCTGTCGCCTCCTCCTCCGTCGCTGCTACCGTCGAGGCCTTTGAATCCTCCGACGTCTTCTTCAAGGAGACTTTTCCGTTGAAGCAAACTTCTCTGGTTTGGATTTCGTCTTCTCGATTTTCGTTTGTATTTTCTTGATTTGAATTGTTATTATTGTTTTTTCTTTTTTCATGTGTAAATTTCACCTTGCAAGCTGGAATTGAAGCAGGATTTGAGATTTGGATTTTGATTGGAATGTGTATGATTTGATGAACGTGGAAATTATAGGTGAAGGGAAAGATCTTCATCAGATTAGGTCATGGGAAGAAGGAACAGGATTGGAAGTTGACCGTGGGTTGTGATGTTCCTGGGAAATGGATTCTTCACTGGGGAGTTTCTTATATTGACGATGTTGGCAAGTAAGTTTTCATTTTTATTTTGTGTTTTTTATTTCGTTTTTTAATGCACAACCCAGTTTGCTTTTATGAATCCATTAGAAGAAAAAAGAAGCTTACTTTATGAACTAGATTTTTTCGCATCAGTTATAATCATGTAACAGTTGATATATGAATGACATGCAGCGAATGGGATCAACCTCCTAGTGGAATGATACCTCCTGGATCAGTCCGAATCAAGGTGCCCGTTTTTATTTAATTTATTATTATTGTTATTTTTTGAAGTTGGGGGAGAGGAATTCAAACTCTTCATCTTTCCATGTTTGCAACTACCTATGTGAGGAACTTACCACTATGTTACCGCTACGTTATGTTTGCAACTAACTGTTTTGACTTTTCCATATATAACAGACATTGCCAGTTTAAATTTGTTTTGTTTTGTTTTTAATATTTATTTATTTTATAGGATTATGCAATAGAGACGCCATTTAAGAAGTCATCGTCATCGTCGGGAGGTGATACATTGCAGGAAGTAAAGATCGATTGGGATCCCAAGAGTTCAATCGCAGCAATAAATTTTGTCCTAAAGGTGGTGGTTTTTTGCAATGATCAGAAATGCATGTCAGTTCTTAATGCTAAAAAATTATTGAGTGAGGTGGAAAATTTTTAGTTTATTTCTCCTTTCTCTTCATTTCTTTCTTATCGTTTTCTTCTTTGGGTGAAGGATGAGGAAACAGGTGCTTGGTATCAGCACAGAGGAAGAGATTTTAAGGTGCCTCTCACGGACTATCTACAGGAGGATGGCAATGTTGTGGGACGGAAAAAGGAATTTGGTAATTGGCCAGGTTGTACAAATCGCTATCTGTTTTTATCTGCAACTAGTTTTTCCTAGAATCCGGTCTCTTTTCTTCTGTTCATTTTCTATCATAAACTGAAAGACAAATTTCGTTTTCTGTTATTTGTAGGAGCTCTCGGACATCTTTCAAACATGTTCGTCAGAGAAGAAGCATTGGATCCTAAAAATCAAGAGAGCAGTACCGAATCCAGAGTCCCTCAACGAGAAAATAGGCTAGAAGGATTCTATGAGGAACTTCCCATTGCAAAAGAGGTGGCTGTTTGTAACTCGGTTTCTGTTTCTGTTAGGAAGTGCCCTGATACTGCCAAAAGTCTTCTATACATGGAAACGGATCTATCTGGCAATGTCGTTGTTCACTGGGGAGTTTGTAGAGATGATGCTAAAAACTGGGAAGTTCCAGCTTCGCCATATCCACCTAATACTGTTATATTTAAAGGCAAGGCTTTGCGGACACTGTTAGAGGTAGGTATTCTTCTCTTCCTGGATGTTAAATTAGTTTTTTGGTGGCTTTGTTTGGCAACATTTTGACTTGTTAGCTGCAAACGGATGAACCAAATGGGTATTCATGAATGCTATATTGTGCTTTTGAAGTTATTTTTATCTTTTCTTTTATCTTCCTATTTAAAGAAAAACTTTGTGATAGAATTTACAATCTGTGCTGTCTAAATAATTAGTATCAAGCTTTCAAACTGGATTATTTTCTTGATCTATTTTAGTTTACATGGGCTTCCTATTTGCAGGCAAAAGAAGGTGGCAGTGGATCGTTTGGAGTATTTACTTTGGAGGAAGGGCTTGAAGGATTTCTTTTTGTTCTCAAGCAAAATGAAAATTCTTGGTTAAATTGCATGGGAAATGATTTCTACGTCCCCTTTCCGAGCCCAACTATCTCTACCGGTCTTCCCAAACAGGGGCAAACTGAAGGAGCAGAAACACCTGGAATACCTGCAGAGGAAAATGAAATTAGTTCTCATTCTGCATATACCGGCGGAATAATCAGTGAAATAAGAAACTTGGTGAGTGATATTTCCTCTGAGAAAAGTGGGAAGACAAAATCCAAAGAAGCACAAGAAAGCATTCTTCAAGAAATTGAAAAGCTAGCTGCTGAAGCCTACAATATTTTTAGAAGCTCAGTTCCAACATTTTTAGAGAGAGCTGTTCCAGAATTAGAGGAATCAAAGCCTCGTGTCCAGATATCCACGGCGACAGGCTCGGGTTTTGAAATATTATGCCAAGGATTTAATTGGGAGTCTCATAAATCAGGAAGATGGTACCAGGAGCTCAAAGGAAAGGCTAGAGAATTATCTTCACTTGGTTTCACTGTCATCTGGTTACCACCACCTACAGATTCTGTGTCACACGAAGGGTACATGCCAACAGATTATTACAATCTAAATTCCAGGTACCAAAAAATGAGTTTTATGCCACATATTAAATTGTATTCATCGTTTCATGCTAATTAGGAGCTCCTTTTCCACCTTTTCTTTCTTCTATAATTAGTTTTTCAACCTTGTTACCAAAGTAGTTTATAGTTACCTGCTTCCACCCTGGACATTCGTGATTCTCTGAACACCATATTCTACTAATTATTTTAATAGTAAAAAGCGATGCGAGTATCCTTTTTTCCCTTTCGTAGGAGTGGCCTGGTAGAATTTTTATCTTTTCCTTCATATTATTTATATTTTCGATAATGTAAATCAAGCCATGAGCAGCATCGAGCATATGGAGGATCCTGGGAATGATATTGATGGCTTTTGTGTTATACAATATCAGATATGGAACCATGGCAGAGCTGAAGGAAATTGTGAAGAACTTCCATGAAGTTGGTATTAAAGTTCTTGGAGATGTTGTCTTAAATCATCGCTGTGCACAGTATAAGAATCAAAACGGTGTTTGGAACATTTTTGGTGGTCGTTTAAATTGGGATGACCGTGCCATTGTTGCAGATGACCCACATTTTCAGGTATATATTTAGACTGTGGGAAATATTTGCTTTTAGGATTAACAGTCCTTTTTCTGGTTAGTGGTTAGAATTTTACTTCATTTCCCAATATAATACATACATATGACTAGTGCTGCAAAGTGCAACCCCTTATCTTCTTTTCTCCTTTACAGGGTAGGGGCAACAAGAGTAGTGGAGATAATTTTCATGCCGCTCCAAACATTGACCATTCACAAGATTTTGTGAGGAAGGATATCAAGGAATGGTTGTGCTGGCTGAGGTATTATCTGATCATACTACTTGATGCCTAGGACTTTTAAAAGTCACATTTTGTTTTGGTATATGAAAATAAAAATGCTGCATTTCCAAAACGCGGGGCCAAATATTTGTCTATGTTTTTGAAGTGATCGAAGCCTTTGGTATATTATCATTAATACGTATTTCTCTTTTGCTCTGTGCTTAAACATGTTTCATCAGTAGCATTTTCTTGGATGTCTAGTTGTAAAATAAAACCTAAGCATGGCCTACAGGAATGAAATCGGCTATGATGGATGGAGGCTTGATTTTGTGAGAGGGTTTTGGGGTGGTTACGTGAAGGACTACATAGATGCTACTGAGCCATACTTTGCTGTTGGCGAGTACTGGGATTCACTTGGTTACACGTATGGAGAGATGGATCACAATCAAGATGCACATAGACAGAGAATTATTGATTGGATTAATGCCACAAATGGAACCGCTGGTGCATTTGATGTCACAACAAAAGGAATTCTCCATTCGGTAAGCAATGCAACTAGTGTAGATAACGAAATAATTTGCTATCTGTGAATACAGTGGTGGAATAGCTATTCTAGCATATATTTCATATGTCCTCTGTTTTCAAGTTCTTGCCGAGGAATCTGAAAAAGCATTTGATTTCTACTCTTGCCGAAGAATCTGGAAGAGTTTGGAAAAAGCATTTGATTTCTACTCACAATTTTCTGCTCTTTCTACCATAGCCATTTTTCATAGTAATGACTATTTGATTTGGAGGATTTCTATTCTGTGTAGGCATTGGAAAGATGCGAATATTGGCGATTATCAGATGAGAAGGGGAAGGCGCCTGGTGTTGTTGGATGGTGGCCATCTCGTGCTGTGACTTTCATAGAGAATCATGACACTGGTTCCACTCAGGTTGGAAGTTATTTCATTTTGGATTTTCCCCCCATTGCCTAGCTACTCCTACTTTTCTAACTTGGATAATTACAGAAATATATGTCGTATGACTTTTCAGCTTTCAATCGGTAAAATACATCTTTTTATGAGCATCTTAGTTATCCTAGTATTATTTCGATGCCATTGCTCCTTTCAATTTTGAAAGTTTCTCATCTAGCTGTCATATTTTCTTACATGAACATTCTTCTTTCTGAAGGGTCATTGGAGGTTTCCAGGTGGAAAGGAAATGCAAGGATACGCTTACATTTTAACCCATCCAGGAACGCCGTCCGTGTTTTACGACCACATTTTCTCTCACTGCCGATCCGAAATTGAATCTTTAATCTCCCTGCGAAATCGAAACGAAATCCACTGCCGCAGTAGAGTAAGTATCCGATCACGAAGTTGATTTGTTGACCATAAAGTAATAATTGGACTAGTAGATTCAAGTCATAGCAGTTAAAGAGCAACAATAACCATGCAAAAGATTGACATTAACTCTTGGTGCTGTTGCAATCAGCTTCAAATTACAAAGGCAGAAAGAGATGTTTATGCAGCCATCATTGACGAAAAAGTCGTGGTGAAGATTGGGCCTGGTCATTACGAGCCCCCAAGTGGACCTCAAAGATGGTCGCAGGCCATGGAGGGAAGAGACTACAAGGTCTGGGAAGCGTCCTAATATTCTCAGCGGCACGTCATCACTTGTATATGCGGGTAAATAAGAAGGAAGTGTGTCTTCATAAACGATTATTTATAAAGCAAATCGAAGCTAGCCAATAAAGAATAAACCACTTGCTTGTGATGATGGCACGATTGGGAGCTGCAAGTTCAAGTTCTCGTTCCCTGCTTCACCTATCGTTCAAGGGCCGAGTTTGAGAAGCTTGTGCTTGGGAATTACAACACTTGGTCAATCGGCTAATGTGGTATTGAAGAGCACGGTATATCAAGTTTGGAAAGGCGACATACCATCGTCCATCATTAACTGAATTCTATTCACATACATGCGAATAGAGTATATCTTTACGTCATTCTACGACGCATTGATACTGTAAAATTTTGTAAACAAATCATTGGGGCTGGATTATGCTTAATTGCCTATTAGTGCATGCATTTTTATGCATTCTTGAGCTCTTTCGTAGTTCCTTTACTTGCAGATTAAAGTGAGACCTTGCTGATTGTAAAACTTAAGGGAAAACTTGATCAACTTGACATGATTGAATTGGATAAACTCGAATCGTAATGGAAAGAAGAAGGAAAAGAGATGAGTTAGATTATGGAAAAAGAAAGATTAATCAATTTGTTGGTGTCTTGCTTGTTGATTTAATGGCATTGCTTTTCTCTAATTCCGTAACCTCTAAAAAAGTTATCTCTGCGGCAGCATTCTCAGGCTGTTGGTGGTTTCTATATTGCCTCTTCGGTCAAAGGTCAACAAATGCTAAAGGTTTGACTGTTGACCCCAGAAATAGATGCCTCGTTGCTTGCATCTCATGTTGTTCTTTCATATATATATTTTTTTCCTATTACTAGTTTGGGCCCGCGTGTTGAACGTATTGAATCGTGATGAAAATTTTCATAACGTTTAATATAAAGAAATATTTTCTAGAGATTATAAAAAAATACAGATTAATAAACAAAGTTGAAGAGTTAAACTTCATGATACAATTATAAAATACATAATAATAACAAAATCAAACATTCTAATAAATAAGATAATAACACACAACTCATTTGTTTTTTGGTTTTTTTTTTTTCAAAACATATAGAGTTGCATTTTGTTATCTCAAAAAAGGTATTAATCCCATTGTTGGCTATACAAAAAAATAAAACATCGCAATAAGATAAAAATAATTGGAAAAAGAAAACTAAAAACGTTTTGAAAATATGACAATGAAGTAAAAGGTAAATAAAAAATGAGTCAATATGAATATTTTACGCATATTTTAATTTATATATAGAGTCACATACATACATGCATCTGCAAACAAAGTTTAAAAAAAGCAAAACAGTTTATTTTTATAAATATTTTTAGTTGTAGAACAACATACTAACAACAACATTTATACTTGTTCAAAGTTTTGCAATAAAAATAAGTATAGATAAAATGCTAATACATTCTTAAACTTGAGTTCTCACATGGCAAGTTGTAATAGGCGTTATCTTAAGCAATATTGGATATATGCCTATTTCCTACATAATGAGCTCCTACAACTACAGTATGATGGATGATCATTCCAAAAGTAGACAAAAGTAGGAAATTTCTAAACATGAAAACTTAATCCAAACACAAATTTAACATGAATATGCCCGAAAATAATGGCAAAATGACATAAAAGCAAAAATAAAATTCCAAAATGAAAGAATTTTATTAACATTGTTTTGAAACCTGAAGGTATCATTAGCTCACAATAAAAAAGAACTATTTTTCCTGTTGTTTAAACGAAACTTTCTAAAGGTAAAAAAAAAAAAAAAAAAAAAAAAAAAAAAAACAACCCACCTAAACGTTTCTGTGAGGAAGGAAGGAGGAAAAAAAAAAGGCACCTAAACGTTGCCATGAGGAAGGAAGGAAAAAAAAAAAAAAAAACACCTAAACGGTGCGTTTTTTACTATCAAAATGAACATTGGATTTTTATCCACTCTTTTATATATGTAGGAAAAATAATAAATTAAAAAATAATAAATGTGTAGTAACAATATGACAAAACTGTAATTTGAATTAAATGGTCTTCTTTTAAGTTCAAGTTTCAGAACTCTTGTAATAGCACAATACGTAGGAGGCAAAAAGTAAATATCAGCTGCAATGGCTGTGAGGAAGGACAAAAAAAAAAAAACACATAAATGGTGTGTTTTTTACTATCAAAATGAATAGTAAATCTCTCATTCACTCTTTTATATATTTATTAGGATGAGTCGGTGAAGCTTGTTTTTTTTTTTTTTTTTTTAAAAAGGGATTCTATGGGACCTCTTTTTTGACCTTGGGGAAAAATTTGAACTGCTGATGTAATTTTTAAGGTATAGATATCATGTGTACATGCAATTTATTGTGTGCCCTGTTACATCATATCAGACTTCACTTGCTCGATACGTTGACGACTTCACCAGTACATCTTAATCCAGCCTACAACGTAATCATTTTAAGTTGATTTTGAATTATATTTGATACCAATTATTATGAACCTATTAGGTAAAACTTACCCTTATAAAACTGACTTCTAAGGACTTATATATGCATTCTTAATAATATTTTCATATGGGCTTTTGGTATCAAAAATCTCAACTTTTTCAGTCAACAAAATGTAGTTTTCACTTGAGATACCATTAAAGTAATGTGTTCTAATTTTATGAAAATAATCCGAAAAAAAGATAGTATTACAAACTACATAAATCAAGCATATAAGAGGGAAGATATATATATAAATATATATATATATATATAGTTTGAATTCTGCTAACAAACAAAAAAACAAGAAAAAAAAAAAATGAAGTACAGAAGGAACTATCGTCGGCCATCAACCAACATCGCCGCCGCAACCCAGCAAGAGTGCGAGCCACCACTGCCAGAACAGCGACCTCCGCTGCCGTCGCCGACAACGCCAGCCCCCTCCGCCGCGCGAAGAAGCGAGAGCCATCCACCGTGGGCCGCGCAACTTCGACGAGGTGGGTCGCCGATTGTCCAGATCCGGCCAAAATCCGTCGCCCACAGGGGACAGTTTCCACCCCCGGCTCCGTCGCGATCCCCTCGTAACCTCCGTCGCGATCCCCTCGCCGCCTCCGTCGTGGATCTGACGTCGCAATGGGAGATTCCAGACCTGGCGCAGATCGGTCGCCCATGGGGGAGCGCCCCTCGGCCTCCTCTACGCCGTCGCTGCTGTCGGAAAATCTCCTCCCTCCGTGCGCATCGTCGACGTTGCTGTGAGGGAGGAAGAAGAAGGAAAAAAAAAAAAAAAAAAAGAGCACCTTTTTAACTACGAAAAATGAATACTAAAATTTTTTCTACTATTTTAGTATAGTTATATTATATAAGAGATTTTGAAAACTTTTCTAGTTCTCTTTTAAAATTTTTTCCAATCGTATTCCCTAGTCCCAACACTAAGAATTACTGTTAACAATGACAACCATGAGTTAAGTAGTTATCGTAAACTTAAGTGTTTTTACTTTTATTTTTATTTATTTATTTATTTATACTTTTGTTCTTGTTTTTCGATCAAAAGTTATTTGAAAGAGGCTTATAATTTATTCCCAGTGAAATATAAAACACGCCACAAGAGACATTTGAAAGCATATATATAACGTTTAATTTCTAGAAGGAGAATAAGGAAATTCTTAAAAATTAATATCTAGATACAAATATCGATCTAAAAATGTTAAATATCTTTTGATACTAATTAGCCTAAATAATAGGATTTTTTTTAAGGGAAAAAAAACAAATAAATATGCTCAAAATCTTGAGGTGCAAACCTAAAGATAAATTAGTTAAGGATTTGTAACAAACCTTGAGGTGTAAAAGGTTATTAATTAATGATTCTAATAATAAGAGGCCTCAAGTTAAGGATGGCCTTAGGCTGTATGCAGTGATGTCCGACCGTTGAAATTGACACCATAAAATCACCCACATGCCTTTTTTTATATCATGATGAGAGAGAGACTAGCACTTCTCATATGCTACTTGTCTTTATATTTAAACAATTCCTCTCCTCAAGATTTAAGACCCCCCAACAAAAGGAATTGTCCTCGTCAATACGAGGCTGTAAGGTTTTTTTAACCTTTTGTTGGAGCTTGGGGTTGGCTAGGTCTTCCTCGTCCCTGGATATATATATATATCACATATATATCTAAGACCTAAGCCTTCACCAAACAAGAAGCTTCTTCATTGACGAGAGAGGGGGCAACAATAAAAAAAAAAAAAAAAAAAAAAAAGAGTATACATAAAAGAAAATGGCAATAATGGTGATCACAAAATCAAGCTTTGTGTTTTTCTTTTTCTTGACTTGTGCTGTATTTATGGTCCATGCCCACATTGCCGAGTTTGACGATTATTGGAAAAGCAGAGCCGAGCAAGCCCACAAAGATTCCCTTCAAGCTTACAACGTAAACCCTCTTGAAGTCACCGATCAGTTGAACTATGATGTCCAGACGTGAGTACATCTACTATATAATATTTCGCAATCTATATAAAAATACGTATAACATGACATTTACTTTTTTTAACATTGATTTTAAAAAATATAGATAGATAAGTTTTGTGCTGTTTTACATGTCATATCTTAGTTTATATATGTTACATGTAGAACCGGTTTGTCAGTCAAGTTATGCCATTAACCATTTCAAATGAACATCTTAACTATAAAAGGTCACATGATTTACAATTTGACGCGCTTAAAAAAAAAAAAAAGCAAGCTGAATTAATAATATCACTTCTCATAATCTAATTACAAATGTTATGTTATGAATATATATATATATGTATGTATTTATATGTATATATGCATGCATGCAGGGCTCTGACGTTCAGAAACACCACGAGAAGAGAGTTGAGGGGGAGGAAGAACAAGAAGGGAGGTCCATGCATGGCGACCAACCCCATAGACAGGTGCTGGAGGTGCGACCCCAACTGGGAGCGAAACCGCAAGCGTCTCGCCGACTGCGCCCTCGGCTTCGGCCGCAACACCGTCGGCGGCAAGTTCGGTCGCTACTACGTCGTGACCGACTCCTCAGACAACGACCTCGTGAACCCGAAGCCGGGGACGCTCCGGCACGCCGTCATCCAGAAGGAGCCTCTGTGGATCATCTTCGCCCGCAGCATGATCATCAGGTTGTCGGAGGAGCTCATAATGACTAGTGACAAGACCATCGACGCCCGCGGTGCCAACGTCCGCATCGCCTACGGTGCTGGCATCACGATTCAGTTTGTGAAGAATGTCATTATCCACAATCTTCACATTCATGACATTACCGCCAGTGGTGGTGGCAACATCAGGGACTCCATCGATCATGTCGGGTTCAGGACAAAGAGCGACGGTGATGGCATCTCGATCTTCGGATCGTCCAACATTTGGATCGACCACGTTTCCATGTCCAACTGCCAAGACGGCCTCATCGACGCCATTATGGGCTCCACCGCCATCACCATCTCCAACTGCCACTTCACTCACCACAACGAGGTAAATTAATTAACAAAAATGCTACAAGACGCCACCATTGTTTTACTACTATTAAGGACGGAGTCTGGATTTTATTTTAGTAGCGGTACTATTAAGATTTTAAAAAAAATTCTCACCATTATTATTTTTTTTAGGTGCCACAATTTTTTTTCCTTAATATTTTACATCATTATTACAAACATTAGTGAGATAGATCCAAGAAAAAATTAAAGAGACATATTTGAGAAAAAAAAAAATTTTCAATGGGGGGAACATTTCAAAAACTAATTAAATAGCTTGATGCACGATTACTAATAAAAGATGTCCATAACGTGAAATCCACCTTCTATTAGTAGTATTTATCCGGTAATGAACATATATGTGCTTGAAAAACATGTGAAATAATTTTATTTTTTTTTAAATGAACACACGGAAACAAAGAACATACGTAACTGAATATTCAAAATATTGCAGGTGATGTTGTTTGGGGCGAGCGACAGCTACTCGGCTGACAAAGTGATGCAAGTGACGGTTGCGTTCAACCATTTCGGGCAAGGATTGGTGCAGAGGATGCCGAGGTGCAGGTGGGGATTCGTCCATGTTGTGAACAATGACTACACCCACTGGCTCATGTATGCCATTGGTGGTAGCCAGCATCCCACCATCATCAGCCAGGGCAACAGGTTCATTGCCCCTCCCAATGTTGCTGCTAAGGAGGTATGTACCATCCTAGCTACTTTCCGACCCGAACCCGATCTCTATCCCTCAATGATCAAAGGCTCGTTTCGTATTGCTTTCTAAAAACTACTTTTGACGTCTAGGTTCAAAATTTGTTTTCAAAAGTATTTCAATGAATTTTTTTTCCTTTAAAAAAAAAAACACTAATTTGAAAGAGCTTTCAATTAAAACTACAAAATTTAACTTCTCAAAAAAGTTTTAGGTTTAATAAAACATTACTTATTAGAGAAAAAAATTCATAATTTTTACTTTTCTTCTGATTATATGTGTGCATGCTTTTTTTTTTTTTTTTTTTTTTGACGTGATTTGTTTTGATTGAAGGTGACCAAGAGGGACTATGCTCAGCCGAGCGAGTGGAAGAACTGGCAATGGAGGTCCGAGGGAGACCTATTGATGAACGGGGCGTTCTTTGTTCAATCCGGGAAGCGCCTTTCGAAAAGGCGATCCTCTAGGCTGCGCATGATCAAGTACAAGCCTGGCACCTTCGTCACCAGACTCACTCGCTATGCCGGAACCCTCATTTGTGCCGTTGGCAAACCTTGCTAATCACTTTTAAGAAACAAAAAATAAAAAAAAAAAATTAATGCATTTATTTATTTTTGTTTCCAATTCATCTTCCTGCTAATTCATAGACTTATGTACTTGGAAAATACATCTAACCTCCCTTGGTGATATCAATTAAAGAGGATGAAAAAGAAGAATAAGGGGTTAGCTAGCTATTCAAAAAGATCCACACATGTATATTCATTGCGAGTCTTTTTTTTTTTTTTTTCCAATCGGTTTTAATTTTTGTTTTTGGGTTCTTTTGAGCAGAAGAGAAAATATTGGTAGGGATTGAAAGAAAGCAAAATTTCGAGCGGGGGAAAACAAAAATATATATATAATTGTTTGTGTTTTTTGTCTATTAATTTGGTTATTGTGCTTCATTACTCAGCTGCAACAACTATAATCCTCTATATATGTGTGTGTTTGTAAGGATGCTGTTATCTCCACGTTACACCAATTAAATAAGGAGTTTATTATTAATAATGTAGATTGCTAATGATTTTCGGAGTTAGTGTAAATAAATAAATAAATAAATAAATAAAATGAACTGTTTGAAAATCAAAGTCAAGGGAAAAAAAAAAGATGAGTGAAATACTCACTTCATCACTTAACCTTATTGATCATGATTAGCATGTTTAGGGTGTTAAGAATCGCCCTAATTCTATTTCATCCAGAGTAATAAAATCTACAAAAGAAAATAAAAATTACAAAACACACAAAATTTTATATAGGTTTGCTTCAATGCAAGATTATGTCATGTTTCAATCGCTGTAGAGAAATTGCACACCCTTAAAACTGACTATGTTTCCTTTTCTGACTTCTCTCATAATAAACATAATGATGAGTCCCTATTTATAATGAAAAACTATGATAACTGAAATTACAAGTGTGAAATCTCATAATACCCTTAATGAATAGCCGGTCTATTGTAGACCTTTTGGAGGCTGCATCCCGGATCCTACTAGATGGGGGTGCCTATTCCCTTCCAACTTTCACGGCGACCTACCCTGAAGATTGATTTGTGTACTTTTTCTAAATAGGGCTTTTTTCTTTTTTTTGGAGGGCATTAAAAATCCATATATTAAAAAAATAAGTGTTTTAGCGTATGAAATTTTGACATGTGCTCATAGACTTTTAAAGCTCTCGAGATAAATAGAAGTGCTCATGCTTTAAGTTAGGTCGGAAAACCGAGCAACATTCGAAAGAGTTAATGATGGGAATTTGAAACAAACAATGTAAGCATATCATAGGATGGGAATATAGTCAAGAAAGAATATTATAAGGGTCCATTCCATTGGGAACAACGTTCTTAACGAGCTTCCCAATCGAACCAAACTCTACTAATTCACTCACAAACTGCCTTGTGAACAAGTGAAGCTCCAATTTGGACGTGTACTCCTAAGCTTTAAGCTAGAATACGGTTGTAAATGACTTGTCGTGTAGGTGAAGAAAGGACAAGTTTCCAAGTTTAAATCTTTCCCAGGAAACAAACAATCTCTTGAGGGGTTGTGGATATAACAATCTAAGAAAAGCCAAAACTAATATTGTCCTCTATATGTGGGGTTTGTTCACTTTTGATCCTCCTAAATCATATCGATTATATGCTCTATAGTTTTTGTTCTCTAGCTGTCTGAGATTTATTAATTTTCTCCTACTAAATGTTGGGAAATTGGAATATGGCATTTTTCTCTTTTATATCACATAATATTCTCGGAAAATTTTTATTTTTTGTTCCCTCAATATCCATCTTGATTGAAACTTAAATGTGTTCATCGATCAGAAGTTTGATTTTTTGCATGCGTGTTGTGTCCACAATAGTAAGATTGTGCATTTGATGAACTTGGACTGCGAGGCATATTGTTAATATCCGTTTTTTAGAGGGAAAAAAGACATGCATACTGTTTATGAAATACTTAACCTCGGTTTTCCCGAATTAGCCGCTAAACGTTAGTAAGCAGAGGCCTTAAGGACAAGCGGCGAAATCCTGCGCGGCTGTCTAGTAGGTTAGAGACAGTTTAAATTTTGTCTGAAATGTGTTGTGACCATCGTAACGGCAAGAAGACAGATTAATAAAAAGACAAGCTCAGAAGCTACTATATAAACGGTTAGTTTTAGTACCTTAAACACCAAGCAATCAATCCAAAGAACCCGTTGTCTCTTGCTGTTTGCCACAAAGGATACAAAATAGATATGGAGATGAGTCTGCAACCTGAGTTGTTCCCGACAAAACGTCAACTGTGCATGTTAGAACGCGATACTCTCCCGACTCCTAAGTTCACCAAAAGACGCCGAAGAGATCACTCCGCTGCTGTTAAAGAACAGCTAGGTGAACAGCAGCAGCCACAGGCTGGCCAGTCTGCAACTACTACTACTACTACTACTACTACTGTGAAAAGAAGCTCTAGATTTCGTGGTGTTAGCAGGTGTGGTTTTTTTGAAACATGTTTTTTTTTTTTTAAATTATTATTGTGAATGTCAAAACTGAACGGAAGCAATTTTCGTGCAGGCATAGATGGACGGGAAGGTACGAGGCTCATTTATGGGACAAAGGGTCATGGAATCCCACACAAAGAAAGAAGGGAAAGCAAGGTATAGAAGAAATGTTGAATTTGTCTCTTGTTTATATTTTTTAAATTTATATATATATATGTATATATATATTCTAACTTCTTTATTCGTTGATCGTGGCATGGAATTGGATTTACCATTGATCTCTGGGACAGTTTATCTGGGTGAGTACTTTTTTAGCTAGATATGATCAATTTTCTATTAAAATATGTGTGTGTGTGTGTGTGTACATTTTCTGGGGAAAATAACATTTGAAGACTTGGTCATTCAACAGGAGCTTATGATGAAGAAGAATCTGCTGCAAGAGCGTATGATTTAGCTGCACTCAAGTATTGGGGAACATCGACTTTTACAAACTTCCCGGTAAGAATATAAATAATAACATCAAGTTTTCAAAGCTCTTCGAACATTTTAGGCAAGATTAATGGTGCAACAGTTGCTTATTTTATCTGCGGTGATGATATTTGTGAAGGTATCAGATTATGAGAAAGAAATAGAGATCATGAAAAACCTAACTAAAGAAGAGTACCTGGCATCTTTGAGAAGGTACTTCATCAGTATTATACGATTATTACCCTTTCGGAGACCTTTCCGAAAAAGTTCTGAATTTAGTTCTTTAATTCCATCCACAGGAGAAGCAGTGGCTTTTCAAGAGGTGTATCAAAGTACAGAGGAGTTGCAAGGTAAGAGATTTTAAATGTTCATAGTTTAACTCTTTTTTTTAACTCGAAAAGAAACAATTCCGCTTAAGATTAATTTGTAGTTTGAACTTCAGGCATCATCACAATGGAAGATGGGAAGCAAGGATAGGGAGGGTTTTCGGAAACAAATATCTCTACCTGGGCACTTACAGTAAGATTCATATGTACTTGGGATTGCTACGAAAATTTAATTAGCGTACCAAATTGTCAAACTTAAAAGTTCAGGGATCTGCATCGCCATTAACTCTAATAACGTGCGGTTATTGAAGTGCAAGTAGCTCAAAGGCTTTTTTTTTTTTTTTTTAATATTTCAGGCACCCAAGAGGAGGCTGCTCATGCTTATGATATTGCAGCAATAGAATACAGAGGCATCAATGCAGTGACTAACTTTGACTTGAGCACCTACATCCGATGGCTGCGACCGGTTTCCAGTTCTCTTGCTGCCCAAGAACCAAAACCTTCACCCATTACACCCACTACAATCTCTTCGCCGCTGACAGCTTCTCCTTACTTCATTCCAACCAATGAAAAACCAGACTTGTCCATTTTCAATCTCAACCCCTTTACGCTCGAGGACTTGGAAACCTCCAAGCCACATGATATTTTCCAAAGACAGACTCCCAATAGTCCCTGCAGCAACTCTTCTTCCCCGTCTGCGCTTGGCCTCCTCTTCAAATCCTCGGTGTTCAGGGAGCTCGTTGAGAAGAATCTGTGGCCCGAGAGTGAAGAGAACGAAGGCAGTGACATAAAGAACCTGCCCCAGATGAAGAACAACCACTTTGACATGATTTCCTATGATGGCATTGGCAATATGAGTTCTACTAGTTCTTCCAGTTCCTATGCATTGCCCGGTTTGGAGTCTCGGGAGGAGAGCGCCTCGCCGTTGTACAATGAAAGGGGACAATCTCTCTGGAACTTTCCCTTAAACTTGTCTTCTCCTGTTAATTTTAACTAACAAGCTTTTAAGTTTTCTTAGGTGCCCTCATTGTAGGCAGCTCGTCTCAGTCCTTGGTTTTGTAATATAAATGCACTCTGCTAATAAAGGTTTTTATTTGTTGGAAATCTTGTGTATTCTTTAGCTACTTAAAACTGAACAGTTTGATCCAGTTTGGCGTGAAGAACACCTTATGAAGAAAGAAATGGTAAACAAAATCAGATGATAAGAATCATAGCCGGGTAGTTTTCTTACAATATAAGAACTAATATCGGCCCACTTACTAATTTTGGTTTCAGAACAAGATGTCCTAAGTTCGAACCTATTAATCCGCATGCTTCCAAATTCTCATTGCGTCTTGGCTCTTAAATAGCTTTCAAGCTTATATTAAAAAATTCGTGTGCTGAATTTGTCCAATTAATACTCGGGAACATAATTTCCTACTTTTCAGCCTCCACGTGAGAAGTCACTGTTTAAAAACTAATGTTGACGTGACTTGCTAGTAAGTTAAGCTTTTTAGAGAATCGGTAACTCCAAGGTTTAGTTTGCAATGGAAACTTGGGACAAACACAGTTACATGAGATTCTTTTCTAGTAGTTTAACAAAATAGTTAATTATTAAAAAATACCTCGTGTTTTATTTTATTTTATTTTCTTATAAATATGCTCATACACCTAGGAATTATCACACATGATATGTTAAAGCTGAACGTCGATCAGTTTGGCTTTATTTATTATTTTTTTTGGGGGGAAAGTTTGGCTTGAATACTAGCTAGCAGCTACTATGTTGTGAAGAAAGAAATGACACATAAAATCAAATTAGAAAGAATCAGAGCATATCAGTTTAAGCTTATGTGGGAAAATAAGGACCAACAAACTTGGATGTATATTCTGATTGGAAGAATTGTTAAACTAATATAGTATCAGAGCATGAGGTCCTGAGTTCAAACCCCTGCACTTATATTATTTAACCCCTTCATTATCATTGTGTATTGGGCCTTAAATTTGTTTCGGGTTTCTTATAATTTGTGTTGGATTTTCAAATTAAAATTTATCTCCACGTTTGCCAATGGCTTGCACGTGAGGGGAAGTGTTAAAATATAAAACTATTGTTGGCTCACCTCCTAACAGCTTAAGCTTTTGGGAGAATTTTAATATTTGTTATAATTTGTGTTGGATTTTCAAATTAATATTTATCTGCACGTTTGCCAATGGCTTGCACATGAGAGAGAGTGTTGAAATATAAAACTATTGTTGGCCCACCTTCTAACAGCTTAAGTTTTTGAGAGAATTTTAATATTTGTCCGTACATTTGCCCATAATATGGCATGCACGTGAGGGGGAGTGTTGAAATATAAAACTATTGTTCGCCCACCTCCTAACAGCTTAAGTTTTTGGGAGAATTGATAAACTAACAGTTTTAGTTGAACCTAAGTCTGATTGCATGCACACCCTCTCTTTATCTCTTTATAAGATGTTTATCTCTTTATAAGACGTTTGAAACACCAACTGCAGTTAGAGTTAGGAGTTTTTTTTTTAATTGAAAATAAGTTAATGTTTGAAGATGTGTGTTTGATTGAAATGTAAATTAAGGAATAAAAAACTGTTATATTTAAATAATATAACAACCTTAAATGTTTTTGAAGAAAAAAATAATATAGATTATGTTTCGTTGCTCTTACTGTTCTGAGTATTTAGATACAAGAATCATCTTCTTTCATTTTTTTCTTTTTGAAATTATCTTCTTTCGACCTAAAATAAAAAAGTTATGGACTTTCAAAGTTTGAATTTTTTTAAAAATGGAATAAATAGAAAAGAGACACTGATCATCTAAAATTGAGTTGTGGAAAGTTTGACCCAAAGAAGAAGAAGAAGGGGAGGGAGAGAGAGAGAGAGAGAGAGCTGGAATTGTTCCAAACGGAGCCCTATATTTTGAAATGAAGATTTTGCGAGGGCTACACCATCTTTCAGTAAACCAAATTGTTGGTAGCATAGGACAAAATTTCTATTGTATATTTGATATATAATTGAAAAACATATCGTCCCTTCTCACGGGGCTTGTTTACTACTAGACCAAAGAAAGAGAACCATATGGTAGGAGTAGGTGGTTGAGATTTGAGCCATATGGTAGAAGTAGATATGATTATAAGAGAACCCAGATTCCATAACAAAAATGTTCACAGTTTCACCACCCCAAAGTTCTAGATATGTAAAAATATTGCAAAATCCATCAAACACTGGTTTTGACATTGTCTTGCCTTCGTAGAGGTTATCATAAGTATTTATCTTGGTCAACTGTATGATTCTATCTCTCTAGGTAGAACTAGTACATCCATGCTTCCATGAGCTAGGGATGTTCACTATCATCCTCTCCATCATCATGAAAAAAAAAAAAAAAAAAAAAAAAGAATATTACACCGCCACCAAGTAGAAGACCTTGGTGGTCGTTTGATGTCATACATCTAATTCCAAAAATCAAACCTAAATTTTCACTCTCATATACAAACAAGAAAAAACACCAAGGAGGTGGAAACATCTTGTTTCGTTTCAAATCTTGTCATCAGCACCTGGTGGATATCGACCTACATAGATCGAGGTAGTGAGCAAAAATTCACAATCACTTTAAATAATTCAAAGGCCGATGTTTTTAAGCATTTGGAAGAAGAGTCTCGGCCAAAACTAATTAAAGTCAATCATCGATACAAAAATGAGCTCCTGTCATACCAATGAAAGCTATTCATTATCAATGCGTATAATGATTAATTTCTAAACCTAATTCATTGAGTGGTTAGGTTGGCTGGGACGGAGCGGGGAAATGCTAAATTACAGAATAAGGTAATCATCTGGATGACAAGTACTCTTTAACATGAATGCACCACACAAACGTAATTCTAGAGAATTTCATTCTAGATTAAGTGTTCTAGTCCAAACCTCCCCAGGTTTCTTGGCTTTTCTTCCAATCTGTCAACACCATCTTGCGCAACAACATCACTTGCAGCCTTGCTGATGCCTCCAAACACAGAGTCTGCAATTTCCTTCAGACCCTGCAGGAAAACAATACACTAACAGCTAAATAGTAGAACATCAATGTTTTAATCACCGAGATATCCCTTGCTGAAAACACAGAGACTAAGTGGCCCAACGGAAATATATCAGAATGGTAGGTAGACTCTGGGGGTAGTGGGGACTCTCTATTTATACATGCAAACCTTTCATATCTTAATAGACTAACAAGGACAACAAAAATGAAGTTTGTCTGCAAATTTGGTATCACGCAAACCCCTTTTCCTAAACTACTTGGGATGCTCAACATGACTTCCTATTCCTATGTTTCTGTCTGAAACATGACTCCACTTATGCCCTTAAATTTTCTCCAAATTATTACAGCTATGAAATTATCATCAATGCATATCAAGTATCCAACTAACTAACCACATTAGTGTTAATGGTAAATTACCATATACGATAGTTTCACCAACCAGAAATGGTAAAAAGGTTATTAGAGACAAACCATCGGACTTGAAGTCTCTGAACCTGTGAGAAAACCACGTGACTTGCCAGAAAGCTTAAGTTGTTCCTGCAATAAGTTTGAACATAATTTAGAATGCTTTTTCAAAAATTATAGAGCTGTCCCTAACGCCGTTAGATAAGCTTGCAACAGACTCTTTAACACAATCACGAGAAAACGAAAGTATATGCCCAGTTGAAGCTAGAAAAGATTTCTCTACAAGAGTATTACCACAAACCATATACAAGTTCTCCGTGAAACTTAGCAGGGGACTTAAAAGCCTAAAGTGGATAACAGGATAGTTATCATAGGGTCTTTTTTCATATCTATATCGTATAAAACAAACCATAATGGAAATAGCAATAAATAAAAAAACTTTAAAAGTCAAGAAAAAGCTTCGGATTATCCATACAACTATTGGTTCCTACTTCCTACCTGCAGTGCTTCAGGCATTTTCATTTTCCTTCCATCGACAAAGTTGCATAGGTAGAAGACACCAAGATTTGCAAGATCCTGTCAGAACAAATAAGTTGGTACAATCTCAGATAGACAGGTAATGATGATGGTACAAGGGATGAAAAAAAATAAAATAAAATAAAAACAACCTCCAGTGCTAGTTGTAAAATAAATATGATCATATTGAAACATGCTAGAGGGGAATCCAGCATGTCAAACTCACACAGTTCACTAAATACAATATATGCATTACAAAACAATATACCATACTTAGAGACGGAAAAATCTTAACAGCAAAAGGGATAGAAGAAAAGGGATATCTCTGAGAAATTTGCATGCCAAAGGTTACCAGCACATGTAATGCACATTATTTTCCATCAGTTAATAAAACTATTTCTTGTTCCTTTTTGGATCAATTAGGGCCTTTAAAGTCTTGAAGGTTAAGAAAACAAACAGAAAATTCCATCAGTTAATAAAACTATTTCTTGTTCCTTTTTGGATCAATTAGGGCCTTTAAAGTCTTGAAGGTTAAGAAAACGAACAGAAACCAGACAGTGTGCCAGCCAATAATGAATTAATCAAAAGTTCCTTAATTCAGCTTGATTAAAATACTTCATATAAAACAAACAACCGGATGCTGTTTTACCTGCTTCTCCTCCATCGTACATATCTTCCCATTCTGTTAAAAGAAGAAAAGAAATCAAGATTAATACACTTTCATAAAAGAAGAAAAAGAAGGAAATTACTGCCTCCTGAATAAATATCTTTTCTTCTTAACACTCTTTCTACTGAGTCTGATCTATGACTACCATGAAAATGGAAGCATAACTCACCAAACCAGAAACCATACTCTGCAATGCGCTTAAGTCATAATCAATTTCAGAAAGAGACTGGTGGACTCCAGCAACCTGTTTCACAAGTTCCAAATACATTAAGAAATGGTAAGAGACAAATGTGTAATGAAAACTAATCACATCATATCAAGTTTAATACGCATACAAACATACGATATAGTCATAACAATTTTACTGAAGTGGAAAGAGGTTTACTTAAGACTTATTTGCCAGAGATATTAAGATTTCAATAAGTAACACATAACCAATAGCTCCAACGCACCAACATAGAAAGCATATACTTTAAATCTGCTGTTTCTCGTCAACAAAATATGGATGGAAAGTAATAAAGTGCGTAAAAAAACATACGTCATCCTTTATTGCCCTAGACAGCTCGTTCTGCTCCAACATTTTATCATCCAAGTTCTGGATCCTCTGCGTCAAGTGCTTCTTTGTTTTCTGACCAATAAAAAAATTGCACTCAATCGAAACATAATTTTCCTCTTATAAAAGGAGTTTGATATTACAGAGTAGTACATTTTGGATGGATATGTAACATACTCGTTCAAAACTAAGAGAGAACAAGAATATAAGAAAATTATAGAAAAATGGGTAAAATTTAAATTCTCTCTTGCAAGGAATTGGAGCTCATGAATCATGATAAGTAAAAAAAGCAACAAGATGAAAGGAGACTTACAGCAAGAGCATCTGATACATTCTCCAGATGTTTCGTTAAATTTGTAACAGCACTAGCCATATTACGCTTCGTTACGTACATAAGATCCGAGAAAGAAATACCCTGATCATTCAAACAAAAGAACAATTAATCTTCTCCAAGCAATGTTTCCTTTTTCCTTTCTCCTTCTCTAACCACAACTCAAAAGGAGTAAAGATCACCCCATCATCATTAATATACAGAACAAAAATTAACAAATAAATAAAGAACCAAATATGTTACCTTCCACCACATATAACCATAACCCAATGCCCCCACTGCAGCAGCTGGAACTACAAGTGATGTTAAGTTGCCTGACCCAAGGAAAAAAAAATCTTCATTAGTAAGAAGTTCTTTCACTTTGCAAGAAAATTTATGACGGAAAAAAAAAAAAAAAAAAACTTTGAATCTCCCCAAAATAAATAAAAAAGTGAAGAGATACCATAGCCATCACTCCCATTGAGAACAGTAATCTGTCGATTTGAGGCCAATGATCGAACCTCGGCAGCCAATCTACGCACCTAAAAGATATATAACAAACACACCGAAAAAAAAAGAGTTCAATACTTTACATCTTAATTTGTATAATCAATTGGAAAATCCTACTTTATATCTCAATTTGTATAATCAATTGAAAATTTCACTCTCCCAAAAAATAATTACTTAACGTAACTGATTCATTATCATCATTACCTGAGCCGCAATTGCATCAGAGTACTCAGAATCACCTTCACCTTGATCTCCCGATTTCTCCAATCCCTTCACCAATGCCTGCCAAATACACCACAAAACACATCAAGAACAGCACAACCGACCTAGTTCACAACCCCTAATCGCCGATATTGCAAAAAAATCAAATTAAATACGAAAACACGAACTCCAATGAAATTAATCGACTTTCAAACCGAAAACAAACCATTTGATTAATCAAACTCTCCCAGGTTCGACAGAAAAAACTCAAAATAAAAGTAAATTATTAAGATCGAAAGGAAATTCCATGAAAAAGCGCTCAAATTGAAGGGATCGGAGCGCAAAAGAAGCTGAATTTAGGGGGAAAATCAAAGACAGAACCTGAAGCTCGCCGAGCAAATCCGAGAGTTTGTTGTTCTTGAGCAATATCGTGGTGGTGTAACCTAGAGAGAAGAATTACTCGGATGAGAGAGGAAAAAAAATAAAAAAGAGGTCAAAGTAGAAAAAAGTAATGCGAAAAGCGAAGCAGAAGTACCAGCTCCGGCTAAGACCAGGATCTTGGAGAGGCCAATTCCGGATTGCATAGCCATGGCGGTGGTGTTTGGGCGAGCAGAAACCTAATCCAATGTTGTAGAGAGAGAAAGAGAGTGAGGATTTCCGGAAGGGATAGAGAGAGAGAGAGAGAGAGAGAGGGAGGATCGGGTCCCCGAGCTGCGGAAAGATGAAGATGAAAGATGATTACCTATTCAATTCAACTACTACCTGAGTGCACGGTAAACGACACCGTATTATTCAACCGCCTCTCCATGAGACGACGTCGCTTTTCCAATTGGGCTTCTGTGCCCGTTGGGCTTGCGCTTGGACTTGGGGTTGGATTTTTTCGAACGGAAGCACATATTTGGAAAAAAACTAAAAAATAAAATAAAAAATTAGGAGAAAATTACCTAAATAACTATATTTTTTTCATCTATTGATCAACATGGTACGAATACCCCACTCTTGACTAACACGATACAAATTTTAGTTAACTTTAATATAATTTTGTATTAAATTTGTGCAATAGTCTCTAATTTTGTATCATTCAGGTACCTTCCCCATTGATCCCATGATTCGAATTGCCCTCTAATAATGTCAAATAAAAAGAAAAAAAAATTAGGTGAAGAGTCATGTTTAGAGTACCTCATTATAATTTTGTCCATTATAATATTAAAGTTGATAATTTTAACGTTATGAAATGACAAAATTATCAATTTTAATATTATGGTGGGCATAAAGATCCTCATGTGTCAAATTTTATGAAATTCTTGCATATAACCCAATAAAAAGTAGTTTTAGAAGAAAAATCCAAATTATAGGAAAAAAAAATCCGAAACATGTACACTTAAAGGGCTATTCTCATAATTTCCTCTAAATACTAGGTATTTATTTACTCGTAAGTTATCGAGGATATTGTGAAAACAACCATTTATATATACATGTTTATATTTTTTGTTCTTTTGAAAACAGCCATTTTTTGTTTACAATAGTCAAGGGTTTTTTGGTTATTTTAAAAGGTTAAATCAAGTGTTAATCAAGAATATGTATTAAATGTAATTGAATGATATAAAGCTGTAAAAACTTTAAAATGCACGATATATTTTAAATATAGGTGAATAAAATATAAGCAATACTAAATTTTAGCTTTTCTTTTTAGGGTAACGTGAGTATTTTAAGGTCAACATTATGTCTTGACCGTGAAAGAGTATAAATTTGATACAATTAAACGTAATTTAATGGTATAAAAATGTCAAAATTTAAAACATTTGGTATGCTTTTAATTAATTAAAACAAGATATAAGATGTAAAAACATAAATAACCCCCCCCCCCCCTTTTTTTTTTTGCTAGAAGACCCATATTTTCAACTTTGTTTTTTAATATTTAAAATTACTATTTTTTAGTTGTTTAATTATAAAAGGTTGAAAGGAGATTTCTCAAGAAAGATTACAACAATGATTTTATTTTTTTAATGTCATACAACCATTTTCATGTTATTAAAAACAAAAGGTGCACTCACACACACAACAAAAGGTAACAAAAGGTGCATTCAATAATACGTGAAAAAACACACGCGCGCACACATTTCAAACGTTTGATTTGAGGAGTCCCACATTGACAAGAAAGCGAAGTTTTTTCCAATAACATTCTTATATATGCATGTTTTTTAGACTTTTACAAAAACTTTTTTCAAATCCTGAATTATAAAAACTCCTCAAAGAAGATATGCACAAACTTGATTTTTCATTTTTAGTTTTGCTAAAGATGCAACAAACTCATAAATTCATTGAAATTGAAAAAAAAAAAAAAAAAAAAAAAAAAAGATTAAAATCACAATAACAGTCATAAAAAATATATGAGAATTGTAACCATCACGATTGTTGCTTGAACCGCCTTTTTGTTGATATGATCGCCTCCTTCAACACCAAGGGGACGAGGCTCGAGAAGATGAAGGGGAAGACGTGGAAGGATTTGTTGCCCTTGGTGACATTGGTGCCGACGGTGTAGGCCGCCAACCCGAAGGCCATTGTGACAAGGGTGGTTTGAGTGAGATGGTATAATTTAATTGGGTGGACAGAGAAAGGGACAAGGATGAGAGACAGATGATCCTAGTTTATGTAATAGATGATGCAGACTTAAGTAAAAAAGTAAAAATATTTTGTTAAAAGAGAAAAAAGAAAGTAAACACATATATTGCTAATTTTATTCTAACTTGTAGAGTTTTGACTTATGCTTAAAGCTAATAACTTTTACTCTTGTCAATTTCATTATTAACAGGAGCTAGATCAATTGCCAATCTCTTCATGAAAGGATTGGTAAAGGCCCTAATTTTTCTTCTCACTTGCAAATAGGGAATGATCGATATCCATTCTCCAGTTTGAAGGGTAACATATAAAAGTCTTTGTTTGATTTTTTTACTATAATTTTTTTGTTAAATAACAATAGAACTTGATTTCTTTTGCTATGTAGATTTAATATTTATTTAACTTGGACTATGCCACTTTACAGTGAAATAGTGATTAAAATTAAGCGTTATATTCACTAATAACCTTTCATATTCATTTGTCAGTCGTCACCTATTTTAGAGGTCTAACTACTCAAGATATTTAAAATATACTGTATCTCTATCGATATAGTGTGTATTTTCAAGCGGAATCTAATAGAAGTATGGTATGTTTTCAAAATATAATTAAAAACAGATACTAGTAAAAAAAAAAAATCAAAAAAAATTTAAAAAAGAAAACGAAAGCTGGTCTAAAATAAATTGTACCACCAACTTCAGATCTGATTTTTTCTTTTTAGATTTTTATTTCTAGATATTTTTAATAACTTTTTAAAATCTTTTTGTCCCTCTTAAAATCCTCACATACCACTCTTTATCATACTCTGTCTAGAAATTGACAATTTTTTATTTATTGATCAAAACCATAGATTTCAAAAATGTCAGATTTCTAAACTCAAGATTTGAGTCAAAATGAGATAAGTTGATATCAATGGGGGAATAAAACAAGGGATTGTTTGTTATTTCCCGGTTTTTAACATATTCATTTGCTGATATGAAAGGTAACCTATAATCAAATTTGAAAGAGTGAAATATATCTTACCTCTTCTGAAACCTCTTTAATAGGAAGCAGATTTGAGATAAGGAAGTAATTAGCAGTTTTCAGAAAATAATTATAATAAATAGCACGTTTTTAAAATATTTATAATAATTACCAATTAATAAGAAATTTATAATGTAAATGATTTATTTACGTATTTTAAATATGCAATTTACCCAGTAAATTTTCTAATTACCTAATAAATTTACCACTTATTTTAGATATTTTTAAAACCTTACTATTTTTTAAAGGAAATTTTCTATTTTTAGTCAGAGTACAAGAGTACACATTCATCCGTTTCCGTCTTCAGATGGAGAATCATTTTTTGAGGAAGATACATTTCTACTAGGACATGTCCTAATGTTGTGTCCAATTTCCTGGCAAAGCCGGCACTTGTATATTCTGCTTCCAGAAGTCAGAGAGCCTTTCTTTGCATCACTACTACTCAACTTTTCACCGACAAGTTTAGGACAAGTCCTGCGATTATGGCCTCTTTGGCGGCATATCCTGCACCGATTACGTTTCCCTGTTGCGTTTTTGTGATCGCTAAATCTTGTCTCTGGACAAGTTCTTCTGTTATGGCCCATTCCTCCGCACACGCGACATCTGAACTTTCTACCGATCAAACTTTCTTTCAGTTCAGGACAGTAGTGTCTTCTATGCCCCTCACGCCCACAGTTTCGGCAGTAGAATTTCACTCCTGCATCAGAAAACAAGAAATTCATCTGTGCCAAGTTTAAAGCCATAACATTGGCGAACTCGTCATGCGATTTGAATGGAAAACTTGTGTTGAGTTAGCTGTGATATTGGCCAGAGATTCCCTAAGGTTACAGTTAGCTCAAGAAGACTAAAATGGGCATATAAATTTAACTAAAAGCTGTTAAGCAGACGCTGTTAGGCAGACACTCGTCATTATGAGAAACTGACCTTTCATGGCAATGCTCCTCTTGTGGCGGTTTTCTGGGTCGCTGAAGAATGCCTTTAAAGCTTCAGAAGCATGCTTTCTCGCTTCAGCGGTTCCTTTGGCTTTCTGCATTGCACAGAATAGATTGTTTATACCTTTTAACCTTCATCCTAGAAACTAATGGTGCAGCCGTTTTCCCGTCAGGTTACAAGTCAGTACACGATTGCCACAAATATTTGTGAATAACATGTAACGTCAGTGTCTCAGTTCTTTCTAGCTGTAAAGTCGAATGACGCTTCTTTTTTGAGCAACAGCCAGTAAGGGAGCGTGCATTTGTCTGATGGGTTCAGTTCTAAGCCTTATACACCCGACTGAACACCTCGGTTGCCCGACATGCCACCGCATAACAATGCGGTGTATCATATTCGTGTTCCAGGAAGTTAGTTTCTAGACATGGATCAAACCTCACACACAGCATTTTCTAGTTAGAAGTCAATAAGCATTTCCTTCAACATTTATGCAGTCATTAATGATGAGAAAGAGCTTTAACGTGTCCGGTCAGCTTTAACTTTTGTTTGACATCATTATGAATCACGAAGTTGAAGCCACCCCATCTCGACAACCACTTCAAAATATTAAATTTTACAGAAAGGGAAAAAGAAAGTCTATCCGCAAGATAATTGTCTAGTGTTCTGTTAAAAGATAATTGTTTGACATCATTATGTTAAAAGATAATTGTCTAGTGTTTTGTATTTCCCTAATTTTGTTCACTAAAAATAGTCATAGTATCATAATTAAAGAAGTTCAAAAGAGAAATTAGGATTCCGACCTTAATTGCAGCCACTCTTTGTGCATGAAGCTTGGGATCTCGATGGATAATCTTCATTCTTTTACTGAATATACCAGTTTTGGCATTGAGACTCTGCAATCATCCAAACTAGACAAAGAAGATTAAATTCATGATAATGGCCACTATGTATTCACTTTATTAACAAAAAATTCAAGCAGAAAGATATGCAAACAACGCCTAAGAGCAGAACTAGCCATCACCACATGGAATAATGACACCATTTTTCTTCTATTATGAGATTGCAAGATTAGAAACGTACATGATGACAATAAGAACCTCTTTTGCTAATTCCGTGTTCATTATTAGGAGGTGGACCGACGGTAGGTTTATATACTAACATAGTGACTAAAATCACACAATTGAATATCGTAGCTCATGCCAACTAATTCATGTTCTTGCGAGAAACATAAGAGCGAAGCAGACAACTAACTTTTAGAGATCTACTGATCTTTAATCCAACTTCGGGAGGCGGTGATTGGTAAACGCGTTTTGATTTTCTTGTCATGTCCAGCTTTATGTCCAAATTGTCAACTTCATCATCCTCCTTCACTTTGACAGGAGAACTGGGAAGGGAAAAAATAAACTGCCTTAGCATTTTTAAGACCACTTTACACTTAACATTACCAACAGAGTTAACATTAAAAAAAAAAAAAAAAAAAAAGGATAGAACCAGGCTATTAAGAAATTACATGGAGCGGGCTTTCTCCCATGGTCGCTCATCAATGGACTCTTCCCATATGACACATTCTCCCAAACACTGACGACAAGTCATTATCCCCTATTGCAAAAAATTGTTACTTAATTAAGCACATTATAAATTTGGAGAATTCTCTGATAAGATAAGAAAAATTATACCTATAATAAGACACAGTTCTAAATTATAACTTTTAAATCGTCATTGTTTAAAAATTTGACAACACTTGATAAAAATCTAATGATTAAGAATTGTGTGCACTAAGTTAATCTAGAAGATCAATATAGAACAATAATAATAATAATAATAATAACCTATACCTTTCCCTTACAGTTTGAACAGTCTGGTCTGGACCTTTCAATGCCGCACTCTAAACAAGGAGTATATCCCCTTCCTCGGCAAGTTGGGCAAGGCAGCTCTCTTATGTACTGACCATTTGGACCAAACCATGACCTTGGCTTGTCTGTCCCAAAATTAGCATTCCTAAACCCAACAAACCTTAACCAAATCAAATGTCCCATCTTTACCTTTGTGATACTAAAAAGGCACAACTTGCTAGTCTAATAAAAAAAATAAAAAAAATAAAAAAAGACACAAAATTTAATCAACCTTGGCTTCAGATTGACCTCGAGACCGAATAACTCCTCGGAAGGATCATACCCCAACTGCCATTACAAAACATTAGTTTATATATATATCTATGTGAGTGTGTGTATATATATATATATAGAGAGAGAGAGAGAGAGAGAAATTTGTGGAGCAAAATGTAGGGGAGAGAGAGTGCCTGGGATTGTTTGGGAGAGGGAAGAGAGTCGTCGTTTGTGGATGAGGAAGTAAGTCGGGGAATGAAACTCCGGCTGCTTCTGAAGACCAAAAACCGCACGCTTCTCTGCCTCCAATGCTGCGGCGCCAGCACTCGAAACGGCGGACACAGCGATGATGACATGACATTATACGACGACAAATATTGGCTCAGCGGATCTGAAACTGAACTGACGATAATTTTGTTGTTCGGCTTCAAAATTAATCTGATTTCCACTAAAAAAAAATGAAGAAGAAGAAAATGAAAAAAAAAAAAAAGCGACAATGTTGGTGGTGTTTAATGTGTGGCTGTAAAAGAGACAGGAGGTCTGGCTTTTTAGTTTCCGTTGGCTTTTTAGTTTCCGTTGGCTTTTTTGTTTGTGTGTTGTGTAGGTCCGCTTCCTCTTACACGAATGTCGTTGGATAGTATTACACGAGTGGACCGTCATTCAGGATACCATTTTTCTATCCGCTCAAGCCTCAAGGCTTTTATTTTTCCTTTTCTCAAAAAAAAAAAAAAAAAAAAAAGCTTATATATTTTCTTCAATCGGCCAAATAGAACTATCCCCCTTCCCCCTGCCATGCAATGTTATAGGCTAAACATAAAATAAATCATAAATTCAAAAAAAAAAAAAATAGAGTGAGTGATTTTTTTAATAACCTAATTTAATAAATCATTCAACTTTTTTTCTTTAAGAAAATAATCATTTGTTATTTTTCAGATTTAATCAATCAGATTAATTACTGACTGATCACTTAAGAATATTGATTAACTATTTAAAAAAAGATATTTTCATTAACTTTTAAAAACTTCAGTCATTTATTAAAATTTTTTTTTTAAAAAAAATGCTATTTAACTATAAATCACTAAATTCAAAAGGAATTTATATTGTTTGAGAAATAAAAAATTTTATTGATAGCATGCGTTAAATCATAAATTCAAAGGGAATTTATATTGTTTGAGAAATAAAAAGTTTATTAATAGTATGCATTAATATAAAACGATTAGTATGCGTTAAATCATAAATTCAGAAGGAATTTATATTTTTTGAGAAATGAAAAATTTTATTGATAGTATGCATTAATATAAAATGAATTTTTAAAGACTAACGTAAATTGAATTAAAATCATATCAAAAGTAAGAAAACATATGTTTAACATGTCTAAAATTTGGTAATTGAAATTGATTAGTACTCGTATAGTTTTTGTTGAAGGAAATATAGGTTTATTTTGTAGATTTGTTTATTATGATTCTTTCTTTTTAAACTTAGGATGGAGATCAAGTGAGAAATATTCTTTTTTTTTTTTAATGATCAAGTGAGAAACTATAATTACATTATACTTGTATTGGTATGTTTTTTTTTTTTTTTTTCTAATATAAAATCAGATACAACAATTACTTTAATTATTATTACTAGATATTATAATTTGTTTTCTCTATTTTTCACTTTGTCCAAAGGAAGATCAAAAAAAAAACAAAAACAAAAATTAAGTATTTAATTACAATCACTTTAATAAGTAAAATTAGATTGAGTGATATTTTTTAATAATTTAATTTAATAGATAGTTTAAAATTTTTTATTTAGGAAAATAATTATTTGTCATTTTTCACAAATGATCATTAGTTAATTATTGATTGATTATTTAAAAAAATTGATTAAATATTTTAGCTAATAGACCTATTGATCAAGATATATTTTCGTAATTTTATACAACTCCAACAATTTATTAAAAAATTATTGAAAAAAATATCATTTGTGTACAAATTGGAGAACGAAATAATCATGGACAAAAAAGAAAAGGAAAAAAAAAAAAAAAAAAAGAAATGAAACCTAAAAAGCATTTAACCGGGAAGGACTAGAGAGAGAGAGAGGGGGTCAGTCTCAGTCGGTCAGAATAATCAGGGTTAGGGAGGAAGGATGACGATGCACTCGCTATCTTCTTCTTCCTTACACTCAGTCACCGCCCAAAACCCTAACTTGTGCCCTCTCCAAAGCTTCACCATATACACTGGTTTTAGTTTCATCAATGTCTCCCGCTTCTCTCCCACGCCGTCTCCGGCCAGGACGAGGAGTCTCTCTCTCACCTGCCGTCAGAGCGACTACTTTGACAAGCAGCAGCGGTTCACCACCTCCACTCCTCCCAACAACAACTCTTCCTTCTCTTCCCAATCTCCCAACAGAGGTACTCTCCTTCCGCTTCTCTGCATGTTTCTGTTTGGCTGCCGAGAAAATTCCCTTCCTTCGTTTCTAACCAAATGTCGGATAAGAACACTCCACATAAGGAAATGAAAAAAAAAAAAAAAAAAAAGTTTACTTTAGTTTCTCTTTGCCGGCACACAATGACGTTTATTTTGATAAAAAAAATAATAATAAGAGACGAATTTGCTTCTGTTTGGCTGCCGAGAAAATTTCGATAAGAGCACTCGACTCGTGGAAAAGATATCTGCTTAGGTTTATTTTCAATTTGATAGATTAGATTCCATTTCGGAAAAAAGAAATGACTAAAGATGGGAAATTTTATGTCTCTTTTCGTTGATTTTCTGTAATCAAGCAGAGATTAAGTCGAATTTTATGTGTTTGTAATGTGGATAATGTGGTTATTAACTTATAATTTAACTGCTCTGTATAGCTGGTCAATTTCCGCCTAAATATTTTGTGGGTCACTCGATTTATAAAGGAAAGGCTGCTCTTACTGTAGAGCCCAGAGCTCCAGATTTCATAGCTCTAGATGTAAGTCTGATTAGTATCTTTTTTTTTTTTTTAAATTTATTTTATTAATCTTTTTGAGTAACATAGTTTGCAGTCCCACATTGTCTAATTGATGTCAAAATGTGTTTAATAAATGTTTATTGCATTTTGCTTGTTCTGTAACGGAACCGGGTCTTGGACAGTCGGGGGCGTTCAAACTAGTCAAGGAAGGTTTTGTACTGCTTCAGTTTGCTCCGGCAGCCGGTGTTCGTCTATACGATTGGAGTAGAAAGCAGGTATTCAATATTACTGCTGTTTTCTTCTTGTTTGAAAGAGAGTTTGGTCTGCCAAGATGTTTAATCGTAATGAAGAATTATATTCCCTTGTGTTAATCTAACCCTTTGTCTTAATGTAAAGTTGGAACTTTTTTCTTCTTAGCGAGATATGTCTATGCAAGACAGAATCTTTATCTTTCAACTTTTCACCATTCATTTTGATTAGATTCCTGTTTAAAAGCTCGAAGGTTGGTTTCTGGTTCTTTTACAATCAAATCCATGGACTGACCCATGGTTGGTGGTATTTCGTTATGGTTTTAAGTCTTTATGTTAAGCTTAAGTTTGAGAAAAGAACACACAAAGAGAATCAGGTTTGCTCAAAGAGAGGATTTTTAGAAGTTCTTTCAATTCAATGTATCGGTTTTGTTTCTCTTTTACTTAGGCCTTGTTTGGCAAAGAGTCCTGTTTAAACTAAACTGTACTTTTTTAATCATGTTTTTTGTCTTTTTCCCCAAAAAGTTGTTTGTCTTTTCTGAAAATTCAAAAAAATTCAAAAAAATTTACTATTTAAACTTACAAATCTTAACTCAAACTTACACACCAAAAGTAAGCTAATATTCTCGTTTCTTATGTACATGTATATGGAAAATTCTTGTTTTGCAGATACCAGTCAATTCATACAGTAAATTATCTCCTTTTTTTTTTTTTCATTCTTTTTGATTTGGTTTGAATCAATAATCCTTTCCTTCGGCCATCAACCCCCTTGGAATTTTACAAATTAACACTTATTTTTAAATCATATTTCTGAAATTGTTTCTAAAATGCAAATTGCTTGTCAAAACCTAGAATCGTAATACTGGTACTACCTTTTCATTCCTTCTTGGCCAAATGATGGAAGTGATCATCGACACATTTTATGATGATTTGCAGCCGAAATTGAAACTTCTTGAAGTGACTTGTTATTTGTTGTAATACATGTTATGCTTGTTGATTTCACATTTTGTAAAATGTAAACTGATGCTTGAATTCCTTAAATTTAGGTGTTCTCGTTATCAGTGACAGAGATTGGGAGTCTAGTTAGCCTTGGGGCTAGGGATTCTTGCGAGTTCTTTCATGATCCTTTTAAGGGAAAAAGGTGCTGTCTTCTTTATTTCTGTAGTTACATTTCAGCATAAAGAATCGAAGGCAGCTTTCAAGTTTATGCAAAAAAAATTTATGTTCCCTCTATCCTGTTTATAGTTAAGAACAAAAGGAAGTAAATCTAGATATGATTCTTTTTTGCAGTGAGGAAGGTCAGGTCAGGAAGGTGTTGAAGGTGGAGCCTCTTCCGGATGGATCCGGCCACTTCTTTAACCTCAGTAATCTCGCTTTCTTCATAATGCTTGTTGCTGTTTATTTTTACTGATATGTTTATGGTTTTAGTACGTATTGATATCTAATTGAGATGCATTGCTCTTGTATCCTTGAGCAGATAAAAGATTACTCTTTTAAACTTTCCAAGTAATTGTGCTCACTTGTTTAACAACTTCTTTTTCCATTCCTGACATTGTTATGGCGTTTATTGTAGGTGTTCAGAACAAACTTATTAACTTGGACGAGAGTATTTACATCCCCGTTACCAAAGCAGAGTTTGCGGTTCTCAATTCAGCTTTTAATGTATGACACCCCCCCCCCCCCTCTCGGCTCTCTCTCCCATCAATTGAGCTATGAGTTCATTGTTGAATCGTAACATCATGTCTGAGAATTCATGTTTACTCAGTTGGTTACTGATAAGTTCCACATGTTAGTCATCTTCTACGGCGTTGCTTGCTCCTGACATAGTTTGATCTCTCTCTTGTGCAGTTTATCTTGCCATACCTTTTAGGTTGGCACGCCTTTGCAAACTCCATAAAACCAGAAGATACAAGCCGTGGAAATAATGCAAGTTCTAGATATGGGGGAGACGTCGAATGGAACCGATAGTGATCTTTTTTTTGATGTTGCAGGGTCTTTAGACACGGTGCTAAGAAAGAATGAACTTTGAATTCGGCCTTTTCCATTGTATCTATTTTTCCCCCAAAAATTTTGGCAATCTGTGTGCTGAGTATTTTGTAATGGAAGGTAGAATAGATATCGAAGGAGTTTCGTAACATTTTGTTTATCTATTATGTTTTTTATATGCCGATTTGCCTCGATCTTTGGTGGAAGAAAAGAAAAGAAAAGAAAACACGGCTAATTTTAATGTTCTCTAGTTCCCTAAAAATGTGTGTTTTCAGTAATTAGTATTCCAGTAAGTTTCATGCTAATAGCCTCACCAAGTCCATGCTTTGACAGAGATGTACGGATAGAGATATATATATATATGTATATATGTAAAGTGTGTGTGTGTGTGTTGATCAATCAGTTGTTTAAGGCTTGCTTGATTGGAACAAGCCGGCACCCCCTGAAGTTGGAATAATCTTTTTTTTTTTTTTTTTTAATTTAATTTTTTGTATTTTTTATTATTTGATGCAATTAACGTTCCAATATTTAGAGACTATTTGACTTGTAAACAAAACGAAGTCTGACTAACTGAATGGGCTGGGTCAATAGCTGGATTTGGGAATAGAATTCTTGGCGTAGTAAGGTAAGCAGTCCCTGCCATTGAAAAAAGCTCTGTTTGAAAAGTATTCATTTTCCAAAAGAAAAATTTTCTTGTTTTAAATATGGGAAGTTTTTTTATTTTGAGAATAAAATTATGTTTGGATGTGTAAAAAAATTTCTTCTTGAAAACAAAAAGCTGTTTGGAGTGAGAAAAAATGGTGTTAGAAATTATGCATTGTGAGAAGATTTTAAAAAGGTATAAAATTAGTTGAAAAATAAGATGGTTTTTATTTTTAAAAATGAGAGAATTATAAAAAGTTAGAGACACTTTTTTTGGCAAAATTTTTTCAATTTCTGAATTTGGATATGTCATCCAAACATAAGGGGTATAGTTTTGTTTTTTATTATTATTTTTTTTTTTTGTTTTTCTCTTTTATTTAACAGACGCCCTCTTAAAACTTCATGACTATGGTAGTTTAGTCCCCGAGATCGTGTTTGGTCGGAGAGAAAAGTGAAAGGTAGGAGAAGGTTAGAGGTATTAATGAAAGAACTTTAATATTTATAGCTGTTTGGCAAGTAGAAGAAGGAAAAAAAAAAAAAAGACGAAGTGATTATAAATCTTTTAAAATATCTCAATTTTGATCTATCATAAATAAAAAAGATTATTTGAGGAACCACATACCAAACATCATAAAATTCCTTTCTCATTTTCTTCACCCACGTGATTTACCATTCCCTTTGTCCTATTTTCTCGCCTTCCTACCAAACATATTTTGTATTTCTAGAACCGTCGTTTTTTTTTTTTTTTTTGTACATAAGATTACATACATAAAAATCCCTTAAACAGAACTTTACATTCATAAAATAGGCAAAAAAAATATATAATGGCTTAGGTACAACTAAACCCAGGGTTGATTGATGATAGCTATTTGTTTTCTAGCGAGGTTACTATCCACTTGGACTAATATTAATTTGGTGGTGGAATTCAATTTCAGTTCACATCACCATAGCTTACGTCATTCTAATTTAAATAATTCAATTCTAGTGAATAGTGAATTCCAAGAGTCGTTGCCGCTTTATTTTCCAATGGTAATTTGGTACTTAGTACGTACATACCCAGTAAACAAATAAAAATAAATAATTTAATTACATACACAAATAAAAAGATAACATTAACAAGCCAAAGAGCAAAAACGTATACGCAATAACCTTTACCATTTTTTTTAATTACCAAGAACTGACGTGTTCTTAACTATACCTGGCCAAAATATACTCTATTTGTCTCCTTTAATCTTATTTTTTATTTTTCTTTTAAAAAATTGTGTATATATCAGAAAAAAATTATATATAGAAACTCAAAACTAAATATATGTATATTCTGAGGACAGCATATGTTGGCAGCATTCGAGGATTTGAAAGGGCATTGACTTCCATGAATATTAAATTTTAATACATAAATTTAATATCATCATAGTTTTTTTTAATTATTTTTTTTAAAAAAGGCTTAACTTTCAAAGGTTGTAAAAGAAGATTGAGCAAAATTAGACTTGCGCGCATGCGATGACAAATACAATATTTAACAACATATGTTCATATTTTCAGACTTGTATTTTAAAAGGTAGAGGGTCAATCTGATAACTAATTGTTATACAAAAAATATATATGTATCACATATATGTATAGATATATAATGTGTTAACTTAATTAAGTGGATAAAATAAGTCGTTCTTCAAATAGTTGAAATGTCATTCATTGACTTCGGTTGATATAAAATGTACCACTTGGATTTAATCATTTAGACTATTAGTCATTTAAGAATCTTGATTAATTAGTTCCAAAAGGTCTTTTTAATTGTGGGTTCTTTGAATGAGTGTTCCTAATCATGCGCCCATGACTTATATCCTGCCTTTGGATTAGAGCTGTCAAAAACACCCCACTTTTATTAATTAATTAATTATTTAGTTTATAAATAACTAGTTGGCCTATCTCTTAGATTTTGTTAACTCAAGTGTTCATAATTAATATGATAAAATTGGACTAATTAACTACAATATCAATGGTTGTTAACTATTACAAGCTAAATACAAGTCAATGGCCTCTTTTTAAGCTTGTAGAACAATAAAAATTAATTTTAGGCTAAAATTTATATTTCATAAAATTCAATCCCGTAGAAAATATAATACATACATCTGTATATTGGAAACGAGACTTGCTAATTGATATGGAATTCTTGTCGTTTAATTAACTTAGAAAACCACAAATGTAGAGAATTTTCAATTTGATTATGTGGTTTTTTTTTTATAAACTATAAAGTACCGATAAATATACATGTCTTATTAATCATTATAAATATATTTTTTATTAGACTACCAAATTTATCATCGCCATTTGATGCATATCACTTGATTAAAACAATAATATAGACCGACGACCCTTAATTCTAATATTAGCATGGAGAACTGTTTAAGTAACACGGTTAAACTCATTCATTTTATGCAAATTGTGTTAACACGTGTATGTATATATATATATATATATATATATAATGTACCCATGTGGTTATATTTCAACCATGAAACTTTAAGACTAATAAATTATCAAATTGTGAACAGTACATATATTGACATGGTAAATGAATTAATTGTTCAATTGTGCATGTAAAGAAAGTAGTTGCAAGAAACAGTTAATTGTCTCCAAATTTCGAGGCACAATTATAAGTTTTCATTTTCGATATGCTTATATCATATCATATCATATCATAATGCAACAACTTCACAAAGGTCTAAACCCTAATATCTACATATATACATATATTTATATACATGTTGTATTAAAAGCAAACATTATCAACGCATAACCTTCTGTCCTCTTGCCTTTTCTTTTCTCAACATCAAATCAGTTGCTTAATCTGCACGTAATTAATTGGACTAATCTAGCTAATGAGGCAAAGTTCTTTGTCCAAGCTAGCTAGGATAATAAACTAATAATTAAGGTCAAAACATATTCTTTCTCTGCACTAATTAACTAAGTCTATGTATTTACGTAGTGATAACTTAGTTTATTTATAAGTCAAACTTTGAGAAGACCTTAGCTCAACCGGGATCTATCAAAATACTTTCTTTTATTTTGTTTTATTTCATTATTATTTTTTATTGTTGTGTGTTTGTCATTACGATATATGAAAGTTATAGCTCTTGGAATTTTCACCACAAAATTACCAACTTCCTTATCATCAAGAAACAAAAGTATGGATAATGAACTTGCAATAAATTTATGGTCATAAAGAATACTTTTCTCACCTAATTATTGTTGCTGAAAATTGCAAGTTTACAATATTGTAAACAAGTAATAAAGTGATAAGTAAAACATCATTTTCACGAGGATTGTTATTACCATTTACCAAAGTTATATTAACTCCTACTTTATTTAAATAATCGAAAAGAAATTTTTAAATAAAAATAACAAAATAAATAAAAAGATAAAATACTCATTATACTAAAAATTCATGATTTACAATTTCACCAGATTAATTATATTCAAATCTTTTAATCTAATAAATCAACGTCTATTCTTTATGTTACCAATGAATCTCTCTGATATATTCATTAATCTTTCTTAAATATTAACAATTTATTAATAAGCCTTATTACCTCTCAGTCTCGAACAACTTATCATAATTTATTAAGAACCAGAAATTCATGATGCTGCACAAGTTTTATAATTATCTCTAGCTTATGACAATTTCATGGTAGATTAAATAAGAGCTTATTCAATTATCACTTCTAAGTCTCAAATCAAATACCAAATCATGCAAAAGTTGACCATAAATTCACAAGCATTAAGCACACACTAAAATACTCAATATAGAATTGGAATAGAACATCAATCAATTAAAAATAGAAAAACTCAAATAATTATAATCTAGATAGATCGTATCCCTAGAAAAGAAAAATTACTTTATAAATAAAAATAGAAATCTATAAAATAAAAGTTTAATCATTCTCAAATTACAAAAATAAAAAGATAAGAAAATAAAACAAGAAACCTAGTTTGAAGGTGTCACAGGTCTCCAAAGCCTTCTTTTAAATTTTCTTCTCCCTATCTTCTTGATAATTCAAGATAATCTATCCCTAATTTTATAGAAAACTAAACAAAAACTTAAAATATTTTTTTCTTCTTCTTTTTCTTCTATGGTTTTTGATAGGGGTGGCAATTCGTGTCACGTGTCGGGTTCGTGTCGTGTTAGAGCCGTGTCAATTTTTTTCTTCCCCGACCCGAACATGACCCGCGACAAGAACACGACACGAAATCGCGACACGAACACGACACGAACCCGTCACGGGTGGACACGACACGAACCGAAATTGATCCGTGACACGAAATTGACCTGCAACACGAAATTGACACGCGACACGAAATTGACTCGAACTTGACCCGGAACACGAAATTGACACGAAATTTGACCCGAAATTGACAAGAAATTGACAAGCAACACGAAATTGACCCGAACTTGACACGAAATTGACACGAAAAGTGACACGAAATTGACACGAAAAAAAACGGGTTCACCCGAACACGATCCGTTTTTTTTCGTGTCAATTTTTCCTAACCCAAACACGACCTGCCCCCTATTTTTCCCAACCCGAACCCGCGAAATTCGTGTCGTTTTCGAGTCATGTCGTCGTGTCGCAACCCGTATTGCCACCCCTAGTTTTCGACTCCAAGCAGCCAAAAACCCTCGGCATGGAGCCCAAGGCTCTTTTTCGTAACCTCCAAGCTGCTGCCTCCTTTAATTTAACCCTTTTTCTTTTTTTTGTTTCTTTTCTTTTCTTATTCTCGGCTGTAGCAAAGGCTGACGCGAGTCAGCCCTTGGGGCCCACGAAGACAAATGGCACGAACTGGTTGGGAGTAGCCTGGAGCTAGGACACGTGGCATGCTTGGACTGGCTGGAGCTTGCAGGTGCATGCGAAGCTGTGGAAAGTGAAGCATCAGATCCAGCAATGCCTTTGGTTGCTGACACGCGCACTGAGATGCTCCGGACAGGGCGAGTAAGATATACTCACCAATTTGGGCCTCCTCCTCGCATATATGATGGCCAAAGTGGGCGAGTGACCACACGTGGATACTTGCGCGAGTGGTCGACGTTGGCTCTGAATTTTCTTTTGCTATTTTAAATCCTTTTTATCATATTTTAGTTTCAAATTACTATTTTAACCCTATTAACATAATTAACTCACACACTTGGGATAACATAATAAATTTGAAGAAAATTAATATAAATTACTAAGATTATAGCACAAATATAAGCTTAAGAATGTTAAAATAACTCTATTTTATAGAGTTATCAATTATCAAATTCAATCATTTATATCTATGATTTCTTGTGACCGGCTGAGTTTGAAATATTAGCCACACTATTTCACCGTTTAAACAATTCGCTATTTTAATTTGAAATATGATATGTTTTTATGTGTGTGTACCTATATATTTATATATACACAAATATGAAATATATAATATAATTGTCCTGGTTGCGTGAAGCATCAATAAAAGAGATTAATGGTCTATATTTCAATTTTATAATTTTATTCATCTCATATGGGGGCCTTAAGCTAATGAGCAATATCATTTAAACAAGAAAAGAAATCAGAGAAATTGTTGTTATTATTATTGTTGTTGTTATCATCATTATCATCATTATCATCATCATCATCGTTATCATCATTATTAATATTATTATTAGTACTATTATTAGGTAAATTGGTAGTTTTTAAATTGAAATTTTTTAATTTAAAAAGATGACCATTAATCATAATTGATAATAATTAATTAGTGATTGACTATATTCAATTAATAAAGAATACATATTAATATTGATTGATTAGTTATTCACTGATTGTTTATTAAAATAACGAATTTTTCTAATTTAAAAAAACTTCGGTCACTAATGAAAATAAAAATACACTTCTCTAAAGAAGTATATTAATTACACACATATCCCATAACATTATTTTCTATGGATGAGAGAAGCTATATTTAGATATTTCAAGTAGATATCGTAAAACTATGTATGTAAATATTAAGCAATATTGTTGTCAATATGGATACATATAAATGTGGGTAATACGTATTCTTAACTTAATATAACCAGGCAGACTGTACACACACACACATATGTATATTATTGACTAAAATGGATAAAACAATATAGAAAATGATGGTCTAATATTACTGCCAAAAAATTAGAATTCTTGCATGTTGAAAAGGTGCTAACAAGAATGGACAAAATGAGGACGTAACTCTAGCTGAGAAGTTCAAGAACACCTCCACATATATTAATACATATATATATATATATATATATCTATTTATTTTGGGAGCGAAACAAACATGTCCTTTCAAAGCTTGAAATGGTTGCCTAAATATACAGAGCTATTAAATTCACTAGTTGTACTTAATTTTAATTACCTATATAGTGATATCATGTTATATGGTGGCACTTTGAAGCTGAATATTCATTACGGCTCCAAGTAACGAGGATTATTATAGCTAAACGTATTTGTAAATTAGATTAGTACTAGATCATGCTTATGATCATTTGTTTATTATAGCAATTGAAAATTCTTTTTGTTTGTCTCGTTCATTTTCTTGTTTTCTTATTCTTCCAATTATAGCCATGACTTCTTGGTGCTGAAGGAAATTTCCTCGGAGATACGGTTATACTTAATCTATATGTCTATGGTAAAAATCGTTATTTAGTTCCTAATATAACTGCAGCCACAGGGTGTATAGGTTGACAAAGGGGGATGATGCATTCCTTAGCCTTTTCCTGCGTCCACTAATGTTTGAATCCCGTAGAACTCCCGTAAGATCCCCACTCTAGCCTAGACTATACATAGTAGCATTGGGTTAGTGATGATCTAGGTGTGGCCTTGGTTGACGACTAAAAGAAGCTGGGTTAAAAGCCCATCTCTTTCTTGTCATACTTAGAGAAGTGGATCCCGCTTGTGAGGTTGAAATGGAGGCGATGATGAGACCACCACCAGAGCCTTTACTTATATAAAAAAAAGTTCCTAATATAACTATGAGAGTTTTCCTTTAGACACAATATATATATATATATATATATATATATACATATTGGAGTTTGAGGGAGGAGTATGATGGAGTTAAATATAAAATTACCACTAGAAGTAAAAATATGAACTTGGCACATGCCTAGAGGGAAAAGCTGACCCAACTTATTTGCTAGAACAAAAGTGGGCCAGCTAAAATGTTTTAGGGTGATTTGTAGGATTATTTCTTAAACAAAAAAAAAAGACATCTATGAATTATTTCTCTAACTATATTAGTTTCAGTTTTTTTAACCTCTAACTAGATAAGTATGAAGGGTCAAAATTCTAAATAAGAAGACAAAAACTATAATGTCTATTTAACAGGATATTTCGATATTTTTCTGTATAATTTGTATGAAAAATAAAAAAAAAAATTGCTTTTTTTTTTTCAAACACTAGACAAGCCAGTTTGGATCTACTTGTTGACAATAAACCTAGGTCCAACATGACTATCATAAATGGATTGGGATGGATTGGGAAGAGACGGGTGCTAGCCAATTTAAACTTTACAATTCTATTTACTGCTAAACTACACCTTCTAGAAATAATATATAGACTCTCCTGTTTGACAGCTGGACCTATCTAGTAACTTTTTAATAAATAACTTGTAACTTTATATAAAATTATGTGTAACATAAAATTATTTAGTAATTGCTATGGCAAAAGACATGTATAATGACAAAATATTACAATAAAATCAACTTGTTATTGCAAAAATGTACAAAAAAAAAAAAAAAAATTACAGAATCGGATGCTGGATTAAGAAAAAAAATATATAGACATTTCATAGGATTAAAACTTAAACTTCCGAGAAATTTAGGTTACCCTTCATTGACTGACAAGTCGGACATAGAAAACAAACACCAAACTGCCACTATGTGACGTTTAATTGACTAAGATATTATATAGCCAACTTGAGGACTCTACCAAAGCACAACTTGTACAATTTGATAGAATTTCCTCAACACATATCACATCAATTTTAAATGCATTTAACCATTTTCAAATAAAATTTCCTTTTAGTCCTTTAAAAAAAAAAATTTTGGTAGAATTATCGTCTAAAAAATGATCATAGATATATAAAGACAAACTTAAAGCGTTCTCAATATATATTTTGTAATAAAATAGGAGGATGTGCTACTTATTACCTAATAATTAGGTCGTGAAATCAAAATATTCCATTTAATTTAAACTGCCGAGATCTGCCGGCCATTATTTCAAAGGGTTACTGAATTTACATAAAACGACAAGAAAAAAAGGAATTAAATAATTAAACCAAGAGTTTTGCACCGAAATCTAAGGTCTCAAACCAAGAAAGTCACTTTAGTCAATGTTTTTTAATTAAGGCTGATGAATTTTGACCACTAATCGACGGCCATATAAGTCGTTTTATTACACATGAATATGAAAACATGACTAGTTTGTTTAAGTCCTTACGATGGCCCTATATTTCCACTTTTCTTTTTTCTGAAAGAGTTGAATTATTTTAATAATTAATTGTGATATACATAAAAACAAGTAATAACTATTTTATTAGAAATAATTACAAAAATTTGAATTTAATATCTCTTGCTTCTTAGAGTGCGTTTGCCTTAACCTATTTTCTTTAACCAAAAAAAAAAAAAAGTAATATTAAAATAAAACAAAAAAATAAAGAAAAAAGGGAGGGCTGGCTATTTGACATTTTTGAAGGAGTAACATGCGAATTAAGATAAGCACAAGCTAGCTAAAACGGGGGGTTTTAAAAATTGATAAAGTCAAAATCTTTAGGCTTTATCTCATCCTTCAATATATAAGAAGCAACAGTGCTATATATGTATGTATATATAATAAGGAGAAGATGACAAAGTAAAATAAGAAATTACAAGCCATGGAAAACTCAGAAAAGCCTTTTGTTGGAACTACGGTGACCATGAACGAAGAGAAAGCAATATTAATCTCCAAGATTTGTGGTGAAGAAGAGCATACTTCTTCGGTGATTAACAAGGTGAGTAGTTGTTTTTTATGCAACTTGATCGGCGAATCATAAGAACTCTCGCCTTAATTTAATAAAAAAAAAAAAAATTTCTGCTATAATATATTTCTTTTCTTAATGTTCTTCTTATAAATGTTCTTCTTAATTGATTAATAAGGTTATTATTAGTTGTTTTAAGTAAGTTTTCTGCTATATTTTTCTATTTCTGTTCAATTCTTTCTTCCTCATCTTCTTCTTAATTATCTGAAGTCATATATACTTGTGTGTGTAAATATATCTATATATATATTTATATATATATATATATATGGATATATGATCATTTGGATCCAGTACTACGGCCTTTTATTGATCGATGCCAGATAAAGACATCGATTATAAGTTTTCATGCTGAGTTTGCAATTCGTGTATATAGTTATATCGGTTTTTTTTTTTTTTTTGTGTGTGTGTGTGTGTGTGTGCAGAAGTTGAAGCCTTAAATTTTACTCTGAAATATATATATATATATATATATAGGTTATATATCATGTTTGACAAAAATTAAGCACTTTAATTCATGGTATGTTTCATGTTGATTTGATCTCTTCTATTTCTTTTTTCTTTTGAAACTTTTTGTTACAATTAATATTTATTTTGTCACCTGCCTATGTGATTTTCACAATTAATTTAGGGAAATGATGGGTGCCAAGTTGTTGTACAAGAGCGAACTAATTTGAAACATTCTTCTCCCACGGCCGGAAATGATTTAGCCATTACCAAACACGTAAATGAAGTCCTAACAAAAATAATTAACTTCGTGGACTTTTCATATATATATATATATATGATGTTTATAAGCAATGTAATTATTACACATATACAGAAATTTCGTTAAACGAAATTAAAAGGTTATTAACTAATAGGGTGACCCTTTTTCTTTTTCTTTTTTTTTTTTTTTTTTTTTTTTTTTGAGGTAACCTCCAAAAAGAAAGAAATTATATAGAATTCCACATAGATTTAGAAAACTTCTATAAGTAATCACACGCATAATCTAACGTAATAATTTTACATCTAACTTTATCATAAGATATAAAGTTTTAAGAATTGCACACCTCTATGTAATATATATATATATATATATATATTCACAAGATTGCAAAAAAAAAAAAAAGATCATTTAAGATATAAGAGAAATTCATATATCAGCTCCATGCTTACGTGCGCATGAGCTAGTTTAAGGTATGTTTGAATAATACAACAAGTTTTTATCATCTTATTTTACTAATAGAAGAAGAAGAAGAAGAAGAAACCCCCACCAAGTCATTATCTAGATTAATGGTAATGAATTCATATCATTGGTTCCATGTGAATAATTAACGAATCTAATTTAACACACACTAATATTAATTTGAGCTGCATCTACCATTTAATGATCTCTCCATGAATTATTATAATATCTTTGTTTAATTTCTTCAAAATTCGAACAATCTTAAATAATTTCTCGAAACTCTGACATACATTTATCTCCCCAATACATACATGTACTTATATATATATATATATATATATATCACACAAATTATTATATTAATTATTAATTCAAAATGTCCACGTTCATTGAATTCATGATTGGAGGTTGAGCCGCAAAACTGGCCTCCCATGTGGTCAAATAGCTAGCTAGTTAAACTACTATACGTAATTCAAGTGAATGAGCTGATTTATATACACATATTTATATATGTATGTAAATATATAAATCATATGTGTAATTGTATGTATAATACTCTCAACAAAATTATGTACAGAAAACTGTGGCGATCAACAGAACTGATAATACTACTACTGATCCATCGATTTCGGAGACACATACAGATCATAGCTCACCCTCAATAGTGAAGAATGAGCAGGTATGTATATGTATATTTATATGTATATACACTATATATATGCCTAATACATAAAATAGCCCACTTATTGATTACTTTAATAACTTGTCATTTATTTAGCCTGATTCTTCTTCTTTTTCTTTCTTTCTTTTTATTTTTTTTATTTTTTTTATTTTTAAATCTGTTGCAATTACAAGGAGGAAAAGCTAAAATCAGTTTACAAAGCCGAAATGGGAGAGGTTAGAGAAGAAAACGAAAGATTAAAGCTGCTTTTGGCGCGAATCGTGGCGGATTACCAGTCACTCCAATCGCAGTTCTTCAACATTCTTCGCCAACAAGAAACTAAGCCTAATCCTAGTACTGACTGCAAATCTCCTGATGATCATGATCATGATCATCCTGTCCACCAAAAAAATGATCATGATCAAAAACCTCGTGAGCATGATGATCAACTTGTCTCCCTTAGTCTCGGAAGAACCTCGAATGATGAACCGAGATCAAAGAATGAAATCACGAAAAAGAATGGCAATCATGATCAGGAGGGATTGAATGATGGAGAACTTGCATTGGCATTAGGATCGTTGTCGGAGACTACAAAAAATTCGAGTTCCCACAACAACGCTGATCATGATAAAGACGAGAAGGAAGATGATGATCAGGAGGTCGAGCCCACAGAAATGTGGCCGCCGAGTAAAGTTCTCAAGACGGCGAGATCAAGTGGTGATGATCAGCCTGATGATGGGGTTTCACAAAACTCGCCTTTGAAGAAAGCTAGGGTTTCGGTCAGAGCTAGATGTGATGCCCCAACAGTAAGTATATATATTGTAATTTTCCCTAATTATAAGTTCAATGATAGCTAGATTAAGAAGCTTAATTGAGTAATCAATTTTAACTTATATGTATATATATAAATGTGTGTGTGTGTGTGTGTCTGTGTGTTGTGCAGATGAACGATGGTTGTCAATGGAGAAAGTATGGTCAGAAAATAGCCAAAGGAAATCCATGCCCTCGAGCATACTATCGCTGCACAATCTCACCGTCTTGTCCTGTGAGAAAACAGGTATATATATACACACACACATATATATATATATGTATATATGTGTGTGTATGTATTTTCTTCCAGCCTTAGTTGAAAAACATTGTCAATTATTTTCTTGGATAATCCAATTAATGGTAATGATCAATATTGCCTTAGAAATTGACTTTAGTTTCCGAACGAAAATATTCAACGCTAATTTGTTGAATCTGGATATACATTATTGACTATTATATATGACACTTCAAACTATGGTACGTTATATATATATATATATGTATGTATATATATACATCTAGCTAGTTAGATAGCATTACCAGCACAAATGATTTACTTATAGCTTCGTACATATAAAAAACTATGCCGTTTCTGCTTAATTTCAACTCCGCATAGATACCAAATGATGACCATAACACTTTGTGTTTAAATTGATAAGAGTTCGTGTGGAACATCACTATTGATCTTTAATTGATCATATATTATATTATATTATATTATATCTTTATATCAAATGACACATATAACCAACTACTACATATGATTTGTTAAAAGATTAAAAGTCATCAATATCGATTGTGACATATATTATATCCAATTATCATACTCAAATGGTTACTAGGCATCTATAATATTTTGACCCTACAATACAATATGTACATGATATAAGTGTTTGACAAATGACTTCTTATCCTCAAAGATATTTAGCTAGTCCTATAAGCACTATGATTTCTCATGATATCAATAATATGAGAAGAAAAAAGAATCTTAGTTTGGAAAATTAAGGAAAGTCCTACATGTCAAATTTCAACCCAAACAGTGAAAATTTATCACCAAATCTTTTCTTTTCACGGATAGTAACTTTTTTTTTTCCTTGGTCCCAAACGTTTTCAGGTTCAAAGATGTGCTGAGGACATGTCCATCTTGATCACCACCTACGAAGGAAATCATAACCACCCACTTCCCATCTCCGCCACTGCCATGGCGTCCACCACCTCCGCTGCCGCTTCCATCCTCCAATCTCGATCAACCACCTCCTCCTCTTCACATCCAAACTTTCTACTTCCTTCAGCCATATCGGGCCCCAACTCCGCCGCAACTTCCTCTTACCCTAACCTTCCTGCAGGGCTCAACTTCAGCAGCACTACTACTAGTGCCACCACTCTCTTCCAAAACCCGATAACTAGATCGTCATCACAACAACAATTCTACTTCCCAAACACCTCAATCTCAACCTGCAATTCCCACCCGACCGTCACTCTTGACCTCACCGTCCCAAACCACCCGTATTCATCCCACATTCTCGGAAGAGGACTTTCTTCAAACACCTCATCTGCACTCAGATATCCCTCCACATGTCTCAACTTTTCCTCATCTTCTTCTCCAGCTTCCTCTTCTGTGGACCCCATTAATAGCCACTACATTAATGGCTACTTCAACTACAGAAACAATTACCCAGTTGGCTCCAATGGAACCTACAAAGAAGCTAGTTTGTATCAACCTTTCATCAACAGTAATACTACTACTACAGCTACAAATCAACAGTCCTTGACGGAGACGATATCGGCTGCAACCAAGGCCATTGCATCAAACCCAAACTTCCAATCAGCTTTAGCGGCTGCTCTCACGTCATTTGTTGGAAAAGGTGGTACTGGGGTCTGATATAAATCATGTTCAGGGTGACCCCAAAAAAATTATCACAAAATTAGGACGTCACATTAGCTTAGCTTTTGTTTTGAGATCATGTTGTATATGTTTTTTTTTTTTTTTTTTTTGTGACAATATTTAACCTTTTTCACAAGTACAGATGATAAGATTTTCATGTGTAATACTTTTTACATGTACCAACTCGATTCATCAAATTTTGGATTAGAAACTAAAATGATAGGTTTTTTTTTTTTTTTTTTTTTTATGCCATGCAATATTTGTTTGTGTGAGTAGTAAACTGTATAGTGCATGTCTGATACGGTCTAAAAAGTGATGCATTGTTCTGAAATTTCTGAACTGTATTAACTTGTCTATGTACAATTTCTCCATCTTCATATCTCAGTTGGCTTGAGCACCCGTTTAGTAAGCGAGAGGGTTCGAGTTCGACTCTCAATGAAAACACCCGTTTATGTGTCCTGATTTCCTATCGAATACAATAGTTTGGAGTCTAATGGTTAAAGATTGGAAAAACCATAAGGAAGCGGTTTCCGTAAAGAAAATTTAAACGAAAAAAAAAAAATAAATAGCATTGATTTATTCATCTTTTCTTAAACGAGTGCTCTTATTTCATGGTTCTGTCTTTCAGCATAAATCATACAAGATTGTTCTATTTGTGTCTCACTCATCGCCCGACTAGGAGGTGAAGTCTACAGCGCGGCATCTATACCATTTTTTGTACTAGTAAGCGTCTATTTGAGCAAGAACATATTATTGTTCCTGCAAAATTCAAATACAAGAAAAAGACCATGAACTTCTTCAACACTAGCTAAGGTAAATCTTGGCGATTGATGGTTCGAAACTGGATCTAAAAGTCTCTAAAATCGAAATGCAAGCTATAGCATGCCGAGATTTCCAATGCAGACAATTCGTGCAATCAAACCCCATTTGCGACAGAAGTCATGACTAACTTGTTGTACCGATGCCAAATTAAATACAGTAATCCACTCTACTATTCAGGTTTTGAATTCTAATTATACAAGAAAAAAAAAATGTTTTTGTTATAGCAAGATGAACAAACATAAGAACAACAAGAAGAAACTTGTTTTTTGTTTTACAATTCAAGAAGTGAAAAACAACGAATAAGTGCTTAAAGCACACAACTCGAAGTTGATCCCAATAAACTAGCTTATTTTCTTATAAAACACCTCAAATAGCATGTGGATTGTCTCAAGTGCAAAATCACCTTCAACACTGGCCAACTTGAATCCTGAAAAGAAAAGAAAACGAACAATTAAAAACAAGATTAAGAGGCCGACAGATGCATCGAAAACATGATTTAGTCGTATGATTAAAGTGGTAAGAAACAATGAACAAGTTTTGATAGCATGTCAACATCGTAAATACAAGTAATTATACCTAGAACTGGCTAACAAAGTTGCATTAAATAACTTGCCTTCTTATGTCTGAGCAGACTACAAATGGGATTAGACAGACTTGTGGCAGAATGACCATCTCCTAAGCATTTGTAGATGCAGAATCCTCTGTTCCGTCATTCTCAGTACGACTGGAAAGCAACAAAAAACAAGAGAATTGTTGTACCGTGAGAGAGAGAAGTTTTAGAAGTTGAACCACCCCAAAAGAAAGCATGACAAAAATCGAATTTGAAATCCAATGTTATTCAACAGATGAGACTAAATGAAAAACAAAAGCAAGTTCCATCATAGGATACAAGAGCAATAAAAGTGGAGACTTAGAGAAGAAGATTGCCGAATACTTACGTTGCTTGGCCATTAATCCATATCTTTTGGATGTGAGAAATGTTATCCCAGTCTTCATTTCCTCTCCGGTAGCACCGTTCGAGAAAAGGACACTCATAGATGTCCAAAACGTGAAGAGAAGTGGGCAAAGCTTCTTGTGGCAGAAACCGGAGCTCGTCGCAGTACCACAAAGACAACGTATCAAGGGATGTAACATTTTGAAAGGCATTGCCGTTTAGGCTTCTGAGGCGCCCAAGTCTACCAAGTTTGAAAGAAGTTAGAGAGCTAGGAAGCAACCCTTCTGGAAATGAATCCCGCTCCACATCGCAGTAGTTAATCCGTAATGTTCTCAGAGAGGTAAGTCGTTGGAGATCCCAATGCCTATGTTGTGCAAGGAGCTTGCGACAATCGGAAATTACAAGTTCATTTAAGCTACGGGGCAATCCTCCTTCGGGAAAGGACTCGATTTCTGGACAATTGAACATTTCAAGAAAAGCAAGAGATGGGAAAGTTCTGTGCATATCTTGAGGCAAGGACTTGAAACTACCGCAGCTAATTAGTCTCAATGAACTAAGCGAGTGGAGATCATTGCCAGTTTCTTCCGAGAAGCTAAGCGATTCCAAATTCCCACATTTCTGAAACTCGAGCTGCTTAAGACTTGGGAAGTGGTCTAATGGTAACGAATTTAGAGAATCACATTGTCTAATCAACAAATCTGTAACAGTATATTGGTGGATCCCCGGGAACAGTAACATGTCGCATTGCTTAATTTCTAGACTTCCTTTTACATCAGGTAAAGTCCCAATTAGGTTTGGACAACGATCCAGCCGAAGTTGTTTGAGACAAGGGAAGTATCCCTTTATGTCATGTCCAGCAAATAACCACCTATTCCATTTTGGCATGTCAAAAAATGACAGAGTTTCTAAAGATGGAAATGGTTTGAAAGAAGAAGTATTACCATAAAACTCAGCACCCATCGTCTCCACCTCATGAAAGCTTATGATAACAAGCGCTCGAAGAGAACGTAACTGCCCAAGTGGCGGCAAGGATGAACAATTTCTGTTACCACTTAGACGCATTGATACGATATTACAAAATGACGGATCACCAATCCAATGTGGGAAACTTGAACCTGCATAATCACAAATCATGAGTTTCTCTAAGTTTGTGCAAGGTTGCAGTGCGCCAAGGACCTCATCTCTGCTTTTTGTGTTGCCGGTATCACATTCCCATTTTAATGATAGCTCTCTAAGGTTCTCCTTCTCCCTCAAATTGGCTTTTAGAACGTCCTCAACGCCAACGACATTATGAAGCCCTGAAATACAGAGCTTCCCACCCAAATGATGAAGCTCTCCCAACTCTTTGATGCTAGAACCTCTTGATTCACCCAAAACAAAATCAGTTAATGTCTGCAAATCCTTCATGTTATCCATTTGCGGTGGCATCTCTCTTAAAGGTGTGGAAGTAGTGTCAAGGTGTCGCAGATTGATTAATCTTCCCATGTTGGTTGGCAATCGGGTAAGTCTTCTACAATTTGACAACAATAACGTTTGCAAATTGTAAAGAGTGCAAAGGGAACAAGGTATCTCTTCAACTTCACTCCCCGATAAGTCCAAATACCTTAGATGCTTCATATTACTGAATGAAGGGATCTGCGTTTGCATTGATGGAGACAGCACCCTTAAGTACCGTCCCTCGAGTTTCAAGTTTTCAGCCAACTGACCAGATGAATGTAGATATGGTCCTAGTGCTATGAAGGTGCGCAAATGTTTGGCTTCCGATAGACTAGTCCATAATTCATCATCAATCGGTACGTTCTGTGCTACCAAATGACGAGTCTTGCTAGTAAGGCGCTTTGAGTTCTTGCTATCAGTTTCAAGTCTGGAACATAATTCTCCTGATACAAACATAGCCAAATCATGCACAAGATCATGCATTACGAATGCAGATTCATCTTGACTTGATCTTTGAAATAATGACCTCGATACTAAATCGTTGAAATATTCCTCCCCAACTTCTTCCAATCGCTTTTCCCTCTGAGTAGAATGCAAAAAGCCTTCTGCCATCCATAACAAGACTATCTTTTTCTTTTGAAATTTATAATCTTTCGGAAATGCAGAACAATAAGCAAAGCACTGCTTCAAATAGGAAGGTAGATAACAATAGCTCAACCATAGCGATGGGAGGATATTATTGCTTTTTGTTCCACTCCATTCCCACACATGGCTCCTCAAAATGCTTTCCCATCTTTCTTGATTTCTTTCAGAGCGCAAAAGCCCACTGACCGATTTTACAGCTAGTGGAAGACCCTTGCACTTTTCAACAATTCTTTCACCAATTTTTTGCAAACATGGATTGGCATCCAAGTCTCCCCTGAAGGCATGGTCCACAAAGATTTTCCAACAGTCACCGGCGGATACTTGCTTTAGTACATGAATTTGCCCAGTATTTACAATGGACGAAACTTCCTCGCTGCGCGTCGTCACAATGATCCTGCTTCCACATTCTCCATAAGTGAAGTTGCTCATCAGGAAATCCCAGTGATCATAACTCTCTTCCCAAACATCATCAAGAACAAAGAGAAATTTATTGCCTCTCAAAGCCTCCTTCAATCGTTGTTGAAGTTCCATCGGTTCCTCCACGCTGCTTGCAATTTTGGAATTGACTTGCTGCAGAATAGTCTTGATTATTCTGAAACTATCAAACTCGGTTGATACAGTAACCCACGCGTTGAGCTGGAAACCATGCTCCTTCACTCGGTTATCATTGAAAACAAGCTGAGCAAGTGTCGTCTTGCCAAGGCCGCCCATCCCCACAATGGGAAGCACACCGATGTTGTCACTCCATTTGTCATCTGAGAGCAACAAATTTAAGATCTCCTCTTTATCAGCATCTCTTCCATACACATGATGTTCATCTCGCAAAGGAGTGGGGCGTAGCATTCTCACTGGAGGTCTAGTCATGTTTTGAGCATCTTCTTTCAGACGAAGGGCAGCTGTCTTCTCTAAAAGAATCTCCAGATCCTCCAAGACGCTAGCTATCTCAGCTAGTACAGTTTTTTCAACTTTCGCGAAGAAAGGAACGATGGACTTGATGATTAGCATTGTGCTTCCTCCGGATTGATGACGCTCCAGCTGCTCAGACTGAGATTCAGCATTGATATCCTCCACCAAGTCGTCCGCTTTGAAAATGATGTGTTTGAGCTCAACAAGCCATTCCTTGACATTGTGATCGTCAATTTGCCTATCTTCAGCATCATTAAGCAACAGAGTAGCTTTCTTTAAGTCTAGCTCCAACTTCCTAAGCTGGTCCTCAATAGATTTCTTTCCTTTTGCCTCTCGAGAAGCCAACAACCTCTCAAACAGCTTCTCAAATGCAGCAGAGAGAAAAGCTCCAGCCACGATTTCCGCCATTTTTTTTTTTTTTTTCTGATGACCAAAAAAAAAAAGCTTTGAAAAGTTGCATAAAATCTCTCTACAACCATCTCCAATGTAAATATTAATATCAATGCTATATTAGTATATTCAACTCTGAAGAGTGTACAAATAACATATTTGATATTTTAATTCTATTTTGTCCTCGAACACATTATGCTATTTCAAATACTTTATCCACTTTTTGTCATAATTATTAAGTTTTGAGACTTATAAAAGTAAACTTTTAATTTTAAAATAATTTGAAAACAACAATGTAATGATTAGTTGAAAAAGTTGATATAATCCAATATCAAATTTGACACTTGCTATACATGATGCCAAATTTGCCATCAAGTATAGCATTTTCTACCTTTGGCATTAAAAATGAAATTGCATTGTAGACTGATTTTGTCGTCCAAATGATAAAAAATTTAGCATCGACATGTAATTTAACAATTAACACTACATTAGATATACACTAATATATGATAATTTATGGTCAGTTCCTTTCCGTACGCAAGCTCAACAACTCCAAGTCAGTCTCAAGGTGACTCTGATTTTTGTCTTTTTCCAGTGAAATTTTCTTTTGCTCAGTTGAATGTTGTTTTCTCAAGTTTATGTTGTTCTCATCTCGTTGGTTAAGTTTATTGTCGTTTTATCAAGTTCATGTCGCTTTGAGTCACTTTTCATAGTAGTGTCGTTTTTTAGTGGTTGATGTGGTTTTCTAGTTTATATGTATTTTTGGATATTGTGTTTATTACTATTCATTTCTTTGGTTTTGAGGTTATCGTGGTTTTTAAGTATATGCCGTTTTCTAAGAGGCTGAGACTACAGTCGTTTCTGCTGGGTTACATCGTTTTTCATCGGCTGTCATTTTGATGTCGTCTTTGTAAGTTTTATGTCGTTTCAGGTGTTGATTATCTGACCGTTTTCGGACATCTAGTCGTTTCCCATTTGATGTTGTTGTTTAATTAGTATATGATGTTGAAAATTTGATTAAATTTGTTATTTTGTTTTTGGATGTCGTTTTTACATTTTGTTTCCTAAAAATATATATATATATATATATGTATAAATTAAAAAGTACATCATGACAAGTAGTTATGGATGGAGAAACTCGTATTAAAAATAGGATGGAAAAAATACCAATATTCTGGTCCGGCCTGACGTATTTATTGGTCCCTGCGGCTTTTTTTTTTTTTTTTTTTCCTGCAATTACAACAAGAGAATTGAAAAAGAAAGATTAAGTTCACAGAAATCAAGTTCTCTACAGAAGTTTGGCAATTGATTTTTGTGGAGCAATCATATCATGACTTTCCAAAACTACAAAAAAAAAAAAAAAAAAAACAAAAATGATTGGTTTAAAATGAAGATTTCACAAAATTAAGAAAAAGGGTGTTCAATTGTAGAGGGGAATCTTACGAAGTCTTAAAACCGGAGAGATTTCTCTGATCTTCTTTCTCTTCTCCGATGATCAAGACGAAGGTTTTTTTGGTGGAGGAGGCACCCTGCCTTGTCTCTCTCTCTCTCTCTTTCTGATCTCTCTGGTAGTTATGCAGATACTTAAAACGTTATAGACTTTCCAGTTATACAAATATAGAAGTTTACATTTTTTTTAACGTTTGGCTGATCATATATATTTGACAATTGCCAATAGGACATGCTTAATCTAGAAGTTAGTTAGTTACAGCTCGAGTAGTTGACTTTCTGGCTAATCATATATATATATATATATATATATATGTATAAGACTCGGTGTAGGAATCAGACGGAAGGACAGCTCAAAGAGGGAAGATTGTGGTGCAAGTCAAATTAATTGTCGTTGAAGAAGAGTGGAATAATGTCCAAGAAAAAAAGAAAGAAACTGGTTTTAAGCTTTTAACAACTCAACACAAACATGATTGCAATTCTGCAGTCAGAAACTCAACAAGAGTACCTATAGAGAAGGACAACTTTTGTTTGCCCCACCAAACTATAGTCACCTGTTAATTTCGTACCCCTAATCTTTATAAAGTTAAAAATGGTATTCTCATAATTCAAACTTTAAAAACATTGGCAAAAATGTCCCTTCTGTTACACTCCGTTTATTTTAAGTTGATGAGGTCACTAAATTAAAAGCTAACAAACTTAATTTAAGAAAAATAAAACCCAAATTTTCCGTAATACTAAATTAAAAATAAAAAAAAAAAGTTTTGAAGAAATGAAGATTTTCCTTTTCTCCGATGCACTTCTCTCTCCTCCTCCTCTGCTAAAAAGGGTTATTCAGTAAACAAAGGAAACCTGGGGCCTAATCTACTTTATAAAAATCAAAGGTAGACAATAACCAGAAAAAAAAATAAATAAAATAAAAAATAGAACCATTGTAGGGCACTTGGGTCTCTATTAAAATAACAAAAAAATAGAGAATTTTACAAATGACAAATTATAATATCTTTAGTTTTTTTTTTTTTTTTTATTCCAACTATATAAATATAAAGGATTCAAAATCTAAAAAAGTATTAAAAAACAAGAATACACACACACACACACACATATATATATATATATATGTCTATTCAGTTTTCACAGTTTTTTCAAAAAAAAAAAAAAAAAAAAAACACGATTTGTTAGGGCTGCGTAATCCTAGCCCAACAAAGTCAGCAGGCCCAAGGCATCAATAGGCCCACCCCATTCCTGAAGTTATCAAACCAGCTTTGCCATTTACAAGTGTCAAGCTTTCAAAGGTGCTATGTGTACAGTGCCCACACGTGGCAAAACCAAAATCCAAGCACGCAAAACCAGATTTTAACCGTCCTTAAAATAGAATTCCGGCAAAAAGACGCTTTCTCACAAGAACACCACCACCACCTCCTCGTCAACCCAATTCCTCAATCCATAGCAAAGCACAGGCTTAAAAAAAGGTACAGGATTTTTCCATACCAATTCCTGAAAAATATGCATTCTCCATTTCTCCTTCCATGTACCATTATTTATTCCTGTGAACTACAGAATTACACTTCTATTGTCTCATCTTCTTTCTCAAATATAATCTCTTCTTTTCTTCTCTCTCTATCTCTTTTTTTTTTTTTTTTGGTTAGATCAATGATGGTAATAAACAAGATCAGGACTATTAACTGCTATAATTTTGTTCTGATTGATGTTCAAAATACCCTTTAAAGCAAAGAAGGAATTTTTTTTGTTCCATGTCTTCACAGAATTCCGGGTCTCTAAAATTTCTAGAAAAAAAAGCTATATTTTCTGGGACTGTAAAGAATGTGGAGTGAGTAATGTTATTTTATTTAACTTATTGGTTCTGTGACCTTAGTCTAAGATGGCACAAGCAGAGGAGAACAAAGAAAGTTCCAAACTCTCAAGCTATGATGCCTACTTTGAGAAAATTCAATCAAGGAAAAAGTTACCAAGCGCTTTACAGGAGACTTTAACAGCTGCATTTGAACGGATTCCAGTTTCATATTTCCCATTAGTTCCTGGAGGCAAAGGTAAATAAAATATTTTATATCAGAAACTATTAGTTCGACAATTTCATCAGTGTGTATATGAATTTAATTTTTCACTCATGAACAAATAGCTTAGAAGGGTCCTTTTTTGTCACATTACCTTTTGCAGTCATTGAGATTCTTGCGGACACATCTGTTGCTGATGCAGTGGAGATTCTTTCCGAGTGCAACATCTTGTCAGCTCCTGTGAAAAACCCAGAAGCAAGAACCAGTTCAGATTGGAGAGACAGATACCTTGGGATCATAGATTACTCTGCCATAATACTGTGGGTGTTGGAGGGTGCAGAGCTTGCTGCGGTTGCTCTATCAGCTACCACAGCTACGGCTGCTGGAGTCGGTGCAGGCGCCGTTGGTGCTCTCGGAGCAGTAGCGTTGGGTGCGACTGGACCAGCTGCGGTTGCAGGCCTAACTGCGGCCGCGGTTGGTGCTGCTGTGATTGGTGGTGTGGCTGCAGATAAAGGCGTGGGCAAGGATGCTGCCACGGCCGCGGATAACTTAGGCGATGACTTCTACAAAGTCCTGCTGCAAGAGGAACCTTTCAAGTCCACCACTGTAAGTTTAACTCCATAAAAGAAGATTCTATGTGGAGTCTAGAGTATTTTACTTATGATGTTATTACTTTTTTGTTTCAGGTGAGAGACATAATAAAATCCTACCGGTGGGCACCTTTCATTCCAGTAGCCCCGGAGAGTTCTATGCTGAGCGTTCTACTTCTACTCTCAAAGTTTAGGTTGAGGAATGTTCCCGTAATCGAACTGGGCAAACCCGATATTCAGAACTTCATCACACAATCTGCAGTTGTCCAAGGTCTTGAAGGATGCAAAGGACGAGATTGGTTTGACTGCATTACTGCCCTGCCCATTCCTGATCTGGGACTTCCCTTCAGGTCTTATGATGAGGTAAGCTTTGCAAATCATCTACTTAGTACTCATTTTCCTGGACCTCAACTTAATTTTTTAGCAAAGCTCAAATCTTGCCAGGTTATTAGCATCCAGAGCGACGAGCTAGTTCTGGAAGCTTTCAAGCGGATGAGAGATAACAAAATTGGTGGTCTCCCAGTTGTAAAGGGGCCAAAGAAGAAGATAGTTGGGAATGTCAGCATAAGAGACATCAGATACTTGCTGCTTAAACCTGAGCTCTTCTCCAACTTCAGGTAACGGAAAAGGCGAAGTACGAATTAGTTTGCGGACAACCGCCTTTTTCATCATCTTTCACCATGTGTTCTTCAGCCTGCACATTAGAATATAGCTCTTTACTTCAGTTCAGTTAAAAGACCTAAGTTATTGATTTCTGCAAGTAATAAAATTGTGAAAAATAGTAAAGGCCAAGCTAGCTATGATCACACATCTGGAGTCAACCTCATGCCGCGCTCTTTCGGTCAACTCACTTTGTTTGCTTCTTTCTTTCAGGAAACTCACTGTTGAGAACTTCATGAACACCATTGTCTCAGCAACCCAAGAAACTGGAAGAATAGTCCCACCAATTACCTGCAAACTTGATTCTACACTTGGCTCTGTAATCCACAGTCTAGCTTCCAAGTCGGTCCACAGGATTTACGTGGTAGCTGGCGAGGACGAGGTTGTTGGTGTCATCACACTCCGGGATGTGATTTCTTGCTTCATTCATGAACCCCCCAACCATTTCGATAGCTACTTTGGATTCTCCATGAAAGAGATGCTCGACCAGTGAAAACTTACATTTCAGGAGTGCTATTAACAAAAAGTAAAAATAAGTTACAGTTTTTTTTTAATCAATGATGTGTAATTCTATCAAGTCACTTCTATTAAACTAAAGCCAGGAGACTTTCTGTGTCGTTTTCGGTTCATCATTTCTCGAACTCTTTCCACATCTTTCCACCTTCCTAGCTCTGCATATATGTTAGACAAAACAACGTACGGAATTGGGTTCTCTGGCTGTAACTGTAAGAGCCTTTTGGCCATTTCTTCAGCCAGCTCAGGATCCAAATTAGCCCTACAAGCACCAAGCAAAGAAGCAAAAACAGATGCACTAGGCTCTAATAATCCCTGCACTAATTCTCTAGCTTCTTTTAACCTACCAGACCGAGCCAAAAGGTCGACCATGCAACTAAAATGAACGGGAGTTGGTTTCAGGCCAAACTCTGCACTCATCATCCTGAATATTCTCCATCCTTTGTCGACCTGGCCACTGTGGCTACAAGCAGATAGCACACTCACGAAAGTTGCAGCATTCGGTCGAACTCGTTCTCCCAGCATTTGGTCAAAGATTTCAAATGCAGATTCATTATCTCCATTTCTTCCATAGCCAGATATCATTGCGTTCCAGAATGCCGGATCCTTAGGTTTCACATTAAACCAATCAAAAATTCGCCCTGCCCAAGAAGAAAGCCCACATTTCATGTACAAGTCAATAAGTGCAGTGGCCAAGAACTTATCAATTTTAACATGGCTTCTTGTTGCATAACCATGGATCTCTTTTCCGCTCCGCAGAGCAGACAATCCTGAACAAGCCGATAACATGCTTGTGATGGACTTTAAATTTGGTGAGATGCCAGAAGACTGCATTCCCCTAAAGTACTTAAACGCTTCATTCCCCTTCCCTAGTTGTGCAAACCCACTAATCATCGAATTCCAACTTGCTAGATCAGGTTGTAGTCCTTCAGTTATTAATCGTCTGAACAACACTACCGCTTTCAAGCTTTGTGCATTCAGCATCATCCCTGAGATCATGGCATTCCACGTTACTTCGTTCCGGTCTCCATTAAGTTCTTTGAAAACACCGCTTGCTTGCTGCCAACAACCGCATTTGGAATACATGTCAACAAGTGCTGTCGCCACCTTAACATCAAGCACCGATCCATATTTTATCGCCAACCCATGAACTTGACTGCCGTATAGAAGATACGCAAGATTAGCACATGCAGAAATAGCAGAAACCAACGTAACATGACTCGGTTTCTCGTCTAAAACTCCCATAATTTGCTTAAACACAGCCAAGACCTCAATCCAAAACCCGTTCTGAAGCAGCCCCGAAACATAGGCATTATAGCTCACTAAATTCTTGTTCGACATCCCATCAAAAACCTTAGCAGCCAAAACCACCGCTTTACACTTCGAATAAACGCTCAAAATCGCCGTCGCCACGTAAACATCCTTCTCAACACCCAACTTTATCGCCCAACAATACAATATCTCCCCAAAACCTACACTTACACACGCTGACAACAAACTAGCCAAAGTAACCGAATTGGGCCTAAACTCTCCATACCTCCCGCCCCTCAACACCGCCAACGCGTCCCTCAAACACCCATTTTGCGCCAGCCCAGAAACAACCGCGTTCGTCGACGCCAAGCTTCGGTCAGGCAATTCGTCGAACACCTTGAGCGCGTCGTCGAAGAGACGGAGGTTCTTGTACATTCCGATGAGAGCTGTGGCGGAGTAGGAATCAGCAAGAAAGCCGGTTTTGAGGAGATGGGTATGAAGCATTTGTCCCTGCGGAGCGAGCTCGAGCTTGCCGCAGGCTTTGAGGAGAGGAGGGAACATGAATCTGTGAGGCCGTCGAGAAGCAGAGTGGTTTGAATAGAACAAGAACAGAGCTTCTCTGTAAAACCCATCTGCTACCAGCTTTACAACGTCGCGCTTCATGTGGGTGATTTTTCGAATTTTGACGGCGTTTTCAATGATATTGACAATCACAGTCAGCTCTGGCTTTCTTTTACACGCTGCATGGTTTTAAAAAATAATAATAATAGAAAATTTTAAAAAAATCCAAAAAAATTACAATTCAATTTTTGTACTTTTCTACACAGTCAACAAATTTCTCGTTCAACCAATTCAGTGTTTCAGACACATCATTAGTCTCATGAACCTTGAAAGGGCCAAGAATTAGTCATCAAGTTATTAATTTATTTTCTAATAATCCTTCTTTTTAGAGAGTTAAAAATGATGTTGAAAATCGGATTATAATTATCTTAATTAGAGTTTAGAATATAATTTTGAAAGTTCTAAATTCTCAAAAGACTTATGCCTTGATATTAAAATGAATAGTGATATTCATTAAAACACATTTGATTTTTATGTGATAATTACAGTCCAATTTTTTGAGTGAGACTATTACATAAATAATTGATATTTCGAGAATTTGTTAGGAGATACGTTTTGAAGTTCATGGACGAAATTGTGATCCAACTATGATATTAATTCCAATAAAAAACGTTGAACTGTATAAACCGATGGAACTGAATTAAATCATTTTTATTTTTAAGATTAGTATTATTTTTAGGTCTTGAATTATATGTTATCTTATTTTGATTCATGACTTTTAAAATGTTATTAAAAAAATTATCTTAAATTTATTTCTTTATTTATTTGACTGTTGAAATCCATGTATGTATGTGTGTGTGTGTATATATATATATATATATAAAGGACATATGAAATCTTGGGTGGTTTTGTGAGAATTATTCTATAATTCTACATGTTAGAACACGAAATAAAGGTGTACTTTTTCTTGTCGAGATTATAATAGTAAGACAGACTATTTAACACAACTTGCATATATAGAGGAGTTATATTGCGACGTTTTACTAATCAATGATCAAAACAAGATTGGATTTGGACCTAATTGTAAAACCAAAAATAAAATAAATCCTTATTTTTTTAGTAATTTTGGTTTGGTCCGTTAGAAATATTTTTTAATCATTAATTTGGCTAGTGATTTTAGATATTTTAAACACGAACCCAAACAAATTGGTCAAAAATTCTTTTAAAACATTATTCCAAAAACTATTTCTCATGTTTGTCATCTCTGTCTCTGTCTCTCTCTCTTTCTCTCGTACTTTGTTAAATTTCTTTTAGCTTTGTATTATTTTATATTCTCACGATTTAAGTACAATTTAATTTAGTTAAAAGTTATAAAAAAATTAGTTTTTACAAAAGCAACTCTAATTGACCGCTTTATAGGTCTAGACTAATCAAACCGATTATATATTATTTGCTTTGGTTTCCTTCAAAAATTTCAAATTGATTAAAAATAGAATAACATTTTTATTTCGTGCGTGGTTTTTCCATTCAAAAAGATCAAACCACAATGGACATCCTGATTTAGATTGATAAACAGATAAAAGGTCGAGAAAATTTTAAATTGTCCTTAAATCATGCGCATTGTCTTATTTTATTTTATAAATTTTAAAGCATTACGAATCGTACTCTATCTATATGGATTTTTAGTCTTTTTATTATAAAATCATTAAAAAACTCTCTCGGGACCAACAAGATTCACTCTCCGTGGATGAACCTTGTAGAGGAACCTTTGGTTTTTGGGGTATTGGAATATATATCACCAATGTTTGTGTTAGAGCCAACGTTCTTGCTTCCGCTTTGTCTATCACTGTTCACACGGGGGTTTCACTCTAGGCAGAACCTACTGATGCATTTTTACATCCCACAGCTTCGGCACTTCACTTCGCCGCGTTTATATTTAATGTAAGAATGCTCTATCACTGAGTTATTACGCACTTTTTCGATGGTGACTGTTTCCAGGAGCACTTTCTGGTTATCTTTGCACCCATACCTCGTTGATCATTGGGTTAAATCATCCTCACGTGAAGGACATCATTTTAGCCTAGCATTTTTTTATTTTTATTTTATTTTTGCTAAAGAAATTTTAGCCTAGCTCGAGTGAAAATTATAAATATCAAAGGATAACAACGTGTAACATTTTGATCTCCAACACATGATTGATAAAAAGGAGTGAAGATCAAATTATAAATACCAAAGGATAACAACTTGTAACATTTTGATCTCCAACACATGATTGATAAAAGGGAATGAAGATCACCGTATTGCCGTATAGTTGGGCAATAATAATAATAATAATTATTATTATTTTAATTTTAAATGTGCGATTTAGTTTATGTTAAAATAAAATATAAAATTTACCGTTTGATTATGTTAATAAGCATGATAATTTATTATTTTGTAGTGTAATAATGTGTATCTTATAGTTTATGATAAAATAAAATGTAAAATTTATCGTTTGATCATGTTTGTAAGCATGATAATTATTATTTTGTAGTGTAATAATGTGTATCTTATCAACAGGGCATATTGTTACAGAAAGTAGTGATGCTAGTTACTCAGATGCCTTTTCTCTGTCGTTGTGGCGTCCACACGGAATATTGTCCCACTTGCACCTATAAATATATATATATATATATATATATAATAAATAAAATAAATAAATGACACCAACAAACAAACAAACAATTGCCAATTCTTCTGTTCAATAGTCTTTATACAGATATTGTGTTCAAAGCACCACCTACAATTCTCTCCTTGCTAATTACAATTTACAAATTACATGTTGCAAATTACAATAGCCTAATTGCAAAATTATTTGCTTAGGATGATTCTGAAGGTCCCCCCAATGATCGAGGTAAAAATAAGGGAATTTCTCAAAAAAAAAAAAAAAAAAAGATCGATTATGATGTCTTAATAGACGGTTGTAGATTTGATCTTGTTTTGTATTTTTTTTTTAAAAAAAAAGGTTCAATCATATAGGGGGGATATTTTGCAAAAACAAACTATCCTCTCCCTTATTTTTATTTTTATTTTTATTTTTTTGAAAATTCTTTTGTAGATTTTTTTTTTCTATGAGTGGAAATCCTTTTGTAGTTGCTTTCTAGGGTTTGGATTCACCAGAAAAAGTATATGAGTTTGAAAGGAATCAATATCAGAAACATATTCTCAAATATCTTCCATTACCTTTTTTTCCACCCTCTGCGAAGTGGACAAATTCACCACGTTGAATTCCAAATATTCTCATCCAATCTCATAATAATCCCAAAGAAAAAAAATTGAACACCACATCCATAATAAACATTGGTTTTTCTTTTCTTTTTTCTTTATAATATATATTTTTTAGAATAAGGTGAACTTATAAGTAACTGAGGCATTTGGGGCAAAATAAATAAATTAAAGAAGTTAAACCATCACTGAAAAGCACAATATTATGTTATTTCCCTTCAGAAAATAGATTCTCATTTAAAAAAAAAAAAATTTCTAAAACACAGATTTAGTGGAGAGATGGAGAGAGCACATCCACATGCATAGCCAATCCATAAAGTTAAAGACACGTAAAATTCCTTCATAATAGAGCCCAATCTTTTCTATTTTCAGAGAAGGTTCTGGATAGATTCTAAACATTTTTTTTTTCTTTCTTTTTTGTTACAAAAAAGTCATTGTTACCATATACAAAAATAATGATCTAAGATTCATATTATTATATTTTTTAAAATATATTTTAAATTTTTAAAAATTTTTAATTATTACAATTTATTTTTATAAAAACACTCAATTCTAACTCTAAATATTGACTATTTTCAATAAATCATTTTCATAACTTCAATTACAATGTATTCTCCAAACGCTTTTTTACACTATAAAAAAAATGGTTAAACTTTTAGCTGTTACTTTAAAAGAAAAATAATTTAGCTGTTTAGGTGCTCCTATATCTAATTATTGAATTTAAATATTTTTTTAAGTGAAAAGAGTAAACAATTGTGTTCCCTAAAAAAAAAAAAAAGAAAAAGTAATTAAATATCTAATCTAATAATAATTTCATATATAATTTTATTACAAAATATCTCTTAAAATAAAAAGTAAATAATTGTGGGTTGCTCACTAGGACATTAGCGGTGATATATTATAATCTAATTATATAAGCGCTGATTAAAGTCTGTCAATAAAATCTCTCCTCTATATAAATACATTTTCTATATCTTTAACCTAAAACAAAATTACATTTTTCTTTTTCCTCTCTTCTGATCGTTTTTGCTTTCCTCTCCATGAAAATCTCTCTCTGACACAGTGCTTTTTCTCATTTTCTCTCTTCGAATCCTTCTCTTCCACCTTTTTCTCGGGAAAATCGGCGACCTGTAAAAGATTTCTCTCCGGTTGTTGCTATTCTGAAGCTGCCTTTCCAATAATTGAAGCCGACTCGCCGCTTTAGATTTCGGGTAAGGTCTCTTATGGCGTTTCTGCTGCGATTTTCTCTCTCTAATTTGCTGCTTTGTTTGGTCTGGTATGCCTTTTCTCTGGCAATTTGATTATGAAGGAGACTTTGTATGTCGGTCCTGTAATTAAGATGAAACCCTAACTTTTTGCTGGTGGATTTTGGCGATTAGGCGATTTTTTCTTATTCTTTTTAAAGATTGTTGATGTGGATCTAGGGTTTTGCTTTTGTGATGAAGATTATGGCGAATCTAAGTCAAGTAGTGTATTTCTGCCTTTTTTGTTTTCTTTTGCTATTGGAACGGGCTCATGACTATGGTTATGAGTTCCATGAGATTGGGATTTTCTTTTGCGATCCGGTTCAATTGGATTTCAATCCTAAAAATCAAAATTTTTTTTTTCGTTTTTGGGATATAAGACGTGATGTGGTTGATCTCAGGTGCATCCAAATTTAGTTCTCAAATCCGACGTTTTGTCATTTGCTTCTTTTTTCAGTTCAATGATATATGTTAACCGCATTTCCATTAACTTATCAAGCAAAAGAGTGTCTTTGATGTCGTTTTAAGTTGCAGATGTTGGCTCTTCTGCCAAGTTTAGGATTTTAAGAATTATAGTTCAACCTCTATTCATTTGGGAGTCTCTTTTTCAAAAGCTTATGCTCTGCATATTGTAACCAAATTAATTTCACTGGATTAACCGTCTTCAAATCTTTGTTTTCATGTGTGTTTTTTGTGTGTTTATAATTCAAGTTCTTTGGCTGGCTTTTTATTGATCATATAAGCGGTGAGGATGTCGACTCCTGCAAGAAAGAGACTGATGAGGGATTTCAAGAGGTTGCAACAAGATCCTCCTGCCGGTATAAGTGGCGCCCCTCAAGACAATAATATCATGCTATGGAACGCTGTTATATTCGGGTATGTTTGGAACAAAATATAGTATTTGCACATTTTCTTTTGTCTTCATTTTGATGGTTTAGATGAAATCATCTGTTTACTTATGTAACTGTTGGTTCAATTGCAGACCTGATGATACTCCCTGGGATGGAGGTAAGCTCAAGTCTTGTGCCAGCTATGATTTGAGGAGAGCTTTAGATCATATTGCACTTGTTTCTTCTCTTTCAAGTTTGATTCTTTAGTTTCTATTATTTACGAACAACTTTATGTCTTCTTTGCATCCTCTAGGTACGTTTAAATTGACACTTCAATTTACGGAGGATTATCCCAATAAGCCACCGACAGTGCGCTTTGTTTCTCGAATGTTTCATCCTAATAGTAAGTCGGAATGTAAACCTACATCCAGGATTGTTCACAACCAAACAAATTCATTTTCTGTTGTCATTGAATAGCATGTCATTACGATTGCCTGCTGTTCTCTATTAAACTATTCCAAACTAGATTCTAATGTGTTGAAAGTGAGATGCGAGGAAGAAAAATTGGAGGATACTCCATTTACGCAAATTCTTTTATAATAATAACATGTTTGTTGAAAATTTATTATTTGTTACAGTTTCAGCTCCTTCCCTCTTGGGTTTCTCATTTTCCTTGCTTTTTTTCAGTTTATGCGGATGGAAGCATCTGTTTGGATATTCTACAAAATCAGTGGAGTCCCATTTATGATGTAGCAGCCATACTTACCTCTATCCAGGTATAAACATGTATCTTTTAATTTGTATTTCGTTTCAGTGACTGAGATTGTTGAGTATATCAGAATATAATGAAATCATCGGTGTTTTAAGTATATATTGGTCCCTGATTGGGTAGTCTGGTGACAAACTTTTATTTATAACCCTGTCGTGGGATGGAAGCTTCTGTAGTGGAAATATTTTGTTAGAAAGTACGTCCTGGCTATGCATCTTTAGCTTACTCTCTGTGAGTTACAAGTGAGACCTTTGGCATGTTTCTCTCTCTCTCTCTCTCTCTCTCCTGCAATGCTTCCAATAGACAGAAGCTTTAGTAGCTTCTTTATATACCATCAGTGTAGGCAGTTACAATCATGTAGATGGTATTCTTGCCCGAGGAAGCACGATTATTTTCATCTTTCAACCATCCTACATTAGCCACAACCTCACGTGCATGCACTCACATGCGATTCTTGCTCGAGGAAGCAGGAGTATTTTCATCTTTCAACCATCTTACTTTAGTCACTCACTCACATGCATGCATGTGCGTGTGCATGTGAGCACACACGCATACATATTACTGATTTTCAGGTAAATACCGTTTTTAGTTCTTGGTGTGCCGCATGGTGTTTTAAGCCTTCTGTGTTTATATGCAGTCGTTGCTCTGTGACCCGAACCCAAACTCTCCTGCGAATTCGGAAGCTGCACGGATGTTTAGTGAGAACAAGCGTGAATACAACAGGAGAGTTCGTGAGATTGTCGAGCAGAGTTGGACTGCTGACTAGCCTATCCTTCTTGCTCGGATGCTATGAAACTCTAAAAAGAGTAGTCGAAATGGCCTGTTTTAATAACATTCGAAGACTTTGAAAACCATTTTGCTGTGAACACAATGACTGATTATGTGGAATGTTTGGTTGGCTTTCCTTTCACGAACGCTTGTTTGCCCTCTTTGTATCCCTTTCCTGTACCCGCCCGTGGTGTAATTTTTCTTCCAATTAGCTTTAATAGAAGAAAAAGTTTTTTCTTCTTCTTTTGTTTTTTCCCTTCCAAGTATCTTGGTCAATGGATTGCTTAAAAACTATTTTTAACGCTGGCGAGAAATTGTTTGCTTTAGAACGCAGAAAATAAACTAAAAAACTTCTCTAGAAGCTCAATAACATGCTTAAAGATACAAGGTAAACACATGTTGTATTTACATTTATTTATTTGTACCACGAAGTGTGAAAAGTAATAAACATGAAGTTCCTAGCAAAAGCAGGGGTACAAAGGGAATCATATGAGTTCTACATCTGTGTACTCAGGTTACCACTGCTGGTCCACCCTTCTTGCACTTGCATTGCGTACTGCAGATTCCAGAGCACGTCTTCTATCGAGGGGCGCCTGTTCTGGTCTTTGCCTAGGCAAGTGAGCGCGATTTCGACTGCTGTCTTCAAAGACTGGAATGCGTACGAGCCGTGCATGTTAGATTCGACGACATTCTTGAAATTTGATTCTGCTATGCCTCTTTCAAGCTGGGAAGAAAGAAACAACAACAAGAGAAGCCAGTGTTATTGTTGTAACGAGAGGAAATCTTTCAGAAAGAACTTTGTATTGTGATGAACAAAAGCGGATACCCCGAGCTTCATCTCGTTCAGTTCAGCAGGAGATTTAACTAGTTTCCCGGTAATGACTTCAAGTAGGATGATACCCAGTTGGTAAATGTCTTCCTTTTCCCCGTTTTCCCCGCTGCGTTTCGAGTTTTGTATGAGAATTTTGATACAACAATAAACTCAGAAGAAGAAGAAGCTCATTAAGAAAAAGTGAGAAATTTTACCTGTCTTGTCCATGTAGAGGACGCTCCAAGCCCACCTGTAAAGTTGAAAATGCCGCACTTCTTAATATAACAAAATATAAAAGTTTAGTATTTTTCGAATACATTTCATATCGTTGCTAACCTTGGATGGCAAGGGAATATTATAGTTACTAATCTTAGTAGAGAGACTATCATCCAACAGTATGTTGTTTATCTTCATATTGTTCCCAAAGATGCCTGGTGCAACTCCTGTGTGCAAGAACTGGACTCCCCTCGCAACTCCGATGGTAATTGCCATTCTCTGCGGCCATTTCAGCAACTCCTTCTTTCTCCAATCTGCCAAAAGTGTCATCACCAGAATTCTTTCAGCATTCGAACTTCGACTTAGAGAACAAGTATTTCCTTCGGTTAGATAACCGTACCTGTGACATATTCGCCCAGTGTGCCTTTTGAGATGTGTTCAAGAACAACAAAGACGGTTGTAGAGGCATTGGGATGATCCTGAATGGTGACAATGCAGTGTCCAAGAACGCTGACCAAATGCCTGTGCCTTAGCTTCGGCAACGTTTCTTCAATGTTCTGAATCGCGCTTTGTGAAATGTGCTTCTGCTTTAGTTTCAAGCATTTCACCAGAACCACAGAACCATCGCTAAGCCAACCTTTATAGACCTGTCGAATATCAATTTTTAAAGTCTTGATTCCACTTCAAAAAAAAAAAAAAAGCGAAAAACTCTCACTAAAATTACCTTTCCCTGAGACCCTTCCCCCATGGAATTCGAAGGGTCGAAATTATTCGTTGCATCTTCGATCTCCTCCAACGTGAAAACGCGGGTACGGGGATAACCCAATTGATTGGAGCCTCATTGTCTGAGGCACACGCCCTGTGGACAGTCCAATTAGTATCAATCTCACAAGAGAAACCAAAGAAATCCAATCCATATAACAACTAAATAAGATAAAGCGAGGAAACAAAGAGAGAGCCTTACTAGTTTCGAAGTTCGGTCTTGGGGAGCTACGCAGGGACATTTTATCAACAGCAGATCCGTCAAACATGTTGTTTCCGGATCTTCTTATGATTTTTCTTCGGATAATGATCAAAACCAGCAACCCCACAACCACAACAATCCCGACAATAGCTCCGATAATTCCAAGTATCAAGCCTAATTTGGTGTTGGTTTTCTCCTCCTTTTTGCCTCCTCCTGGTGGCTTAACAGCTAGTGCTTCCGTTTGACAAAACGAATAAGGGTGTTGATATCTCATGTATGCAGTTGACAAACAGTTCCATGAATAGAGAACCGTCCGATTAACAGACTTTGACCCAATGCAGGGTGGCAATTTCCCAATCAGAAGGTTGCGAGAGACGTCAACAAACTCGAGCTTGGCATTGCAAGTTATGTTCATGGAAAGGCCTCCAGTCAGCTGGTTTGCGGCCAAATTGAGGAACCGAATCGAAGGCAGAGCGAACAAGGAAGCCGGAATTGGCCCCACAAAGTGGTTGGAAGAAATATCAAGCTGCTGAAGCTGATCAAAGCTTGTGATGCTTGAAGGGATCTCAGATCTCAAAGAGTTGTTCCTCAATATGATACTCACAAGGCCGTTTCCCAAGGAGGGAAATTCCGGTCCAAGGCGGTTTTTTCCCAAGTTGAGCTCTTGAAGAAAGGTCAAGCCTTTAAGATCTGGGACACTCCCATTGAGCAAGTTATCAGCCAAGACAAGGCTTTTCAGTGACTTCATTGAAGAAACTGAGGTGGGAATTTCTCCATAGATGAAGTTTGAGCTGATGTTCAGCACTTCAAGTGACTTCAACCTGTTGATCTTTCCTGGTAAAGGGCCCCACAAGCCAAGTGACACCAGAGACACAACTCTCAAGCTTGAAAGCTTTGTGAGATCAGTGAAGAAAGAGTCGGAGGAGAAGCTTCTAGAAAGAGTCTGCTGAGAAGGAGCAAAGTTGGCCGAAGCTGCTTTTGGGGTCTGAGAAGGTGAGGTTTTGTTTCCGACGATGGTTAACTCTGTGACCCGGTTATTGGAGCAGACAATCTTGAGAGAAGGAGAGTGAGGGAGGTAACAGAAGTTGGTCCAGTTTGTCCATCCCTGAAGGGCTTGTGGGTATTCTAGAAGCTTCTGGACTTGGAAGAGGATTCTGGTTTCACTTGGTGTCAACTGGGCAGTTGAGATTGGACTGAACAAAGCAAGGATAATTACAGAAATAAAGCAAAAGAAAGAAACCCAGAAATTTCCCATCTTCATTTTGATGATGAAACTCAAAAACAAGCCTCAAATTCCACTCATTTGGATCTCAAAGACACAGATTTGGCTAATCATGTAAAACAATCTGCCTAAAACGGTGTCCAAAAAATGAAATGCCAAGAGACAAAATCATCCACTAGAAAAAAAATAATAATAATGATAAAAATGGGTTCCACCAAAGGAGTTTTTATATGTAAAAGAAGAATATTTGGTGTTGATTTTACACCGTACAGATGAAATGAGAAAGATCAAGAAAAGCGTTTGGGAATATGAAGATCTGGGCCAGCCTTAAAAGGTTAGTGTGAAAAATGATTTTCTTTTTGAAAGTGGGAAAAAGGCTCAGAAATTATTAGGTGGGAAAATTTATGAGAAAAAAAAAAAAAAAAACTAATTAACACAAGAAGGAAAAGAAAACACCTTTAGTGGAATGTAGCAGAAATATGCAAAAGATCAGCACTTGAGCCATGAAAGCAGTAGAGTAGAGAAAGCTTCAGTGTTAGGCAAATCATGATCGTACGTTACGCAGGCTATTATTTCAATCTAGATGGGCTTTCTAGGCCGTAGATCTCTCTGACTTTCTCACTATAATTGAGTCAAAGTCAACTCAAAGCTTTGATTCAAAAGGCTGCAGACAACCTCGATGTTGACCACGTGAATTATGGTAGACCGCAAAGATCACGCGCCACAAGGACGTGGGGTTCCTGAATCTCATGATGAAATCACGTGCCCATCCACCGCTTGAAATGACCATAATACCCCAAGACCAATGTCAACCGAAAATAACGGTCATCGAAATCGTTATTAGAAGGACAAATATGCCCCTATGTCGGTGAGAGAGAGAGAAGTCTCTTTGGAAGTGAGCATTTTTCAGGCGGTGGCCATGCAAATTGTTTTGAGTAAGACAAGGTCTCTGTTCCACCAAATCTTTATTCTTATTATATTATAATTTTTCTTTCTTTTTTTTTTTTGGGGGGGTATTTTGTGCCTATTATAATACAATTGGCTAATTTTAATTTGTTTAGTGGGCATTTTTTCTCTTCCAGCTAGATGTTTGTTTTTATTTAGCTGTAAGTACTCCTTTTGGTCTTAACATTTGGTGGGACAATATTTTTTGCAAAAAGACAAATTGATTATGATATCCAAACAAGCATTCTAGCTTCCTTTATTGAATGCACAGAATTAACTGCACTGTGTTTTGATTATATGTTTTGCATTAATTTTTAAGAATAACTGCACTAGCCTTTATTGTTCATGTACTACTACTCTCCTTCTTCCTTAACAAGTGTAAAAATCAAAGTGTTGGAAATTTTTTAGAATTATATATATAATTAATCTTCAGTCTGCAAATCGAAAATATAACAAGTAATTAATTTATATGTAATGTCATATAATTTTAAGGATAATATGTCGTATTTGAAATTTTTACTTAAGACTTTATCTGTATATATTATATATTTCGTTTGATGCATGGGAAAGTAGCTTAGCTTTTGATTGTTTAATATACGATTAATTAGAAGATGAATGGATTTTAGTACTTTTACATTCTCTTTCTCTTTTTCTTTTCTTTTTTACTTTTTTTTTTGGGTGGTGGGGGGGTTGGGGGGTGGTGTTGTGGGGGTTAGATATCTTAATCAGAGGGTTTTGTCGGTGAATTATGATTGAAATAAACTTCTGACCCAACTCATCTTATCATGTAAATTATTCAACAGTCAGGTCTAGTAATAAGAATTTTGCTGTCTGTTTCTGATGCATAACAAGGTGAAGAAGATAATGCAATTCTTTGGACAGACTGGGAACTGCTACTAGTAGATAGGATAAAAGGAAATTCTTTTAAAGGCTTTTTGTCCCACTAATATGCCTTTGGACAAAAGGGTATTTCTCAAGTGGAGCTGCACATAACATGCCTTTGTGAAAAAAAAAAAAAAAAAAAAAAATGAAGATCAAAAGTTGTACTTTACAGTGAGATGTCGTCCATGATCTTAATAGCTGGTGGTCTGCTATTTAATATTTTGTATTTATTGCACCATCCCATGACGGGGTATGTCTTATTAGGCTACCAAACATGTTATTGTTGATTATATATATATATATATATATATATGCGTGTGTGTGTGTGTAGGAATTCTTTAAAAGATGAAACTTTCTTTGAATTTAGAAACCCAAATGAGATAAATTTCAAATAATTAAAAAAAAAATGATGAATTCAATTGCTTCGAAGTTCCAGCTATAGATCGATTTTTGGATCTTTTAACCTATTCCTTCTAAAAAGTCTTAAACGATAGAGAAACATGACGTATAATATATATTTGCATATTGAGTATTGTATAAGTTTCTATCACAAATAATGGACGCCACTTATGGGATCCACCGACCGATTCCATTGGTTACATAACATTTTTCATGTAATTAGTCCACTAGGAATTCTCTAGTATTTTAAAAGAAACCTCATCACTTTCTGCCCCCATTAATAGATGACAATTGAGCCTTAGCAACTCTTTTGCTATAATTGATGCCAATATGTTCTATCAGATCAGTAATTAAAAGCAAAAAACGCCATTAATTGGACTAATAATATTGGGGAAAAGTGATAGCGAGAGAACATGAGAAGCCACTATCACTGGATACAATAAAAGTCCTTTTTTTTTTTGGGGGGGGGGCAGTAAAAGTACTGAAGAAGCCCACTAAATTTCCAAAGGCAATGCAGTCCTTTGAAGTCTCAACTATGGTCCTATGGACCTCATTTAGTAAGCCTGCTACAGTAACACCAAAACGGGCCAAACCCAAAAAACAAATAATCCTTTTTTTTTTTTTTTTTGGGTATGATAATAACAAGAAGAAAGTAGTTTTTTTTAATAAAATTTTTTATGGCCTTGAAAATTGATGTTGTGTTCAGTGGGTTCCACAACGTCCTCAAAGGTAAAAGATAATAACTTGGGGTCCAGTCCTGTGCCTAATTTGTCTGGGGACTGGTACTGTCTGTGTCTGAATTATGTGTGAGTGCAAGTTCCATGGCTAAAAATGTCTGTTCTCTTCGGGTTCTTCCCTTCTGTTCATTTATGTTTGTTGTTTGTTTCCCTAGAAATATCTGCCTTTCATTTTCTGGCTTTTCCTTCTGATAATATATAAGAGAATTGACATTTGATTTGAAAGAGAGGAAGATATATATATATATACACACACACACACAATATTTCGTTATTTTTGATGTTATTACTGTGATTCCATCCAACGATACTTGAATGCTATAACGTGGATCATGCAGAACCCATTAAATGCCTTTCATCTTACTAAAGCTCCCTCTCTCCCTCCCTCTCTCTCTCTCATATACCGTTATACATATATACATGTAATCCATGTAGGGGCTCCTGTACCCCACCCCTCCCATATTCTGCTTAAAGTGACTTGTTTTATTAATTATAATAATTAGTTGATTCAAAAATAATATTTTTTTTTGTAATATTTATTATTTATATCAATATTTAAATAATATCATGTAATAAAATTTTAAATAATAAATTATAGATTAATCAATTAGTTATTATAAATTTTTAATTAGAAAATTAAAAGTGTCGTATGATATGCAGTACTGTATATAAGATTATTTATTTATTTATTTATTTATATGTAAAACTGATGAGGGGATATTTAAATTTTAAATTTTATAATAAAATTATATGTGTAATTATCATAGATTATATGCGTAATTACTGGGGCAGATAAATAGGGGAAACCATGCCCACTGAAAAAAAAATCTAAAAATCTAAAAATTTTATGATTTTTTGTTAAAAATTAAAAAATCCTTATATAGTTTATACTAAAATTGTAGGGGTGCTTGGTGGAGTAGTTTGAGTTGAGATTTTTAAATTTTACTAGTAAATTTTTTTGAATATTCAGAAAAGATAAAAAACTTTTTGGGAAAAAGACAAAAATTTTTTAGGAAAAAGACAAAAAAAAGTTTGAGTTGGATGGTTTGGATGGGTGAACCAAACACCCCTTCTTTTAGTTGTTATATTTTGATGTTATTTATGTGTTTAAACACAAATTAGCATATATTTTCATTGAAAATTATGTCTGACTCCACTACTGATAACCACTATAGTTTATGTTTGAAGTTTTTTTTTTTTTTAATTATTACATAGCATAATGGTGGAGTATACTTACTATAAAAAAATGATTCTAAGACTTGGAAGCTTAAAGGTCATAAAAGTTTGATATATTCATAAAAATTGATTCTCTCTTGGGGCTTTTTTTTTTTTTTTTAATAATTTTTTTTAGGATCTTGGGGTTCTTCTTGAGACAGTATAAAATTCATAAAAGTTTGATGTTGCTTTGTCGGTTTGGAAGCTTTCTTTTCTTTCTTTTGCCAACAATTTTCTTGAAAAACGACCTTTTTTCTATTTCTTTATTAATAATATCAAATATCATTATCAGGGAAAAACCAACCAAATTCACCGAAATCTGGTTCATGGGCCACTTGGGAGACCACCCATACCGAACAAGGCCCACGTAAGTGTGGGCTCTTGTTTAGTTCTTAAGGCACTGAAGACGAGGGGCATGCCCTAAAACGACGTCATTTGATGACATCTTAGACAACAATAATTTTTTTTTGGGAGAATAATCTTAGACAATAATTACTATTAAGGATTAATAAAAAAATTACCCAAAAAAAAAAAAAAAAAACTAGCCCTTACCACACTTTGTTAATCTTAATTACAAAACATCATAAAAAAATAAAAATGAACCTTAAATAAAAAAGTCCTCATGTAAGAATTTAAAATGAAGAAATACGTGACGTACAAATAGTGATTGTTGTTAAATACTTCGAGATAATGTATTATAAGGAACGTAATTAGGAAAAAAAATTGTAATTAATTTAAAATTTTAAATAGAGAAGATTATTGAAATAAACATTTGAATTTTAAAATGTGTCATTTTAGTAAAAAAAAAATGAAATTTTTATTAACGAAACACAAATAAAAGGATTGGATATTACATTTTGAAATCTAATGTGAAAAGTATTACAAAGGTCACAGAAATTTTTATAATTAATCGTCACTAATAATACTAATAATCCATTTCCCCATGAATCAAGGAAAAAAAATTACCAAAAAGGCCAAAAAAAAAAAAGGGAAAAAAAGTTGGTCAATAAATACACAGATTTTTTTTTTTTTTTTTTAAAAACAAAACTTTCAGGTGCTTTAACAGTATTTGTCAGTCTACAGCAACAGACCAAAGCCTAGAAAAAAAAAAAAAAAAAAAAAAAGAATCAATCTTCACGCTCTTCTTCTCTTCCTCGTTGAAGGTATCTCCATTTCCTAAATATTATTTAACTGTCTCTCTCTCTCTGTCTTGTTCTTTTCTTCTCTTTGTTCCCTAGCCGGCTTCCATTATTTGTTCTGCGACTGCTACAAGTTCTCGAAATTTTTATTTTTCTTTTCTTTGCTTGTTCATATTTAGATCCAGTTAGTTTTTTTAAGGTTGTTATGCTGTCGGAGCAGATCTTTTGCTCTAATCTTTTTCCGATGTTTTGAGGAAAACCTGAAATGGGTTTTGTGTTTTCAGATGTTTGAGAGTTGAAACCAGTGTCACATTTGGATTTTTGTTTGAATCCATTTGAGGACCTGCATTTTCTTCTTAAAGAGGACATTGTCGTTTATGTTTTTCTTCTGTGTTTATAGGGCTTAAAACAGGTAAAGTTTGTATTTTTATGTATCTATTTGTGTTCTCATGAACTGCTTTGGTATTTTAATGTGATTTGGAATTCTGGGTTTATAAGGATACTCGCCTTCAACTTCATGCTATGGGAAAAACTCCGGGGAAATGGATTAAGAACCTGCTTCTTGGGAAGAAATCATCAAAATCCAATCTTTCTAAAGGGAGGGAAGTACTGGTAAGCTGTTCTTTTTTTTTTTTGGGTCAAAAATGTTGAAATCTTTGGTCTTCATTTTTTAAAATATTTGTGAACAATTTGTACCTGTTACCTTTCTAATATGTTTCCTGTTTCTAAGGCTTTATTATGGCCTATTGCTACTGTGGGAAAAAAAGTTGTCCATTAAAGTAAATAAAAGTACTTGGAGAAAATGAGCTTCACATACTGTCGGAATTTGAAGATAAGTTAGGATTTAGTGTTCTTTTCCGTATTTTACAGATAGAAAAATCCAAGAATATCTTGGAGTTGTTAGGATGGTTTGTTAGGAATGTTTTTTTGATTTCTTTCGTTTCCTATTTTTTTTTCTCTCTTAAAGTCAGTTAGGATATCAAGGGTTTATGTTCCCTATTTATTGATGTATTCTCGGTAGATCTCAATAAGAAGAATTGAATTTCATTCTTCCAAACCACACATACGCATACCTAACTTCTTTAATTCTATAGTTGGTCATTGTTGCATTGTAAATGTAGGAGAGAGAGTTAACAAAATAAATAAGAATAAAATAAAAATAAAAGAGAGAGAGAACTAAGCGTGGGATATTTTATATTTTGTGTTGAGTGTGTGGAGCCTAATCATTAGGAGCTGTTTTTCTTGTAATTTTCTTCTTCATCATAGTGAGATTTTGCAGCGGCTGAAATTATACTTAGGTCTCACATTGACAGTAAATCACTAAAATTATAAGAGAAATAGCTGTTTAAAACAACTTCATTTGGAAGCCACTCCCTTATCCGAGACAATTTCATTACCACTTTGTAATTTGAGATTTTGCGTGTGCTTGTTTGTTTGTTTTCAAATGACTTTATTGCTCTTGGTAGTTGAGGATCAGGTTGTCTTATACTTGGCCGTTTTCCTTCTTTTAATGGCATCTATCTAATTTCTAACAAAAACAAATAGCAACTGAAGGTGGGTTTGACGGGAAATTTCAATTCTTATGTCACCTTATTTTGATAATTTGTTCCATCTTGTGGAAATACTGCTTTGCATGACTCGCTGATTGATGTTTTTAAAGTACAAGTTATTGTTAAAGAAAGTTTTTGCCTTTCTGATTGGTGTTCATTCTGATTCTTGTGCAAAGAAATCTTCAAACAAAGGAGAGCAGTTGGTCTCTTCCAAGTTATCCGCTTCCGATGTGACTTCGGATGCTCCAATCATTTCAGCACCAATTGTTGGAACTATTACTGGTAATGAACTCATCTCGGATAAGGGAGTGGCTTCCAAATTACAAAGTGATGAAGGTGTTCTTTCAGATGTTAAAGAAGATGGTTCTACTACATTAGCTGTTATTTGTTCAACGTCACCTGAAGATCCTGAGAGGATAAGGCTAGAGCAAGCTGCCACCAAGGCACAGGCTGCTTTCAGGGGCTATGCGGTATGTACATACTTTTCCCTCTCGTTTTATTTTTCATAAATAGTTCTAAAGCATTCTGTTCTTCAGGTTGATTATATCTCGTATTCTATGCTTGTTTTTGCACATGAAACGACTGTATGATATACATCAGATCCAGCTTTTTGATCAAGATAACGATTTGAAAGATTTGGTTTTTAACATAAATAGTTTGTTTCTAAGGTGGGGTTTTATTGTTTTACTTATGCTGTGTTAATGTCTTGAAGGCTCGCCAGGAATTTCGAACTCTTAAGTGCATCATAATATTGCAAGCAAATGTTCGCGGTCACTTGGTTAGAAGACAAGCTGTATCCACGTTGTGCTGTGTCAAGGGAATTGTAAAGTTCCAGGCAATAGTTCGTGGTCGCAAGGTTAGAGTTTCTGATGTCAGAATAGAAATGCATCTGGATCGCTTGTAGTTAACTTTTTACCAAGAGCAAATGCTAGAATTTGAATGATTTCTTGTCTCAACTTTTCAAATTTGTTGCTATTTCTATACAAATGGCTAATAGAATTGAGTTATATTATGCTCAATTAGCATAATTGAGGGAGCGGGTAGAAATATCTGATGAGTTTTATCTTTTTTTAGTGTTGGATTTCGATGGTTTGAACATATAGTGCCTCCAGTACGTGCATCCCACTAAATTTAAAAGCGCTTACTGTTGCATTCCATGTTTTAGTCGTGCTTTTTTTTATTTTTAAATTTTGAACAATATTATTTTACGGTTTTTTTTTTTTTTTTTTTTTAACGCATCAGGATGCCAAAGTAAGTACAGCTACTAAAGCCAGGAGGCTGTCCAAAAAGACTTTTGCTTTAAAGGTGAGGTTTGCTTTAGTATGTTGCTTAAATATGTTCTCGCATTTGTACTTGATTTATTACATTGAGAATTCAGCTTAGGTTTTTACTCATATTCTCTTCTTTTCAATCGCGTCGTCTGTTTCAGCTTCTTGCTTCATTGCCTATTGCAATTCCTCTGCAACTACAGTATGGTTCAGGAGAATCCAACTCTGCCTCCCTATGGCTTGAACGCTGGACCAGGTCACGTTTCTGGGAACCGCTCTCTGAACCGAAGAAAAATCCAGACTCAAAATCACGTAGAACTGAACAAGACAGGTCCAAAAGAGGTGTCCGTAGATTGTCTGGTGCAAATGTTGAAAATGGATCAGCAGGCTCCACTTTGGATTCTGAAAAGGGTAAACGTAACCCAAAGAAAGTTTCTAGTCATCCAGTAAATTCTGCTCTGGAACGTTCACCAAGTGAGATTGAGAAGGTTAAGCATAGTTTGAGAAAAACTCCTGAACCCAAAAAAGAGGTTTCTGATCGATCGGAGGCTGAAAATGGGAAATCTAAAAACAGAACAAGGAAGCCATTAGGTACTGCTGCACCTGCTACTCCGGCTATTTCAGTGCAGGGTGCTAATGATTCTGCTGAGAAGTTGAAGGACGTTCCCATGGGATCACCAAAGCAATCTAATCTCGCAGAGTCAACAGATATTCCCATGGCATCACCAAAGCAATCCAATGTCGCAGAGGCAAAAGACATTCCCATGGAATCACCAAAGCAATCTAATGTCACAGAGTCAAAAGACATTCCCATGTTATCACCAAAGCAATCTAATTCTGAGAAGGACAAGGAATTGCAAAACGCCGATAATTCTGTTGATAAGTTACATTGCGAAACATCTCTTGATTTGCAACCTATGGAGAGCATTGGTAAAACTGAAGACATTCAGGAATTGAATCAGCAGTTAGGAAGCAAGGACGATTCTGTGCTGAATGTTAACCCGAAAACCAGCCAAAGAAGAGCTTCTTTACCTGCAAAGTTTGAACCTCAAGAGAATGGTTCACAAAACACACCCAAACTACCGAGCTATATGGCACCAACTGAATCTGCAAGAGCTAAGCTGAGAGGACAAGGCTCCCCACGATTTTCCCGGGACATGGTTGAGAAGAATGTTTTGCTGAGACGTTATTCTTTGTCGTCGTCCACCAATAGCATGTTAAGTTCTCTTTCCCCACGAGCACACAAGCTGGTTCAAGCAACTGGCCGAGGAGTGATCCGAGGCGACAGATCTCTGTCATCTTCTAGAGATGGTGGTGGTAAGTTGTAAACTTGAGAACTTCTCCACATACCTTATAATTTGTGGTTTTGTTGTATGTCTTGTTTTTAACCTTTGTGATCTGTTCTGATAATTGGTACTCTCAATATGAAATGTTACTCAACTAAATTTTTATCATTAACATATTTTCTTGTTTCTTTATGATTTGGTGTGTGGAAAAATGAAAAAATGTCATGGCTATTATGAAAGTGTTACTCAAATAAATATTTTAGTGTGGACCGTCAAGTTAGAGGAGGGCTACTTGTGGATTTGAGTAAATTTATTAAATTTGGCACTTATTACGTGCACCTCGAATTTCTGATCATGTACGCTTTTGTTGACAGATAAGCTGATCCAAGCCGAGTGGAGAAGGTGACTTTACACAGCAAATCGGTCCCTGGGAAAAAATAGCTCAAGTTGCAGAGATTTCAATTTAAGCTGCTTGTTTCCTTGTTATCCTACTTTAGATGAAAGTTGGTTTGTTGCTCGAATTGGTTTGTTTAGATAGGTACATTCGTATAGGTCTTAGAACTCGAACCGATATCTTTAGGCCTGAACTGTATAATTTTAAGCTTTCAGTCATGAAATTTTATCTTTACACAAATCTGAGTATGCTTCACATCCATACCTTTTCTCTTTTGATATTTGAAGAAATTTAATCCTTGGATTTTGTCACGACACATCCGAGCTGGTTTTTTTTTGCCCGTTTCGTCGACAAGAAGATTAAGAAGCACCGAGAGAAAGTTCCGAATTATTATTCCACGTGGATCATATTGTTTTATTCCTTTCTTTTAACTTCTTGAGCATGTTTACTGTTAACACAAGTATAGGGTGTCTTTCATACAACGCAGTAAGCAAAAAGAGAAGTTCCAGGCGTCCAAGTAGGGTGGAACGTTGCCAGATTAACATTGTATCCACTCCCAATGAAAACGCATCCGTAGCTTACCGAAGCACCCCCGTAAACTGTAGCGCCAGTGTTAGCTGTCCACAAAATTCGTCCGGTTTCTGCGTCCATGGCATAGAATGGACCGGTAGGAGCTACAGATCCAGCAAAGACGACACCGTTGGCCACGGTAACCGGCCCATGGGCGGTGTCGTTGGCTGGATCGGGTGTGGTCCACAAAATTCTCCCGGTATTCGCATCGAGAGCCACCCATCCACCTGAGTTGGCCGTCTGTGGGGGAACACCGAAAGGCTTCCTGTCGGCGTTCACTATGTTTGTGTAGACCCTTCTCCCATCTGTCGCCGCTCCCCATACCCCTCCTCCCTCTAAGCTACCTGGTCCTGCCAACTACAAAACATTCAACCAATTTTTAGTTTATTTGGAGGGGAAAAAAAAATGTCTCAAGTGATTTTTGTGTCGAAAAATACCTATGAATTATGCTTCTTTCCAATATCAAATGGAATTATAACAGAGCTTATCAGAATATGATGAAAATCTTTCGTATACCTATTCAGTTAAGAGTGCTAATTTTACCTTAAACCAAACTATGTCACCATTATCACGGTCCAGAGCCCAAGCAAACCCGCTTTTCTGGACAGCAACAGCAACGTCCCGGCGTATTCCATTCAAATTTATGGTTAGCAGCATCGGTGCCTCGCCAAAATCGGCATCGAGATTAGGTCCAGGAGGACAATCAGGGTTGTTGGGAACCAAACACACGAAATAAAAGACATCATAGCCTCCCAATTGCGTGGACCAAACAATCTCCCCAGAATCAATCTCAAAAGCCATAATGGAATTGTAGTGGATGTCTGGTCCAATGCACCGATCAGGGCCCGTTGGTTTTCCGGGTTGCTTGTTCTGCTCCTCCTGGCACTTGAGGACCTCAGCTGGAGCTGTGTAGAGCTGGCCTGTTCCGACGTAAACAAGCCTCCTTTTCACGTCAATGGCGGGGCTGCTTCCCCATATGGCAGCCCCGGCATAACCTCCCCGTTTACCGCCGTTGTCGGGGAGTGTGTAGGTCTGCCAAAGAACTATGCCGGTTCTGACGTCTACCTTTACCATGCTGCCCCGAAATGTGCAGCATTGGTTGGCTGGTAGTGCTACTTCCAGTGATGAAACCCCAACATAGAATTCCCTGAAGGAAACAAGAATTTTAATTTAACCAAGATCCTTCATTTTACAAAAACTGAAAAAAAAAAAAAAAAAAAAATCATCATCCAAGAAAAAAAGAACATAATTAGAACATCCCAATTTTTAGTTTCTAGAAAAGTAATCATTTCAGTAATCTTAAAAAAAAAAAAAAATCGTTGTAAGGCCATAAACATGTATTCACATTTAAAACCGTTATCTAATATTCGAATCTTGATTATATATCCATCACGATAATCTATTGATGCTATGTCTATTTTTGAATAGGTAAGGACATTCAACAGCATATATATATATATATATATATGTGTGTGTGTGTGTATAATATAGTGATGGACTGACCCAAGGTAAGCAGTTCCAGAGGTAGTGATAACGGCACGAGGACGAGGGTCAAGTAGAGTCGACCAAACAAGCCTTCCATTAAAACGTGAAACAGCAAAAATAAGTGCAGGCCCGTAAGTTCCAAGTATCAAGAGGTCGCCAGCTATCGCCGGAGTTGTTCTCGAAACCGTAAAATTCACGGTGACTCCCGTGCCATTTAGTCCTGTTAGCTCGTTGAGATTCCGCTGCCATATCAAACCCCCAGTCAAGGTGTTCACCGCGTATATGTTTCCATTCCACGACGGGAAATAGGCCACCCCGTTGGCTATAGCCGGCGTAGCGGTGATGTCTCTCCCGGCTAGGAACTTCCACCGCAGACGCAGCTTCGACACCGTCCTCGGGCTGATCAGCACCTCCTCATTCGCGTTCCTGTCGTTGGTTATGTCACTCCCGTGGTTTAGCCACTGCAAAAACATGTATTAAAATATATACTATAGTAGAAAAAATAAATATTAATTAATAATAATAAAAAGATGAGCTAGTATAGAAAACGTGAAAAGGGATATGATTAATAGAGATTATAAACACTTACAACTGCGACAGAATTATCAACAAGAGTATGTAGACTTAGCACCATGACTAGAAAGGTGATGGTGCCAAGACATAATTTCGGGGTCTTGTTTGCACAAGCCATTGATAAGATAAATTATGCCTTGGGATTTTGGAGTATAAAGGTGTAATATATTTGTGTGTGTATGTGTGTGTGTATATATATATATATATATAAACATATGTATATCTCGAACGTTAAGCTTTTTGTTCAAATATAGCATGTGACGTTTTGCGTAGAAAACTTTCGGTCCGTAACTGAGATTCGGCTTGTTATCCGGTTAGCTAAAGTGTTAATTGCGTGAATACTGAATTTTTAAATATATTTGCTTTCTAAAATAAAATTATCTCGTAAATTTGTTAGATTTTAAAATAAGATATAGAATTCAAATTTCTTATCGTAATTTAAAAAAAAAAAAGAGATATATGTATAATATAAAATCCTCCAACCCCTATTTTGTTAGATTTCGCCTATAGACTACAATGGTACGAATAAATAAATGTTGTCATTGAACCAACAAAAAAAAATAAAAAATAAAAAATAAAAAAGATGTTATTGACTTTGAAAAATGACATGGGGAAGAAGTAGGAAGTTTGGTATGGAAAGTGAGATCTAATTATTTCCAATTATTCTTTTTCTATGTAATTGGTCAACTCTAATACAATGCAGCTTCTATTTGGTTCTCAGGTTTAAATATTTTTCATTTTTTTTTTATTTTTTTTTTCCTGAAAAGTCAACAAAAATTATAACTGATTTTTGAAAAGTCAACAAATTTCAACTTAAAAATTTCATTTCAAATTGGTGTTCCAAACAGAAGCTAAGATTTAAGAGGTAGAGTAATTGGCCCAAATAGTCCCTGAATTCTTTAAAAGGTGACAGTTTGGATGTTTTTTTTTGTTTTATTGTTTTTTTCATTTTTGGTCGAGATAACATTGAACTCTTAAAATATTGACCATTATAGTTCTTTCCGTCTAATTCCATTAATTTCTAACAGAAGGGTATTTTTAGTAATTTATTAATAATTAATTTAAAAAAATAAAAAACCTCAAAAAATAAAAATTAATCTATCTTTCTCTCTCCAAACCCAGATCGAGTATTTTGAGGGGGGGGGGGGGGACGGCAAACCCAGATCGCGGCAGCGGTGGGGGGGTCGCGAGGGGGCGAGATCGAAATTGCAAGAAGGGGGGACTGAACCCAGATCACGGCGACGGTGGGGGCCGCTCGGGGGTCGAAGATCTGGTTGGGGGAGAAATGTCTTCGTCGGCATCGGGGGTGGGGGGAACCCAGATCGTTGGGGGGGGGGGGGTGGATTTGGTTGGGGGAGGGGGGGGTCCTCGTTGGCATCGAGGGTGAGGGGGCGAATCTAGTTGGGGAAGGGGGGGGTCTTCGTCAGTGTTGGGGAGGGAGGTCTTCATCGGCGTCAGGGGGAGGTGGGGGGGACGCAGGGCTCGTGGGGGGACTCGGTGGCGCGCCTCTATCTCTTCTTCTCTCTCCCCTCCCCTTTTGGCGACTCCCTTTCTCTTCCCTTCCCCTCCGGTGGCTCGCTCCCTCTCTCTCTGCTTATATGGGTTTTTGTTTGAATTTTCTGGTTTTGGTGTTTTGTAATTTGGCGGGAAAAAAAAAGGAAAGAGAAAAACTAAGGGAGAAGACAAATGAGTAAGGAAATAGAAAATTAAAGGGCACTTTGGTCTTTTTAGTACAAAAATTATGACTTGAGCAAAGATTTTGTTAGAAATTTAACGGTTTGGGATGGAAAAGACAATAATGACTAACATTTTAAGAATTCAGGGTCATCTCGGACAAAAATTAAATAAAATAGGGATTAAACTGTTACCTTTTAAAGAATTTAGGGACTATCTGGGTCAATTACTCTAAGAGGTAAATTCAAACTTTAATAAACTCTCGGATTAAGGCTAGCTTAGATCTAACTAGGGGCTGAAGTTTAGCTAGGCTTAGGGCTGGAGCTAAAGGATAGGCCCTAATTAATTAAGGGATACTTAGCTTAGGCAGTAGGAGCTTATGCCAAAATTGCTTGATAGAAGTATATGGCTCCAGTTACTTGAGAGGAAGGAAAATTATAACCAAATCGCTGGCCTAAGAAAACTAATTAAGGACAGCTTTATATATCACCATGATTTATGCCATTAATTTTTTTTTTTTCGAGATTTTAATAAGCCGAACAGAAAACTAATTTAGGACAAATTTATAAATCATGAACTCAACGTTAGATACTTCACAAGTAATCGATATATAACTTAATATTTATTTAGACATGGTTCTCTAATTTAACCCCTTATCTAGAGTGAAAGTTTGGATTGAATTTCTTTAATCGAAATAAAAATTTTGTAATCACACTCATGTTTTCTCTCTCAAATCCAAATTTCAATTAAGATTATCAATTCAAATTGCGTTTTTTCACACACTTATTTATTTGGATGGAAAATTTATACTAAAATGTGAACTAAGCTTTGGAGGTTCAGAAACGTCAACATCAAAGTGGGGCAATTCACTTTGTTAAATGGAAAAGAATCCCAGAGCACGCTCCAGAGATAAACCAAATATACTTATGTCAAGGTCCCAAGTGATTTTTCACTGGATACTATAACTTTTCATATGAAATTTCAGGTTAATTTCTATCCAGAAAAGTTACCAGCAATTTTCAATCTCAAACATTCATGTCTTGTTCTAAAAACAGACAGTTTTTATGGTAGTCTTTCGTGGACAATTATTATTATAAAAAGCTTTCCCGTTGGTATAGAGGTTAGAGCTGCATATAAGTTTCGTCTCTTCCTGTTGATTATAACATAAATTGATTCCCTTTTTATTTCTTTTTAGATATTTAAAGTAATACAAGATAGGGCGTGATGACATCACTGTCCCAGCTAATAAAGTTTCATCTCTTATTACCATTTTTCTAATATTTTGAATTAATAATTGTCGCCACTTGCCAATTTCAGTTTTTTTTTTTTTTTTTTTTTAATTTTTTAAAATTTTTTTTAAGGGTGTTATCTTCCCCGATTATCCTTTGGATTGTTGAAGGTGGAGAATCAATTAAAGGCCAATAATATAATGGAATTGGAGGACAACAAATTACTTATTTATTTATATTTATTGTTAGTTATTCTTGTTTTTGTCTTCCAAAAATTGATACAGTTTTCTGTTTGAGAAACATTTTTCTTTTGGGGGGTTCAAAAAGGGGGAGTTGAGATTGAAGGAAATGTCGTTTGCAGGACGTTAGTTAAAACGACGTTTCGCTTCTAACTCTTGGCGTTAGAAATGTGTAAACGACATGCCGTTTCTAAGGCCGTTTAGAAAACTTTCAGAGAAACGCATGCTTTACGACTACACAATTGTCGTTAATTGGGAAGGAGAAAAGTACATTTTATATGAGAAATATGTAAATAAAATCACATGTCTTTTACTCCCAATTCGATAAAACCGACTCGTCGTTTTTAAACAGTGAGGAAAATACGTTTCCTTACTATGGTTTAACTAGTGGTGACAATATGGGTTCACCACACACGACAACACGCTAAAAAATGTATTTCGTTGGTTAGTATTGGAAAAAAAGTGGCTGGTTATTTATGGGTTGTCCTGAAATTGACACAAAGAAACGGGATCAATTTCGAGTTGGACACGCCTAATCCAAACACAACACGTAATTTTTTGGATGTGTGTTTGGTATGATTTTGTTATGAGCTTGTAATCTTTACGATTGTTTTTTTTTTTTTTTTTTTTTGTAATATTGTATTCTTATTTGTTAAATTTCAATGGCATTATTATATTTTAACAAATTATGGAATTTTAGTTCTTTAGAAGGTGTTAAAAAAATTATTTTTGTATTATTATATTTTATATTTTAGGTTTACCAAAAACAAAAAAGTATACCATTTACTCGGATCTCATTAAATATATACCTAAATATTTCAAGACTGTATTAAATTTTTTATGTATTAGTCAATGTTCTATTTTTATTAAAAAAACTAAAATATCTTTGAAGGAGAAAAGAGAAAATAAGTGGTTGGATATGTAGTTTAATAGCAATTTTACAGCTTTTTTTTTTTTTTTTTGAAATAATATCTAATTTCACGTAAGGGGGAGTTGGAATCTCCCTATCCTAAATTTTTGAAATAATAATAATAATAATAATAAATACATTAAAAATAAATAAATTACCAGGACACATTAATTTCCCTTCAAAGATCAACGCCCACGATAACGTTATTTTTTTTCCCTTGTAAAAAAAAGGTTTTCTTAAAAGAAGTTTTAGAAACTTCTTTTTTATTATTATTATTTTTTAATGAACATTCGAGATAACTTATCAATCCATAGATAAATTCCAAATCGCTTGTTATTTATTTTTCATCTCTAATACCTTCTATGTTTTTCAACTCTTGCACAGAACAATAAGCTCCTGCTATTTTTTTTTTCTTCTAAATTACGGACCAAAGTGTGTTCTCTTTTTAAGTACAGGCTTTGCAAACTAGAATAGAATCAAAAACCCACAATAGCATTTGCTTAGAATGCAGAGCTGCAACTTAAGAAAGTTTTTCTTTCAAAACCAAGAAATTTCGTTCTCGATCAGACACTAATAAAGATGGATTTTATAAAAGAAAAACTATAATAAATAACTTGGATAGGTCTATTGACATTCCTAATTTTAGTTTTCTCCCTTCTTAAACCACCCATCAATAGAATTTTAAAATCTAATTATTACTTGTACACCCATTTATTCCAAAAAGTCACTATCATTAAATTGTTTGTTTTTTTTTTTTTTTTTCACTCTTCGATCATCATTCATCACAGCAAGTCCCTTTAACTAAGCAAGTGTATTTTTTTTTGGCTCTTAATAGACAATTCTCAATTATTGCATTAAAATGAAAAAAAATGGTAACAAAGCTATGAGAATGGATTGTATTCATGGAAAAATACTAAATAAATAAAGAACATTTTCCGTCTAAACGTATGAGAATGAGATTAAAGTCATGGAAAACTAAGAAATAATTAAAGCACAATTTCTGTCTAAAACGTGGATTTTTTTGTTTTTTTGTTCTGTTTTTGTTTTTGTTTTTTTTTGCCTTCATCTAATCACTGTAACGAATTCGACCAGAGAAAAATCAAAGATTTCCACATACAAGAAGCTATACATACATTAGTCCTCTAAAAGTCAAAATCCAATATTCATGTTATATATATATGACACAAGTGTCATCACGTTTTGTATATAAAGAAAATATTATTATCTCCATAATCAAGAAGCTATAGCTTGTATCCTGTGGGGGGGGGGGGGGGGGGGGGGGGGGGGGGGGGGAAGTCAATTGTCAAATCATTATCTTGTATCTCAGCAAAAAATAAAAAGTATTTATCTTGACTTATTTACAAATATAAGTAGATATTCATCACCTTTTCATTCGTTATGGACTTGAAAATTTTCACACAACTTTTTAATTCAATTTAGTTTTTTCATAAAAAAACTTGAATTCGATTCAATTCAATTCCTACTTAAATTAGGGTTCAATGGTATATTATGTTTAAAAGCGTGGATTTTTGTTAAAATATTTGGAGAAGATTTGTACTTAATTTGTACTTCTTAATATATATATATATATATATATTTTTTTTTGAAAAGCTTAAAAGTAATTTAATAACGGGTAAGTTAGTTATAAAAAAAGTTATCAATAAAAGTGTGGGAATGACAAACAAGGGGTGTTAATAAACATCCTCAAATGACATTTAAAAAATAAATAAAGTAAATAACAACATTTTTTTAAAAAACAAATAAAGTAAATAACATAAATTTTAAAAATATTTGAAATAAATAGAAAATTTATTAAAGTAAATGAAAAATTTACTCAGTAATTGACATATTTACAAGAGATAAATAAATCATTTCCAGATAAATCTGATTTTATATGATAAAGTTGCCAGTAAAACCCATTTTATATACCCTTTCGATATAGTTCATTTTTAAATCGTTAAGATGTAATCAAACGGTTGAAATGTTATTTGTATATCATAATTATCATACGTCTTACCTTATATTAGTATAGATTAATAAATAAATTTTTTTTTTAAAAAACTCACCCCTTCCCTTCCTTGACGCGGGCAACTTCCTTGCTGACGCTAGCGATGGACCCTCCCCCGACCAGATCTGCCCCCCTCCCCCTGGGCGCTCGAGCCCCCCTTCCCCCACCCCCGACATCGACCATAACCCCCCCTCCCCCCACCCACCCCCCACCCAAAAAAAAAAAACCCCCCGAGGCCGACTAGACCCTCCCTCCACCCCTGACGCCGACCATACCCCCTTCCATGCGCTCGAGGCCCCTCGTCTGAACCCTAATGACGGATCTTTTTAAATATTTTTTTAATTTTTAATCAAATACTACTGTAAGGTAAGGTGTATGATAATTACCGTACACACGTAATATTTTAGTCGTTCGATTACATCTAAATAGTTTAAAAAATGAACTCTATCAATACGGTATATAAAAGGGATTTTACCACAATTTTACCCATTTGTTTTTAAATATTTTCTTTTTTTTGTTTTATGGATATTTCAAATATATTCATATCATTATATTTATTTTCTGAAAATTATTATTTATTTAGTCAAAATCACATCGGCAAAGTCCGTGGACATTAACCCATATGGGACGCAAACCCAAAAACCCAAACTGAAGCTGGATTGGGTCAAACCAAGATTGGGCGTGGGCGTGGGTATGGGCGGGTCGGGTCAAGGCAAGTCGAGTTGGAGCGGATATGATGGGCGGCGCGGCATATCCGTCGGGCGTAGAGAGAACGCCGGGGAGGTAGAAAACTCGCTGTAGACGACGGCGATGAAGGCGGCGACGGACCGGGACAGCCAACGGCGATGTCCAAACTAGCGCGACGACGGAGGACAAACCTCACGCAACCGACCACGCGACTGGGCGGGCAGGGCCCAGGCTTCGACCACCGGCGCATCTGCGCCGGCCAACGACGTGACTGTGCTTTGCTAAGGGTTCTCAAACCCCGGCAGAGCCGAAATTCCAAAGTATTTTTCCAGGATTTTTTAAATCATTTGCTAAGGATTTTATTTATATATTTTTCAGAAGCGTAAATTTTGTTTGTTTCCTTCCACGACTTGGACTAGGAGTTCCTAAAAACTCCTATAAATTCCTCACCTTTAGCTCTGACTCAAACTAGAGGCAAGCTTGTGTCACCTTAAACAAACAATCAAACAAAAAAGAAAATTTGTGCGTGGGGTTAATTAATTGGTTTTTCTTTCGTCTGATAACATGGCGGAGAGAAGGAGAAGGAAACGGAAGAAATTCAATTGACACCTAAAATCCCTCTTCACAATATCTGTGAAGTGGGCTTCTTGTGGAGGAACAAGAAGCGCCGCACCTATAGAGCGCCCAATCGGTCACTAGTCCCGTTGGTCGCCGGGAAACAGGGTTTCAAACACTCCTCCAATACCACCACTCGATAATGCCACCAGCGCACCCGATCCGCCACCTGTCCCGTCGGTTGCCGGGATTCAAGATCCAAACACTCCTCCCATGCCACCACTCGAGGAGGCGCCGCCGGTGAAGAGATTGGGGCTGGAGACTCTGATGTTGAGGCTGAAGGTACCGTCGCAAGTGGTGGAGAAGAAAAAGGGGCTTGAGGATTGCAGCGGCGAGAGGCGGCTGAGGCCGGCAAAGAATGAGAAGGTGAGGTTCCAGGTGGCGTTGACAGAGCAAGAAGTAGATGAGGATTTTCAAAAGATTTATGATTCGGGACTCAGGCCCAGGAGCAGCCTAAGAAAGTTCATACTGCGTTGAACAATCGGTTGTTTCCGGCAATGATGATACGGGAGATATCAAAAGATAAATACAAGGTCCGCCTTCCGCCCCCGTGAAGACGGTGTGGAAGGAGAAAATTGTGTCCCTCACTGTGATAGCTGACGTTGTTGTATGAACAACGCATTAACTAATATTATATATATATATATATATATATGGTATAAGGGTGCATGGGAGTTTTGATGAAAATCTATTGAATTCCCTCTAAATTTTTGTTTATGAATACTAATTTTTGGATGTTAATGGAGAATAAATTGTTTAAAGAGTTGAATAAAGATTGATGTTTATGGATCACGTACATGTTTTACAGTGCTACATATATCTTGTTTGATATTCTTATCAGGTCCTTCTATATATTTCGTCGATTGATGATTGATGGTATTTTTATGCTTTTTGCCTTATATTTTCTTTTTATTTTCTTATATATTTCCTCTTTCTCATGGTAAAGCATGTTTTTGTTGGTTTTTTTTTTCCTGCAATTTTATTACTTTCAACAGCTTAAAATTATGACGTATAATTCTTAAAACGGATATCTTAATCATAAAACCTTAAAACATAATGCTATATGTTAATATTTTTATAGATGATTTATCAAAAATCTATGCAGTTACACAGTTATTTTGACTTTGACGTGAATAAGAATATAATAAAAATAAAGAATCAAAAGAAAAAAATAGTTCACCTTATTAGTTTAACAAGTAATTGACTGAAATGGGTAAAATGAGCCGTTATTGATCCTCTCAAACCATGTTCGTTAGTACACAATCGCTACAAAACACATGCAAAAACGACACAAGCGACTTATAAAATTCATGAGATGTTTCGATTTTTTTTTTTTCTCCCTCTCTTTAGAATTCGTCCTTGTACCAGAAAAAAAAAAAAAAAGTTCAAACCTGGTTCTCGAAACTAAAAAGCATATCATGTATTTAGTCCCTCTCTTAAATTTCATCAGAAACATGAATAGAAAACGATAAAAATTTTCAAGATAGGACTTTTTGTTGATTATTTTTCCTCAAAACAGACAGAATTAAATTTATGAAAGGGCATATAAACTTTCTTTAAAATGGGCTCCGACTAATTTCAGCTTGTGCCAAGTCTAGTTCCCAACCCATTCAAGCAAAACAATAAAGTACATAACAAACTATTTACACCAAAATACTAATCACAACCATACTTGCGTTTTCCACTGTTATTTGCATATTTCATTCTACGATCTTAACAGTACGTACATATGGAATATTAGCATACCCAATTTCATTTTGTAGCTTAAATCATTTAAAGCAAAAAACGCTATAAAACAAAAATTAAACTAATGTTGACAACCAACCATTCAACCATTACAACTAGATTCACATGATCTGTTCAAGAGTATCATACAAGGACCCCAATTTTGGGATCCATGTTGTGAGTTTAGGGACCAAATTTTGAACGAATTAGGAATGACAGGACAAATTCTACAAAGAGAAAAAAATTCAACGAAATCTTACGAATTTAAACTTTAATATCGTTTTCTAGTTGACAGAAATATATTTTTACTTTAATTTTTGTGAACATACCGCTAAGGATGTCAACAGGGCGAGGTGGGGCTGGGAAATGCTTTCCCTTCCCCATCCCCACTATCAAAATCATCTCCATCTCCGTTCTCATCCCTACTTAAATAGAAGCAGTGTCGGGGACAGAGATTTCCCATTGAATGGGCTTTTCCCATACCCGTCCCATTCC